>CM058239.1:98696135-99296135 GCA_030180135.1 Orychophragmus violaceus | reverse complement strand
AGGCGTGTGACCCATATGGGATCATATAATAAAGGCAATAAGTCCAAGACTTATAGATCATGAGCGGACTCTAGCAAGCCATCATGACCCCCAGTATTATATGACTTATGTCTGATCTTTGACATACTCTTACTTTCTAGAGACAGTACCGAGATTACTGGACACATTTCCAACACCTTAGTCCTCTCCTTGTACAGCTTTGAGTTCTCATAGGCAAAATGTCTAATCTCATCCAACTCATTAAGCTGCACTAATCTCCTTTCTGCAGCAGATTTAAGATCAAAGTTCATCTGTTTTACAGCCCATGCTGCTTTGTGCTCAAGCTCTACTGGCAGATGACATGCTTTTCCATATAGCAGATGGAATGGAGTGGTCCCAAGTGGTGTCTTGAATGCTGTCCTGTAAGCCCATAATGCATCATCCAACTTTGCTGCCCAATCTTTCCTTGTCTTTCCAATTGTCTTCTCAAGGATCTCCTTAATCTGCCTGTTAGAAACCTCGACTTGTCCACTAGTCTGAGGGTGATAAGGAGTAGCGACTCGGTGATGAACTCCATGCTTCTTCAGCAGCTTCTCGAAGACCTTATTGATAAAATGAGATCCTCCATCACTAATCACTATACGAGGTACTCCAAATCTGGGGAATATGATGGTCTTAAAGAGCTTAATGACCACCGAAGAATCATTGGTTGGACTAGCTATTGCTTCTACCCACTTAGACACATAGTCCACAGCAACCAAGATGAACTTTTCCCATAGGATGAGGGAAAAGGACCCATGAAATCTATGCCCCAGCAATCGAAAACCTCAACTTCCAGAATGAAATTCTGAGGCATCTCATGCTTCTTGCTGATTTTCCCTCTCCTCTGACAGGCATCACACTGAGAGATGAAAGAATGAGTGTCTTTAAACATTGTAGGCCACCAGAAACCTTCTTGCAGAACCTTAGACAGAGTCTTGAATGTAGCAAAATGTCTAGCATAATCTGATCCGTGACAGTGGAAAAGGATGTCTGGAACTTCTGATTCAGCAACGCATCTCCTGTAAATACCATCTGAACAGTGCTTATAGAGATAAGGCTCATCCCAGTAGTATCTTCTAAGCTCCCTAAAGAAATTTTTCTTTGCATAACCCTTTAAATCATCTAGTTCAGTCTCAGCAGCAAGGTAATTAGCTATGTCTGCATACCAGGGTCGATCAGTGGTTGCTACAGCAGCAATCTCGAAGTCATAGTTCCCAATTCTGATCCTTAAAGTTTTTGGGTTCGTATCAGGTATGCATCGACCATTGCGTGTGTATGCGTCGACCGTTGCTTCCCCGATACTTGCATCGACCGTTGCCAATGTGGCATCGATCGACACTGTGCGATTATTCCGACAGTTCTGCAACTCCCTGCCCAAATCCGTCTGAAAAATTGTACCAACCATATTGACGTTTTCCTCAGGCAAATAATCATTGATCGGCACGTCTTCCTCAACCAGCATCCTTGAAAGATGATCAGCAACTCCATTCTCAACTCCTTTCTTGTCCCTCACTCCAATGTCAAACTCCTGAAGCAACAAAATCCATCTCAACAATCTTGGCTTAGCATCCTTCTTCTGCATCAGATACTTCAGGGCTGAATGATCAGTATGAACAATCACCTTGGAGCCAACAAGATAGGGGCGGAATTTCTCGAATGCAAAGACAACAGCCAATAGCTCCTTCTCTGTGGTGGCATAGTTTCTCTGCGCATCATCTAGTGTCCTACTAGCATAATAGATAGCATGCAGCTTTCTGTCCTTCTTCTGTCTCAGAACAGCTCCTACAGCAAAATCACTTGCATCACACATAACCTCAAAAGGTAGATCCCAATCTGGTGGCTGAACTATTGGAGCACTCACTAATGCCTGCTTGATTTGTTCAAATGCAGACTGACAGTCTGCATTGAACTCAAATTTGGTATCCTTACACAGCAAAGCAGTTAGTGGCCTAGCAATCTTACTGAAGTCTTTGATGAACCGTCTATAGAAGCCAGCATGTCCAAGAAAGCTTCTTATAGACTTAACAGAATCAGGCGCCTGAAGGTTGGTCATTACCTCAATCTTAGCGCGGTCCACTTCGATCCCTGCTTCAGATACTTTATGTCCAGGAACGATACCATCTCGGACCATGAAGTGGCATTTTTCCCAGTTAAGGACCAAGTGCTTCTCTTCGCATCTAGTCAGCATCTTGCACAAATTATCTAGACATTCATTATAAGATGATCCATAGACTGAGAAGTCATCCATGAATACCTCCATAAAGTCCTCAATCATATCAGTGAATATGGACATCATGCACCTCTGGAAGGTGGCAGGAGCATTACAGAGTCAAAAAGGCATCCTACGGTAAGCGAATGTGCCATATGGACAAGTGAAAGTGGTCTTTCCCTGATCTTCTGGGTGGATAGGAATCTGAAAGAAACCTGAGTATCCATCGAGGAAGCAATAGTAAGGATGATTAGCTAACCTCTCCAGCATCTGATCAATAAAAGGCAAGGGAAAGTGATCCTTCCTGGTTGCATCATTCAGCTTTCTGTAATCTATGCACATCCTGTGTCCCGTTACAGTCCTATTAGGGATCAGCTCATTCTTCTCATTCTTCACAACTGTAACTCCGCCTTTCTTAGGCACTACATGGACTGGACTCACCCAATCACTGTCTGAAATAGGATAGATAATCCCAGCATCAAGGAGTTTCATAATTTCCTTCTTAACCACTTCCTGTAGATTGGGATTAAGCCTTCTCTGATGCTCAACAGATGTCTTAGACTCATCCTAAAGATGTATCCGATGCATGCACAGCTCTGGTGAGATACCTGAAATTTCATCAAGAGAATAGCCAAGAGCTTTGCGATGCTTGCGCAACTTGCTTAGCAGTAAAGTGAGCTCTGCGTTGTTCAGACTAGCATTGACAATCACTGGATAAGTTGAATTCGGTCCAAGAAATGCGTACCTTAGCCCGGATGGAAGTTGTTTCAGCTCTATTTTCGGAGCTTTATCCTCGGCCCAGTCTCTGTCGACTTGCAACGACCGATGCTTAGTTGGTGTCGATCGTTGCATCGTCGCGTCAGACACTTCCACCTACATCACCACTTCAACCGAATCCATCAATCTTGCATAGCACATCGCGGGTTCGTCCTGTAGGTACTCTAGCTCCAATATAGAGCTCAGTAAAGCTCTTTCCTGTGGGTCTTCAGCATGTGACTTGTGAAAGTACTCTGCAGCCAAATCACCTAGTGTATCAACATAGAAGGTCTGTCCGTCGATGGTTGGTCTCTTTACTAGCTTGTCCATATCAAAACTCATCTTCAGATCACCCACATTCAGAACTATTCTACCTCCTTGACAGTCAATCATCACACCAGCTGTAGCTAAGAAAGGCCTGCCTAAAATTAGTGGATCCTTTGGTTCCTCTCCATACTGCAGAACCACAAAGTCAGTAGGAATCACACATTGGCCAATCATTATGGGCACATCCTCCAATAATCCTTCGGGAATCCTGATTGTTCTGTCTGCCAGAACCAGTGATATCCTAGTGGGTATAAAGTCAGTCATCCCGAGCCTCTTAGCAACTGAGAAAGGCATAAGATTCACACTAGAACCAAGATCACAAAGAGACCTTTCGAATCTCTCCCTGTAGATAGCACAATCTAATACAAAGCTTCCTGGATCTTTTAACTTCTCAGGAATTCTGCCCTGAATCACTGCACTACACACCTCATTGATCATCATTACACTCTCCTCATCAGACCACTTCCCAGCAATCATATCCTTAAGACATCTCCTCATCACAGGAGAGGTTTCCATGGAGTCAATCAAAGGCACTTCAACTTTCACCTTTTTAATGAACTCCTTGCACTTGGCATACTGCTTATCGTTTTTAGCTTTTCTGGGATTCTTGGGTAAGGTACCTTAGGCTTGTAAACCCTCTCGGTCAACTGTTTTGGTTTCTCTGGTTCTGAACTCTCCGCAGTCGCCTTGCATCGACCGTCACTGGCGTTGTGTCGATCGTTGCTGGGTGACTTTGTGGCGACAGTTTCTTCGTTATCGCTTTGCATCGACCGTTGCTTGGTGGCGTCGATCGATGCATTGCGAATGTCACGGATCCCATCTTCCAATTCTTCAATTTCCACGAGTTCTTCAACACTTAACTGCCTTTTCTGGCCAGGTAACAACTCCTTACCACTTCTCAATGTCACTGCATTGCATTGGTACTTGGGATTAGCATCAGTTCGCCCTGGGAGATATCCATCTTCCCTCTGAGCATATCCAGCAGTTCTTGCAACCTTAGCATCAAGCTCCTTCATATGTGCGCTCAGGTATTCAAATTTTCCATTCAGATCCTCATAGACTGTACCTATCTTCTTGTCGAAGTCTGCAGCACTCTTAGTCTGACTCTCCAGCAGCTGTTTCATCATTGCCTCCATCTTACTCTCATGAGTAGTGGCTGCAGGAGGAGTCTGATAAGATGAAGATCCATAGGTTCTCTGAGTACCTTGTCCAAAATGTTTCTGAAAACCACTAGTCTGTCCAAAGCTAGAAGAGTTTTGATTGCCTGTGAAGGCACTCCTTTGTCCTGCATTGAAGAACCTGTTTCCCTGCCGATTACCAAATCTGTTACCTTGGAATCCAGATCCTCCTATGTAATTCACATCTTCTTCCTGAGTGTCCTCCTCAGTCTGAATTACCTCTACATCTTGAGCAAAGTGGACAACTTTCTTACCAGCTAGAAGATTACAAACTGTGTCCAGCTTAGATCTAATATCAGCAATCTCCGAATTCTCTACACTTCCACCAGATTTGTTCCTCCTCTCATCCATAGTCTTGCAACTGTTGCTGCTCACTAAGTTCTCAATCAACTGCTTAGCTTGTGCAAGAGTCCTGGTGTTGAAGTTTGCATTGCTGGAGTTATCCAGCGCAGACTGATATGGAAAATCTATGCCTCTGAAGAAGATACCTAGCAATGTGACCTCAGTGAATCCATGGTGTGGGCAGTCACGCTGGTACTTCCTGAATCTCATCCAGGCAGCTTTTAAAGGCTGCACAGGGCCTTGGGAAAATTGCAGAATGTCCTGTCTGGACTGATCCGAGCGCGCATCATCGTAGAAATGTCTCAGAAACTCACCCTTCAGGTCACTCCAAGTAGTAAACTGCCCAGGTGCCAGTTGCTTCAGCCATGCAGCAGCGTCTCCAGTGAGACTGTATGGAAAGAGTTTGAGAAACAGGTAATCCTGGCAAACTCCATCATACTTCATGCCAGTGATTATATCCTCAAACTGATCAATGTGATCCATAGGCTGCTCTGTTGGATGACCATGGAAAGCATTCTGTCTCATCAGCGAGTAGTAGATGGTCTTGATCTCAAAATCATCCCTCTCAAAACCAGGAAGTACTAGAGCTGACCGGTTTGCATGAAACCCATCCGGTCTGTTGTAGTCAGCTAAAGTCCTCTCATGGATAACCATCTGTCTACCTTGGGCCTGTCTTTGACCTTGGTTCTGCTCCTGTTGCGGTTGCTCAGGAGGATCAGGGATTACATTCCCTTCAGCATCAATCCGATGCCCAACAGCATTGTACGGATTGTTATCTCGGTCCCTCAGGGTACCTTGAGCATCAGGCATAATGATTACCTTCTGTACCACCATCCTTGCTCTTCTTTCTCTTCTGTTAGTTCTCTCTAGTCGTCCAAGTTCTTCAAGTCCGAGATTAACGAGGTTCAGGTTCAGGTACGGATTACTATCAGTGCAACGATCGATTCAATCTCAGAATCGCCTAGTGACGATCGACACAAAGGTGCAACGATCGACGCAAAGCGAAATCGGTACCTGCGACAGAGAGAAAACAGAGAAAAATTAGTAACTAAAAATAAAAATAAAAATAAAAATAAAACGAAACAAAAAATAAAAATCCTAGTAGAAACCCTAAGTTCGATCCTATCGAAGACTGTAAGAGTCCCCGGCAACGGCGCCAAAAACTTGATAGGGCCAGGTTTTAATCCTATTCTACTACAAGTGCACAGTTAAGTGATTGTAGTATATAGGGTATCGAATCCACAGAGACTCCGGTTTCGATAGATTAGAACTATAGAGATTTAAACTAAGAAGAAAGTAATTTGTAGTAAACTAAATAGCAAAGCGAGAAAGTAGACAAGTAGCAGATTATTGGTGGTGAAAGCAGTTAATTAAAGGCGCTAAGTCTAGGGTGTTCTCAGGAAATCAGACAAGCAGACAAATCAATCAGTCAGGATCTAATTAAGCACAGTTCTAGAACTCAAATCACGGATATAGAATTAACCAAATTCCTTTGCGAGAATTCTCTAAGTCTAAGTGCAGCAATCCAAATTCCTTTGCAATTACTAACAGATTAAACTAGCATTAATTTCAAGTTCGATATGTTCACAATTAAACTAAACCAAATTCCTTTGCGAATAATTTAATTGCTCAACCTAAATAGTTCAGATTCTAAACCACACTCTCGTGTCGTATTTAGCAACCTAAGATCTAGATTCTAATTGATCAGGTTAGAACTAGCATTAAGCACAATTTAGATCGAAGAACATTCTATTCATGTGAATCCTTAACTGAATTAAACAAGTCTAGCAAGTCATGAAATCTTTAATGAGAAACCCTAAACCTAACTATGAATCTACTCAGACATAGAAGATGTAAACATAATCAATGAATTAATAGATTGCATAAAAGAGATTAAATAAATAAAGGGGTTCGAAATCTTCTCCAAAGTAAAGTGAAGTACAGGATCAGATCATCCCCAATAGCTCTAAAAACTCTCTGCTCTTAATTATTAAAGCGTATCTAAATAAAACACCAAAATCCTAATTATATAGGCTTAATCTCGGCTGGGGCTTCTTTGTAAATATTGGAAACTTCTGGGCCAAAGTGCAATATCTTAAATCTTCATTAAACCGCCGAATCGGCCCATCTCGCTAGTGTGCCGATCGACACCAAAGGTGTGTCGATCGACACCAAAGGTGTGTCGATCGATGCAATGCTGATTTCTGAACAGTGAGCTCAATCTCTCGGCCAAACACTCCAAAAATCCCCAAAATACTCCAATATCTCCAATTCTGCTCCAAACCTGATTATACCTGTAATAGACTCTAAAATAACACAAAAGGACTCTAAAACACACTTATATCATGGTCTAAAACTAGTAAAAACCATGATATATCATTTGCCGATTCAATTTCGGTTAAGAGACCGGTTATTTACATAACCACGAGCATAATCATCCTGCATTGATCGACACCACTAGTGACATCGATCAACACAGGCCGACGACAGGTAAGTGTTCTGACTCTTTTCGGATTCTCTTAATTCCAATTTTTCTCGCCAATCCTAAGCTTGACACCACTGGGGACAGTGTGTTTCAAGTGTGGGGGAGGTAGCTACTGACGCACGCTTTTGTTTTCTTAGAGTCAGTCCAAATTTGTTTTATTGAGTCAAATTGAGTAGGAAACAAGGACTTTTTGAGGAGATTACCACACTTGCAGGAACTTAAGTGACCATTGGATGAGCTGCAGATAAATCTATGACTATTAGAAAACCCAACACAGATCAGCCTACTGAGGACACCCATATCACTCCAAGTAATCAGAGGATCCATTACTGACTTCGCATTTAACTTGACTTAATTTTTCTTACCTATGGGCTTGGTATACTTTAAGTCGGATTCCTCTGTTGGTTCTGGCACAGCTTGTAAACCTGTTTGATTATGGTTCCCTTCTCCCCATCCTTGAAAGTAAAAAAAAAAAGAAATAAACTGAGGATAAGCTAGTAGCTTTGAAGTGGTCGCGGGAGTGGTAGAGACCCCTATTACCTCTTGTGCATCCATGGAAACATGTCCAAAGTATGCCCCAGTAAAGGAAGAGCACTGATAGAAAAAATAAAATGATACCCAGTGGAAAAAATCAGTTCTAAGGAAGGGAAAAGAGAAGAAAGGGACCAGAAGCAACATTTGAGTGGTCAGATACTAACAGAGTAAGAATCCATGTGTTCTTTGATCGATACCCCATAGGTGAGACCGCACTTATTTTCTTATATAAGTCAGTGTGGTGAATTTGATTGCTCTAGATGTGATTGTGGAGTTTACTTAGGATAGTTGCTAAGTGTGGGAGAAGTATATGTTGGTCTTGATGTTTGCAGGTTCATTTTCATGTGGCTTACTAAGGGGAATCAGAGTGTGGTGTGATATATCATGGTTTGTACCGGTTTTATGCCATGATATAAGTCTGTTTTAGTGTCTTTTGGTGTTCCTTTAGAGTTTTTTGCAGGTCTTATTAGGTACACGCCCGTTTGGAGCAAAAGTGGAGATTATGGAGCTATTTGGTGCACTTTGGAGATTTGACCCGAGAGGTTGTGCTCACTGTCCAGATTTGAGTACTGTGTCAATCGTTGCACACCTGCATCGATCGATGCACAGCGAGTTGGGCCAGATTCTCGGCGGTTTAATGAAGAATGCTGATAATTGCAAAGATGCCCAGAAGTTCCAGATATTTACACAGGAGCCCCAAGTCGTGTTTTAGCTATTTAATTAGGTTTTTAACTTCAGTTTTAGATACGCTATCATAACTTAGAGCAGAGAGTTTTTAGAGCTTTTGGGGCTGATCTGATCATGTACTACATTTGTTTTGGAGAAGTTTTCGAACCCCTTTTATATTCTAATCTCTTTTATGATTGCTATTAATTCATTGATTATGTTTACATCATCTATGTCTGAGTAGTTTCATAGTTAGGTTTAGGGTTTCTCATAGGGATTTCATGACTTGGTAGATATAATTAATTCAGTTAAGGATTCACATCAATAGATGTTCTTCAAACTAAATTGTGTTTAATGCTAGTTCTAACCTGATCAATTAGAATCTAGATCTTAGGTTGCTAAATACGACACAACAGTGTGGTTTAGAATCTGAACTATTTAGGTTGAGCAATTTAATTACTCGCAAAGGAATTTGGTTTAATTAGATTGTGAACATATCGAACTTGGAATTAAAGCTGGTTTAATCTGTTAGTAATTGCAAAGGAATTTGGATTGCTGCACTTAGACTTAGAGAATTCTCGCAACGACAGTTGGTCAATTCTATATCTGTGTTTGAGTTCTAGAACTGAGTTTAATTAGATCCTGACTGAATGATTTATCTGCTTGTCTGACTTCCTGAGAACGCCCTAGACTTACGCCCTTAGTTTATTGCTTACAACAACAACCTGCTACTTGTTTACTTTCTTGCTTGCTTTTTAGTTAATTCAATACAATTTGCTTTTTGCTTTCTCCTAGTTTAAATCTCTTTAAGTTCTTAATCCTATCGTTGCCTAGAGTCCTCGTGGATTCGATCCCTAAGTACTACATCGATATATTGTGCACTTGCAGTTAGTATAGGGTAAAACTTCAGACCTATCAAGTTTTTGGCGCCGTTGCCGGGGACTCTTAGAGTCTTCGATAGCTTCGAACTTAGGGTCTTTACTAGGATTTTTATTTTTATTTTTTGTTTACTGATTTTTCTTCTCTGTTTTCTCTCTGTCGCAGGTTTCATAATCGCATAGCATCGACCGTTGCACTTCTTGTGTCGATCGACACTAGGCGATTGGAGTTGAATCGATCGTTGCACTGCTAGCATCGATCGTTGCTTGGCGATTACAGACGGTTTATGCAGACGCGTGATACCAGAAGTAATCCGAACACTAATCTCGTAAACCTCCAACTTGAAGAGCTTGCTAGACTAGAGAGGACTAACAGAAGAGCTAGAAGAACAAGGATGGTTGTTGAACGTGTGATCATAAAGCCTGATGATCAAGGTACCCTCAGGGACCGACACAACAATCCTTACAATGTTGCTGGAGAACCGATAGATGCTGAAGGGAATGTCATCCCTGATCCTCCAGAGCAACCACAGCCGCAACAGGAGCAGAACCAAGGTCAAGGACAAGGCCAAGGTAGACAGATGGTTGTCCATGAAAGGACTTTAGCTGACTATAACCGTCCGGATGAGTTTCATGCTAACCGGTCAGCTCTTGTACTTCCTGAATTTGAGAGGAATGATTTTGAAATCCAGACCGTCTACTACTCTCTCCTGAGGCAGAAAGCCTTCCATGGCTCTCCAAGTGAGAAGCCGATGGATCACATAGATGAGTTTGAGGGCATAGTCACTGGAATAAAGTACGATGGAGTTAACCAATACTATCTGTTCCTCAAGCTTTTTCCCTACTCTCTGGCTGGAGATGCTGCAGCCTGGCTGAAACAACTTTCATCTGGGACGTTTGTTACTTGGGCAGCTCTGAAGAGTGAATTCCTGCGTCATTTCTATGATGATGCTCGCTCAGATCAGTCCAGACAGGACATTCTCACTTTCACCCAAGGTCCGACAGAGCCTCTTAAGACAGCCTGGATGAGGTTTAAGAAGTACCAACGTGACTGCCCGCACCATGGATTCACCGAGGTAACACTTTTAGGCATCTTCTTAAGAGGTATAGATCTTCCATATCAGACTGCGCTGGACAATTTTAGAAATGTCAACTTTAACACTAGGACTCCTGCTCAAGCTAAGCAGTTGATAGATAATCTGGTAAGCAGTAATTGCTGCAAGACTACTGATGAGAGAAGGAAGAAGTCCGGTGGGAAGATGGAGAATTCTAAGATAGCTGATATTAGATCTAAGTTGGACACAGTTTGCAATCTTCTAGCTGGGAAGAAAGCTGTCCACTTTGCTCAAGATGTTGAGATGATCAATGACGAAGGAGATGATCAGGAAGAGGATGTGAATTACATCGGAGGATCTGGTTTCCAAGGAAACAGGTTTGGAAATCAGTCTGGTAATAGGTTCTTCAATGGAGGACAGAAGAGTGCTCTCAACAGCAACCAAAACTCTTCTGGATTTGGACAGACTAGTGGATTTCAGAAACCTTTCCAACAAGGTAATCAGAGGACTTATGGATCTTCCTCTTACCAAGCACCTCCTGTAGCTACTACTCATGAGAGTAAGATGGAGGCAATGATGGAACAGCTGCTGGAAGGACAGACTAAGATTGTTGTGGACTGCAACAAGAAGTTGGATGCTGTCTATGAGGATCTCAATGGGAAGTTTGAGTCTCTAAACACTCATGTGAAGCAATTGGACACTCAGGTGAGCCAAATTTCTAGCTCCATCAAGGGAAAGAGTGTTGTAGACACCCATACTAAGGCCTGGTCAGTGTACGTTGATGATGGATCACACCTAGGTGAAAGATTTGAGCTAAGTACAGCTGAAGTGGTAGAAGAGGGTGAAATTTCGGATTTTGAGGAAAATCTCTCGGGTAGAATCTGTGAAAATTTGACTGCATCGATCGATGCACCTGTAGTGTCGATCGTTGCAAGGCGTGGACAGACAGATTCGCAGGATTCATATGACATTGATGCAGATTTAGAGCTTAACCGATTATATCCTAAGGTGTCTGAGGTAATCCAACAAGAGATTGATGAGCTTAAAGAGCTGGAAAAGATTGTTGAAGAGTTGGAAAAAATTCCACCATCTGATGATCCACCTTATCACCCTTGTGTGCAGAGATACTTGGGTAAGGTGTTGCCTTTAGATGAAGAGCTGAAAGATTGGGTTATAGTTGTTCCTCAGCATATAAGTGATGTGCTATTGACCAAGGTTCCTAAGAAGCTACCTGATCCTGGGATTTTTGTGCTGAGTTGTTCTATCTTCGAGGATGGTTTTAAGCGCTCTCTTTGTGATTTAGGAGCTGCTGGAAGTCTCATGCCATACTTTGTGGCAGAGAAGCTGGGTATGATGGATTTTAGACCCACTAGGACCTCTCTTGTCCTAGCTGATTAGTCAATAAGGATTCTGGAAGGAGTACGTGAGGACATCCCAGTGAGAGTTGGAAACTACTTGGTTCCAACAGATTTCTTAGTTCTTAAGTACCACAGTGAGCAGGATGATGCTTTGATATTGGGTAGACCATTTCTTGGCTACAGCTGGAGCAGTAATAGATGTGAGACACAGCTTGATAGATCTCCATCTGGGAGATAAGCCGCTGCACTTTGAGATGGACAAGCTGCGCAAGTCACTGATTGATGGGCAGACCTTCACCATTATGGATGGAGATGAAGAGCAGTCAAGTCACACTACGGTTTTGGATCCTGGGGAGCATTTCACTCCTTCTTTTCTTGGACGCGTTCACAATAATGATGCTTACTCTCCGCCTTGATGAGGAGACTTGCACAGAGACAATCAAAGTCTCTGTCAGGATCTCCAGCAAACTGATCTTGTTCGTCCGCTCAAGCTAATGACCTTAAACAAGCGCTGAGTGGGAGGCAACCCACTGTTAGGTTTTAGTATTTTTCTTTCTTATTTTTGGTGTTTTTCTTAGGAACTTACGTTTATCTAAACTCGAGTCTGGAGATGTGTGACGATCGATGCACTTGTGCACCGGTCGTTGCAAGGAGATTATGACGAGGAGATGGGATCGCATTGTGACGATCGTTGCGATCCTATGCAATGGTCGTTGCTAATGGTTTAAATTGCAAAATTAAGGTACGCGTGCTAAACAAGAATCATTTCGGTTCAACAGCATCGATCGTTGCTCATCAGCAACGATCGTTGCACCCACGACCAGGTAAGTGCCTTAAACCCTTTTCTCCTCTCTTCTTCTCTACTATCGCCGTCCGTACAACCGAGACTCTCATCACCTAAATCTCTCATTTTTTCATCGTTTTTGTTGATTCCAAGTGTTATTCTCCTTGTTTTTACACGCTTTATCTGTTTCTCTAACCCATTCGAAGCAAATCCAAGGTAATGTGCCTCAATTTCATGATTTTCGGATTCGTTTTTAGGGTTTTAGAAATTGAGAATTTTGGCTTGAAAACGATGATCCCATGCTGTTATAGACCTGATTTAGGATGATTGGTGATGGATTATTGTTGTTGGTGTAGTTTTAGAACGGATTTAGAAACGATTTTGAGGATTCATTATCGGCTGTGAAATCGCCCTGCATCGATCGTTGCACTTGTGCAACGGTCGTTGCATTGCGATTTCACAGGGATCTTCTGCCGAGACTTACTTGTTTTATTTTCTTGAATGCAGATGCCTCCTCGACAATCCCGTAAGCGTAGAACTACCGCAGCAGCAGCTACAGCTCACCATCAGCCACCACCTGAGTGGTTCCATAGAGACTCAGATCCTCCTGAGGATTATCAGAGAGATCCGGAAGCGATACGGCCACCATGGCCTAGAGAAGATTCGCTTCTGATTCCGACAAACAGGGTCTGGGGCGTGGAGATAGATGAATTGCTCAAGACCGACACCTTTACAGAGCGGTCATTGCTTGATCAGTGGGATGATTTTGACACATTGCTGTACAATGGTTGGTGTAACATGACGCTTAAGCCAACCAAGTTTGCAGACTACTCGACTTGCAAGAGTCTGGGCATAGATGAGCAGGTTCTTGCACTGTGTAAGGGCATTGGTCTGGGGATAATGCCAATGCAGCCTTACGAGATGTACCCTGAGTTGGTAAGACAGCTGCTCGCCACCTGCAGAGTGATATACCCTACACCAGACAGCAGGAAGGCTTCAGGAGGTTTCTTTACCTTCATGTGCTTAGGAGCCAGGTATCGGGTTCCCCTTCTCGATATCTGTAGGATTTATGGATTCAGCACTGAGCCGCAGCGCATTGGTATGTCACTTGAGTGGGACGTGTATGAGGCTCAGTATTTCTGGGAGTGTATTGGCACTGGTCGATACAACTCGAGGACTACACCGGTGATTCAGGTTAGGCATCCGGTTCTTAGATACGTCTTGCGCATCTCGGGATCCACTCTGTTGTGCAAGTATGAAGCCAACAAGATGCGTAAGACCGAGATGGAGATGTTGTTCATTGGGCTGAGGGGCCAGTTTGAGGATACAGTTCTGAGAGATCCCACTAAGGGACTCAACTTGGGAGCTGTTTTCGCTCATCATCTATGCGAGCTTCAGAAGAAGCCATTTGATGGCGTGAGCACTGAGAGAGTAGGGAGTCTGCTTACTCCCATTTTCAGACACTGCAGGATTCCCTTAGAGGGAACGGAGCGTAGCGACAGCTTGGAGTTCCTTGACTTCAGCCATCTGCAGAGTGCTACGTGGCTGAAGGAGGGACGTGTATGGGTCTATTATGATCCTGCTACGGTGAAGTGTGGTGTGGATCTTCCTGCTCTTGGTCTTACACAGGTTGATACGCTGGATGCCTTGAGGTTCCAGCCTCCTACGAGCGAGCAGCGCAGAGTCCCTTATATGGCTCATCCGCTGGGAGAGCCTTCTACACGAGCTTGTACCTCCTCTGCCCCTGCACCTGCACCTCTGCCCCTGTCGATGACATTGTACCTTTTCCCGAGCCTACGATGCCTTATGGTGATATGTCTGAGGCAGAGTAGAGAGAGCGCTCAGATGGTATTCTACGGGTGGTCTGGAACTTCATGCGTACCTGCACTTGCAGGAGACAGCCACAGATACACCATCAAGTACCTTCACGACGCAGGCGACGCTCTCCGACTCCTGGTTCTTCGAGTGGTACTGATCGTATTGATGAGATAGAGGATGATTGATTGAGTATTGGCATCTCTAGACTACGTTTCTTGTATTTACTTTTTTCTTTTTCCCTTTGCATTTTATTTTGATTTTCTTAGAACGTTTATGTTTGGATGATGTGTTTGCTTTGAGACTACTAGTTGCTTTGATTTTGCCTGTTTTCAGTGTTTTTCAGCTTGCAGGTTCAAAAATTTGGATTTTCTTACGGACTAACCTGCTAACTTGCTGACTGATCCGAGAAATCGCAGTGCGTCGATCGACACACCTTGTGTCGATCGTCACAACACAAAATAAATCGCATTGCAGCGATCGACACATGACGAAAAATCGCCTAGCAACGGTCGATGCATTTATGCAGCGATCGATGCCTGTGCGACAGAGGTAAAAATCAGACAGAACTCAACACATCCATTAACATTTTTCTTTTCTTTTTACTAACCCTTAGCTTGACACTACTAGGGACAGTGTGTCTTAAGTGTGGGGGAGGTGCTACTGACTCTATCTTTCTGTTTTCTTAGAGTCAGTCCAGTTTTTCAAAAAAAATTGTTTTATTGAGTCAAAACCAGTTTAAGTAAGAAACAATGAATTTTGGAGGAGTTAACAATATCTTGCAGGAACTTAAGTGACCATTGGGATGAAGTTGCAGATCAATCTCTGACTATTAGAAAACCCAGACACAGATCAACCTACTGAGGACACCCACATCACTTCAGGTATCAGAGGATCCTTTTACTGACTTCACCTTAATACTGACTTAATTTTCTCACATTAGGGCTTGGTATACCTTGTGTCGGATTCCTTTGTTAGTTCTGACACAGCCTGTAAACCTGTCCTATTTGGTTCCCTTCTCCCCTTCCATAAAGTAAAAAAAAAAAGGAATAATAAACAGAGGATGAGTTAGTAACTCTGAAGTGATCTCTGGGAGTGGTAGCTACAACTATCATATCCTGTGCATCCATGGAATGTGTCCAAAGTACACCCCTTAACGGGAAGATCACTGATAAAAAAAATAAAATGATACCCAATGGGGAAAAATCAGAATGCTAAGGAAGGGAAAAGAGAAGAAAGGGACTAGAGAAAGATAGTATGGTGGTCTAGAGCTGGCAAGGTAAGAGTCCATGTGCCCTTTGATCGATACTGTGAGACCGCACTTAAATACTTGCAGAAGTCAGTAAGGTGAATTTGAATGCGTGAATGTGATTGTGGAGTTTACTTAGGACAGTTGCTAAGTGTGGGGGAAGTATATGTTGGTCTCGATGTCTTGCAGGTGATTCTTTCAGTGGTTTACTAAGGGGAATCTGAGTGTTGTTGCTTCTAGGACAAAAAGAGTTTCTGAAAGTTTTCAAACCTCTTAACCTTGTTTAGTTCTCTGTTTTGCTTGAGGGCAAGCAAAGGCTAAGTGTGGGGGAGTTGATATATCATGATTTTTACCGGTTTTATGCCATGATATAAGTCTGTTTTAGTGTCTTTTGGTGTTCCTTTAGAGTCTTTTGCAGGTCTTATTGGGTACACGCACGTTTGGAGCAAAAGTGGAGATTATGGAGCTATTTGGTGCACTTTGGAGATTTGACCCGAGAGGTTGTGCTCACTGTCCAGATTTGAGTACTGTGTCGATCGTTGCACACCTGCATCGATCGATGCACAGCGAGTTGGGCCAGATTCTCGGCGGTTTAATGAAGAATGCTGATAATTGCAAAGATGCCCAGAAGTTCCAGATATTTACACAAAAGCTCCAAGTCGTGTTTTAGCTATTTAATTAGGTTTTTAACTTCAGTTTTAGATACGCTATCATAACTTAGAGCAGAGAGTTTTTAGAGCTTTTGGGGCTGATCTGATCATGTACTACATTTGTTTTGGAGAAGTTTTCGAACCCCTTTTATATTATAATCTCTTTTATGATTGCAGTTAATTCATTGATTATGTTTACATCATCTATGTCTGAGTAGTTTCATAGTTAGGTTTAGGGTTTCTCATAGGGATTTCATGACTTGCTAGATATAATTAATTCAGTTAAGGATTCACATCAATAGATGTTCTTCAAACTAAATTGTGTTTAATGCTAGTTCTAACCTGATCAATTAGAATCTAGATCTTAGGTTGCTAAATACGACACGACAGTGTGGTTTAGAATCTGAACTATTTAGATTGAGCAATTTAATCACTCGCAAAGGAATTTGGTTTAATTAGATTGTGAACATATCGAACTTGGAATTAAAGCTGGTTTAATCTGTTAGTAATTGCAAAGGAATTTGGATTGCTGCACTTAGACTTAGAGAATTCTCGCAACGACAGTTGGTTAATTCTATATATTTGTTTGAGTTCTAGAACTGAGTTTAATTAGATCCTGACTGAATGATTTATCTGCTTGTCTGACTTCCTGAGAACGCCCTAGACTTAGCGCCCTTAGTTTATTGCTTACAACAACAACCTGCTACTTGTTTACTTTCTTGCTTGCTTTTTAGTTAATTCAATACAATTTGCTTTTTGCTTTCTCCTAGTTTAAATCTCTTTAAGTTCTTAATACTATCGTTGCCTAGAGTCCTCGTGGATTCAATCCCTAAGTACTACATCGATATATTGTGCACTTGCAGTTAGTATAGGGTAAAACTTCAGACCTATCATGGTGCTCCTACTATGAAACGAGTTTCTGAAGTTTTCAAACTTCTTCTCGTGATCTTGGTCTTCTGTTTGCTTGAGGGCAATCAAAAGCTAAGTGTGGGGGAGTTGATATACCATGGATTTAGGGTTTTTAACCATGGTATATGTCTTCTTATCGAGTCTTTTAGAGTTATTTGGAGTCCTTTTATGTGTGTTTACAGGTCTGGGTACGTTTGAAGCGGATTTGGAGATTATAGCGCATTTTGGAGCATTTTGGAGATTTAACCCGAGAGATACAGTTCACTGTCGATTTCATAGTACTGTGTCGATCGACACAAGATGTGCATCGATCGACATAAATTCGTATAAGGCTTTTCTCGGCGGTTAATGAAGAGTTTGGAATATGCAACAACGCCCAGAAGTTTCTCATAATTACAAAGAAGCCCTAGCCGTGATTAGATCATTATATTAGGGTTTTTAAGCCATTGTTTAGGCTACGCTTTATTTGACATTCAGAGAGTTTGAGGGGCTGATCAGATACTCGACAGAGAGAAGCTTTCGAACCCATGTTTCTTATTCTGTTTTATGATATTCAATATTCTATTCATCATGTCTTTGTTATGATTGTCATGTTTGAGTGGTTTACCTGTTAGGTTTAGGGATTCTCATTAGGGATTTCATGGAATTATAGGTTGATCAATCTGTAGGGATTCATATCTGTTAGTTCTTCATCTAGGGTTGTTCTTAATGCTTAATCTGAATTAGCTACGCAGATTTATGATGTCAGGTTGATTTCTGCAACGAAAGTTGATTAATTAACTAGAAAGAACCTAGATGAGCAATTTGACTATTCACAAAGAAATTTGGCTTAGGAGAATTGTGAACGAAAGAACCTGAGATTAATGCTTGTTTAGAACTCTAGGATTCGCAACGAAAGTTGGCTTACTAGGTTGTTAGACATAGATAATATTCACAATGAAAGTTGGTCTGTTATAATTCTGTGATTCTAGTTCTAGAACAGTTCTTAATTAGACCCCGATTGATTGATTAGCCTATGTACCTGATTTCTTGAGAACTCCCTTGACCTGACGCCTTCGCCTTCTGATTTACAAACCGTTTACTTGCTTTCTGTTTTGATTTACTGCTTACTACTGTTCTACCTAGCTTAACCTAAAATTCTATAATCTATCGCAAGAGTCTAGAGTCTCTGTGGATTCGATACCCTATATACTACTGGTTCACGTCTGTGCACTTGCAGTGTAGATCTAGGGATTAAAACCTGAACGTATCACTTAGGCATGTGAATAGGAAATAGTGAATGGTTTGGGAACAAGAAACGTATGTAGATAGAACGCTAGGTTTCTGGGCTATTTATCTAGTCATTGTCAAGGGTTGCTTATGTATTTTG
Source organism: Orychophragmus violaceus (assembly GCA_030180135.1). Classification (NCBI taxonomy): domain Eukaryota; kingdom Viridiplantae; phylum Streptophyta; class Magnoliopsida; order Brassicales; family Brassicaceae; genus Orychophragmus; species Orychophragmus violaceus. The sequence continues at coordinate 99,277,550 of CM058239.1, read as the reverse complement.
GATGCATGTATAAAATAATAAATATATGGAAAAATTTGCTGTCATTATGAACTAAGCGGGGCTAATTTATATAGACAGATTGATAGACTTATAAAGAAGGTGCGAAGACTTGGAATGGAACGAAGGTTGGAGTAATGGAGATGCACACAAACAAGTTGAATGGTGAACTGGTCAAGAAGGAAACTGAAGATTTCACTTGTACTTTGTAATGTGGGGATGGTTGTCTGAGTGACTAATTACAAGAGATATGTGTTCTATGGGTAGATGAATGAGCGAGCTAAGCTGGTAGATGTAAGCACAAGGAAAATTTAAGTTGGACGTGGAACTAGCTTCATACCGACTTCACTTAAAAGACTAAGGTACGTGTTTAAGTACTCGATTATTCTATGGAATGATTAGAACATAATAGGTTCGTAAAAACTTAAGTTATGACTTAGGTGGTTAGAATGGATATATAGGTTTGGAACTTCGAAAGGATTTTTAAGAAAACAAATTAAGAACTCATGAGGTTCATGTATGAATAGTTCTTTAGAAGGACGGAATCAAGGTTAGATAAGGATTTCCGCTGCGTATTGTTAAGTATGAAGGATCTAAGTCTAGAAACGAATCAGGAAGATACGGGAATACTTTTCCTAGAGGAAATATTTTAATTAGGACGGACATTAGGGAGTTTCAAGCCACAAAGCGGCCTGACCATTGGAATGCATCGACCGCGGCCTAGGAAGACTGGGTCGGGGTGTTTCATCCTCGGCTTATGGACCTGTTTCAATAGTAATTATATGATTAATACCAGCGTGCTTAAAATTGTCTTACTTGGTTTCACGTTCTACTTCGAGCTTCAGGATTCGAGAGAATTCCTTTTGACTTGCGAACCCATTTCGATAGTGAAATTTAAGGGAATACCTGCTTGAATATACCTAACGGATATTAGACCGATGTATGCTCAGTAGGAATTTGTATAACGCACATTTAAATACGTGAAGACGTATAAGAACCATCATCCGTATAGGATGTAGTGGTTATTGTTCTCAAGGGACATGGTCGTCTGTTGTGGCCAGCAACAAACGAGAAAGAAATGTTTTGAGAAATTTTAAGTGTACTAACCTTGATTTGAACCGTTATTGTTGCGAACTGATTGATTTGATCAGAGAAGTCAATTTGCTATGTCGTGTAGTTCACTGAGTTCTGAGTTCACTTTTTAAGATAAGAGAAAGTACTTCGTATGTTGTTTGGCGTGCTGACGGGTGGGTTCGTGCTGAGTCGTTTTTCTTGGCATTCATTGGAAGATATGATTTCTTAGTTGTTTGTAAGCGATACAAGTCATCGTTGCGTTTGAGTCCATGGTACGAATGCTTGAAATATTTTTGATGCGAAAGTATAGATATATTACGAAACCACTCCCCCCCCCCTTTTTAGTGATAGTACTTCTTCAGATGCATTGCGTTCCAACTTCTTGGAATTTTGACGTTGTCTATGTTGATGAGTTTGTACGCTCAAGGACGAATAACTTTGGTAATTGTGTATGGTCCTTCTGATATGCTCATAGTTTAATTTCCTAAGTTACACTGCAAGTTCACAGGCAAATGTAGTATATAGGGGTCGAACCACAGTGACTCAAGAATCTTTCGACAGACTATCAAGCGTCGAATTAAGCTAAGCAGAAACAATCAATAAGCAAATAAATAAAAGTAGTAAACAGATCAGCAGACGAGATTATTTATAAAATACTAAAGTCGCTAGGTCAAGGTAGTTCTCAGGAAATCAGATCATGCAGATCAACAATAAGTCAAGATTGAATTAAGTACCGTTCTAGAACCCAAACACAGATGTAAAACTAACCAACTTTCGTTGCGAGAATTTACTGTCTAAACCCTAGAAATCCAAATTTCTTTGCAGTTCTTAACAGATTAAACTAGAATTAAGTGCAGGTTCGATTAGTTAACAAATTAGCTAAACCAAATTTCTTTGAAGATAACTAAATTGCTCAACCTAAATAAATCAGATTCCAAATTACACTTTGGTGTTAATTTAAAAACCTAAGATCTAGGATCCAATTGATTAGGTTAGAAACTAGCTTTAAGAGAAATTCATTGAAGAACTAACATGTTATGAATCTTTAACTGATTAAACCAATCTAATCATACATACGGGATGAAACAGACAACATAATTTGAGTAAAGAAAAGTAGAGAATGGAAAAGAGGTTCGAAATCTTCTCCAAAAGAAGTACAAGGTTCGGATCAGCCCCAAAGCTCCTAAACCCTCTCTAACCAAAATTTTGAATGTGTTACAAGCATAAAACAACAAAAACCCTAATATAAAGTGTATGACACGTCTTGGGTATTCTTTGTAAGTACTGGAACTTCTGGGTCAAAACTGAAAATCCTCACATCTTCATTAAGTCACTGGCAGTTTGCGATTTGGACGCTGCGTCGATCGATGCTTATGTGCATTGATCGATGCTGAAGTCGATCTCACATGGTGATATCCGTTCATCACGGCTTTAGCTCCAATCCTTGCCCAAATATCTCAATATTTCTCCAAATGTGTGTAATCCTATAAAACACCTTAAAAGACTTGAAATACACGACAAAAGACTCGAATATATACTTATATCATGGCTTAAAACACCTAAAAACCATTATATATCCATTCCTCCACACTTAGCCTTTGCTTGCCCACAAGCAAAACATAAAACTAAGATAAGCAGAAGAAGTTTGAAAACTTCGAAACTCGTTTCATCGTTAAAGTACTACACTCAGATTCCCCTTCGTAATCAACATGAAAAATGAACCTACAGACATCAAGACCAACATATACTTCCCCCACACTAAGCAATTGTCCTAAGTAAACTCCACAATCAGATTCAGAGCATTCAGATTCACCATACTGAATTCTAAAATCTAATAAGTGCGGTCTTACCTATGGAATATCGATCAAAGAACACATGGACTCTCACTCTGTTAGCATCTGACCACCATACTATCATTTTTTGGTTCCTTTCTTCTCCTTTTCCTTCCTTAGCATCTGATTTTTCCCATTTGGGTATCTTTTTTATCAGTGCTCTTCCCGCATTGGGATGTACTTTGGACCCATTTCATGTATGCACAAGAGGTAATAGGGTTCTCTACCACTCCCGTGATCACTTTGAAGCTACTAGCTTATCCGCAGTTTATCTCTTTTTTTTTTTTTAAGGAAGGGGAGAAGGGAACCATACTTAGACATGTTTACAAGCTGTGTCAGGACTAACATAGGAACTGACTCAAAGTATGCCAAACCCATAGGTGAGAAAAATTAAGTCAAGTTAAAGGTGAATTCAGTAATAGATTCTCTGAATACCTGAAGTGATATGGGTATCTTCAATAGGTTGATCTGTTTTGGGTATTCTAATTGTCAGAGATCATCTGCAAGCTCATCCAATGGTGACTTAGGTTTCTGCAAGTGTGGTGATCTCCTCAAAAGGTCATAGTTTCTTACTAAACTGTTTTGACTCATGAAAACAGACACAACTGGCTCTAAAAAAGAAAAAAAAAAGATTATGTCAGTACCATCTCCCCCACACTTGAAACACATTGTCCCTAGTGAAATCGAAGCTCAGGTTCGGTAAAAGATGCAAAGGGACTTATGTTCGGCTATTTTTACCTGCCTCGCAACTGCGTCGACCGACGCACATGTGCAATGGTCGATGCGTGTTTTGGGAAAGGTGCATCGACCGACGCGGTCTTGTGAATTTCTATAAACAGCATATGTTTTGTGAATAATCACAAAAACTCAACTTGTAAGCTACATAAACCAAAGAAAATGCAAAATCAAAGAAACCAGATAGTCATATAGAGGAAAGTAGATCAGTTCCAAAGTAGGAGGACTGAAATGGACTCAAGAAAACGTAAAACTGACTCAAGGAAAATAAAAAGAAAGAAAGAAAAGTACAGGACCAAAGTCATGGAAATAGGAACCATAATCAAATCTCATCAGACTCAGTCTTATCATCAAGGCCGGCATAAGGATCAGAACCACTGGTCTCATGAGTAGGCGAGCGTCGGCGTCAAGGAGCAGGTGTAGGAACATGGACCTCTGCTGACGTCTCCAAGAGCAGCTAGCTATCTTCTCCCAAATTCCCTTTAATCTGTCATTTAGCATGGTCTGAAAGGCTCTTCTAGACATCTCTGCGGGATCCATAGGTGGATCAGGATATGGTATAGGCACGAACTCACCTGCTGGGGTATGTGCAGGTGGATGAGCAGCTAGCACATAAGGTTCATGTGCGGCTCAAAGCTCAAATCCAGAAGTGTCTCAACCTTCGTGAGATCCTCTAAGGGAAGTTGCACGCACCACACACGTAAGTCTGCATCATCGAAAACCGAAAGGTTTCCATCCTTCATCCAATTGGCACTCCTCAAGTGAGAATCATCCATCCATAGCCTCTTAGTCACACACTCTCTCCCATCTGTAGGAATCTGAAGTTCTGTAAGATAAGAGTAAGCTGGCTGTCCACAGTATCAGTCTTCTTGCCTTTAAATGCCTTAGTTTTCAAACTGCAGAGATGATCAGCGAAGACTGCTCTCATGTTGAGTCCCGGCGCGGGGTCAGTCAAGGTAGTGCTCTCGAACAAGTGGCTTACCCTTGTGTAAAGCATCACAAGCCCTTTCTTCTTCATCTTGTTTGCTTCAGACTTGCATAACAGTGTGTACCCCAAAACACGCACAACATACCCCAGGACCGGATGTCGTATAATTGTCTGCTTGGAGACTCGCGAGTGATAGATCTCATTTCCAAAATGAGACCAGAAGAATTGAGTGTTTGATTATTCCCGCTCTTCAATAAGAACGCAGCTAATAGGCTCCAAACTGAACCCAAAAATGGGGCAGAGATATAAAATCGGAATGCGGTAACTAACGCCCATACAAATGAATTTAAAGGTTCCTTCATATGCTCTCTTTAGCATCTCATATGTGTAGTACACTCTGCAGGTAGACAACAGCTATCAGACCAAGTTCGAATATAGCTCATAACTCCCTATATGCATTGTTCCTAAGCCTATCTTATGTATCAGCCTCTGAACATCCTCTGTGATACCCAGCATTTTTCAAGTCCTGTAATGAGCAAAGCGTGTAGGCTTGATGTCCATTTCTGTAACATCCCAGAACCGGTATACTGAACCCACCCTAGACGTTAGGGGGGAAAAGGCAGGAACCAAAACGTGGAAAAGAGTCTAATGGACTAAGAAAATGGTTATGTTTCCTAGAAAAGAAGCTAAGCTCAGCTCAATGGCAGCTTAGCTAAGATGAAAAGAGCTGGGAAGGGAGTGTTGATATATCATGGTTTTTAGGACTTTTGACCATGGTATATGTCTTATTTATCGAGTCTTTTCTTATGTTTTAGAGTCTTTTAGGTGTGTTTACAGATCTAAGTACGTTTTGAGCAGATGTGGACATTATGGTGCATTCTGGAGCTATTTGGAGCATTTGGCCGAGTGGAAGAGTTCACTGTCGATTTCAGATACTTGTGTCGATTGATGCACATGCGGATCCGGCTTTTCTCGGATGTTTAATGAAGAATTGTGGAAATTGCAGTTTGGCCCAGAAGTTTCTCATAATTACAAAGAAGCCCCAGCCGTGATTAGATCTTTATATTAGGGTTTTTAAGCCATTGTTTAGGCTACGCTTTATTTTACATTCAGAGAGTTTTAGGGGCTGATCAGATACTGGACAAAGAGAAGATTTCCCCCTGTTTCTTATTTTGTTTTATGATATTCATTATTTTATTCATCATGTCTTTTGTTATGATTGCCATGTCTGAGTAGTATACCTGTTAGGTTTAGGGATTCTCATTAGGGATTTTATGGAATAATAGGTTGATCAATCTGTAGGGATTCATATCTATTAGTTCTTCATCTAGGGTTGTTCTTAATGCTTAATCTGAATTAGCTACCCATAATTTTGATGTTAGGTTGATTTTTGTAACGAAAGTTGATGAATTAACTAGAAAGAACCTAGAGATCAATTTGACTATTCGCAAAGAAATTTGGCTTAGGAGAATTGTGAACGAAAGAACCTGAGATTAATGCTTGTTTAGAACTCTAGGATTCGCAACGGAAGTTGGCTTGCTAGGTTGTTAGACATAGATAATATTCGCAAAGAAAGTTGGTCAGTTATAATTATGTGATTCTAGTTCAAGAACAATTCTTAATTAGATCCCGATTGATTGATTAGCTTATGTTCATGATTTCTTGAGAACTCCCTTGACCTGACGCCTTCGCCTTCTGATTTACAAACCGTTTACTTGCTTTTTGTTTTGATTTACTGCTTACCTAGCTTAACCTGAAATTCTATAATCTATTGCAAGAGTATAGAGTCTCTGTGGATTTGATACCCTATATACTACTGGTTCACGTCTGTGTACTTGCAGTGTAGATCTAGGGATTAAAACCTGATCGTATCAAGTGTTCATCTCAAACGAGCTGAACAGTCCAGCTGGTTAGCTGGGTCAGCTGGCAATCAGCTCAACCCAGCTAGGTGGAGTGATGACCTACTAGGTCAGCTGGTCAGCTAGTGACACTAGCTGAAGGGGTGGTTGGGCCGAAGGGTCAACAATGGTTTGGCACCCTTTCGGCGAACCAAAGGCAACCATTCGCCCAAGGAAGTTGCTATGCAAAATGGGGCCTATAAATACCCCCATTAAGGACCATTTTCGTGGCCATCTTCACACCCGGAAAATCTAGGATATTCCCTAAGGCAAAGGCCAACTAAAAGAAGAGAAAAGAAGGGGATTTTGGCCTCAATACTCAAGGGTTTTGGCCGGCTGTTTCTTGGAGATTTGGGAAGGTTTTCTAAGGCAATCAAGGCTGGGAAAACAAGGAACAAATGCCCAGAAATGCTTGAAGGTTTGAAGCAAAACCGGGTAACGGTCCGTGTGGTGTTTGCGGACGACCGCGGGTCGCGCACGGCTGACCCCGGGTCGTTCAAGGACAACCGCGGGTGTAACGCCGCTTTCCCATTATTGCAGACCGTCGAGCTCACCGGTCAACAATCAAACAAGAACATTATCGATCGAACCAGAGCAAGTCAAACAGAAAAGGTTCGCCACAGGACGAAGCCAGAGACAGATCGGTCTGAGACAAAGGCTCGCACTAACCCATCTTTGACTCCGCTATCCTCATTTCCATAGTATCAAGCTCTACAACTTGTACTACTTCAATGAGTTGTGTCGGTTCGGACGAAACCCAATATTAGGGAAACAATTTCATTTTTTGAGTAATCAAACGTTAATCACAACATTTAAGGGGTTTTACAAACATTCATCAATACAAACACACAATCAATCAAAACACGAAATGGCGCCAAAGCCGTACCGAAATAAAAAAATGAAACTCTGAATCAAATCCTGCCACAAGCGATCCTGAAACTACACCGAGGACCTCCTGCGTCCGTCGTTGCTAAACCTGAAAAACACAAAAAGAGTTTAATGAGCAATCTAAGATCACCCACTGAATCGGCTCCCCACTAGCGGCTTCTAATCTATCTGAGTCTACAGATTCCCGCCCCAAAACCCCAAAAAAACAATCAACAGAATAAATGGTCGGTCACGCACTACCACGTCGTGATAAACCCACAACACACAAGTACTTTCCAAAAATAAGAGAATTAAAGAAATCGAAGGCACTACGGCACATGTCCTCGATTAGACACTATCTATCTACGCGCAATAAAGAAAATATCAAACGCTAGGCCCTACGAACTCGGTAGCTTCCACGGGTTTGCAACGTCACTTACATGGTAACTAACCCACGACTCCTAAACGTGAACACAAGGTCCAACGACTAGGACACCCTTCTCCGTCCATCGATACGCGGTGAGTTCTGTTACCCCCGGTAACCTGAGTTTCCATGCGATCCGGCCCTAGGACATGACCCCGTGTTCTCCGAATCGCACACCTACCGGCGTCAACCAGTAGGTTAACGCCATAACCGGAATCACCATGATCCGATTAGGCAACTACCCGAGGATCCATTCGGGTCGGAAGTACCGGAACGTAATCAAAACCTAGGCTTGCGGAATCTAACGCACCCTAGAGTCCTAGTGCAGAAATGTAAACACGCAAACTCGTTGGGACTCTAGAACAGATCACGCAATCAACAATAATAACGAAACCCCAACCATTATGCAAGCCGATACACTACCACGCCACCACTCTGACAAGGTAAGGCACCTAGTCAGCACTACCAAACTTACCCGGTCCCGTGACCGGAGTAAGTGTCCACAATGACTGCTAGGCCCAACACCGAAGCAGTCTAATAAGCCTGCACACAAAAATCACAGCAACAATCACACAATAACACAATCACAACAATCACCACGCAAGCATGCCTCTTAGGGTTTCTAAGTCTTTTAATCCGTTCTTATCCGCTACCTTGGGTTATTGGATTGCTAACCCGTAGACGTCTTATAAACACACAACTTCTCTTACTTAACTCATTTTAGGTATCTTTTCATTTTAGGTATCTTTTAATAACTCCTCGATCTGTCGGTTTAGAGTTAGTAAACTTACTATTTCCCCGACGTCTCATTATTAATTAATTTGATTCATTACCCTTTCCCCGCTATTAAACATAAGTCCCATTCCCATTACATATTCTATACGTTCGCTTAGGTTTAATTCGTATTTTATTGCCGTCTTAATTCTTGTACATAGATTCATTCATTCTCGTTCTTTAATACATATATATATGCATATACGGTCCTAACCATGCAACGTGTAAATGAATGCATCAAACAATTATTACTAACAACCTAACGGCACGCAATTGATTAATACTAACAACCTAACGGCACGCAATTGATTAACCTTTTAATTCTTAAAACCCTAACATGCATATTCGTTCCTAGCCGGTTTATCATTAATTGGTCCATTCAATTATCAATCAACTAATCATATTTAAAACGGGTATGCAAGTCCTAAATCTATGGTTTCTCGGTTCCCTGTCGACATGTACTAACTACGAGTTCTGAGCCGACTCACAATGATATAGACGGAACGGTGGCACGGATGCAGATATGAACTCTGAGACCTCGAGCTGAACCCCGAACCTCCCGAACACACGAACATGAACTCCGAGGCTTCCCGAACACCCGTACACAAACCGCAAACACAAAACCGGCCGGATTTAACGCGTTGACCACAGCGTTGCCCGACGGTTGACCGTTGACTTTGACCATTGACTTTGACCATTGACCGTTGACTTTGACCAAGCTTGAACCGGTTGACCCAATCTGAACTAGCTGAACCACTTGAATCAAACCAAACCGACTGAACCGATTTCAATTGAACCGGTTAGGTTAAACCGGTTTAGGTTAAACCGTGGACCGGTTTAATCCCAAATTTTGACCGGGGTTTAACTGAACCTAAACCAACTCCTTAAGCAAAAACAACCCATGCAATCCCATCTCTGAAGAACCGGCTGCAGATTGAAGGCGGAGGATCTTTCTCCGGTGAGAAGTCCGGCGTTGACCGGCGGTGGTCCGGTGTTGACAAGCCGGTTCAGCCTTTTTCCGGTGACTCAGAAGACGATCCACTTATCAAACTGACCGAAAAGAGAAGATCTTGCCATTGGTAACTTCAAACAACCAAGAACCGGTGAGGAAAGAGAGGAGAGGGGAGATCTAGCCGGCGGTTCCCTTTTCACGGTGGCTCCGGCGAGATTACGGGGACGGCGGTCATGTATGGCTGCTGGCAGTTTTAGAGGAGGGAGAGAGGAAGCTATTGGGCTTTGCAGAAGTGGATTTGGGTTTATAATGAAGAAGTTATGAGATTTTGGTGTTGGAAGGTATGAAGAACACTCAAGAACACTTTGAATGTTCTTGAGTTTCTTTGAAGATTCATATGGATTTTCTGGGTTTTCTGGGCAAATGGGATGAATGTGGATGAATAGAGAAAGAGAGAAGAGAGAGGTCATGGTGAGAGAGTTAGAGAGAGGTTCTGGTGGCCAAAATGAGAGATGTGAAACCATATTTCCCATGTTCATGAACAGGGGCGGATCTAGGTGCAGAGGAGGTGGGGCAAGTGCCACATACTAAATATGAAATATAATTCAATGTTACAATATACAATAGCAACTCAGTAGCTTAGTTGGCAGAACTAGTATTCCACTCCCCTGAGGTTAACGGTTCAAGACTCCCTTTTCCTTTTAGTTTTGTTTTTATCCTTTCATTTATTTGTTTAGCAGATTTATTTGTTTCCTAAAATCTTGGGCTTCTTTATCTCTTCTTTATCTCTACTATTATACTACTTTCTTAAAGTATGGGTTAATTCCATATTTTTATTTGTTCATTTCTTACTTTCTCTTCTTTAGTATGTTTGTTGCTTGTAGTTTTTAAAACAAAAAATTATTTACCATCTTTCAATTGTCTTTTTCTGTTGTTTGTTATATTTTTTGTTTTCTGAAATGATAATAAGTAAAATATTGAATATAATGATATTAAACAAAAATTAGTAATTTATTTCTATTAAAAATCATTTTGTTGTGCCCCATATAAAATTTTGTTCTGGATCCGCCACTGTTCATGAACCATTCTCATGCATTTCATGCAAAGAGAGAAAGGTGGCGCCATCTACAGAGTGACACCTGTCTCCAGGAGTGTCTGAGTAACCAAAAACCCTTCCCTAAACCAAAATAAACCAGCCCTTAACCCACTTCTTTCCGTTGCTTCGGTTTCTTCGGTTTCGCGTTTGACTTTTTAGAAAATCCTTTACCATTTCCATAAATCCCAAAACCTCCAAAAACGGATTATCCTTGATTTTAGATGAATTTAGAAAGTTGAATCACCTCATTTAGATTTTCCTAGCTCCGGTTATGAATTTCCGAAGTTTTCTCGGTTTAATCGGTTTCCATTCCCGACAAGCTGAAAACCCCGTTTCTGCTCCGTTTCTTCTAACCCTGGTCTTCTAAATGTTCTTTATGTTGTCAAACATGAACATTTTGACCGTCATAGCTTCCGTCTCGAACTTTGGCAAAATTACAATTTTGCCCCTAACATTGGCAAAATTACAATTTTGTCCCTGTTGACTTTCTGCTGCCCGTTGACCATATTTTTAGATACCGGTTACTACATTCTTCCCCACTTACAGGAATTCGGTCCCCGAATTCTCCATCACTAACAGACTTTGAATCGGTACCAAACCATGCAAGTTGCTCCGTTTCCCACTTCCACGCTTCCTTACTCGAACACTGCTGCATACCACTGACACCTGACGTTACTGCGATCCTCTTGTCTCATTCCATTCTATCCAACTGATCTAAACAACCATTCCATTCTGGCTCTCAGTATTGTATACCCTACTCCACTTCACACTTAACCGACTCCATCGGTCTCGATCTTTGAACTTGTTCACGGTTAGTTTCTCTGCTCTGATTCTCACTTTTTGCTTCCCCACTTTGCTCCGACTTCCACATCCTTCTGATCTTGACTTTTCTTTCTCTCTTTCTGAGACACTCTTCAAGAATCTGATCACTTGCCTCCTTCTGACTGATTCCAACATTAACATCGGCCTTCTTTTCCAAATCTCTTTGCTAACTCATCATACTCCTTGGCTTCTTTCTGTCGGTCGCTAGATAAGCTAATAAATTTTCCACTGACGATGTCCACCACTGCTTCACGTTATCGTTCTGATCTGCTTGTCTCGCGACATCTTGTCACTTCATCTCGCTTTCGGGGTCGGGTTCGGTCTCGTATTCATATCGCATCGCCATTCCGCCCTACATTCAATTCAACACTTTCACTGGAGCAGTTAGATTCATCCCGATCTATCCCCGATATCACTTTCTTATAGAAATATGGTTACTTAATCATGTACCTGATGGTTACCCATGATTAAGTAATAATACACTATAATTCCGTTCCCTCGTGAACCAATGGTTGAACACAACCATTCTCGAGTTAGCTCAAAACTCAGGGTAAAGCTAAAATCATGCTAACACTTTACTATTCTAACGAAACTGAGGAAAGCTACCAATCACTAATCATATTTCCGAACAACTAGCAATTCAATGGTCTTAAAGACCTAAAATGATCAATCTATCAAAACCACGCATGCTAATACTACACAATCTATTTATACTTACTAACTAAAGGAATGCATCCTATTGCACTAATGAACCAAGCAATCAATCAACAAGCAGGAAATGAAAACAAACAATTACCACATGCACACAGTCACGCAATCTAACGATCGGTCCGGATACATCGTCAGTCTGGGTTCGGGTAATGATGAACGGTCGTCAGTTCCGCTCATCATTTGGTTTCACACAGTATTCTATTTGCTTTCTTTACCATCTCAATCATGCAAACAGTTACTATGCTACTCGAAATGATTAGCCGAACACTCTGCATCCACCACATACATAAAACGATATATCATACATATAAAAGTTTTAGTACATGGTTCTGATCAGAGTCCATATACATATAGCCGCCATCATATCCAAAAACCCATACTGAGCCGCTATACATTAGATAAGTGAAAGACGACATGCAAAGTCGCCTATCCGCCGATCTATCTACAGACAAAAATAGAGTTAGTGCCCCACTTACCTGGCCTAACTACTCCTATCCTAACCTAACGCCTCCAGCAAGACCGAAATGCCCAACACCACTGGCAAAACGGCTCACTGAAGTATCCGCTGGCAGGTGCGCCAGTAAAATGTGGTGGATGTGCGTTGGGTGGTGGTGCGTCGACGTGATGTGGCTCCGTCCTCAAAAAAAAGTAAACGATATGTCCCTCGTATCCACATAGCTGGCAAACGGCAGAAGAGGCGAATCTGCGAGGGCAAGTCGGTGCGGTGTGGCCCTCAGTGTCATAGAGCTGGCAAATGATAGGAAGCCTGGGAGGAGAGTACGGCGATGGCCTGATGGGTCCAGGGTCAGGGCGACTGGGTCCAGCTCGGTATGGATCCAGTACTGGTACGCGGTGATGCTCCTGGCTGGGCTGACGTGGTCCAGGTCCAACGATCAGACATATAGAAGCAAAATGGCCTTCATGGACACAGACCTGACAATACTCGGGTGCGGGAACTGGCTGATAGGGTTCTCGTTATCGAGGATCGACCGGGCGAGGGCACCAATGGAAATGGAATCTCTGTGCTCCGCAGGCACTACATCGAGAGTACACTGGCATCTCACGTGGTAATGGATCTGATGGGTCCGACGGCTCTGAAGTCTCCGGTAAGGCGGTCTGATCCAATGGTGTGCGGGGTGACTCAGGCTGGTGTAGCTGATGGTGAGGTCCAACCTTCTGCTCAAGTGCGTCCGCGAGCATAGCTGTCTGCTCAGCCACCTGTTGCTCCCACTGCTGGCGCTGGTGCGGGTCGATAGGCTCCATGTCTAGGTCAAAACCCAACGGTAGCGGACTCAGAACATAGTCCTCCACACGAAGTAATGGAGGAAACTCGGATGCCTCAAGAATCGGTACGTCTGTCGCTGGGAGTATATGTGGTACCTCTGGCTCTGACCACTATGGTGGTAGTAATGGTAACTCAACATCTGATCCTCCCAAATATCCCATCACCTCTGTATAGGGGACCGGATTTCCCGCATAATCCTCCATGGATGCAGGTAACGGATCAGGAAGAGGCGACCAATCCACCTCTGCTGCTCTAGAACCCTGTAACTGTCGCAAAGGAACTGGTGGACGATCCGATGTACGAGATCCTCGCGAATGTCCTGGCGATGCTGGGTATTCCTGGAACTGATGCAACTGGCCCTGCTGCAAGCCGACTGACCACACACACCCACCCACTCCACCTGGGACACACTGCTGCATGACTGCAATCAAAAACATAACAAAACGTTAGTAATGATAATACTAAAATTTATACTTTCCCATCCCAACCCCGGGTTTAACAGACGCCGCTCGGTTTCCTAATGGATGCTTGCGTGACACATTTTACTCGATAAAACACGGAAAACACTAAAAATGAACTGTTTCGAAACCCATGACGAACCATGCTCTGATACCACCTTTCTGTAACGCCCCTTTCCCATTATCCGCAGACCATCGAGCTGAGCGGTCAACAATCAAACAAGAACATGACCGATCGAACCCGAGCAAGTCAAACAGGAAAGGTTCGCCACAGGACGAAGCCAGAGACAGATCGGTTTGAGACAAAGGCTCGCACTAACCCATCTTTGACTCCGCTATCCTCATTTCCATAGTATCAAGCTGTACAACTTGTACTACTTCAATGAGTTGTGTCGGTTCGGGCGAAACCCAGTATCAGGGAAACAAATTCATTTTTTGAGTAATCAAACGCTAAGCACAACGTTTAAGAGGTTTTACAAACATTCATCAATACAAACACACAATCAATCAAAACACGAAATGACGCCAAAGCCGAACCGAAATAAAACAATCAAACCCCGCCACAAGCGATCCCTAAACTACACCGAGGACCTCCCGCGTCCGTCGCTGCTAAACCTGAAAAAACACAAAAAGAGTCTAATGAGCGATCTAAGATCACCCAGTGAATCGGCTCCCCACTAACGGCTTCTAATCTATCTATAGTCTATAGATTCCCGCCCCAAAACCCCAAAACAACAATCAACAGAATAAATGGTCGATCACGCACTACTACGTCGTGATAAACCCACAACACACAAGCACTTGCCGAAAATAAGAGAATTAAGGAAATCGAAGGCACTGCGGCACATGTCCTCGATTAGACTCTATCTATCTATGCGCAATAAGGAAAATATCAAACGCTGGGCCCTACGAACTCGGTAGCTTACACGGGTTTGAAACGTCACTTACATGGTAACTAACCCACGACTTCTAAACGTGAACACAAGGTCCAACGACTAGGACACCGTTCTCCGTCCATCGATACGTGGTGACTCTTGTTACCCTCGGTAACCTGAGTTTCCATGCGATCCGGCCCTAGGACATGACCCCGTATTCTCTGAATCGCACACCTACCGGCGTCACCCAGTAGGTTAACGCCATAACCGGAATCACCATGATCCGATTAGGCAACTACCCGAGGATCCATTCGGGTCGAAAATACCGGAACGTAATCAAAATCTAGGCTTGCGGAATCTAACGCACCCTAGAGTCCTAGTGCAGAAATGTAAACACGCAGACTCGTTGGGACTCTAGCACAGATCACGCAATCAACAATAATAACGAAACCCCAACCATTCCGCAAGCCGATACTATGCCACGCCACCACTCTGACTAGGTAAGGCACCTAGTCAGCACTACCAAACTTACCCGGTCCCGTGACCGGAGTAAGTTTCCACAATGACTGCTAGGCCCAACACCGAAGCAGTCTAATAAGCCTGCACACAAAACTCACAGCAACAATCACACAATAACACAATCACAACAATCACCACGCAAGCAGGCCTCTTAGGGTTTTTAAGTCTTTTAATCCGTTCTTATCCGCTACCTTGGGTTAGCGGATTGATAGCCTGTAGACGGCTTATAAAACACACCACTTCTCTTACTTAACTCATTTTAGGTATCTTTTAATAACTCCTCGATCAGTCGGTTTAGAGTTAGTAAACTTACTAATTCCCGACGTCTCATTATTAATTAATTTGATTCATTACCCTTTCCCCGCTATTAAACATAAGTCCCATTCCCGTTACATATTCTATACGTTCGCTTCGGTTTAATTCGTATTTTATTGCCGTCTTAATTCTTGTACATAGATTCATTCATTCTCGTTCTTTAATACATATATATATATATGCATATACGGTCCTAACCATGCAACGTGTATATGAATGCATCAAACAATTATTACTAACAACCTAACGGCACGCAATTGATTAATACTAACAACCAAACGGCACGCAATTGATTAACCTTTTAATTCTTAAAACCCTAACATGCATATTCGTTCCTAGCCGGTTTATCATGAATTGGTTCATTCAATTATCAATCAACTAATCATATGTAAAACGGGTATGCAAGACCTAAATCTATGGTTTCTCGGTTCCTGGTCTACATGTACTAACTACGAGTTCTGAGCCGACTCACAATGATATAGACGGAACGGTAGCACGGATGTAGGTATGAACTCTGAGACCTCGAACTGAACCCCGAACCTCCCGAACACATGAACATGAACTCTGAGGCTTCCCGAACACCCGTACACAAACCGCAAACACAAAACCGGCCGGAATCAATGCGTTGACCGGTGTTGACCACATCATTTACTTTGACCTCCAGTTGACCTTGACTTTGACCGTTGATTGTTGACCGTTGACTTTGACCATTGACCGTTGACTTTGACCAAGCTTGAACCGGTTGACCCAATCTGAACCAGCTGAACCATTTCAATCAAACCAAACCGACTGAACCGACTTTAATTGAACCGGTTCAGATTAAACCGGTTTAGATTAAACCGGTTTAGGTTAAACCGGTTTAGGTTAAACCGGTTTAGGTTAAACCGTTGACCGGTTTAATCCCAAAATTTGACCGCGGTTTAACTGAACCTAAACCAACTCCTCAAGCTGAACCAACCCATGCAATCCCATCTCTGAAGAACCGGTTGCAGATTGAAGGCGGATGAGCTTTCTCCGGTGAGAAGTCCGGTGTTGACCGGCGGTGGTCCGGTGTTGACCGGCCGGTTCAGTCCTTTTTTCGGCGACTAAGAAGACGATACACCTATCAAACTGACCGAAAAGAGAAGATCTAGCCATTGGTAACTTCAAACAACCAAGAACCGGTGAGGACAGAGAGGAGAGGGGAGATCTAGCCGGCGGTTCCCTTTTCACGGTGGCTCCGGCGAGATTCCGGGGACGGAGGTCATGTCTGGCCTGCTGTCGGTTGTAGAGGAGGGAGAAAGGAAGCTATTTGGCTTTGCAGAAGTGGATTTGGGTTTATAATGAAGAAGTTATGGGATTTTTGGTGTTGGAAGGTATGAAGAACACTCAAGAACACTTTGAATGTTCTTGAGTTTCTTTGAAGATTCATATAGATTTTCTGGGTTTTCTGGGAAAATGGGATGAATGTGTATGAATAGAGAGAGAGAAGAGAGAGGTCGTGGTGAGAGGGTTAGAGAGAGGTTTTTGTGGCCAAAATGAGATATGTGAAACCATATTTTCCATGTTCTTGAACCATTCTCATGCATTGCTTGCAAAGAGAGAAAGGTGGCGCCATCTACAGAGTGAAACCTGTCTCCAGGATTTCTGAGTAACCAATAACCCTTCCCTAAACCGAAATAAACCAGCCCTTAACCGACTTCTTTTCGTTGCTTCGGTTTCTTCGGTTTCGCGTTTGACTTTTTAGAAAATCCTTCACCATTGCCATAAATCCCAAAACCTCCAAAAACTGATTCTCATTGATTTTAGATGAATTTAGAAAGTTAAATCACCTCATTTAGATTTTCCTAGCTCCGGTTATGAATTTCCAAAGTTTTCTCGGTATAATCGGTTTCCATTCCCGACAAGCTGAAAAACCTGTTTCTGCTCTGTTTCTTCTAACCCTGGTCTTCTAAATGTTCTTTATGTTTTCAAACATAAAAATTTGGCCCGTTATAGCTTATGTCTCGAACTTTGGTAAAATTACAATTTTGCCCCTAACTTTGGCAAAATTACAATTTTGCCTCTGTTGACTTTCTGCTGCCCGTTGACCATATTTTTAGATACCGGTTACTACAGCGGGACACTCACAGTCAACCGCGGGCCGTTCATGGACGACAGCAGAATGTCCATGGACGACAGCAGAATGTCCACGGGCGACCATTACCGTTCACGCACGGTTGTGTTTGTCCACGGACGGTCGTGTCCGTTCACGGACGATCGCGGG
Source organism: Orychophragmus violaceus (assembly GCA_030180135.1). Lineage (NCBI taxonomy): Eukaryota > Viridiplantae > Streptophyta > Magnoliopsida > Brassicales > Brassicaceae > Orychophragmus > Orychophragmus violaceus. The sequence continues at coordinate 99,259,743 of CM058239.1, read as the reverse complement.
TCGTTCACGGACGACCGCGGGATGTCCACGAACGACCGTGACCATTCACGCATGGTCGTGTCAGTTAACGGACGACCGTGGGATGCTCACAGACGACCGCGGGTCGTTTACTGATGACCGCGGAATGTCAACGGACAACCGTGACCATTCACGTACGGTCGGGTCTGTTCATGGACAGTCGCACCTGTTCGCGGAAGACTGCAAACCGTTCTTGGATGAACGTAACCGACCATGCGTCGATTAAACTCGTCCGTGGGTTGATCGAATCCACATGTTGGTCGTCAGTACCATTCTGCGGGTCGAACGTACCCATCCACGGGTCGAACGTACACATCTGTGGGTCGTATGTGTCCGTTCGTGGGACAAACGCATCAGTCCGTGGTCATGGCCATTGGCCGGTTCATAAGACTTGACGGATTCATGTCAAATAAAGCATTCGGATTGATCTGAAGGATCAACCACGGTAAGGTTTGGGCTAGCGGGACGGCATGAGTTGGACCGCGGATAGGATCTGGGAGATCTCGTGGTAGAAACGCGTGTGGACCTGTCGAACAGTCGGCGGAACTTGGTCGATGACCGACAGTACAAACCAAAGATGAGACCAGTCGCGGAAGTGATCGGGAGAATCAGTCCAATAATGTACTGATCGCTATGTCTGGCGATATTAAGGGAGACCGGTTCATGAGCCGATCGTATCTAAGGAATTGGATTAGTCTAAGAGTAAATGAGCTAGCAGTAAATGCGGTTCAAGCAAGAGGACGAATGATAAAGGAAGACAAGGAGCAAGAACGAATGGTGGTCAAAGTAAGGAACTAGAAGACCTCTTTTATACTTAGTCAGATGGGGATGGTTGGTTGAATGACTAGGTACAAGGGAGGTATGTTCTATGAGTTTGACGGACGAACGAGCTAAGCTGGACACGGAGCTGGCTTCCTGCCGATTTCACCTAAAAAAATAAGGTACGAGTTCAGGTACTCAATTGATAAAAAACGATTAAAACTAAATAAGATTAACAGGACAATCTAAGAAAGACTTAGGTTGTTAAAACGGATAGATAGGAATGAAACCTCGGAAGAGTTTTAAGGAAATCAAATAAGGTCGTAGGAGTTTCACGGATGGATCGTTCTTTAGAAGAACGATATAAAGGTTAAGTAAGGATTTCTGCTGCATAATATCAAATATGAAGGATCTAAGACTTGAAGTCAATAAGAAGATCCAAGGAATACTTGTTCCCAAGGGAAAATTTTAAATAGGACGGGATTTAGGGAGGTTCATGAAACACCCCAACCCGCCTCTATACACCCGTAATCTAGCACCTGGATCTATGAGTTAAATTCCTAATCTAACCATATCCCTATCCATTCTAAGTTCCCTAACTCGGACAGGATCCCAAGCGTGACCGCCAATGCACGAACGGATGCGATCGACCATCGATCATATCTCGATCGATCCACGATCGTCCCACCGTTGTTCGTTCGTGCATCAGTCCGTGCAGTCTATCCGAGCGTTCACCCGAACCGTGATGTCGATCCGTTGATCCTGGTACAGCCTTCCGCTTACCAGCGATCCATTCGGGTATTGCTCACGCGTTCGTCCGGTCATTCCACGGTCCGGCCACTCACGTCCTGCTGTACCAATGATGTACATCCAACCACTCGCGGTTAGACTATAAGGCTTTATGGATCGAGCCGAGACTCCCTATGCATTTCATACGTAAGCGCTGGTTCTATAATTCATATAGGGAAAGAGAGATATTCGGTTATTGCCCATTATAACTGGCGACTACGCGGCATAGCCGCGGTCGCGATCAAACCTACACCAATCACGCACCTTTTGTGTGCCGGTTGTCTTCGCCTTACCATGTGATGCGCTTGGATCCATGTTGATCCTTACTTCTTCCTCTCGGTCACGTTTGTAACCCACACACCTTCCTTCCTTCTCGTCGGACCTTCTTCTTGGATCTGGCCTCTTACTTCTTCTCTCTCCTTTTTCTCTCTTGATTTGTTGTATGTATGAATCTGGGAATTTCCTTGATGTTCGAATGACCTTTGCGTGTTTGAGAGAAGGGTTTTTATACCCTTTCTCTCTCTAAAACCGCCCATAAGTGAATGGGTGTGTTTTTGGCCGAAGAGACACCTCTTGCTCCTGGTGCCCATTGGCGCTCAACCGCCTGGTCAGCTAATGTCACTAGCTGACCAGCTGACCTGAGCCACTCACACTCCAGTCAGCTAGGTTGAGCTGGCTGGTAGCTGGCCAGCTCGGCCATTCAGCTTGCCTTAGCTGGAAACTCTTCCTCCAGCTCCATGTAACACGGGCCAATTTCCTTCTCACGCTAAACCCAGCTCCAAAATGATCATGGAACACATTATGTAGTCTCCCTCGACCGTCTGCTCGCGTTCCAGTCCCATGGCCCGTACTGTCGACCCTACCATGGGTCGGGGGCGTCAAAAGTCCCCCCCCCCCTTGAAGAGGATTTGTCCCCGAATCTTGTCCAATTTTTTCCTCCTGTTCAAACTCGGTAATCCATTCTGGGTAGTCGGCCCTCATTCGGCGTTCGGTTTCCCAAGTTACCTCCTTTACCCCATTGCATAACCAATCCACCTTAACCATATGAATGACCTTCTTCCTTTTTACCTTCTCCGACCGGTCCAAAATTCGTAATTACACAGCCTCAATGGTCAAATTCACTCGGAGTACACTTGGTATCTCCGGTACGACTATGTCCTGATCGGCGAAACACTTCCGTAGTTGCGACACATGGAAGACATTATGGAACGCCTCCTTTTCATTGGGCAGATACAACTTGTAAGAAAATGTGCCAACCCTCTCTAGTATACGGAACGGCCCTAAGTACCTCGGGTCTTGTTTCCCTCGTCTCGACACCCTAGCCCGTCCCTTGAAGGTTATCATCTTCAGGTACACTCTGTCCCCAACTTAAAACTCTATGTCCTTACGCCTTTTGTCCGCATAGCTCTTCAGATGATCTTGAGCTTCCTTGATCTTGATTTTAAGGAACCTGATCCGCTCTGTGGTTTCCTCTATAATGTCCGTCCCAATCAGCCTTGACTCCCCTACTTGTGTCCAGCATATGGGCATCCGACATGGACGGCCGTACAAGGCTTTACACGGAGACATTCCAATACTTGCATGAAAACTGTTATTGTAAGAGAATTTGGCTAGGGGTAGGTACCTGTCCAAGGAGTCGTTCCATTCTAGAATGCACGCCCTTAGCATATCCTCCAGAGTTTGTATGGTCCTCTCTGACTGGCCGTCTGTCTGTGGATGGTATGCGGTACTCATATGTAACCTCTTTCCCAAAGTTCTTTGAAAGGCTTGCCAAAAATATGAGGTGAACCTCCCGTCTCTGTACGAGACTATGCTTGTCATTTATATACCTCTCCGCCAGTCGTCCCACACCATCTGTTTTCTTAATGGCTAGAAAATGAGCAGACTTAGTGAGTTTGTCCACCACTACCCAAATAGTATCTCGCCTGGTCTTGGTTGGTGGCAGCCAGGTCAAAAAATCCATAGTAACGTGGTCCCACTTCCATTCCGATATGGGTAAACTCTGTAGCAGTCCGCTGGGTACTTGGTGTTCTGCCTTCACCAGCTGACGAATGGGACATTTAGCCACCCACTCTGCAACGTCTCACTTCATACCGACGTAGTGGTAATAACGTTTTAAGTCGCGATACATCTTGGTCTGTCTCGGGTGGATTGAGAACTTAGACCGATGAGCCTCCTTCAGAATTTCCTCCTTTAGTTCCCTAATGTTAGGTACACTCACTTGTCCATTGACAACGATCGTTCCGTTGTTGGAGAACTTATACTCTGTATTGTTGTGGTTGGCGGCATTCACTAGTTCCTCGTCATGTTCTTGCGCCAACCTCACTCGAGTCAGTAAGTCTGTCTGATCTGCCGCGCTCATCCCTAATGGTTCCTCGTCCATAACAAGTGCATTAAGGTGTAGGGTTTCGATCATACCGACAAGTTCCCTCACCTCCCTTTCCTTTGCTACTTTCGTCCTCTTCCGGCTTAATGTGTCCGCTACGACATTGGCCTTACCAGGGTGGTAAGCAAAGTCCACATCATAATCTGCTATCAGCTCCATCCATTGCCTTTGTCTCAAGTTCAGCTCTGGCTGTGTGAACACATACTTCAGACTTTTGTGATCCGTCAAAATCTGTACCTTGGTGCCATATAGGTATGATTGCCATATTTTTAGGGCGAACACTACCGCAGCCATTTCTAAGTCATGAGTGGGGTAATTCCCTTCATGCTTCTTGAGTTTCCTTGAGGCATATGAAATGACCTTCCCTAGCTGCATCAAAACACACCCAAGGCCAGTAATAGAAACATCAGTATATACTACATAAGGTACCTCGTTCTCTGGTAGAGTGAGGATTGGTGCCTTGTTCATAAAGTTATTTAGCGCCAAGAATCTCTCCTCTGCCTATTCCAACTACTCAAACCTGACCCTGTTCCCAGTCAACCGAGTCATTGCCTTTTTCGTGCCGGAGAATCCGTTAAAAAACCTCTTATAGTAGCCGGCCAAACCAAGGAAACTCCGAACCTCGGTTGCGCTTTTGGGCCTTGGCCATTCCATAATAGCCTTGATCTTCTCGGGATCGACGGCCACTCCCTCTTCTGAGATTATATGACCCAGAAATCCAATGATTTGCTGCTAGAAACTGCACTTACTTGGAGAATATCGTGGCTCCCCTGAGTTGATCCAATAATTCATCAACCCTTGGCAGTGGATACTTGTTTTTCACCGTAACCTTGTTGTTCCACGGTAGTCGATACATAGTCGGAGACTCCCGTCCTTCTTTTTTACAAAAAGGACCGGCGCTCCCCAGGGTGAATAGCTAGGCCGGATAAATACCTTTTCCAGAAGCTCGTCTAGTTGCTTCTTTAGTTTGGCCATCTCAGCTGGCGCCATGCGGTATGGTGCCTTGGAAATGGGGTTATCCCGGGTTCTAGCTCGATGGTGAATGGGTCGGACTGGTCAGGCGGTAAGCCTTCTAAGGCTACGAACACATCCCCAAATTCTCTTGCAACCGGAATCTCCCCAATCTCCTTACCGTTCTTACCCTCCGTGGTAGTGATGGTCGCCAGATACGCCTCACACCCCTTTTCTAAAATCTTCCTGGCTTGGATTGCTGAGATCACCAGACTTCCGTGGATCGACATGATTCCCTAGAACCGAATTCTTCCTTCCGGCCGTTCAAACCATACTTGCCCACAGTGAAAATCGATCGTAGCCCGGTAATGCCCCAGCCAATCCATCCCTTAAATCACATTGTGATGTTTGAGCTCTATCCCATAGAGGTTGGCCGGCATGTCTACGTCCCCAAATGAGAACGATATGCCGCGTACCAATCCTTCGGCCGGCATTACTTAGTCGCCGGCCACGTTGGCTCCAAACCCCATTACTTGCTACACTTGGAAGGCTCCCTTGTTCATCATCTTTGAACTCATAAAGTTGTGGGTTGCTCCAGATTTGAATAACACATGCATCTCTACTCCTCCGACCTTCACCATACCTATACAACCATGAATTAAGTGAGTACCTTGTAACGTACCTTGTCAATCCATGTTTATGCACATCTTATGGTCTCGCCCCATTTTAGTCCACATGACCTTGGGTCATATGAACGCTTCCTATGGCTGTGGCCATTACTTCTTCTCATGACCCCTTATCACTTGGGTTCTCCTCTTATGGCCTTGTGCCAAGGCCCTTACTTAACCTTATGTCAACTTTGGGCGGTTTCACATAGCCTTTTTCCATCAGCCTTTACATGTCTTTTTTGTCAAATCAGACTCTAATACATGGCCTTTTTCCATTTGCCTCTACATGACTTTGTGTCAAATCAAGCTTCACACATGGCCTTTTGCCAATGCCTCTACATGACCTTGTGTCAAATCAGGCTTTACACATGGCCTTTTGCCATTCATACTTCAATTCATTAAGTTATTACGTTATTAAGGAATCCAAATGTATACTGATATATCATGGTTTTTACTAGTTTTAGACCATGATATAAGTGTGTTTTAGAGTCTTTTTATTTTAGAGTCTATTACAGGTATAATCAGGTTTGGAGCAGAATTGGAGATATTGGAGCATTTTGGGGATTTTTGGAGTGTTTGGCCGAGAGATTGAGCTCACTGTCCAGAAATCAACATTGCATCGATCGACACACCTTTGGTGTCGATCGACACACTAGCGAGATGGGCCGATTCGGCGGTTTAATGAAGATTTAAGATTTTGCACTTTGGCCCAGAAGTTTCCAGTATTTACAAAGAAGCCCCAGCCGAGATTAAGCCTATATAATTAGGATTTTGGTGTTTATTTTGCATACGCTTTCATAATTAAGAGCAGAGAGTTTTTAGAGCTATTGGGGCTGATCTGATCCTGTACTTCACTTTATTTTGGAGAAGATTTCGAACCCCTTTATTTATTTAATCTCTTTTATGCAATCTATTAATTCATTGATTATGTTTACATCTTCTATGTCTGAGTAGATTCATAGTTAGGTTTAGGGTTTCTCATTAAAGATTTCATGACTTGCTAGACTTGTTTAATTCAGTTAAGGATTCACATGAATAGAATGTTCTTCGATCTAAATTGTGCTTAATGCTAGTTCTAACCTGATCAATTAGAACCTAGATCTTAGGTTGCTAAATACGACACGAGAGTGTGGTTTAGAATCTGAACTATTTAGGTTGAGCAATTAAATTATTCGCAAAGGAATTTGGTTTAGTTTAATTGTGAACATATCGAACTTGAAATTAATGCTGGTTTAATCTGTTAGTAATTGCAAAGAAATTTGGATTACTGCACTTAGACTTAGAGAATTCTCGCAAAGGAATTTGGTTAATTCTATATCCGTGATTTGAGTTCTAGAACTGTACTTAATTAGATCATGACTGATTGATTTGTCTGCTTGTCTGATTTCCTGAGAACACCCTAGACTTAGCGCCTTTAATTAACTGCTTTCACCACCAATAATCTGCTACTTGTCTACTTTCTCGCTTTGCTATTTAGTTTACTACAAATTACTTTCTTCTTAGTTTAAATCTCTATAGTTCTAATCTATCGAAACCGGAGTCTATGTGGATTCGATACCCTATATACTACAATCACTTAACTGTGCACTTGCAGTAGAATAGGATTAAAACCTGGCCCTATCAAGTTTTTGGCGCCGTTTCCGGGGACTCTTAGAGTCTTCGATAGGATCGAACTTAGGGTTTCTACTAGGATTTTTATTTTTTGTTTCGTTTAATTTTTATTTTTATTTTTAGTTACTAATTTTTCTCTGTTTTCTCTCTGTCGCAGGTACCGATTTCGCTTTGCGTCGATCGTTGCACCTTTGTGTCGATCGTCACTAGGCGATTCTGAGATTGAATCGATCGTTGCACTGATAGCATCGATCGTTGCTTGACGATTACAGACAGTTTATGCAGACGCGTGAAACTAGAAGTAATCAGAACCTGAACCTCGTTAATCTCGGACTTGAAGAACTTGGACGACTAGAGAGAACTAACAGAAGAGAAAGAAGAGCAAGGATGGTGGTACAGAAGGTAATCATTATGCCTGATGCTCAAGGTACCCTGAGGGACCGAGATAACAATCCGTACAATGCTGTTGGGCATCAGATTGATGCTGAAGGGAATGTAATCCCTGATCCTCCTGAGCAACCGCAACAGGAGCAGAACCAAGGTCAAAGACAGGCCCAAGGTAGACAGATGGTTGTCCATGAGAGGACTTTAGCTGACTACAACAGACCGGATGAGTTTCATGCAAACCAGTAAGCTCTAGTACTTCCTGGTTTTGAGAGGGATGATTTTGAGATCAAGACCATCTACTACTCGCTGATGAGACAGAATGCTTTCCATGGTCATCCAACAGAGCAGCCTATGGATCACATTGATCAGTTTGAGGATATAATCACTGGCATGAAGTATGATGGAGTTTGCCAGGATTACCTGTTTCTCAAACTCTTTCCATACAGTCTCGCTGGAGATGCTGCTGCATGGCTGAAGCAACTGGCACCTGGGCAGTTTACTACTTGGAGTGACCTGAAGGGTGAGTTTCTGAGACATTTCTACGATGATGCGCGCTCGGATCAGTCCAGACAGAACATTCTGCAATTTTCCCAAGGCCCTGTGCAGCCTTTAAAAGCTGCCTGGATGAGATTCAGGAAGTACCAGCGTGACTGCACACACCATGGATTCACTGAGGTCACATTGCTAGGTATCTTCTTCAGAGGCATAGATTTTCCATATCAGTCTGCGCTGGATAACTCCATCAATGCAAACTTCAACACCAGGACTCATGCACAAGCTAAGCAGTTGATTGAGAACTTAGTGAGCAGCAACAGTTGCAAGACTATGGATGAGAGGAGGAAGAAATCTGGTGGAAGTGTAGAGAATTCGGAGATTGCTGATATTAGATCTAAGCTGGACACAGTTTGTAATCTTCTAGCTGGTAAGAAAGCTGTCCACTTTGCTCAAGATGTAGAGGTAATTCAGACTGAGGAGGACACTCAGGAAGAAGATGTGAATTACATAGGAGGATCTGGATTCCAAGGTAACAGATTTGGTAATCAGCAGGGAAACATGTTCTTCAATGGAGGACAAAGGAGTGCCTTCACAGGCAATCAGAACTCTTCTAGCTTTGGACAGACTAGTGGTTTTCAGAAACCTTTTGGAAAGGGTACTCAGAGAACCTATGGATCTTCATCTTATCAGACTCCTCCTGCAGCCACTGCTCATGAGAGTAAGATGGAGGCAATGATGGAACAGCTGCTGGAGAGTCAGACCAAGATTTCTGTAGACTGCAATAAGAAGTTGGATGCTGTCTATGAGGATCTCAATGGAAAGTTTGAGTCTCTGAACACTCATATGAAGCAGTTGGATACTCAGGTGAATCAGATTTCCAGTTCTATGAAGGGAAAAGGAGTAGCAGACACCCATATTAAGGCCTGGTCTGTGTACATTAATGATGGATCTCACCTAGGTGAAGGATTTGAGCTAAGCAGAGCTGAGTTGGTAGAAGAGGTTGAATTTTCGGAATTTGGAGAAAATCTCTCGGGTGAAAATTGTGAAAACAGTGGTACATCGATCGTCACACCCCTAGTGTCGGTCGATGCAGGTCGTGAACAGACAGACTCGCCGAATGCTGATGGCATTGATGCAGATTTGGAACTTGATCGATTATTCCCTGGAGTGTCTGAGATTACTCAGGAGGAGATTTATGCACAATCCATTAGACTATATCCCTCAGTGTCTGAAGTGATTAAGCAGGAGATTGAAGAGCTTAAGCGGCTAGAGGAGATTGGTGAAGAGTTGGAAGAAATTCCATCATCTGATGATCCACTTTATCACCCATGTGTGCAGAAGTACTTGAACAAGATGTTGCCTTTGGATGAAGAGCTGAAAGATTGGGTGATTGTAGTCCCTCAGCAGATAAGTAATGTGCTGTTAACCAAGGTTCCCAAGAAGCTGCCTGATCCTGGGATTTTTGTGCTAAGTTGTTCTATCTTCGAGGATAGATTTAGGCGTTCTCTGTGTGATCTGGGAGCTGCTGGAAGTCTTATGCCATATTCTGTGGCAGAGAAGCTGGGTATGCTGAATTTTTCTCCTACTAGGACCTCTCTTGTCCTAGCTGATCAGTCTATACAAATTCCAGAAGGACTCCTTGAGGACATCCCGGTGAGAGTTGGAAACTATTTAGTTCGAACAGACTTCTTAGTGCTGAAGTATGACAGTGATCCTGAAGATGCGTTGATACTGGGTAGACCATTCTTGGCTACAGCGGGAGCAGTAATAGATGTTAGACACAGTCTGATAGATCTCCACCTGGGAGATGAGCCGCTGCACTTTGAGATGGACAAGCTGCGCAAGCCAATGATAGATGGGCAGACCTTCACCATTATGGATGGAGATGATGAGCAGTCAAGTCACACTACGGTTTTGGATCCTGGAGAGCAGTTTACTCCTTCTTTTTTTGGACAAGTTCATTCTGATACAGCTTATTCTCCGCCATGGATGAGGAGGCTTGCACAGAGGCAATCAAGGTCTCTGTCGAGATCTCCAGCAAACTGATCTTGTTCGTCCGGTCAAGCTAATGACCTTAAACAAGCGCTGAGTGGGAGGCAACCCACTGTTAGGTTTAAGTGTTTTTCTTTCTTATTTTTGGTGTTTTTCTTAGGATTTCACGTTTTTGTTTGTTTTTGCTAAGTTTCAGATACAGAACTCAAGTCTGGAGATGTGTGACGATCGATGCACTTGTGCACCGGTCGTTGCAAGGAGATTACGACGAGGAGAGGTGATCGCATTGTGACGATCGTTGCGCACTTGTGCAACGTCGTTGCAATTGGTTCAATTGCAAAATTAAGGTACATGCGCTAAACCAGAATCAATCTGATTCAACCAGCAACGATCGTTGCTCATCTGCAACGGTCGTTGCGCCCACGATCGAGGTAAGTTGCCTTAAACCCTTCTCTTCTATTTTCTTCTCCATTCTCGCCGTCCGTACGAACCGAGAACCTCATTCGCTAAATCTCTCATTTCTTCATCATTTTCTTCAATTCCAAGTGTTATTCTCTCGATTTTACACTCTTAATCCACTTCTATAACCCTTATATCACGAATCCAAGGTAATGTGTCTCTATTTTATGATTTTCGGATTCATTTTTAGGGTTTTAGAATTTGGGATATTTGGATTGAAATTGATGATTGCATGCTTAAATAGACTAAATTTAGGATGGTGGGTGATGATTTTAGGCTGATTAGTGATAATGTGGAACGAATTTAGAACGATTTTAGGGATTTTGATTGCGGCTGAAATCGCCTTGCAACGGTCGCTGCACTTGTGCAACGGTCGTTGCTTTGCGATTTTAGGGATATGTTCGATAATGCGAAATCGCCTTGCAACGATCGATGCCTTAGTGCAATGGTCGTTGCTTCGCGATTTAACAGAGAGATTGCCGAGACTTATTAGTGTTTGAATTTTTTTTTCTTATGCAGATGGCAACTCGCAGACAACCCCGCAAGCGCCGAGCCACATCAGCAACAGCCACACGACAGTACATTCCACCACCAGGGTGGTTCCATAGAGAGTCACAGCCACCTGAGCCTTATGTGAGAGTTGGTCCAGCAGTAGTACTGCCTTGGCCCCGAGCTGATGAGACAGATATCCCGACAGCCAGAGTGTGGCCACAGAACATTGCTGAGTTCCTCAAGACTGCTGAGTTTACAGAGAGGCCACTGCTTAACCAGTGGGATGAATTTGACACGCTGCTATACAACGGTTGGTGTGGGATGACTATTAAACCAACCAAGTTTGCAGACTACTCTACCTGTAAGAGTCTGGGGATAGATGAACAGGTACTTGCAGTGTACAAGGGCATTGGTCTAGGGACAATGCCTATGCGTCCTTATGATTTGTACCCAGAGTTAGTCAGGCAGCTGCTAGCCACTTGCAGAATGGTTTACCCGGAACCAGACAGCAGGAGTGCTATAGGAGGTATCTTTACCTTCATGAGTTTAGGAGTCAGGTATCGGATTCCCTTACTAGATATCTGTAGGATCTACGGTTTCAGCACTGAGCCGAGACGCATTGGCATGTCACTTGAGTGGGATCCAGAGGAGGCTCGATCATTTTGGGAGTGTATTGGCAGTGGTCGATACAACTCGAGGACTACACCGGTGAAGCAGGTGAGGCATCCTGTTCTGAGATATGTCTTGCGTATCTTGTGCTGGAGTTTTTTGTGCAAGTATGAGGCCAACAAGATGCGCAAGTATGAGATGGAGATGTTGTTTATCGGGCTGCGAGATCAGTTTGAGGGTTCTGGCGTGAGAGATCCTACTATGGGTCTCAACTTGGGAGCTGTTTTTACTCAGCACTTATGCGACCAGCAGCTGAAGCCATTTGATGGTGTTCTTACTGAGATAGTGGGGAGCCTGCTTACTCCCATCTTTATGCACTGCGGGATTCCCCTAGAGGGCACGGAATGTAACACAGCCAGGGAGTTCCTAGATTTCAGCCACTTGCAGAGCGCTACCTGGCTCAAGGAGGGGCGTATTTGGGTTTACCATGATCAGAGCTCTGGGAAGTGCGGTTTGGATCTTCCTGCTCCTGGATTGACACAGATCGATACACTAGAGGCCCTGAGATTCCAGCCTCCTGAGACCGAGCAGCGTAGAGTCCCTTCTATGGCTCATCCGCTGGGAGAGCCTTCCACACGAGCTTCATCTTCCTCTGCACCTCCTGCTCCTGCGCCTACTGCTGCCCCTATTGACGACATTGGCCCTTTTCCAGAGCCCACGATGCCTTATGGAGCTATGACTGAGGCAGAGTGGAGAGAGCGTTCAGATGGTATTCTACGGGTTGTTTGGAACTTCATGCGTACCTGCACTTGCAGGAGACAGCCACAGGTTCATCAGCCTGTCCCTGCTACTCGACGTCGACAGCGTTCTCCTGCGGCCGCCAGTGACATTGAGCGCTATGGTGGGATAGATGATGATGAGAGCGAGAGTGCGTAGTCTCCATTTTCAGACATTCGGTTCTGTATTCTGCTTTCTTTTTCTTTTTCTTTGCACTTTTTCTTTTTGATTTTTAGGATGCTACTATGTTTGGATGGTTATGCGTGATTTGATACATTAGTTGCTTTGATTTTACTCTGTTTTCAGTGTTTTCAGCTTGCAGGATTCGAAATTTGACAAAAACCAACGGACTAACCTGCTAACTTGCTGACTGATCGATGTTTACGCAGTGCGTCGATCGACACAGTGGTGTGTCGATCGTTACATTGAAAAATTGCACAGCAACGGTCGATGCACTTAGTGCAACGATCGATGCCTGAGTGACAGAGGTAAAAATCCTACAGAACTTAACCATTCCTTAAACAAATTTTTCTTTCTTTTTGCCAATCCTTCGCTTGACACTACTGGGGACAGTGTGTCTTAAGTGTGGGGGAGGTTCTACTAACTTCTTTCTTTTTGTTTTCTTAGAGTCAGTTAAATTTTTAAAAATTTGTTTTATTGAGTCAAAACTTTTAAGTAAGAAACAATGATTTTTTGAGAAAATTAGCAGCACTTGCAGGAACTTAAGTAACCATTGGGATGAAACTGCAGATTATCTCTGACTATTAGAAAACCTAGACATGGATCAACCTACTGAGAACACCCACATCGCTTCAGGTATCAGAGGATCCTTTTACTGACTTCAAACTTAATACTGACTTAGATTTTCTCACCTAAGGGCTTGGTATACTTTGTGTCAGATTCCCTTGTTAGTTCTGACACAACATGTAAACATGTCCTATTTAGTTACCTTCTCCCCTTCCATAAAATAAAAATAAAAAAGATAATAAACTGAGGATGAGTTAGTAACTCCGAAGTGGTCATGGGAATAGTAGCTACAACTTTCATATCCTGTGCATCCATGGAATGTGTCCAAAGTACACCCCTTAACGGGAAGAGCACTGATAAAAAAAAAAATGATACCCAATGGGGAAAAATCAGAATGCTAAGGAAGGGAAAAGAGAAGAAAGGGACTAAAGAAAGATAGTATGGTGGTCTAGAGCTGATAAGGTAAGAGTCCATGTGCCTTTGATCGATACTCCTTAGGTGAGACCGCACTTAAATACTTGCAGAAGTCAGTAGGGAGAATTTGAATGCGTGAATGTGATTGTGGAGTTTACTTAGGACAGTTGCTAAGTGTGGGGGAAGTATATGTTGGTCTTGATGTCTGCAGGTTGATTCTTTCATGTGGTTTACTAAGGGGAATCTGAGTGTTGCTGCTTCTAGGATGAAAAGAGTTTCTGAAGAGTTTTCAAACCTCTTCACTACATTCTAGTTCTCTGTTTTGCTTGAGGGCAAGCAAAGGCTAAGTGTGGGAAAGTTGATATATCATGGTTTTTACTAGTTTTAGACCATGATATAAGTGTGTTTTAGAGTCCTTTTGTGTTATTTTAGAGTCTATTACAGGTATAATCAGGTTTGGAGCAGAATTGGAGATATTGGAGCATTTTGGGGATTTTTGGAGTGTTTGGCCGAGAGATTGAGCTCACTGTCCAGAAATCAACATTGCATCGATCGACACACCTTTGGTGTCGATCGACACACTAGCGAGATGGGCCGATTCGGCGGTTTAATGAAGATTTAAGATTTTGCACTTTGGCCTAGAAGTTTCCAGTATTTACAAAGATGCCCCAGCCGAGATTAAGCCTATATAATTAGGATTTTGGTGTTTATTTTACATACGCTTTGATAATTAAGAGCAGAGAGTTTTTAGAGCTATTGGGGCTGATCTGATCCTGTACTTCACTTTATTTTGGAGAAGATTTTGAACCCCTTTATTTATTTAATCTCTTTTATGCAATCTATTAATTCATTGATTATGTTTACATCTTCTATTTCTGAGTAGATTCATAGTTAGGTTTAGGGTTTCTCATTAAAGATTTCATGACTTGCTAGACTTGTTTAATTCAGTTAAGGATTCACATGAATAGAATGTTCTTCGATCTAAATTGTGCTTAATGCTAGTTCTAACCTGATCAATTAGAATCTAGATCTTAGGTTGCTAAATACGACACGAGAGTGTGGTTTAGAATCTGAACTATTTAGGTTGAGCAATTAAATTATTCGCAAAGGAATTTGGTTTAGTTTAATTGTGAACATATCGAACTTGAAATTAATGCTGGTTTAATCTGTTAGTAATTGCAAAGAAATTTGGATTACTGCACTTAGACTTAGAGAATTCTTGCAAAGGAATTTGGTAATTCTATATCCGTGATTTGAGTTCTAGAACTGTACTTAATTAGATCCTGACTGATTGATTTGTCTGCTTGTCTGATTTCCTGAGAACACCCTAGACTTAGCGCCTTTAATTAACTGCTTTCACCACCGATAATCTGCTACTTGTCTACTTTCTCGCTTTGCTATTTAGTTTACTACAAATTACTTTCTTCTTAGTTTAAATCTCTATAGTTCTAATCTATCGAAACCGGAGTCTATGTGGATTCGATACCCTATATACTACAATCACTTAACTGTGCACTTGCAGTAGAATAGGATTAAAACCTGACCCTATCATATACACAACCGTGTGGAATCCACACCAAGACTACTCGGTTCCATGTATACATTGTGTTCCTACTCTACTGTAATATGAGTGAAGGAGACTTAGTCGGTTGGCGTACCAGTGATGGCGTTGAATTCCCCAGTTTCCTCGGAGTGTTCCACTAGTTGGTAAACTCGGGCCGCCCCGGCCTTGGCCGGTTGCTCGGGTCCTTGTCCGGTCTCTTTGCCTCCTTCCCTTCTAGGTCGTTTTGGACACTTCCTAAAGTAATGCCCCACTTGAACGCATTGGTATCAATTCCGGTTGGCCATCCTCTCTTTCACCGCGGTGCACTCTCTGACCGCGTGGCCCTTACTTCCACAGCCCCCATTCGCCTTCCAGCAAACACCAAAATTTCTCTTCCCACAAGTAGTTTAGGGTAGTCGTTCATCATTGGTTTGTGCGGTACCCTCCACCTGATTCCATTTCCTCTTTAAATCCTTCTCGGTACGATCGGCCACCTTGTCCCGGGCTTGCGTCTTTGCCTTCTACTCCTCCGCGAGGTTGGACTCCACGAACGCAGTTCGTTCGAATAACTCCGAGACTGAATCATAAGGACAAACCGAGCAATGTGTACGCAAGTCAACCCGCAGTCCGCGGAGGAACCGTCGTACCAAAAGCCGCTTCATCCTCTGAATTGTGTCCCACGAAATGCCAGAATCAATCAAACTCTGCCTCATATTCGTGGACCGTTCGGGTACCCTGAACCAAGCTCAAGAACTGACCTTCCAGTCGGTCCCATGCCTCGGCCGGAAAGTATTTCCGGTTGAAATCAGCTTCAAAGTCCTCGAACGTCGCGATACTTCCCCTGGTGTGTCGCTCAACTGCAAACCACCAGTTGTGAGCGTCCCCTTCAAGGAATTGTATGGCAATGTCCTTCCTATAATCCTCTGGACATCGAGTGGAGAGGAAGTTCGTGGTCAAACGACTCATCCACTCATCTGCCTCAACGTGATTTGCGCTCCCTTTGAAATGCTTGGTCCCTAGCTTCATGATGTGTCCAAGAATGGTTAAATAGTCCGCCCTGAGCACATACTTGGCCGGGGCGATCTATCTCGACCACTTCAGGACGATCAACCTTCGGCTCATTCCTGACCGTTTGATTGGCATGCGCCTTAGGTTGGTCCACCACAAGCCTTGCCTCCGGTCGTGCATGCTGAGTCAGTTCCGTCAATTGGTTCATGACCGTTTTCATTAGGTTCCACATCTCCCCGATGTTTGGAACCACGGTCTGAACTTCTTTCTCCGCCCCATTCCTCTCACCCGTCCCAAGGGGAGATGAGTGTGAAGAATCGGTCGCGTCCTCCAATTCCACTCTATCTTGGTACAGGTTTTCCCGTCCCGGTTCCAATTGGCACAGGTGGAACGATAGGTATTGCGCCCGACTGGGCAACCTCAGGTCCGGTTAGCCCAGCGGTGGTCGGAGCGGTCTGATCCCCAACACCATGCCATGTACCAAGTGGCTCCTTATCCTTCTTACTCTTTCCCGATTTGCTTCTCCCACCCTTTTCAAAAAAATTTCAGCATCGCTAGATATAATTAAATCCCTAAGTCTAAGAAACCCTCATCTATGGCGGAACATCGGACTTAAACGTGTGGTGTATGCCCTAACCCGAACTTTTCCTAGAAAAAACTCCGCTCTGATACCACTTGAAACACCCCAACCCGGCTTCCAATCGATGGAGGTTCTCTATTCGACCGTCTTATTCAATTAGGTTCGTTTACTTAGGTCTACTAGTCTAATTCTCATTTATAAGGCAAAATATCATCTTTTTTAATAAGAAAAAGAATGTTAATACAAATAAGTATTCGTTCAATAGAGTCATTACAACATATAGATTCCCACTATCCAACTATTCACCAGACGTTCCTTAAGTCCCGCATTCTGCCCTTATATCGGTCCATTCATACGATGAACCTCAACCCATGTTCCATTAATACATCAAAACAACATTTACCATAAGTCATTTATATCACTATACACCCGCAACCTAGCACCCAGTTCTATGAGTTCAATTCCTAATCTAATCATATCCATATCTGTTCTAAGATCCCTAACTCGGATATGATCACAAGCGTGACCGCCCATGCACAAACGGACCCATCCGTGGACTGGTCGTGTTTCGCGAACGGGTGTCTTCGCTCGCGTCCGTACGAACGGGTGCGATCGATCATTGATTGTTCTGCGATTAATCCGCGATTGTACCACGGTCGTTCGCTCATCTGTTAGTATGTCCAGTCCATCCGAGGGTTCACACGAACTGTGACATCGATCCGTCGATCCTGCTACAGCCTTCCGCTTACCAACAATCCGTCCGGTATCGCTCACGCATTCTTCCGGTCATCCCACGGTCCGACCGTGTACGTCTTGACGTACCGATGCCTACCATCCAACCACTCGCGGTTAGATTCTAAGGATTTATGGATCGAGCCGAGACTTCTTATGCATTTCATACCTAAGCGCCGGTTCTTGAATTCATATAAGGAGAGAGAGATATTTGGTTATTGACCATTATAACTGGCGACTACACAGCATAGCCGCAGTCGCGATCAAATCGAGACCAATCACGCACCTTTTGTGTGTCGGTTGTCTTCGTTTGACCATGTGATGTGCTTGGATCAATGTCGATCCTTACTTCTTCCTCTCGGTCGCGTTTGTAACCCACACACCATCCTTCCTTCTTGCTGGCCGACCTTCTTCTTGGATTTAGCCTCTTAGTTCTTCTCTCTCCGTTTTCTCTCTTGATTTGGTGTATGTATGAATCTAGGAATTTCCCTGATGGGTGTGTTTTTCGCCGAAGGGACACCTCTTGCTCCTGGTGCCCATTCGCGCTCAACCGCCTGGTCAGCTAGCTGACCAGAGCCACTCACATCCAGTCAGCTAGGTTGAGTTGGACGGTAGCTAACCCAGCTGGCCAGCTCTGCCATTCAGCTCGCCTTAGCTGGAAACTCTTCCTCCAGCTCCCTATAACCTGGCCGAGTTCCGTCTCACACTAAATCCAGCTCCAAAATGACCATGGAACACTATATGTAGTCTCCCTCGACCGTTTACTTGTGTTCCGGTCCCATGGCCCCTACCTCCGACCCTAGCGTGGGTTTGGGGGCGTCAAAATTCAGGCCAGGGTTCATCCTGACCACTGGAACGCATCGACCGTGGCCTAGGGTGGCCGGGTCGGGGTGTTTCAAGTTGGTATCAGAGCATGCTTGGTTCTAGGACATAGCTCGGCATAAGTCCTATTATCTACACGATCGACCAACGGATCGGTCGTGGGTGAGTGATAGTTTCAGTGGGGCGATGCACGGGTCGGTCCTTGGAAAGGCCGTAAGAGTCATGTGGGAGGTACGCGTGCGATCTGCCAAAAATCCAGAGAGAACTGTATAGGGGACGACGGGCCATGCGGGGATGATCGAGTGAATCAGTCCGGACGCGATTGACCTAGGCGTGCAAGTATCACTCATTGGTTCATGGAGCCAACTTTTCGTAGGGGCTTAGATCGGGCTAGGGAACCTAAGAACGGGTGTTAGGTTGCTGGTTCATTACTTAAGTATTGATCAGACTCATAAGTTAACTTCCACCGAATTTGGGGACGAATTCCCAATTGGTGGGGGAGACTTAAAACACATGTATCCCGGGAACCGATCCTAGAAGGATTGGGGGATCGCGACATGAGACCAAAGTTAGTACAATCAGTCGGGATGTTACTAGCCCTAAAGGGTTCATAAAGTTTGAACGGGGTATACACCTTAAGTCGGATTCGGGGACGAATCCCTTTTAAGGGGGTAGACTTGTAACATCCCGGAACCAGGATACTAACCCCACCCTAGACGTTTGGGGAAAGGCATGGACCAGAACGTGGAAAAGAGTCTAAAGGACTAAGAGAATGGTTCTGTTGCCTAGAAAAGAAGCTAAGCTCAGCTCAATGGCAGCTTAGCTAAGAGGAAAAAAGCTCGGAAGGGAGTGTTCAGTTCAAACGAGCTGAACAGTCCAGTTGGTTAGCTGGGTCAGATGGCAATCAGCTCAACCCAGCTATGTGGGGTGATGACCTACTAGGTCATCTGGCTAGCTAGTGACACTAGCTGACTTAAGGGGTGGTCGGGCCGAAGGGTCACAAATGGTTTGGCACCCTTTCGGCCAATCAAAGGCAACCATTCACCCAAGGAAATTGCTGGGCGAAATGGGGCCTATAAATACCCCATTAAGGACCATTTTCGTGGCCATCTTCACACCAGGAAAATCAAGGATTTTCCCTAAGGCAATGGCCAACCAAAAGAAGAGAAAAGAAGGGGAGATTTGGGAAGGTTTTCTAAGGCAATCAAGGCTGGGAAAACAAGGAACAAGTGCCCAGAAATGATCAAGAAACGCTTGAAGGTTTGAAGCAAAACAGGGTAACCGTCCGTGGGGCATTCTCGGACGACCGCATGGCCGACCGCAGGTCACGCATGGCCGACCGCGGGTCGTTCAAGGACAACTGCGAGATACTCACGGTCAACCGTGGGACGTTCACGGACGACTGCGGGCTGTTACGGACGACCGTGACAGTTCACGCACGATCATGTCCGTCCACGCATGGTCATGTCCGTCCACGGACAGTCGTGTCTATTCATGGACGACCGTGCAACGCTCAAGGGCGACCGTGGGTCATTCACGAATGACTTTGGGTTATTCACGGATGACCGCAAGTCGTTCATGGAGGACCGCAGGTTGTTCACGGATGACCGCGGGATGTCGACAGACGACCGTAACCATTCACGTACGGCCGTGTCCATCCACGGACAGTCGTGTCCGTTTACCGACGACCGTGGGGCGCTCACGGACGACCGCAGAATGTCAACGGATGACCGTGACCGTTCACATACGGTCGTGTCAATTCTTTCATAGTCGCACATGTTCGCGGACGACCACAAACCGTTCACGGAAGAACGTAACTAACTGTGGGTCGATGTACTCGTCCAAGGGGTTGATCGAATCCACACGTGGGTCGTCAGTACCCGTCCGCGCATCAAACGTACACATCCGTGGGATGTACTTGTCCATTCCTGGGACAGACGCGTCAGTCCCTGGTGATGGCCATTGGCCGGTTAATCAGACTTGACTGATTCATGTCCAATACACCATTCAGATTGATCGGAAGGATCAACCAAAGTCAATTTTTGGCTAGAGGGACGACATGAGTTGGACCACGGATAGGATTAGGGAGATCTCGTGGTAGAAACGCGTGTGGACCGGTCGAACAGTCGGCGGAACTACGTCGACGGCAGACGGTACAAACCAGAGATGAGACCATCCGTGGAAGTGATCGGGAGAATCCGTCCAAATATGTACTGATCGCTATGCCAGGCGATATTAAGGGAGACCGGTTCATGAGCCGATCGTACCTAAGGACTTGGATCGGTCTACGAGTCAATGAGCTGAAAGTAATGCGATTCAAGCAAGAGGACGAATGATAAAGGAAGAGAAGGAGCAAGAACGAATGGTGGTCAAATGAAGGAACTAGAAGACCTCTCTTATACTTAGTCATGTGGGGATGGTTGGTTGAATGACTAGGTACAAAGGAGGTATGTTCTATAAGTTTTATGGACGAATGAGCTAAGATGTACACGGAGCTGGCTTCCTACCGATTTCAACTAAAAGGCTAAGGTACGAGTTCAGGTACTCGATTGATCAAAAGAATGATTAGAACTGAATAAGTTTAACAGGACAATCTAAGAAAGATTTAGGTTGTTAGAACAGATAGATAGGAACGGAACCTCGGAAGAGTTTTAAGGAAATCAAATAAGTTCATAGGAGGTTCACGGATGGATAGTTCTTTAGAATAACGATATAAGGTTAAGTAAGGATTTCCGCTGCGTAATATTAAGTATGAAGGATCTGAGACTAGAAGTCAATAGGAAGATCCGAGGAATACTTGTTCCCAAGGGCAAATTTTAAATAGGACGGAATTTAGGGAAGTTCAGGCCAGGGTTTGGCCTGACCACTAGAACGCATCGACCGCGGCCTAGGGTGGCCGGGTCGGGGTGTTTCAGTGTCAATTGAGGCATTGTAGAACAATGTATCGTACTCATTCCACTGCTCAGATTTCTCTCTATCAGTGCAATCAAAACTCTCTGTCTCAGTCTTAGGATCATAATCCCACAGTCTCAATATACGATCTGATCATTCTCTCTCTTAGGTCAAGGGTACTTCACTTCTCCAAGATCATGCTGACTAGTCTCAGGAGGCGATGATGCACGTGAGTGACAATTAGCAGGCACATCTGTGTTATCAGTAACGTTCCGGCACTTTCGTGGAGGCATCTGAAATCAAAAACACAAGAAAAAGCAATCTCCCAAATTAAGCCAACGTTCTAAGATCAACAATCGCATCAAAAATCCATATCAATCAGTACATGCAAACATCAGCAACATCAAAACCAGTCTTAATTACTCTAAATACGTCCTAATTTCTCCCTAAATAACATAATCGCAAGTGTTCGTCGTCAATTCGGATATTTTTAGAAAACTTGTGAAATATGTCCATGCAATCACAAGGGTAACTCGAATTCATCACTACAAACCTCAAACAAGCATCAATATACCGCGAAACATAAGAAATCGTGATGAATTTCGGATTTTTCACCTTAGGGCCGAAAGAAAAAGGATAGGATTTTCCGCACATACCTTGCAGATCGATCAAATATATTGTAGAAATGAAAGGAAGGACAAACGAGCAGGATGGGCTTTTATATCACCAAAAATGATTAAGAAATGAAGAATTGGGAGCAATGGTGATTTTAGGTTTCGGTTTCGCGAGAGAGGAAGAAGAAGGAAGAAGGAGAATAAAAAGATGTTTAAAGGTACTAACTTCACGTGCATATGAGTTGACCGGCGCAGGGGTGCGTCGGTCGTCACATATCGCGATTACTTAACCGGGCCAGTTCAAGTCGATTTTCGGTTTAAAGCCTACCTTTTGATCTCTTCTAAATTGGACCAGGTGCATCGATCATCGCACATGACCATGACGATCGACGCATTTCGTTTTCCTTTCTTCCTCGCGGTTTGATTTCAACCGTTGCTCGAACCGCAATCAAAACGGCATAAATTCATTATAAACTTGTGGAAACTATGCATCCGCTGGCTCTACCACATCAGATCACTGCGTCGATTGAGACACAGGACTGCGTCAATTGACGCAGTATGATTTCTATTGACACTCTAATTTGTACGGAATAAAACACCAAAAGCAAAAACACAAGGTAAAATCGAATCAAAAACACCAAATTAAATATTTACAGACTTACTAGTGGTTTGCCTCCCACCACGCTTCTTTAACATCATTAGCTTGAATGAAAGATATCAGGCAAAAGGTGCATCATCGTTGTTCTTGCTTTTGACTTTTGGAGATTGAGAGATTGCTTGGGGCTGATTCTGCTACTATGTACCCTTTTAGAGAAAGATTTCAAACCATTCAATATGTGTTGTCTTATTGTTATCATGACTGAGTTGTAACCTTGTTAGATTTAGGGATTCTCATAGGGTTCTCATGCTTTTCTAGATAATTGAATAATTAGGATTCAAAATCTATCTGTTCATCACCTAAGTTGAGATTAAAACTGAATTTTAGACTGATCACCTATGGTTTAGATCTTAGATAAATAATTTGGTACGAGAGTGGGAATTATAATCTGACAGAACTTAGTGTGAGAAATTTGACTAGATACTAAGAGATTTAGTTTAGGAGAATTGTGAACTAAATAACTTAATATTAATGCTTGTCTAGAACTCTAAGATTGCAAAGAGATTTGAATCGTTAGGTTCCTAGACATAGATAATATTTGCAGCAAGAGGTGAATTATTTGATATTTGTGATTTTAGTTCTTAAACATGCGCTTAATCTGAATCATGATTTGTTAAGTGTCGGACATTGCATGATATATTGAGAACTTTCTAAGTGTAGCACCTTTCTCATATCGAAAACACTCTTTTGATTACTTGCTTATTTACTTCTTACATCTATTTGACTTAGCTCTATTTGACTACATATAATCTATTGTGTGAAACTTAAGTCTATGTGGATTCGATACCCTTGATAATACATCGTTCGACACTGTACACTTGCAGTTAGAAATAGGGAATAAAATTTGCTCCATCAAGTTTTTGGCGCCGTTGCCGTGGACTCTTTGAGTTCGCCAATAGATTTTGTATTAGAATTTAGACTTATTTGTTTTCTTTAATTACAACTCTATGTCTTGCTTGTCTTTGTTTCTGCAGGTAACTACGAACATGTACTCTTAGTGTCGATCGACATGAATCGTGGGAATCGGCTTGATTCCAGTGTATGCCTAATCGTCACACCAGGAACAACCCGGACGAGAAGCTTTTGAATCTTAGAAATCAGGAGCTTGCTAGACTTGGCAGGACAAACAGAAAAGCTCATAAATTTGTGAATATGATGAATCTGAATGCTGTGATTTTGGTTCGAGATGCAAAAGGAGTTCTGAGGGATTTGCATAATAATTCATACAATGATCAGGGCCATATGATTGATGTTGATGGGAATGTTATTGAGCAGCCTCAGGCTGAGCCACAAGTTGTCAATCATGGAGATAAAGGACAAGGGGGAGGAGCGGAAGGAGCTCATGGACAACCTAATCCGCAACCAAATCCACTACCTCCACCTCCACCTAATAACCCGCTTATGAGGACTCTTGCTGACTACAAGGCCTGACGTGTTCTATGCTAACAGTTCTGCGATTGTACCTTCTCCCTTTGCATGGAATGACTTTGAGCTGAAGACTTCTTACTACACGCTTGTGGGACTGCAACTCTTTCATGGACACCCACAGAAGCAACCTATGGATCACATAGAGAATTTTGAGTATTTGGTTACTGGGATGAATCATAATGGAGTGAGCTAAGACTTCCTGCACTTCAAGATTTTTCCACACTCTCTTGGAGGAGAATCTGCAAATTGGCTGAAGCAGATTCCACCTAGGACTCTGACTACATGGGATGCAGTTAAATGGAAGTTCCTGAGACACTTCTATGATGATGCTCGATCTGATCAGCTCAGAAAGCTTTTGACATTCAAGCAGGGACCTACAGAGCCTATTAAAACCGCCTGGGTGAGGTTTAAGATGTACCACAGAGACTTCACTCATCATGGATTCTCTGAAGTTCAGCTGCTGAGCATTTTCTTCCGAGGTGTTGATCTATGGTACCAGATGGCTTTGGATGCTGCTATCAATGGGAAATTCAACACTAAATCTCTAGAGCAAGCTTAGGAGCTGATTGAGAACTTGGTGTGCAGCAATTACATTAAGAATTCTGATCTGGAGAGGCAGAAATCTGGTGGGAAAGTTGATAGCTCGCAGATAGCTGATATGAAGAAAAAGATTGACTTTGTTTACAGCTTGTTGATTGGGAAAAAGAATGTCCACTTTGCTCAAGATGTTGTGGTATTTGAGGCTGAAGAGAGTTGTGAGGAAGAGGATGTGAACTACATCGTTAGGTCTAGATTTGGGAAACAGCAAGATAACTAATTCTACACTGTTAGTGGTCAGAAGAGTGCTTTCACAAGCAATCAAGACTCTTCTCGATTTGGTCAGAAACCTGCTTTTCAAAAGCCTTATCAGCAGAACAACTCCTATCAGAGGACTTATGGAGCTTCTTCTTACCAAACACCTCCTGCACCTTCATATGAGACTAGATTGGAAGCTATGATGGAGCAATTACTTGACGGGCAGACAAAGACTACTCTGGACTTCAACAAGCAGATAGATGCTCTTTACACTTATTTGAATGGGAAGTTAGAGTCTTTGAGCACACATGTGAAACAATTGGATACTCGAGTGGCTCAGATTGCTGGAGCTGTTAAGAGGCAAGATGGATTCCTTCTTGGGTTCTTGTAAGCATCACTGAAGGTGCTCAAGAGGCAGAGCTGCAAAATTGTCCCCAAAAAGCAGGTGAATGCTAAGGAACTCGTGGAGTTAGAAGAATTGGAAGAAGAAGAGATTGAAGCCGAGCAGTAAGTGTCGACCAACACTACCCCTCAGTTTCGATCGACACCCACTTCTTTGAGTTCTCGTGACGAACAGAAATCGACACTACAAGAAAATAGCATTTTTGCGATGGGACCTTGTGACTATACTTGTAGTTGTAACATTTGGCCAATATTAGGGAACAATAATGTTACTATTTTGTGACAACGGATATATGGACGTGTATTAGTCGCTTATATACGACTAAAAATGATCGTCGCCAATTTAGTTGTCGAATACGACAGATTAACGACTATTCTCGAGACCGAAACCAATGTTCGCAGGTTAGTCAGTGATATGGCGACTATTTTTGGGTCTGATGCTCAGAGTCGTAGAACAATCACGAATTGGTCATTACATGGGCGACTAATTCACTACTTCGGGTATAGTAGTAATCATTTCTTTTATTTGTCGCTATTTATACGACTAATATTCAACTCACTATTCGTGATGCAAAATTGTCGGATTTTGATCGTATCGTTTAGTATTTTTGGATTTAGTAATAATAATAATATGAGATAGTTTGTTTATACGTGCTAATAGTCTTAACTGATTATAAAAGTTGGTATATATATATATATATGTAATCATTATTAAATGAGAATGACCCATATAGGCATACTCTTCATGTTTAATATAGTATTTTTGGATATAGTAATAATAATATTATAGTTTGGTTATATTTCACCTGTTTGTGGTAGGTGTACCGGTTTCAAGCGCATGCATTTATGACAATTAATAGGAGTGGCTAATTGTGTCTACATAGTCGAAATTCAGCCCTTTCTCCGGTTTCATTTGTAGAAACACAAAGAGTTTGGAAATCTAGTTACATAGCGGGAGGCTTCAAAAATTATAGCAACCATCGGGAGTGGATGTATAATAGGATCGATGATGGCACAAAAAATTTCTCAACAGCCTTCACCACGGGAATGCACAATTTATAGAACATGCCAAAAACCAACCTTTAGTTCTGAGCAATGGCGGTAAGTTTCTCTGCCCTTGTCGTTTATGCAAGAACGAAAAACTAGAAACCACATAACCAGGAATTTGGAGTCATCTGTTTAGTTACGGATTTATGCCTGATTATTTTGTTTGGTACAAACATGGAGAAGAAATCGGTATGGATATAGGAACGAGTTATATTGATTCGAATGGTCATAATAATGTAGAAGATATGTATGTGGATATGGTGAATGATGCATTTCATGGTTATGCGACTAATAGTGAAGAACCTGTACGTAATCATTCAAAAAAGTTTTATGACCTGTTAGAAGGAGCCAACAATCCTTTATATGATGATTATCGCGAAGGTCACTCCCAGTTATTCTTGGCTGCTCGGGTCTTTATAACAAGGCAGGACATAATATGAGTGAAAGGTTAGTGGATTCGATATGTTAAATGATGACAGAATATTTACCTGAAGGAAACCAGGAAACAGGTTCACACTACGAGATAGAGAAACTGATGCGCAATTTAGGCCTCCCCTATCGTACAATTGATGTTTGCATGAACAATTGTATGTTCTTCTAGAAAGAAGAAAAAAGGAAGAAAATGTCGGTTTTGTGCTAAACCAAGATGGAAGCCGAATGAGAGACAACGTAGAACGAGAGTATCCTACAGTCATATGTGATATCTGATATATCATGGTTTTTAAGACTTTCAACCATGGTATATGTCTTTGTTATCGAGTCTTTTAGAGTCTTTTGGAGTCCTTTTGTGTGTGTTTACAGGTCTTGGTATGTTTGGAGCAGATTTGGACATTATGGCGCATTTTGGGGCTGATTGGAGAGTTCGCGCGAGAAGAAGAAGTTGGAGCCGATTCTGGATACTTGTGTCGATCGACACACTTGTGGCATTTATCAACACAGATGTGAGATGGACAATTCTCGGCGAGTTTAACAAAGAGTTTAGAAATTGCACAAAAGCCCTTAAGTTTCTCACAATTACAAAGAGGCCACAAACGAGTTTATATCATTATATTACGATTTTAGCCACTTGTTTTGGCTACCCTTTTATTCAGAAAGAGAGATTTGGAACTCATAGTCCATGTTTCTGTTTTATGATATTTGGTTTTCTTTCATCATGTCTTTTGTTTCATCTGCCATGTCTGAGTAGTTTACCTGTTAGGTTTAGGGATTCTCATAGGTTTCATGGAAATATAGGTTAATCAATTTGTAGGGATTCACATCTTTCTAGTTCTTCATTTAGGGTTGTTCTTAATGCTTAATCTGAATTAGCTACCCAAATTTATGATGTTAGGTGTATTTTTGCAACGACAGTTGATTAATTAACTAGAAAGAACCTAGATGAGCAATTTGAGTATTCGCAAAGAAATTTGGCTTAGGCGAATTGTGAACGAAAGAACCTGAGATTAATGCATGTTTAGGATCTCTAGAACTCGCAACGAAAGTTGGTTTGTTAGGTTGCTAGACATAGATAATATCTGCAACAAACGTTGGTTTCTTATGCTTCTGTGATTCTAGTTCTAGAACAGTACTTAATTTAGTCTCGATTGATTGATTAGCTTGTGTTCCTGATTTTCTGAGAACTCCCTTGACCAGACGCTTCGCCTAATTGCTTACAAACGGTTTGGTTTAATTTTTTGCTCTGATTTACTACTTTCACTATTGCTTACCTAGCTTAATTCGACGTTTTATAATCTATCGAACAAATCTTGAGTCTCTAAGGATTCAATACCCTATATACTACTGGTTCACATTTGTGCACTTGCAGTGTAGATCTAGGGATTAAAACCTGATTGTATAAGGTTTTTGGCGCCGTTGTCGGGGACTCTTTTGAGTCTTCGATAGATTTGGATTTAGAATTTAGACTCGGTTTTTCGTTATTGTTTTTGGTTACTAATTTTTGTTTTTCTTGCGTTTCCGGTACACCTAGAATCGCACCGCATCGATTGACACACATTAGCGATTAGCATCGATCGACGCTCTCCCTGAATCGATCGACACACTTGCGCGAACGAGATAGTTTATGCCTGATCGCGACCTGAGGAGTAATTCGGACAAAGAACTCGTGAATCTTGGACTTAAAGAGCATGCAAAGCTAGAGAGAGAGAACAGAAGAGCTCGGAAGCTGACTAATACCAATCGTGTAATCCTAATTCGGGATGCTGAAGGTGTTCTGAGAAATGCGGAGAACCATGTATGCAATGAGCTTGGTCAGAGACTCGATGACGAAGGTAATGTCATTCATGAGCCTCAAAGCCAGATTGTTCAGTCTGATGGAGAAGCTCAAGGTGGACAGGAGAATCCACGGGCACCAAAACCTCCTGTTAGGAGGACACTAGCAGATTACAATCGATTCGATGAGTTTTATGCCAATAGGTCTGCGATTGTTCCTCTTGCATTTCCGTGAAATGAGTTTGAGCTTAAGACTTCCTATTACACACTTGTGGGACAGCATCTGTTTCATGGAATTCCACATGAGCATCCTATGGGTCACATAGAGGATTTTGAGTCCTTAGTCACTTGGATGAAGCACAATGGAGTGACCTATGACTATTTACACTGCAAGCTTTTACCTCACTCTCTTGGAGGAGAAGCTGCTAATTGGCTGAAGCAGATTCCACCTGGGACTCTGACTACTTGGGATGCAGTGAAGAAGAATTTTTTGAGGCACTTCTATGATGATCTGATCAGCTTAGACAGGATCTCTTGACCTTTAAGCAGGGAACTACAGAGCCTTTGAAGGCAGCTTGGGTGAGATTTAGGATGTACCAGAGAGATTTCCCTCATCATGGTGTCTCTGAGGTTCAGCTGCTGGGCATTTTCTTCAGAGGAGTTTATTTGTGGTACCAGATAGCTCTAGATGTTGCGAGTAATGGGAACTTCAACATCAAGTCTCCAGAGGAAGCTAAAGAGATTATTGAGAACTTTATAACTAGCAATAGTTTCAAGAATTCTGATATGGAGAGACAGAAATATGGTGGAAAAGCTGATAGCTCACAGATAGCTGAGATGAGAAGTAAGATTGATTCTTTCCATAGCATCTTACTTGGTAAGAAAGTGGATGTTCAGGAGGCTTAGGATGTGAATTACATAGCTGGAGCTGGTTATCAAGGTCAGAGGTATGGAAATCAGCAGGGACAGACTTCAGGTTTCACACCAAAGTTTTCATTTCAGAGACCTTTCCAGCAGAACAACTCATTTTCCAGAGATTATGGTTCTTCTTCATATCATGCTCCTCCTCCACCAAATGAGCAAAATGATAAGATGAGGGGTCTGTTGGAACATCTCTTGGAAGGACAACAGAAGAGTACAGTGGATTTCAATGGAAAGATGGATGCCATGTACTTGGATTTGAATGGGAAGATAGATGCCATTAGCACTCATGTGAAGAAGCTGGATGTTCAGGTTCAGCAGACTGTTGGAGCAGCGCAAAGACAAAATGGATCAGGCAAAGCTGAACAGAAGCACTTCGTCAATGATGTGAATGTTGTAGATAAAGTTGGTCTGACCCAAGAAGAAGAGGATATCATATCCGATTTTTTGGATGAATTCTGTCAGTCTGCGCCAAGCATCGATCGACACACACTCGATGTCGATCGATTCATGCCCGATACGTATAGAGAAAAAGCTCTTAATCGCCTTGTATCGATTGACACATCCTCTGCATCGATCGACACTGATCGCAGACAATACCAGGAACCTGCAACAGTCCTTGAACGAGTCTGTAATCCTTTTATGCCATATCCTAAGGCTCCTAAGTTGTCCAAACGGGAGCTAGACGAAGATAAATGCAAAACAGTGATGGAAAAGAAGCTAATTCAGATTTCAGAGAAGCTTCCAGACCCAGGAGTCTTTGTGCTAGACTCTTCCATCTTCAAGAACATATTCAAGCATTCTCTTTGTGACTTAGTATCTAGTGTGAATCTCATGCCATAATCTGTTGCTGTGAGATTGGGACTGATGAATTTCCAGCCTACTAAGATCTCTCTTATCCTAGCTGATCGATCGAAGAGGTATCCAGAAGGAGTTCTTGAGGACATCTCTGTCAGAGTTGAATACTACTTGATCCCAACAGGCTTTGTAGTGTTGAAGTATAATATTGAGCCCGATGATCCCTTGCTACTTGGTAGACCTTTCTTAGCTACTGCTGGAGCTGTGATTAATGTGAGACATGGTCTGATTGATCTCCACCTAGGAGACAAGCCTTTGCAGTTCAAGATGGATAAGCGGCAGAAATCCACCATCGATGGACAGAGTTTCGGTGTGGAAGTGGAACCAGAGATTCCTATTGGTGAAGAGGAGATGGCAGTTTATTTTGAACTTGCTCTAACATCTTCCGAGCCTGCAACTGCTCTTAAGCAGAAAACTCCATATCTCTTTCATCCACCAAAGCACAGGTATGAATCTTCTAAACTTAAATCTCCAAATCCATCAGCTGTGAATACACGAAAACGCAGAAAACTCCAACTACTGACGCACTGTTTTCTACTGACGCACCGTTTCTTGTTTTCTTAGAGTCAGTCCAATTTGTTTTATTGAGTCAAAATTGAGTAGGAAGCAAGGACTTTTTGAGGAGATTACCACACTTCCAGGAACTTAACGTATCATTGGATGACTTGCAGATGATCTATGACTATTAGAAAACCCAACACAGACCAGCCTACTGAGGACACCCATATCACTCAGGTATTCAGAGAATCCATTACTGACTTCACACTTTAACTTGACTTAATTTCTCTCACCTTGGGGATTGGTATACTTTGAGTCGGATTCCTCTGTTAGTTCTGGCACAGCTTATAAACCTGTCTGATTTTGGTTCCCTTCTCCCTTGCCTTGAAAGTAAAAAAAAAGATAGATAAACTGAGGATAAGCTAGTAGCTTCGAAGTGGTCACGGGAGTGGTCGAGACCCCTATTACCTCCTGTGTATCCATGGAAACATGTCCAAGGTACACCCCAACTCGGGAAGAGCACTGATAGAAAAAATAAAATGATACCCAGTTGGGAAAATTCAGTGCTAAGGAAGGAAAATGAGAAGAAAGGAACCAAAAAACAATAGTATGGTGGTCAGGTGCTAATAGAGTAAGATTCCATGTGTTCTTTGATCGATATTGCCTAGGTGAGACCGTACTTATTAACTTACAGAAGTCAGTGTGGTGAATTTGGATGCTCTGGATGTGATTGTGGAGTTTACTCAAGACCGTTGCTAAGTACATGTTTGTCTTGATATCTGCAGGTTCATTTTCATGTGGCCTACTAAAGGGAATCTGAGTGTGGTGCTCCGACGATGAAACGAGTTTCTGAAGTTTTCAAACTTTTTCTCCTGATCTTGGTTTTCTGTTTGCTTGAGGGCAAGAAAAATCTAAGTGTGGGGGAATTAATATATCATGGTTTTGAGGACTTTCAACCATGGTAAATGTCTTTGTTATCGAGTCTTTTGGAGTCCTTTTGTGTGTGTTTACCGGTCTAGGTACGTTTGGAGCAAATTTGGACATTATGGCGCATTTTGGAGCTGATTGGAGAGTTCGCGCGAGAAGAAGAATTGGAGCCGATCTAGATACTTGTGTCGATCGACACACTTGTGGCATCGATCGACACAGATGCGAGATGGACAATTCTCGGCGAGTTTTGAAACACCCCATCCCGACTCTAAGGCCGAGACGGACGTTCCACTAATCGAATGGTCTACCTTGAGGTTCGTTCTCAACCTCAAGTCCGAACATTCTATACTTAATCATTTTCAGAGCGAGTTCTTTACTTAGCCATTTCATTCCGACTTAACTAAGGGAATAAGCAAAAGGGATAAATAGACATTTTATTATTAATATCAAAGGTACCAAATACAGTGTGGTTTATAGTCATTATGCTAATAGAATGTATTGGTCCTAAACAGTCTATCTATCAACACACACCACTCGTCCTTGGGTCTCGGTCCGGTCCTAGGCATGATCATCCCCATGACCATCCTTATCTCTTGAAACAACATAGAAAGTTAAGTATGCATAATACGGTGATAACCAATAACTTAACAATAATCGATCTACATGATCCCAATGTCCCCATGCAACAAGTAACCCTAATCCGTTCTAAATTCCTCTAAGCGGTTCATGCCTTAGTTAGAAACCACGATCCAACCGCGTCCGGATTCACGACCGTATCGAGAATCCACGGTCGTCCGCGTTCAACCGCACGGTCATGTTCACGTCCGTCCCGGACGACCGTGTGACCAGCGCTCGCGTACCGTGGATCGTCCGCGTACGTTCAGTCCGTGCGTACGTAAGGACTGGACGATCATCCGCGTTGACGAAGCCGATGTACCGCGATCGCGTACGGCCGATCGTTCGTACGTCCAGCGCTCGCGTCTGTGGCTGACCAGCGCGTACGTGCGATCGTCCGTATGGACGTCGCGTTAGACCGTGCTATCGTCCCGCAATCGTAGAACCTGTCCGTGTGAGAACAGTCGCGACCGTTCACAGCGAACGGATGCGATGGTCCACGGACGGTTGCCATCGATCCGTGGCCGTGGTGTGTGGTCCGCGCCTCTCGTCCATGATCCATTGGCCATTGTTCCCAGCCAAATCGTGATCAATCCGGTTACGCCCAACCGTTGCGCTGACTAAGCCCATGAGTGGTTTATGGTCCGGCCGTGTCTCCAAGACAAGCCGGCCGACCGGCCGCTTATATGGTGCACTGTGTGCGATCTGATGACCCGGTCATGCCTTCCCGGCATGCCGTCCGATCACTTGCGACCCACGGTTCGCTTATGTCCCTTGGCACCTATGATCCCAACCGTGCACTTGGCCAACGCGATCATTGCCTTTGGCCGATCGGTTGTAACCCAAGCATGATCGCTCTAAACCATCCCAAGCCTAAGCCCGGTTCTAGTTCCAGAAGTAGATGGAGAGAATGTAAACCGGCCACAATCCTGACCGGCCCTCAGACCAACGGTTTGGCCAATGCCGAGAGAAGAAAGGGCTCGGACTAACCTTAGAGGTCGTAGTTGATTTTCCCAGGTCCTTGGCCACGTTGGAAGCCATCTTCTTCCGTCTGTTCACGTCTTGAACCTTCCACTAAACCGCCTCTTCTTGCCTTCTCAAACCACCGTAAATCTCCCTTGGAAACCGCCGGCCTCTCTCTCTCTATTCTATCGGTTTATGGCCTTTGCCTTTAAGAGAATTGTTGGGTCTTCCCCTTGTGTGTAATGTGTCAATTTTTGGCCTCCTCATGGTCTATTTATAGACCACAAAATCGCAAGTAACTTCCCATGGGAAGAGATGCTTCTTTTGGACCGAATGGGTGCATCCTCAAAAGGTGCCCATTCGCTAAGCTTGAGCTGAGCTGGTTCCCAACTGACTGTTCAGCTAAACACTCCTTCCCAGCTGATTCCTTTTAGTTCAAGCTCCTTTCCATCTGAGCTTGAGCTCCTTTGTGTCTACGGAACACTCTTCTTGATCTCTCTCGATCTTAAGTCCAACTTTCTATTCCCATAGACACCCAACGGCCCTAAGGCCGGTTCGGGGATGTTATAAGTTTAATAAAGAGTTTGGAAATTATACAAAAGCCCTGAAGGTTCTCATAATTACAAAGAGGCCCCAGACGAGTTTAGATCATTATATTAGGGTTTTTAGCCACTTGTTTAGGCTACGATTTACTTACGCATTCTTTTATTCAGAGAGAGAGAGATTTGGAACTCATATTCCTTGTTTTTGTTTTATGATATTTGGTTTTCTATTCATCATGTTTTTTATTTCATCTGCCATGTCTGAGTAGTTTACCTGTTAGGTTTAGGGATTCTCACAGGGGATTTCATGGAATTATAGGTTAATCAATCTGTAGAGATTTACATCTTTCTAGTTCTTCATCTAGGGTTGTTCTTAATGCTTAATTTGAATTAGCTACCCAGATTTATGATGTTAGGTTGATTTCTGCAACGACAGATGATTAATTAACTAGAAAGAACCTAGATGAGCAATTTGACTATTCGCAAAGAAATTTTGTTTAGGAGA
This sequence comes from Orychophragmus violaceus, assembly GCA_030180135.1. NCBI lineage: Eukaryota > Viridiplantae > Streptophyta > Magnoliopsida > Brassicales > Brassicaceae > Orychophragmus > Orychophragmus violaceus. The sequence continues at coordinate 99,225,628 of CM058239.1, read as the reverse complement.
ATTGTGAACGAAAGAACCTGAGATTAATGCATTTTTAGGATCTCTAGAACTCGCAACGAAAATTGGTTTGCTAGGTTGCTAGACATAGATAATATCCGCAACGAAAGTTGGCTTCTTATGCTTCTGTGATTCTAGTTCTAGAACAGTGCTTAATTAGATCTTGATTGATTGATTACCTTGTGTTCTTGATTTCCTAAAAACTCCCTTGACCAGACGCTTTGCCTTATTGATTACAAACCGTTTGATTACTTTTCTGCTCTGATTTACTGCTTTCACTACTGCTTACCTAGCTTAATTCGACGTTCTATAATCTATCGCAGGAATCTTGAGTCTCTGTGGATTTGATACCCTATATCCTACTGGTTCACGTCTGTGCACTTGCAGTGTAGATCTAGGGATTAAAACCTGATCGTATCAGTATCTACCATTTGTTGACAGACTAAAGAGAATGTATCAAAGCGAGAAGACTGCAGCGAAAATGAGATGGCATGCGGAACACCAAACGAAAGAGGGAGAAATGTGCCATCCGTCTGATATGTTGGAGTGGAAATGATTTTAAGCTCAACATCCTCTGTTTTCCCAAGAACCCCGTAACGTTTATCTTGGATTATGTACAGATGGGTACAATCCGTTTGGCATGTCTCGTAATCATTCGTTGTGGCCCGTGATCTTGACTCCATATAATTTACCCATTGATATGTGCATGAATACAGAGTACTCGTTTCTTACAATTCTGAATTCTGGGCCAAATTATCCCCGCGCTAGTCTCGATATTTTCCTCCAACATCTTATTGAGGAGTTAAAATAATTGTGGTCTTTTAGATTCGATGCATACAATGTTTCATTGAATGAAAACTTTAAACTAAAAATAGTGTTGCTGTGGACGATAAGCGACTTTCCGGCATATGGGATGTTATCAGGATACGACCCATGGTGGATTGTCTTGTCCTATTTGCATGGATGATACAAAATCTTTTTATCTGCCTAAAGGAAAGAAGACGTGTTGGTTTGATTGTCACCCAAGATTTCTTCCATTTGGTCATCCATTGTGGAAGAACAAAAAAAGAATTCTTGAAGGGAAAAGACGCCACGAAAGAGCATCAACCTGAGGAATTGAGTGGTGATCAAGTTTATAGCGAGCGATTGCAAGGTGTAAATCCACCGAAAACAAAGAACGCCGGTGAAAACGGTCACGAAAATAAGGAGCTAAGCTATGGGAAGTTGCATAACTGGCACAAGGAAAGCATATTCTGAGAGCTTCCGTACTGGAGGGACCTCACACTCCGGCATAACCTTGATTTGATGCATGTAGAGAAGAATTTTTTTTGACAACGTCATGAATACTCTTTTGAGTGTGAAGGGTAAATCCAAAGACACCATCATGTTCTCGGGCACACCTACTTATTTATGGTGAGGGTAAAGTTTCTTTCCCCACGTACTGATTGACAAACGATGCCAGAACAAATTACTAGAATGTGTAAAATATAGGTGGATGTACCCTTTTGAAAGGTTTTTCAAAAATTGAAAGGGAAAGCAAAGAACAAAAGATATGCGATAGGATATATTGTTGAAACGTATATCAATGAGGAGATAGCTTATTTCTCAGAGCATTACTTTTCTGCGAATATAAAAACAAAATCAAGGTAAAAGTATTATCACACGTTCACTTTGCCATTTGTAAGACATATACATAGTAGTGTATTAATTAATTATAAAATTTTCTAAACTAATTAATTTGGTCAGGTTAACCAGATTCACTGAAGGTGAAATCCCCGTATATCATGTCGATGTTCATGATATATTTACTCAAGTTGGTCATCCAAGTGAAAGAATGCAAGAAATTTGGCTTTCAGAGGAAGACTATAGACATGCACATGTTTATGTTCTGCGAAACTGTGGATATTTTGAGCCACTGGAGAGGTATATACATATTGAAATGTCTTATCTTTCAGTTTAATATATTACTATGATTTCTCATATATAAGTTTTGGTTAAAATCAAAGTATGTTCGAAGATTATTTGTCCATAACATATCCAGAGCTCTCCGAAGAAGAGGTCTCCGCAATAAGACCCGAAGAATATCGAAGCTGGGTGGAAACTTATGTATGTGTAAAATTATTTCTTACCTATATATTTATTTGAATTTATCTTTCCCAAACTCTATATTTGATATTTTCTTTCTTTGTACTGCATGTTACTTATTGGAAAAAGACACATAAATTTCCTGATTGGGTTCTAGAGATAGTGCATTGACCCGTGCATAAGGCTAAAACCTGGCCCATCTATTATACAAGAGGATATTTGTTTCACACCGAGAATCACGGCGTGGGACGGAAGACATGTATGAAGGATTCGTTTAGTATTTCCTGGTTCAATTCATCAGATTAATTGATCCTACTAAACATGCCAGATCTAGGTTCTCTTGCTAGAATCATAAAGGATCTCACCTGTTACCTTGTTTTGCAGCGGAAAGAGGAGGTACGGGTCAGAGATCAGCAGAACCACCAAGAGTTAGCTCCTCCAAAGGCTCACACACGCACGCACAGGAAATTGGCTGCTAGACCGAGCTGGTGGGAGGCGCAGAGAGAGAGATGAGAGGCGCAGACTGTGTTGAGAAAAAAATAAGAGCTAGGGCAAGTTTTAATTATTAAAACCCTTGTCCAGTTCTTATGGGCTTTTGGGCCCAATTCTCAGTCTGATTAAATCCCTTAGATTTAATCAGGCCCTTTAGTCTCTCTAAGTACAGTAAATGCCTAGCACTTTTACCGTACTTCTGCTAAACCGTTCCTACACATTTTCCTGTTAGCTTAGGCGTGTGACCCATATGGGATCATATAATAAAGGCAATAAGTCCAAGACTTATAGATCATGAGCGGACTCTAGCAAGCCATCATGACCCCCAGTATTATATGACTTATGTCTGATCATTGACATACTCTTACTTTCTAGAGACAGTTCAGAGATTACTGGACATAATTCCAACAATCTCCCACTTGTACTGGAATCTCTGTATTCATATTCCTTTTGTCTCAATATCTCGATTAGTCATAAGGCAAGATGAGTGTCATCCTTATAAAGCCTAATCATGTTCATCGAACTCTGATTTGATACTGACAATCCAAACGACTCGGGACAGTCCGTTTGAGCATGGCCATGCATTTTCCAGTATTCAAATCTCCGATTGGCCTAGAGATATTCACTCCATTTATATTGGAGGGACAAATCCCGTCTTGTTCCATCACTGTAAACTACTCATTTCATAATACACCCAAACAAGGTCCTTATAACTATCGCTTTACGACAGCGTTAGACAATGATCAAAGCGCATCAGTTCATGTGCAGTCACATGCATGCGAACTCAGGTCTAAGTGTTGGAATTGTGTCCAGTAATCTCGGTACTGTCTCTAGAAAGTAAGAGTATGTCAATGATCAGACATAAGTCATATAATACTGGGGGTCATGATGGCTTGCTAGAGTCCGCTCATGATCTATAAGTCTTGGATTTATTGCCTCTATTATATGATCCCATATGGGTCACACGCCTAAGCTAACAGGAAAATGTGTAGGAATGGCTTAGCAGAAGTACGGTAAAAGTGCCAGGCATTTACTGTACTTAGAGAGAATAAAAGGTTTTAGCCACTGTGTGTCGATCGATACACATGATGTGTCGATCGACACAGTGCGCGAATGGCCAAATGGCCCAAGAGGAACCGGACGAGTTTTATAAATAAAACTCGAGTCTTTTTTCTTCTTCAACCCTAACTGAGCCGCCAACTCTCTCTCTCTCTCCTGCGACGCCTCCTCAGCTTGGTCTAGCAGCCGTTTTCTGTGATCGCGTGTGTGAGCCTTTGGAGGATTCATCTCTCGGTGTTTCTCTGATCTCTGACCTGTTCTCCCTTTCCGCTGCACAAAACAGGTAAAAGGTGAGATCAATATTGTTTCTATTCAAGAGAACCTAGATCCGCATGTTTAGGATAATCTGAATCAGAGAATTGAATCAGGATTCATCTAAACATTCCTTCAGTGGTATCAGAGCTATTGGTTCTGGTTTTTCTTGTTTAGATTCAAGTTTAGGATTGTTTTCTTGTTTAAGAAGTGTTTTGAATCAACTACTGATAAGAGAAATCACTTAAGCAACAAGGAATTGAAACCTAAACACACTTGAAATCGCAAATCCAAGCTATATTGATTTGGAATGCGATTTTCATAAAGAAGTATCGGCTGTGATCGCATGGATCGATCGATACGATCGCATGGATCGGTCGATACAACCGCGAGAGATCGACTGCAATCGCATGGATCGATTGAACGATCGCATGGATTTCGCATATCTCGGCCAAGCCTGCTCAACGCGTGAACGCATCGATCGATGCTGAGAGCATCGACCGATGCGATTGATGAATCGATCGATGCGGTTGATGAATCGATCGATGCGGTTGGTTCATCGATCGATACGGTTGGGTTTAAGGCTCGGTTTAAAATTTTTATTAAAATTAAAATCGTCACGGTTTAATAAACAGACTTAATAAATTTATTAAGTTCTGGTTAAACCGGGATAAGAAATCCAAAGTCGAAAATTGGATTTTGTGCCTAAACCAGGATTTTCTAATTTGATTTGGTTGGACCAAATAAATTGAAAAAATCCGGTTTAGTAAATAACCGGTTGACAATTGTGGTCATCGTAGTAATTAAAATTTGGTTAGACCAATTTTAATGAACCAGACCGGTTATGTCATTTAATTGGACAATTGGGTCATGTCTTGGACATGGACCAATTCTTGGGCCTCGGGCCAAGAAGTTAAAATAATTGGGCCAATTATTTGAGTCTTTTTCAGATTAATTTAAAATTTATTTTATAAAATTATAAAGTCGATTTTAAATTAAAGTTTCCGAAATTTTGAAATTAGAAAGTTTCTTAAAATAGAAGTTTCTAGATTTGCGGGTTTTGGATTTTATAGAAATTTCTAAAGTTAGAAAGTTTCCGGTTTTAGAAAGTTTCCAATTTTAGAAAGTTTCCTAAAATAGTAGGTTTCCAAAAATAGAAAGTTTCCCGAAATAGTAATCTTCTATTTTGGGAATGAAATTTTAATAAACCTACGAACCTCAAATAATATCAAGCGTTGGATGTCTTGCCCAGTCTATGTCAGCTGTCGAAGCCCATTCAATTGTATTCATGGCCTTACAGTGTGAGGGTGTCTACTTTTGCGTGGATAAGACGGTTTGTGATTCATAAATGTCATTGGGAGTCCCAGACATTAATGATTACATGACTGTATAGTCTGGTTTTCTTGACTAGGCCATCGGGAGTCCCGGGCCTTGAGACATCAGAGTGAATTGGGCCTCGGGCCCAGATTCACAACCAAGAGTTATATCACGGATATAATTAGCCGATATAGGGCTTACCGATATAAGCTAAGGTTGGGTGACGGCCAGTGGCCCACTTTAATCTTAGTTATATGTGGATCTTGGAATCATTATATTCTATTGAGGGTAACTGATGTTATTGAATATAATGCGTGATTAATCATATTAAGTATAATACAAGATTAATCATATTGAACATATTAACTAAAATCCTTTTATCTTAATTTTCAGTTATGACTAGCACAAACAATCAAAACACTTTCTCGATCCGGTCTGTCCTTAAGATGGACAAGCTGAACGGATCAAATTTCTTGACTTGGTCGCGGAACCTGAGGCTAGTTCTCAGACAGGAGAGAAAGGACTATGTCCTTGAGAGAGCTCTCCCCGTGAGGATCGGGTCCAATGCTTCTCATGCAGTATATGATGCTTGGAATAAGCATTATAATGATGAGGTAGATGTGCGTGGTCTGATATTGGCTACCATGGACTCAGACTTGCGGAAGCAATATGAGAACATGGAGTCGCCAATAGAGATGATCAGCAGCCTGAAATTGAAATTTCAGGAGCAGATAAGAGTGGAGAAATACCGGTTGGTTAAGTCTCTCACTAGCTGCAAGCTACCAAATGATAATCCAGTGAGTCCTCATGTCAGTAAAATGATGGGTTACATTGATAACCTGAGGAAACTGGATTATCCAGTTAGCCAAGAGTTGGCAACTGAAATCATTCTGCAGTCACTGCCGTCAAGCTATGATAAGTTCAGAAAGAACTATATCAAGAAAGGCTTAACGAAGACGCTGACTGAACTGCATGATATGCTCAAGACAGTTGAGCCAAACGTGAAGAGTACCCTGTACAATCTCATGAATGAGAAGGGTAGGTTTACTAAACCTAATGCTGACAAGGGTGAAGACAAAGTTGTCCAGATTTTGAATCATGGCAAGCGTGTGTCTTCTGAGCCCGAGTCAGATACCTCTTACGTTGGTAAGTGCTGCTACTGTAAGGAGACAGGGCATTGGAAGAGAAATTGCATTAAATTCATGGAAGATGATGAGGAGTTGAAGTTGATGTATGAGACTACTTCCTCAGGTATTCATGTTATTACTTCAAGTTCTACCTTAAAGGTATTGGATACTGGTTGTGGCACTGATATTTGTGATAATATGCAGAGCCTAAGCAACAGTAGAACGTTGAAGGAAGGGCAAGTGAAACTACATGTCTGGAAGGAGCTTGGGATGCTGCCTCAGCCGTAGGGTTTTTCACTTATAGATCCCTTTGAGGCTTGGTTTTGTATTAAGTAATTGCTACAATGTACCTGCTTTAAGCAGAGTTGTCTTTCATTTTCTTGTAAGAATTTGAATGTTTTTTCATTTTGATAAAAGACAAGTTTTGTTCTTTTGATCTTAATGAAATATTAATTGTAGCACCCTATTCATGGAGTGGGTTTTATATCTTAAACCAAAGAGTGCCTAAATGTAACATAAATACCGAATTGGTTTAAATCTGATGAATTAAACCTGATTTTCCTTGGCATAAAAGTCTTGGTCACATAGAGTAAGTCGGATTCAGAAATCCCATAGTCATGGACTGTTGGGCTCATTTGATAAAATATCTTATGAGACTTGAATTCTGTTTACTAGACCAAAAGGTAAAGGCCCTATCTTAGCCGAGCTAGAGAAAGGCCCAAAGGCTTATTGGACCTGGAACATACTCATGTATGTGGCCCAATGAGCAGTAATGCCAGAGAAAATCTCCTGTACTTCATTGTCTCTACTGATTACTTCAGTGAGTGTGACTGTGTTCATTTGATGAGACACAAGTCGGAATTCTTTGACATGGTCGAAAGAGTTCCAGAATGAAGTATAGGATCTGAATGACAAAAGTATTAAGACTCTGGATTAAATCACGAGTGAGAATACTTAAGTCATTGATTGTGTGATCATCTAAATGAGTGTGAAATCGTTTCACAGCTCATTTCTCCTGAAAACCTGAAGGTTTTTCTGTGAGAAAGAATCAGATCTTATTAGAAATGATTAAAGATGATTCACACGAATCTTCCATGATATTATTTAAGAATAACGCTCTAAATTATCTAAGTTTACGCTGAAATAGTTCCACCAATATCAGTTGAAAGACACCACGTAAATGTGGATTGGAATCGATCCAAATTCGTCTTTACTGAATATTTGTAGTTGAGCTACTTCGCTGGTTGTCCTAGGGAAACTAAGGCTTGTTACTTTTACGTCCATTCTGTTTTCTAAGAAGGGAAGTTACTTTCCAAGATGAACAGTGGGAGTAAAAGTATAACTCGAAGAAATTCGAGAAATACAGGAGGCTGCTTAACCTGTTGAGGGAGAGCAGCGGAAGGATTTACAGATTTCTGTAGAATCTACACCTGTGGAGCCTGAAGTTCGCAGATATGAATGAATCAGTTACTAATCCGAGAGTGATTTCTTGTCATTAGTTGAACCTGATAATCATTGAAATCTGCACCTGTGGAGCCTGAAGTTCGCAGATATGAATGAATCAGTTACTAATCCGAGAGTGATTTCTCGTCATTAGTTGAACCTGATAATCATTGAAAGTTCGCATGATCTGATGATCATTGAAAGCGACGAATCTGCGAAATTCAAAGAAGCGAAAGTGAGCCCGGACTCCGAAAAATTACATTTTATGTAAGTTAGCTTCATCGATCCATTCATGGATGGAAGCAAACATATCGGAGTTGGAATCTTCGTTCTGTTGAAGTAGTCAAGGTTTTGACTTGAACAGGAACGAAGCGGAACTGTGTGTTTACTAATAGATTAGTGGGAGCGATATTGCATTTCTCATATTGTATGTCGATGACATACTGATTCTCGAAAATGACGTCCCAATGCTGCAGTCAGTAAAGGACTGGCTTGGGAGTTGGTTCTAATGATTGACATGAGTAAAGCCACGTATGTTCTTGGATTTTGGATCTAAAGATAGAGATCCGAAAGAGCTGGTAAGACAAAGTCAGGATTCTTATCCCGACAAAGTCCTACAGGTTTTCAGCATTCCAAGAAGGGTTTTATGCAAATGTCACATGGCATTACGTTAAGCAAGACACAGTGTCCTACGATAACTGCTGAGCTTAAATGCATAGATAAGATTCCATATGCGTCGGCAATTGGATCTATCATGTATGCCATGAAACGTACTTGTTTGATGTTGCTTTAATGTTAAGCAAGACAAGTAAAGACCAGTCAAATCCAGCAAAGAATCACTGGATTGCCGTAAAGAATATCCTAAAGTATTTGAGGAATACTAAGGATAAATTCTTGAGTTACGGAGAAAGTGAGGTGCTACGAGTCGGTAGAGTCTGAAAGGCAAGTTTCCAATAGACAAAGATGATTTCCGATCACAGTCCGGTTATATCTTGTGTCTATCTGGCGGTGCAAGGCACTGTTGCTGACTCCATGACTTAAGCTGAACATTTCGCAGCTTGGGAAGTGGCGAAAGAGGTTGTTTGGAAAGAAGAGTTCGTCACTGAACTTGATGTGATTTCCAGCATAGATGAGACTAGCTGCACATCAGAGGTCCAAACACCTTGAGGATAGGTATAACCTATTCCGTGAGATAAATGACAGAGATGTTAAGTAGATCAGCAAGTTTCAACGAATGAGAACGTTGCTAATCTATTAACGAAGCCACTCCTTAGGCCTAAGCACGAGTCGCGGACTGTTGCTGTAGGATAAGTGAAATTAAGATGTAGTCTTAATTTCAGTGGGAGTTATTAAAGGGCTTTATTTAGTTATTGGATATGTTCTTGAAATAACATTTAAGATGTTTAATGAAATTATTATTTCAAGATTATTTTAACTGTGATGAAATAATCGTTCCAAAGTGATATAAACCATTTTATAGGTCATCGAAGTAAATGACTTGATCTTGAGTTATCAAAGTCATTTAGCTTGATCATGAGACCCTATATTTGATAAATGACTTATATCATTATGTCCCTAGTCGAAGGTTGTTGAAATTGGAACACCAACAACCGTGAGAGACTGGATTGGTATGTGACTTATGACAAAGTCTCAGTGTGTCATAGATGCGCGGCATCAAAGTCAATACATAGGTGTATGTTGGGAACATACGACCGGACAAGACCCGATTATGAGAACTCTTCAGGATATTTATATCTGTGTCATAAGAGATTCTCACTACGACTATAGAGTATAGTCCTTAGACCTGAGTTCGCATGCATGTGACTGCACATGGACTGATGCACTTTGATCATTGTCTAACGCTATCGTTCTGCGATAGTTATAAGGACCTTGTTTGGGTACATTATGAAATGAGTAGTTTACAGTGATGGAATAAGACGGAATTTGTCCCTCCAATATAAATGGAGTGAATATCTCTAGGCCAATCGGAGATTTGAATACTGGAAAATGCATGGCCATGCTCAAACGGACTGTCCCGAGTCGTTTGGATTGTCAGTATCGAATCAGAGTCCGATGAACAAGATTAGGCTTTATAAGGATGACACCAATCTTGCCTTACGACTAATCGAGATATTGTGACAAAAGGATTATGAATACAGAGATTCCAGTACAAGTGGGAGATTGTTGGAATTGTGTCCAGTAATCTCGGTACTGTCTCTAGAAAGTAAGAGTATGTCAATGATCAGACATAAGTCATATAATACTGGGGGTCATGATGGCTTGCTAGAGTCCGCTCATGATCTATAAGTCTTGGACTTATTGCCTCTATTATATGATCCCATATGGGTCACACGCCTAAGCTAACAGGAAAATGTGTAGGAATGGCTTAGCAGAAGTACGGTAAAAGTGCCAGGCATTTACTGTACTTAGAGAGAATAAAAGGTTTTAGCCACTGTGTGTCGATCGATACACATGATGTGTCGATCGACACAGTGCGCGAATGGCCAAATGGCCCAAGAGGAACCGGACGAGTTTTATAAATAAAACTCGAGTCTGTTTTCTTCTTCAACCCTAACTGAGCCGCCAACTCTCTCTCTCTCTCTCCTGCGACGCCTCCTCAGCTTGGTCTAGCAGCCGTTTTCTGTGATCGCGTGTGTGAGCCTTTGGAGGATTCATCTCTCGGTGTTTCTCTGATCTCTGACCTGTTCTCCCTTTCCGCTGCACAAAACAGGTAAAAGGTGAGATCAATATTGTTTCTATTCAAGAGAACCTAGATCCGCATGTTTAGGATAATCTGAATCAGAGAATTGAATCAGGATTCATCTAAACATTCCTTCACTAAGGACTATACTCTATAGTCGTAGTAGGAATCTCTTATGACACAGATATAAATATCCTGAAGAGTTCTTATAATCGGGTCATGTCCGGTCGTATGTACCCCAACATACACCTATGTACTGACTTTGATGCCGCGCATCTATGACACCATGAAACTTGGTCATAAGTCACATACCAATCTAGTCTCACGCGGTTGTTGGTGTTCCAATTTCAACAACCTTCGACTAGGGACTGGATGATATAAGCCATCTATCAAATATAGGGTCTCATGATTAAGCTAAATGACTTTGATGACTCAAGATCAAGTCACTTACTTCGATGACCTATAAAATGGTTTATATCACTTTGGAACGATTATTTCATCACAGTTAAAATAATCATAAAATAATTTTATTAAACATCTTAAAATGTTTTACAAGAACATATCAATAACTAAATAAAGCCCTTTACTAACTCCCACTGAAATTAAGACTACATCTTAATTTTACTTATCCCACAGCAACAGTCCGCGACTCGTGCTTAGGCCTAAGGAGTGGCTTCGTTAATAGATTAGCAACGTTCTCATTCGTTGAAACTTGCTGATCTACTTAACATCTCTTTCATTTATCTCACGGAATAGGTTATACCTACCCTCAAGGTGTTTGGACCTCTGATGTGCAGCTAGTCTCATCTATGCTGGGAATCACATCAAGTTCAGTGACGAACTCTTCTTTCCAAACAACCTCTTTCGCCGCTTCCCAAGCTGCGAAATGTTCAGCTCAAGTCATGGAGTCAGCAACAGTGCCTTGCACCGCCAGATAGACACAAGATATAACCGGACTGTGACCGGAAATCATCTTTGTCAATTTAAGAATCCTGACTTTGTCCTACCAGCTCTTTTGGATCTCTATCTTTAGATCCAAAGTCCAAGAATATACGTGGCTTTACCCATGTCAATCATTAAAAACAACTCCCAAGCCTGTCCTTTACCGACTGCAGCTTTGGAACGTTATTTCCGAGAATCAGTATGTCATCGACATACACTATGAGAAATGCAATATCGCTCCCACTTATCTATTAGCAAACGCACAGTTCCATTTCGTTCCTGTTCAAGTCAAAACCTTGACTACTTCAACAGAACGAAGATTCCAACTCCGATATGTTTGCTTCCATCCATGAATGGATCGATGAAGCTAACTTACACAAAATGTAATTTTTTTTGGAGTCCGGGCTCACTTTCGCTTCTTTGAATTTCGCAGATTCGTCGCTTTCAATGATCATCAGATCATGCGAACTTTCAATGATCATCAGGTTCAACTAGTGACTGATTCATTCATATCTGCGAACTTCAGGCTCTACAGGTGTAGATTCTACAGAAATCTGTAAATCCATCCGTTGCTCTCCCTCAACAGGTTGAGCAGCCTCCTGTATTTCTCGAATTTCTTCGAGTTATACTTTTACTCCCACTGTTCTTCTTGGAAAGTAACTTCCCTTCTTAGAAAACAGAACGGACGTAAAAGTAACAAGCCTTGGTTTCCCTAGGACAACCAGTGAAGTAGCAAAACTACAAATACTCAGTAAAGACGAATTTAGATCGATTCCAATCCACATTTACGTGGTGTCTTTCAACTGATATTGGTGGAACTATTTCAGCGTAAACTTAGATATTTCTAGAGCGTTATTCTTAAAAAAAAATATCATGGAAGATTCGTGTGACTCATCTTCAATCATTTCTGATAAGATCTGATTCTTTCTCACAGAAAACACTTCCAGGTTTTCAGGAGAAATGAGCTGTGAAACGACTTCACACTCAATCAGATGATCACACCATCAATGACTTAAGTATTCTCACTCGTGATCTAATCCAGAGTCTTAATACTTCAGTCACTCAGTTTTTATACCTCATTCTGGAATTCTTTCGACCATTTCAAAGAATTCTGACTCGTGTCTCATCAAATGAACACAGTCATACTCACTGAAATAATCAGTGGAGACAATGAAGTACAGGAAATTTTTCTCTGGCATTACTGCTCATTGGGCCACATACATGAGTATGTTCAAGGTCCAATAAGCCTTTGAGCCTTTCTCTAGCTCGGCTAAGATAGGCCCTTTGCCTTTTGGTCCAGTAAGCAGAATTCAAGTCTCATAAGATATCGTATCAAATGAGCCCAACAGTCCATAACTATGGGATTTCTGAATCCGACTTACTCTTTGTGACCAAGACTTTTATGCCAAGAAAAATCAGGTTTAATTCATCAGATTTAAACCAATTCGGTATTTATGTTACATTTAGGCACTCTTTGGTTTAAGATATAAAACCCATTCCTTGAATAGGGTGCTACAATTAATATTTCATTAAGATCAAAAGAACAAAAACTTGTCTTTTATCAAAATGAAAAACATTCAAATTCTTACAAGAAAATGAAAAACAACTCTGCTTAAAGCAGGTACATTGTAGCAATTACTTAATACAAAGCCAAGCCTCAAAGGCATCTACAAGTGAAAACCCTACTGCTGAGGCAGCATCCATAGCTCCTTCCAGACATGCAGTTCCACTTGTCCTTCTTTCAACGTTCTACTGTTGCTTAGGCTCTGCATATTATAACAAATATCAGTGCCACAACTAGTATCCAATACCTATAAGGTAGAACTTGAAGTAACAACATGAATACCTGAGGAAGTAGTCTCATACATCAACTTCAACTCCTCATTATCTTCCATGAATTTAATGCAATCTCTCTTCCAATGCCCAGTCTCTTCACAGTAGCAGCACTTACCAACGTAAGAGGTATCTAACTCGGGCTCAGAAGACACACGCTTGCCATGATTCAAAATCTGGACAACTTTGTCTTCACCCTTGTCAGCATTAGGTTTAGTAAACCTACCCTTATCCATTATGAGATTATACTGGGTACTCTTCACGTTTGGCTCAACTGTCTTGAGCATATCATGCAGTTCAGTCAGCGTCTTCGTTAAGCCTTTCTTGATATAGTTCCTTCTGAACTTATCATAGCTTGACGGCAGTGACTGCAGAATGATCTCAGTTGCCAATTCTTGGCTAACTGGATAATCCAGTTTCCTCAGGTTATCAATGTAACCCATCATTTTACTGACATGAGGACTCACTGGATGATCATTTGGTAGCTTGCAGCTAGTGAGAGACTTAACCAACTGGTATCTCTCCACTCTTACCTGCTCCTGAAATTTCAATTTCAGGCTGCTGATCATCTCTATTGGCGACTCCATGTTCTCATATTGCTTCCGCAAGTCTGAGTCCATGGTAGCCAATATCAGACCACGCACATCTACCGCATCATTATAATGCTTATTCCAAGCATCATATACTGCATGGGAGGCATTGGACCCGATCCTCACGGGGAGAGCTCTCTCAAGAACATAGTCCTTTCTCTCCTGCCTGAGGACTAGCCTCAGGTTCCGCGACCAAGTCAAGAAATTTGATCCGTTCAACTTGTCCATCTCAAGGACAGACCGGATCGAGAAAGTGTTTTGATTGTTTGTGCTAGTCATAACTGAAATTTAAGATAAAAGAATTTTAGTTAATATGTTCAATATGATTAATCTCGCATTATATTCAATAACATCAGTTACCCTCAATAGAATATAATGATTCCAAGATCCACATATAACTAAGATCAAAGTGGGCCACTGGCCGTCACCCAACCTTAGCTTATATCGGTAAGCCCTATCTCGGCTAATTATATTCGTGATATAACTCTTGGTTGTGAATCTGGGCCCGAGGCCCAATCCACTCTGATGTCTCAAGGCCCGGGACTCCCGATGGCCTAGTCAAGAAAACCAGATTATACAGTCATGTAATCACTAATGTCTGGGACTCCCAATGACATCAATGAATCACAAACTGTCTTACCCACGCAAAAGATAGACACCCTCACACTGTAAGGCCGTGTGTACGATTGAATGGGCTTCAACAGCTGACATAATCTGGACAAGACATCCAACGCTTGATATTATTTGAGGTTTGTAGGGTTTTTTTTTCTTAAAATTTCATTCCCAAAATAGAAGATTACTATTTTGGGAAACTTTCCATTTTTGGAAACCTACTAATTTTGGAAACTTTCTAAAATTGGAAACTTCCTAAAATTGGAAACTTTCTAACTATAGAAATTTCCTAAATATCCAAAACATGCAAATCTAGAAACTTCTATTATAAGAAACTTTCTAATTTCAGATTTTGGAAAAACAGATTAATTTTAAAATCGATTTTAAATTTTATTTAAATAAATTTTAAATTAAATCTGAAGAAAAGACTCAAATAATTGGCCCAATTGTTTTAACTTCTTGGCCCGAGGCCCAAGAATTGGTCCATGTCCAAGACATAACCCAATTGCCCAATTAAATGACATAACCGGTCTGGTTCATTAAAATTGGTCTAACCATAATTAATTACTACGATGACCACAATTGTCAACCGGTTATTTACTAAACCGGATTTTCTCAATTTATTTGGTCCAACCAAATCAAATTAGAAAACCACTGGTTTAGGCACTAAATCCAATTTTACGACTTTGGATTTCTTATCCCGGTTTAACCAGAACTTAATAAATTTTATTAAGTCTGTTTATTAAACCGTGACGATTAAGTTTTAAACCGAACCATTAACCGAACCGAACCGACTGATCACGTGAACCGATCACGACCGAGTCGCAATCTTCACGCTTCCGCATCACGCAACGATCGATGCTCGGATGGGACACGATCCGAGATCGGTCCAACTCTCGATCACGATCGATGCTCGGATGATAGCGGGACGGGACGGGGACGATGGTCGGGTCGAGCGTTCGGGACGTGAGCAAGCGACGTTCGGGTCGAGTTATCGGGATGATCCACTCGGCTCTCGATCACGCGGGACGCGAGATGGCTCGGGACGCGGGAGAGGCAGGACGCGATCGGTCCATCTCTCGCGATCCATCTTGCCGATCGGTCCGACGCATACCGATCCATGATCGGATGACGCGACGCGACTCGATCCGGACGTGTTATCCTTTGGTGATCAACACTCCGACGCATACCAATTCAATATAGATTGGATCATGCGATTTTAATTAGTTTAGGTTTTAATTCTTTGTTTCTTAAGTATTTTTCTTATCAATAGATTGATTCAAACACTTCTAAACAACCTAAACATGATTCTAAACAAGAAATCCTAACATAACCAATGGCTCTGATACCACTGAAGGATTCGTTTAGTATTTCCTGGTTCAATTCATCAGATTAATTGATCCTACTAAACATGCCAGATCTAGGTTCTCTTGCTAGAATCATAAAGGATCTCACCTGTTACCTTGTTTTGCAGCGGAAAGAGGAGGTACGGGTCAGAGATCAGCAGAACCACCAAGAGATAGCTCCTCCAAAGGCTCACACACGCACGCACAGGAAATTGGCTGCTAGACCGAGCTGGTGGGAGGCGCAGAGAGAGAGATGAGAGGCGCAGACTGTGTTGAGAAAAAAATAAGAGCTAGGGCAAGTTTTAATTATTAAAACCCTTGTCCAGTTCTTATGGGCTTTTGGGCCCAATTCTCAGTCTGATTAAATCCCTTAGATTTAATCAGGCCCTTTAGTCTCTCTAAGTACAGTAAATGCCTAGCACTTTTACCGTACTTCTGCTAAACCGTTCCTACACATTTTCCTGTTAGCTTAGGCGTGTGACCCATATGGGATCATATAATAAAGGCAATAAGTCCAAGACTTATAGATCATGAGCGGACTCTAGCAAGCCATCATGACCCCCAGTATTATATGACTTATGTCTGATCATTGACATACTCTTACTTTCTAGAGACAGTTCAGAGATTACTGGACATAATTCCAACAATGTAAGTATGGTGTGCGTGTTAAGGAGAGAATTATCTTATGCATCTGATGAGGCTGATTTCCACGGGATTTTAACTGATATCATATAGCTCGAGTATGAGGGAGTTGTGAATTTGAGAATCACACTATTTAAGTATAACTGGTACGACCCTATGATTGGTAGAGGCCCTCCTAAGAGTAATGTTGGCGTTGTAGACGTTCTTTCAGTAAGAACGTACGGTAAAGACGAACCATTTGTTCTAGGTACGTTAGTTCCATACATGTGAATCTTAATGTCTTTAAATATATGTATGTATATAACTTCATTCAGTACATACAAATTTCACAGCCTCACAAGCAGATAAAGTTTGTTATATCACGTATCCATACACTAAGAAACCAAAGAGGGAGTGGCTAAGTGTTGTACAAGTCAACCCGAGGGAAAATATTTCAGGAGATTATGGCGACATGGAACTGATTCTTTTACAACAAGAAAATGATGATCCTTTGATGATGACTAGAATCGAAGATCTCCTTATTGAGAACTCAGTACAAGGTGGAAACACAATAGATCTTGATTACGATGTCGGGGATGCGGAACCAGAAGATGAATTTCGATGTAATTTATCATCTTCTGATGAGGAGGATCAAGATCACTATGAAGGGCAGGATGAGGAGCCCTTGTAATATGCCAGTTGGCTTTGTCGAGGTTATTATGGTCTAGGTATATTCTTTCGGTTTATGATAATTTACCTTAATAACTTGGTTTATGCGCTATAATGTTTCTTGTTTTGGCGGGTCTTATTAGATTAATATTTTTTCACTAGAATGTTATTAAATTAATATTACTCCCAATTTATCGGTCCCACAATATATTCAACTATAAATTACAAAAATGAAATACAAGAAGAAAATCAAATATGAATGATAATATAGGAATTGAGTGGAATACCTCAAATACTGATAATTATTACAAGTCGAACTAAGGAAAATAATTAGAACTAAACTAATTTCTTAAAAGACAAGTTCTTGTTTGATTGTTGACCGCTATCTCGACTGGCGATTGAGTTGTCTTTTCCCAGCAAGGCCATCGATGAGATAGGAACTGTTATGAAATCAACACCTGAACCAATGTTCTCCTAAAGATAAAGTAACCCAAAGGAATCGATCTCAAACAATCATCTCGCCGCCTAGTGTTTTAAGGGAAAAAGACCATTTGTTGGTTTGACCTTGCAAGACTCGTAGGTGTTTTTATCTATACGAGAAAAATGGTTCCGGTGTTGTTCATGCATGACTCCGGAGGTCGAGACAGAACCAAAAAAAAAGAACATGTCAGCATATTTGAGGAAGAACTTAAGATAAAAGGTAGAAGATGAAGCGAGGCTCTGTTCAAACATGAAGCGAAGGATAAGTAAGAAGTGAGGATGGGGAAGAATGTTGAAAAGAGGGGCCATATATTTACTTAGGGGAAGAAAGATCAGTTATTGAACCAATCCTGATTTAAAGCGACACGACCTTCCAATCACCCGAGCACATTCATTGGTTGAAGAAGAGGCAATATAAAATTAGGAAACTAAAAATAAATCCAAAAATTTACTATTGTTTATCTACAGCTATTAATTTTTCCCATTTCAAAAATGCAATAATTATTACTCGTATATGTATTCAATTACTCCCTCGGTCTAATATTAATCATTTTTATAAATCGAAATTTACATTTCGAATTGTATTAGTATTCATTCTCATTTATTAAGATTACAAATAGTAGTTTATTTCTTAATCTTAGTCAAAGAAAGTTATTGACTTGGACAGGAATCTTACATATAATAATAATAAGAACACAGTTTATAAAATAAAAAATGTTATATGAGTCTTTTATTTTTTTATTTGAAGATTACAAAATAAAAAATGTTGAAATTATAAGATATTAATTTATTTTAGGATTAAAACTAATAAAGTATATAATTACAAGGACTAGAATGTAAAAGAAAAGATGAAACCTCAAATTTGAGGTTTTGTACAGTTCAAAACCTCAAAAATGAGGTTTTAAGGTTTCATTCGGAGTAATAAAAAACTCATTATTGGGCGTCTCTTCCTTTCGGATCGATGTATTTGTCTCTCACATAAACCGATTTGACGATTACGTTTCTCAATGTAAGATGAAATGTAAGATGCCTGTCCAAGGCGATCCTTTAAGGGGTCCCTTTAATGAAATGGCCTTCAGGACTGGCGGGAAGAAGAGGAGGATTTGGTGGCCCGAGTTTTTAAGAACTTGAGGAAGACACTGCATGGAATCAATGTCCGGAAGAATCAGGTTTATGTGCGATCGATGAAGAACAGCAAGCCCGATAGATCTTACCATGTTCTCGATATGGAAATAGACCGCCCCGACTGCTTAATGTACAAACTATGTTTGAAATTCTTCTACATGAATCCAATTGTTGCCCCTGATCTGGGTGTTTAATTTATCTTCTCGTACTCTGTTTTTTGTTTTAATTTCTCGGCTAGTAGTACTCTTTTTTTTTGAAGAACGTCTCAGAAGTACTATTTTATATAAAATATCGTCTTTTATATCTCTGGAATGTTACGTGGAGTGTGTATCTTCGCGAACCTAAAAAAAATCAATTAATCATGGTTAAATATCTTGGTTATCATGGTTAAAAATTATACAAACCGTACACTGGTTTTGTCTTTTTCTGGTGTAGCCAATGAGCCATTGAACTGTAGACTGGTTTGTCGTTTTCTTTGGTGTAACCTCAGAGACATAGAACCGTGCAATGGTTTTGTCTTTTTGTCACTACAACAAATATGTACATTGTCAGCGCGAAAATTATGCTATCGTATGTCATACATAGCGTTTTCACAAATGCTATGTCATCCGCAGCTATGATAGGTGTCATCCATACGATAGCGTTTTTGACATGCTATCATACATTCGTTCTATTATAGCAGTGCTTTAATATTTTTTTTCATAACACACATTTAGTGCTATTTTATTTAATGTTGTAGCATATTTTTATCGCTATATAAATATATTTAATTAGTATATATATATATATATATATATATTATTTTCTATTTGAATTTTGTTTTGCAAAATATTTATTATTTGATTTACATAATTTTTATATGTTATAAATCATCAACATACATAGCAAATAGTATTATATTAATCAAAAACAATTCTTACATAGTTAAACAAAATAAAACTAACACTGTACAAACAAAATCAAAAGGGCTAATCAGCTCACCCAAGAATCCTATATAGCACTACGCTCTTCATCAGTAATCTCATCCAAAGATTCTATCTAGCTCTAAGCTCTTCATCATTAATCGTACCCAGCTTTGGCAATGAAAGAAATTGTCACGCCCACCAACTCTGAAAAGTAGTACACCACAAGATTTAAATCAAGAACAAGATGGATATTGGTTTGATGTTATGTAGCACAAGTTTATCCCTTTACCTACATATTCCACAGTCATGACAATTAAATCGTTGTTTTGAGGTCTGCAAACGTAATAACAAAGTGGAGAGTTATCTAAACACACACACACACACACACATATATATATATATATACAATAAAGAAAACGTAACCATGATCAAAGAAGCAACATGATTAATTGATATTAATATTAACCAAACAAACATGTATGAGTTCAAGAAGAGAAAAAACAGTCTAACCTCTTGCTCATCTTGAAATACCAAAAACAGAAATAAAGATTGCTTCATCACATGAACGGTTCTTGAGGTTGAACTCCTCCTGCTGCGCGAGCTTCATTTTCCAAAACTATACACTCGTCAGCGTTTGACAAAATCTCAGGTACAAGAAGAAAGAGTAAAAGAGATAAAATCTTATAAACTTAATGCATCGAGATTTCACCATATCAACTGATTGTGGAATTAAGGTGTACGAAAAGATGGAATATTTACCTTGAAAAACAAGCAGGAAGAAGAGCTCTTAAGCTCGACAAGCTCATTAAGAGTCGTGCCTTTACTGCTCTTAGCTTCCACCTTACTATCCTTAAAAAATTAAGACTTTGACCCAGAAAGTCATATCAGTTACATGTGAATCAGTAAATTAGTTCTCATCAAGTTGCATATAGAACAAGGTACCTGGTTTGGAGATACGTAGAGTGGGTTCTCATAAAGGGCAGGACCTCCAAAGCTGCCTCCAAAAATCTTTATCGGATTTAAACAAAACCTTGGACAAACCTGTCATCAGATTTTATTTCAATCAACACTAACTAATCACAATTATGCAAATCATGGTTACTAATAGTTATAGCCAGACCTCGACAAGAGTCATTTTATCCAGACCACCTCGTGCAACCTTGTCTGCCTCATTATGAGGTACTGATATCTACAACAGAAGATAAAAATAGACATTGACTAAGTTGAACCAAAAGATTCCAAACTGGAATAAAGTGGAACATCAGCTGATCAAAATAGGATGAGAATGTCAAGAGAGGGCGTGACCCTTTCAGATGATTTCCAGTGAGTTTCAGCTCCTCCATTGTATGAACTTCACCATATAGAAACACAACTCAGAGACGAACAAAATAGAAGCTAAAGTATGGTTTACTACACCAGCTAACTCTGAAATAAAATACGAGAGAGGCTGGAGAAATTACCAGAATTAACCAAGAACTTAACAGAGGGTCCACTAGGGGACTTGACCATCCACAGGTACAGATCTTTATGCTTCCTACACTGAAGACGAAAACAAAGAAACGCATACCAACTTCAGTTTCTTAGAAAAAAATCAAGACGACATAGATGTTACAGCTTATTACTCCATACAAGTAAATCAAGACATGGAGACATTAAGAGCAGAGGGACAAAGGACCTCAATTCGAACCACAAAAGAATGTCGTCAGTTGAGTGATTCACTGATTTGTTCTATCATCTTTGTATCAAACTTTTACCAAGTTAAATTTTTAGGGCAAACCAAGTTATATTTCAAAGACGAGAAATGATAAACTTGATTATAAAACCCCTTAAGAAGATCAGACCATAGAATACCTATTGATTCTTGAATTAAAGATGGAAAATTTACCTCAAAAAACAAGCAGGAAGAAGAGCCCTTAAGCTCGACAAACTCATTAAGAGTCGCACCTTTACTGCTCTTAGCTTCCACCTTACTATCCTTCTTACAGTGAGGCAGAAGTGACGCCATGTTCAACATCAGATGTCGATACCTTCCAACAAAATAAAAAACAGATACACGATTATTCTTCTACACCATCAAACAAGTAAACCAAATTACACCTAAAAGAAATTTTCATTCGCTTCACCTGAAACTGATACGACGGGAACAAGTGACGAAAACCTTCTCTTTATTCCTGAATCCAGACGCAGACGCTGCCTTGGATTTCTCAGCATCTTCGTTCTTATCTTTCCAACCTAATAGTCCTTTTAGGTCTCTCGGGAGTAGAATCGTCCTTCTTCACCGGTGCCGCCGCTTCAGTCTCGATGTGCTTTCTCTTCTTCCCATTTTTTATATCTACGGCAGAAACAACGCTAAATTGTTTTTAGGGTTTTAGAATAGGGTCAACCCGATAGGAATCGAAAACGTTTAATCTTCGATTTGAGAAGGCTCAATCGGAGATGTTGGTATAATACTCATCTACTAGAGACGAAATCGATTGAGCTGTGATTTTGTGTTTAACTGGGAAAATGAAAAAGGGAAAATGAAACAGAAGAGGGAAAATGAGTTTGAGTTTTTCAGGACCCTAAATTTTCACGAAGTGATTGGCGGTCAGCTAAATTTAGTTTTCCGCTTATTGAAACTCTATTATAGCGTTTATCTAATGCTATTATAGAGTTTGGAAATTTTGAAAACATCTACGATAGCAGTTCAGTAAAACGAGCTATAGTAATCTGCTATGAATGAGGACTTTTTTTGTAGTGTGTTCTCCAATCTTGTTCTGAATGTTTCATTTGGTAGGCTTGTGCTTTTTTGATTACTCATTAAACGAGATAAAAGGAGAATATTCAATGTTCCTCTCAATATTATTAAATTTACTTACTTTGAAAATTTTGTATATAATCCCAAAAAATCACATATATCTAGAATGATTCAAAAAAAAATTATAATTTAATTTCTCGACCACCTCATCTGGCTATATATGTTTGATTAAAGATAATTCGATGTAAAAGAAAAGACGAAACCTCAAATTGTAGGCTTTAACAGTCTCCAAAAGAAACCTCAAAACCTTATTTTGAGATTTGGATCACTCCAAAAGAAACCTAAAAACCGCGAATTTACGGTTCCTTTTTAGGGTATAGGGTTTTGTAAATTAAAAATGAAACCCTAGACCCTAAACCCTAAAAATCTAAGGTTTCGTCTGTGCTTTAACATTCTAGTTCGAAACGTTACAAAATCATAGTGTAATCTCTCTAATTAAGTATTTCATTAATTAAATGATATAGGGTTTGGTCCATTCCAAATGAAATCCTAAACCCTAAACCCTAAAGGTCTAAGGTTTCGTCTGTGCTTTAACATTCTAGTCTGAAACGTCATAAAATCATAGTCTAGTCTCTCTAATTAAGTAATTCATTAATTAAATAATATAGGGTTTGGTCCATTCCAAATGAAATCCTAAACCCTAAACCCTAAAGGTCTAAGGTTTCGTCTGTGCTTTAACATTCTAGTCTGAAACGTCACAAACTCATTTCAAATGAAGCCCTAAACCATAAACCCTTAAAATATAAAGTTTCGTCTGTGTTTAACATTTTAGTCTGAAAACTATTTCTTAAATCTTTCTTTGTACTATTTTGAATATATTTGTTTCGTCTGTGTTTAACATTTCAGTCGTTCTTTATACTGTGAGCAAACTTGTTCTGATTTAATAAAGTAAAATAGATTAGTTAAATTTTTAAAACAAAGTAAATAAAAAAAAAGATTATATTACGACCAAGTTAGGCATACAAGTGGGAAAAAAATTCAATATTTGCCAAATAAATCCGGGAAACCTAACCCCAATTTTATAGCCCAAAACATTTCAATTACCCGCCTATACTCAAGAATTTTCAAGAGAGTGCCAAGAAATCATCAAATACGTCAAACCCTGATTTTTTTTTGTTCTTCCCTTTTCAGATATCTCCTTCGAATCATCTCTCTAATACCTCCATGAATCCTCTTATACGCCCACTCATCTCAAACTGATATCTCTTCTTCGAATCTCTTATTTGAAGCTTTCCATTTCATAGCTAACTTTGGCCGAAACCCTATCGACTCTCTCAAATTCTTTTTTGAATATCTCAATCACAAAACCCTCCGTGAATTGATGCCTACGTGTACAGGTAGATATATTGTTAGTTTGCTTCTGCAATGCTTTGCTTTTGAAACGAGACAAGCTCTGAATCTGATTATTTCTTTACAATTAATTTTGGTTCTACATGTTGTAAACGACTCCTATACTCAGTCTGGGTAAGTTGGTTGATTTTTTTATGAGGTATTGAGGAGTTGGAGTCTGATGGTTAGTATGTTAATCTTATAGTTAGCACGCAATTGAAGACACCACTCTCTGCTTAACTCATTAATGTGTTCTACTAAGTTCGAGTGTCTTAGCGCTTACAAGATAGTTTTGTATCATTTTAGGGGTTCCCAAACCTCACATAACTTTCTTCTATTTTTTTTTTTGAGGAAATCTATCAACGACGTATGAAAGACGTAGTTAGCATCACAAGGATTGCAGAAGCCCTGCAAAAAAAACTGCGACCTCGTGAGATATCAACATTTTAATATAACCACATCTTTCCTCAGGTAAAGTAACTTTTTCTCAATCCATGTTTATAAAGTCATCTCACAATATTTAAAGATGGTGTTTTTCACTTACTGTCTTTAATTGTCATAGGCCACTGAGAAGGATGGACGAGTAAATCCTCATGGAGTCGAAAGTCTTTCAGTGTTGTCGCCCACCAAGAGCAAGTGAAGGAAGCACAAAGTAAGAAAACAACACCATATAGAAAACATCACTGAATCTCCCACATGTTCATTTATTAGTATATGATTTGGCAACTCCTAAATGATGGAGTTTGCGCATGTAGGTCGTCTTTGTCTACATGTTACCAATGTTATTTTTGATGCAAGTGTTTTTTATGTTTGTTGTACAATTCAAATTACGGTATCACCGATTACCAAATTGAAAACGAAATTAATCCAAAATCTTAATTTTACGAATAAAAGCCACTAAAAAGTCGTCAACTTTTCGCACTACACACAAAAACTGGTCGTTAAATATTTACCATCAACGAATATGGATTTTCCGAATAGTGGCTTAGTAATTGTTATCTAGTCATTACACCGTCGCCAAGTAGTCACCATCTCTTACGACTATGTTGTGACTATATTAGACAGTCAGATAGAAATCGGCCAGAGAGTACCATAATCGTATATGGATGTTTCGTTTAGACGATGCGTAGTCGTTTAAAAGTCGACAATTAATAGCAAGATGTTTACCATAATCCTATTTGGATTCTCCATTTAGTCGTCTTATTATCGGTAAATTAGTCAATAAACAGTCGCCAAAACATCACCATAGTCTACAACTAAGTCATAGTGGTGAGATCGTCACCATAATTGTATAAGGATGTTCAGATTAGTCGCGGGATAGTAGTTAAAATGGTCGTTACCCAGTCGCTTCATAGTGGCTAATATTTACGACTCTTTTGACTATACAAAACAGTCGCATATTAATCTCCCCATGATCACCTGAGTTGACGACTATTTGATGACAACATTTCTATGAACGTATCTGGACTCCCTCTATAGTCGCACAATTTTCGATACCGTAGTCGCAATTTAGTCCCTATATCTTACGACGACGCTGCGTCTATTTTACGATTACCTTTGATGGTTGTATAACTAGTCATAACTCGCCGACTAATAATATGACAATGAGATTTAGCGACTATGGACTGAAGACTACCATATTTAGTTGTATGTTTGTCGTAAAACCCTGATCAACGACTATTCTGCGATTAAAATTGCAGTCGTATAAATAATGTTTTCTTGTAGTGCTACCAGAGTCAATTATGAAGCCGACATAAAGGGAAAATCGGCATATGTCTATCGACATCCACCCAACATTGATCGACATCAATTGCATACAGGGTCTGATGCTGAGAAGACGAACCATGTTGCTGGTGAGAAGGTCTATAAACCCAAGATACCCTTCCCGAGGAACCCGATGGAGTCCAAATTTGAGTGGTACAAGGCTAAATATACAGCTTTCCTAAGCAAGCTCAGTCTTCCATTGCCTTTGATGGATGCTATAAACACTACTCATGTGGTGAAGATATGTTTCAATCTGATGCTGACCTCTAATATGGGTTATAAGGAGTGTGTGACGATGATCAGTGAGGTATGTAGTGCTGTTATCCAGAACAGAATCCCACAGAAACTAAAGGACCTAGTAAGATTTTTCTTGCACTGTACTATCTTCAGAGATAGGTTTGAAAGATTATTGTGTGATCCGTGATCGAGGGTCATTCTGTTGCCTTATTCAGTTGCTAAGCTGATGGGGATGATAGACTTTGCACCTACTAGGATCTCTCTGATTCTAGCTGATCATTCTATTAGGATTCATGAGGGCTTGTTAGAGGATGTACTAGTGAAGATTGGTGGATGTGTGATTCCTACAGACTTTGTAGTCTTGCAGTACAATGATGAGCCTAAAGATCCTCTTATCTTGGGCATACCATTCTTGGCTACTGATATATCATGGTTTTTACTAGTTTTAGACCATGATATAAGTGTGTTTTAGTGTCTTTTGTGTTCTTTTAGAGTCTTTTACAGGTATAATCAGGTTTGGAGCATATTTGGTGATTATGGCACTTTTTGGAGATTTTTGGAGTGTTTGGCCGAGAGATAGAGTTCACTGTCCGAAACAGAGAAATGCGTCGATCGTTGCACACATGCACCGATCGTTGCACCAGCGAGATGGGCCGGAACTCGGCGGTTTATGAAGAGTCAAGATATTGCACTCTGATCTAGAAGTTCCTGATATTTACAAAGAAGCCCTTGGCCGAGATTAGACCTATATAATTAAGTTTTTGGTGTTTTAATTACTTACGCTTTCATAATTAAGAGCAGAGGATTTTTAGAGATTTTGGGGCTGATCTGAACCTTTACTTCATCTGTATTTGGAGAAGATTTCGAACCCCTTTAATTCTTTATCTTTTATGTAATTTATTCTTCATATGATTATGTTTTCATTATCTATGTCTGAGTAGATTCCTTGTTAGGTTTAGGGTTTCTCACATAGGATTTCATGACTTGCTAGACTTGTTTAATTCAGTTAAGGATTCATAACTATATCTGTTCTTCAATCTAATTGTGCTTAAAGCTAGTTCTAACCTGATCAATTAGAATCTAGATCTTAGGTTGCTAAATACGACACGGAAGTGTGGTTTAGGAATCTGAACTAATTAGGTTGAGCAATTAAACTTCTCGCAAACGAAAGTTTGGTTTAGGATAATTGTGAACATATCAAACTTGGAATTAATGCTAGTTTAATCTGTTAGTTCTCGCAAACGAAAGTTTGGTTTGCTGCACTTAGACTTAGAGAATTATCGCAAAGGAATTTGGTTAATTCTGTTGGATCGTTTAGTGTTTCCTGATTCAATTCCAGATTCAGATCATCCTAAACATGCTGATCTAGGTTCTTCTCGAATAGAAACAATTGATGATCTCACCTTATACCTGTTTATTGCAGCGGAAAGGGATGGTATGTCAGAGATCAAAGAGCCACCGAGAGATAACTCCTCCAGAGGTTCACACACGCACACCGAGCAGGAAGAGGCTGCTAGGCCAGTAGGGAATCGGCGCAAAGAGAGAGAGGAGGCTCGCGGCTAGGGCTTGTCTTCGACCTGAACTCGTCTTAAGTTTATATAACTCGTTCAGTTCGTTTTGGGCCATTTGGCCCAAAGGCCAATTAACTCCGAGGCGTTCGCGCACTGTGTCGATCGACACTCCTTGTGTATCGATCGACACACAGTGGCCAAACCCAATTATTCTCTCTAAGTACAGTAAATGCCTAGCACTTTTACCGTACTTCTGCTACACCGTTCCTACACATTTTCCTGTTAGCTTAGGCGTGTGACCCATATGGGATCATATAATAAAGGCAATAAGTCCAAGACTTATAGATCATGAGCGGACTCTAGCAAGCCATCATGACCCCCAGTATTATATGACTTATGTCTGATCATTGACATACTCTTACTTTCTAGAGACAGTACCGAGATTACTGGACACAATTCCAACAATCTCCCACTTGTACTGGAATCTCTGTATTCATAATCCTTTTGTCACAATATCTCGATTAGTCATAAGGCAAGATTGGTGTCATCCTTATAAAGCCTAATCTTGTTCATCGGACTCTGATTTGATACTGACAATCCAAACGACTCGGGACAGTCCGTTTGAGCATGGCCATGCATTTTCCAGTATTCAAATCTCCGATTGGCCTAGAGATATTCACTCCATTTATATTGGAGGGACAAATTCCGTCTTATTCCATCACTGTAAACTACTCATTTCATAATGTACCCAAACAAGGTCCTTATAACTATCGCAGAACGATAGCGTTAGACAATGATCAAAGTGCATCAGTCCATGTGCAGTCACATGCATGCGAACTCAGGTCTAAGGACTATACTCTATAGTCGTAGTAAGAATCTCTTATGACACAGATATAAATATCCTGAAGAGTTCTTATAAGCGGGTCTTGTCCGGTCGTATGTTCCCAAACATACACCTATGTACTGACTTTGATGCCGCGCATCTTATGACACACTGAGACTTTGTCATAAGTCACGTACCAATCCAGTCTCACACGGTTGTTGGTGTTCCAATTTCAACAACCTTCGACTAGGGACAGGATGATATAAAACATTTATCAAATATAGGGTCTCATGATCAAGCTAAATGACTTCGATGACTCAAGATCAAGTCATTAACTTCGATGACCTATAAAATGGTTTATATCACTTTGGAACGATTATTTCATCACAGTTAAAATAATCTTGAAATAATAATTTCATTAAACATCTTAAATGTTATTTCAAGAACATATCCAATAACTAAATAAAGCCCTTTAATAACTCCCACTGAAATTGAGACTTTATCTTAATTTCACTTATCCTACAGCAACAGTCCGCGACTCGCGCTTAGGCCTAAGGAGTGGCTTCGTTAATAGATTAGCAACGTTCTCATTCGTTGAAACTTGCTGATCTACTTAACATCTCTGTCATTTATCTCACGGAATAGGTTATACCTATCCTCAAGGTGTTTGGACATCTGATGTGCAGCTAGTCTCATCTATGCTGGAAATCACATCAAGTTCAGTGACGAACTCTTCTTTCCAAACAACCTCTTTCGCCACTTCCCAAGTTGCGAAATGTTCAGCTTAAGTCATGGAGTCAGCAACAGTGCCTTGCACCGCCAGATAGACACAAGATATAACCGGACTGTGATCGGAAATCATCTTTGTCTATTGGAAACTTGCCTTTCAGACTCTATCGACTCGTAGCACCTCACTTTCTCCGTAACTCAAGAATTTATCCTTAGTATTCCTCAAATACTTTAGGATATTCTCTACGGCAATCCAGTGTTTCTTTGCTGGACTTGACTGGTCTTTACTTGTCTTGCTTAACATTAAAGCAACATCAAACAAGTACGTTTCATGGCATACATGATAGATCCAATTGCCGACGCATATGGAATCTTATCCATGCATTTAAGCTCAGCAGTTATCGTAGGATACTGTATCTTGCTTAACTTAATGCCATGTGACATTGGCATAAAACCCTTCTTGGATTGCTCAAAATGTGTAGGACTTTGTCAATTTAAGAATCCTGACTTTGTCCTACCAGCTCTTTTGGATCTCTATCTTTAGATCCAAAATCCAAGAACTACGTGGCTTTACCCATGTCAATCATTAAACCAACTCCCAAGCTAGTCCTTTACCGACTACAGCGTTGGGACGTTATATCCGAGAATCAGTATGTCATCGACATACACTTTGAGAAATGCAATATCGCTCCCACTAATCTATTAGTAAACACACAGTTCCGCTTCGTTCCTGTTCAAGTCAAAACCTTGACTACTTCAACAGAACGAAGATTCCAACTCCGATATGTTTGCTTCCATCCATGAATGGATCGATGAAGCCAACTTACACAAAATGTAATTCTTCGGAGTCTGGGCTCACTTTCGCTTCCTAGGATTTCGCAGATTCGTCGCTTTCAATGATCATCAGATCATGCGAACATTCAATGATCATCAGGCTGAACTAATGACGAGAATTCACTCTCGGATTAGTGACTGATTCTTTCATATCTGCGAACTTCAGGCTCCACAGGTGTAGATTCTACAGAAATCTGTAAATCCTTCCGCTGCTCTCCCTCAATAGGTTAAGCAGCCTCCTGTATTTCTCGAATTTCTTCGAGTTGTACTTTTACTCCCACTGTTCTTCTTGGAAAGTAACTTCCCTTCTTAGAAAACAGAATGGTCGTAAAAATACTTTTTACTCCCACTGTTCTTCTTGGAAAGTAATTTCCCTTCTTAGAAAACAGAATGGTCGTAAAAGTACCGAGCCTTGGTTTCCCTAAGAAAACTTCGAGTTATACTTTTACTCCCACTGTTCTTCTTGGAAAATAACTTCCCTTCTTAGAAAACAGATTGGACGTAAAAGTAACAAGCCTTAGTTTCTCTAGGACAACCAGCGAAGTAGCACAACTACAAATACTCAGTAAAGACAAATTTGGATCGATTCCAATCCACATTAACGTGGTGTCTTTCAACTGATATTTGTGGAACTATTTCAGCGTAAACTTAGATATTTTAGAGCGTTATTCTTAAATAATATCATGGAAGATTCGTGTGACTCATCTTTAATCATTTCTAATAAGATCTGATTCTTTCTCACAGAAACACCTTCAGGTTTTCAGGAGAAATGAGCTGTGAAACGATTTCACACTCATTCAGATGATCACACAATCAATGACTTAAGTATTCTAACTCGTGATCTGATCCAGAGTCTTAATACTTCTGTCATTTAGATCCTATACTTCATTCTGGAACTCTTTCGACCATGTCAAAGAATTCCGACTTGTGTCTCATCAAATGAACACAGTCACACTCACTGAAGTAATCAGTAGAGACAATGAAGTACAGGAGATTTTCTCTGGCATTACTGCTCATTGGGCCACATACATGAGTATGTTCCAGGTCCAATAAGCCTTTGGGCTTTTCTCTAGCTCGGCTAAGATAGGCCCTTTTCCTTTTGGTCTAGTAAACAGAATTCATGTCTCATAAGATATTTTATCAAATGAGCCCAACAGTCCATGACTATGGGATTTCTGAATCCGACTAACTCTATGTGACCAAGACTTTATGCCAAGAAAAATCAGGTTTAATTCATCAGATTTAAACCAATTCGGTATTTATGTTACATTTAGGCATTCTTTGGTTTAAGATATAAAACCCATTCCATGAATAGGGTGCTACAATTAATATTTCATTAAGATCAAAAGAACAAAACTTGTCTTTTATCAAAATGAAAAACATTCAAATTCTTACAAGAAAATGAAAGACAACTCTGCTTAAAGCAGGCACATTGTAGCAATTACTTAATACAAAACCAAGCCATAAAGGGATCTATAAGTGAAAAACCCTACGGCTGAGGCAGCATCCCAAGCTCCTTCCAGACATGTAGTTTCACTTGCCCTTCCTTCAACGTTCTACTGTTGCTTAGGCTCTGCATATTATCACAAATATCAGTGCCACAACCAGTATCCAATACCTTTAAGGTAGAACTTGAAGTAATAAC
This sequence comes from Orychophragmus violaceus, assembly GCA_030180135.1. Lineage (NCBI taxonomy): Eukaryota > Viridiplantae > Streptophyta > Magnoliopsida > Brassicales > Brassicaceae > Orychophragmus > Orychophragmus violaceus. The sequence continues at coordinate 99,194,363 of CM058239.1, read as the reverse complement.
ATGAATACCTGAGGAAGTAGTCTCATACATCAACTTCAACTCCTCATCATCTTCCATGAATTTAATGCAATTTCTCTTCCAATGCCCTGTCTCCTTACAGTAGCAGCACTTACCAACGTAAGAGGTATCTGACTCGGGCTCAGAAGACACACGCTTGCCATGATTCAAAATCTGGACAACTTTGTCTTCACCCTTGTCAGCATTAGGTTTAGTAAACCTACCCTTCTCATTCATGAGATTGTACAGGGTACTCTTCACGTTTGGCTCAACTGTCTTGAGCATATCATGCAGTTCAGTCAGCGTCTTCGTTAAGCCTTTCTTGATATAGTTCCTTCTGAACTTATCATAGCTTGACGGCAGTGACTGCAGAATGATCTCAGTTGCCAATTCTTGGCTAACTGGATAATCCAGTTTCCTCAGGTTATCAATGTAACCCATCATTTTACTGACATGAGGACTCACTGGATGATCATTTGGTAGCTTGCAGCTAGTGAGAGATTTAACCAACTGGTATCTCTCCACTCTTATCTGCTCCTGAAATTTCAATTTCAGGCTGCTGATCATCTCTATTGGCGACTCCATGTTCTCATATTGCTTCCGCAAGTCTGAGTCCATGGTAGCCAATATCAGACCACGCACATCTACCGCATCATTATAATGCTTATTCCAAGCATCATATACTGCATGAGAAGCATTGGACCCGATCCTCACGGGGAGAGCTCTCTCAAGGACATAGTCCTTTCTCTCCTGTCTGAGGACTAGCCTCAGGTTCCGCGACCAAGTCAAGAAATTTGATCCGTTCAGCTTGTCCATCTTAAGGACAGACCGGATCGAGAAAGTGTTTTGATTGTTTGTGCTAGTCATAACTGAAAATTAAGATAAAAGGATTTTAGTTAATATGTTCAATATGATTAATCTTGTATTAAATTTAATATGATTAATCACGCATTATATTCAATAACATAAGTTACCCTCAATAGAATATAATGATTCCAAGATCCACATATAACTAAGATCAAAGTGGGCCACTGGCCGTCACCCAACCTTAGCTTATATCGGTAAGCCCTATATCGGCTAATTATATCCGTGATATAATTTTTGGTTGTGAATCTGGGCCCGAGGCCCAATCCACTCTGATGTCTCAAGGCCCGGGACTCCCGATGGCCTAGTCAAGAAAACCAGATTATACAGTCATGTAATCATTAATGTCTGGGACTCCCAATGACATTTATGAATCACAAACCGTCTTATCCACGCAAAAGCAGACACCCTCACACTGTAAGGCCATGAATACAATTGAATGGGCTTCGACAGCTGACATAGAATGGACAAGACATCCAACGCTTGATATTATTTGAGGTTCGTAGGTTTATTTAAAAAATTCATTCCCAAAATAGAAGATTACTATTTCGGGAAACTATCCATTTTTGGAAACCTACTATTTTTGGAAACTTTCTAAAATTGGAAACTTTCTAAAACGGAAACTTTCTAACTTTAGAAATTTCTTTAAAATCCGAATCATGCAAATCTAGAAACTTCTATAAATTAAGAAACTTTCTAATTTCAAAATATCGGAAACTTTAATTTTAAATCGATTTATAATCTTTATAAAATAAATTTTAAATTAATCTGAAGAAAGACTCAAATAATTGGCCCAATTGTTTTAACTTCTTGGCCCGGGGCCCAAGAATTTGTCCATGTCCAAGACATGACCCAATTGTCCAATTAAATGACATAACCGGTCTGGTTCATTAAAATTGGCCTAACCAAATTTTAATTACTACGATGACCACAATTGTCAACCGGTTATTTACTAAAACCGGATTTTCTCAATTTATTTGGTCCAACCAAATCAAATTAGAAAATCCTGGTTTAGGCACTAAATCCAATAATTCTTTCGACATTGGATTTCTTGTCCCGGTTTAACCAGACTTAATAAAATTATTAAATCTGTTTATTAAACCAGGACGAATTAATTTTAATCAAAATATTAAACCGAGCCTTAAACCAACCATGTCGATCGATGAAACCAACCGTGTCGATCGATCCATCAACCACATCGGTCGATGCTCTTAGCATCGATCCTGCATCGATCGTGCATCGATCCTGTATCGATCGATGCTCTCACGCATGCACGGAACCGAGCCAAAACCCTAACCGTGTCGATCGATGCATCAACCGCATCGGTCGATGCACCAACATCGAACCTGCATCGATCCTGCATCGATCGATGCTTTCACGCGTTAACAGAGTTAGCCGATAGACTGTATCGACCGATCCATGCGATCGTATCGATCGATCCATGCGATCGCCGATTGTATCGACCGATCCATGCAATCGTATCGATCGATCCATGCGATTCTGGCCGATTCTCATTCTCTCGGATCAGATCGCATATCAAATCATATAGCTTGATCATGCGATTTTTCATATGTTTAGGTTTCAATTCTTGTTGTTTAAGTGATTTCTCTTATCATTAGTTGATTCAAAACACTTTTAAACAAGAAAAACAATCCTAAACTTGAATCTAAACAAGAAAAACCAGAACCTAAAGCTCTGATACCACTGTTGGATCGTTTAGTGTTTCCTGATTCAATTCCAGATTCAGATCATCCTAAACATGCTGATCTAGGTTCTTCTCGAATAGAAACAATTGATGATCTCACCTTATACCTGTTTATTGCAGCGGAAAGGGATGGTATGTCAGAGATCAAAGAGCCACCGAGAGATAACTCCTCCAGAGGTTCACACACGCACACCGAGCAGGAAGAGGCTGCTAGGCCAGTAGGGAATCGGCGCAGAGAGAGAGAGGAGGCTCACGGCTAGGGCTTGTCTTCGACCTGAACTCGTCTTAAGTTTATATAACTCGTTCAGTTCGTTTTGGGCCATTTGGCCCAAAGGCCAATTAACTCCGAGGCGTTCGCGCACTGTGTCGATCGACACTCCTTGTGTATCGATCGACACACAGTGGCCAAACCCAATTATTCTCTCTAAGTACAGTAAATGCCTAGCACTTTTACCGTACTTCTGCTACACCGTTCCTACACATTTTCCTGTTAGCTTAGGCGTGTGACCCATATGGGATCATATAATAAAGGCAATAAGTCCAAGACTTATAGATCATGAGCGGACTCTAGCAAGCCATCATGACCCCCAGTATTATATGACTTATGTCTGATCATTGACATACTCTTACTTTCTAGAGACAGTACCGAGATTACTGGACACAATTCCAACAAATTCTATATCTGTGTTTTGAGTTCTAGAACTGTGCTTAATTAGATCCTTGCTGAATGAACTGTCTGCTTGTCTGATTTCCTGAGAACGCCCTAGACTTAGCGCTCTTAATAACTTGTTTTCACAACCAACAATCTCTGCTTTCTGTTTACTTTCTCGCATTGCTTTTAATTCAATCACATTGCTTTCTTCCTAGTTTAATTTCCTGTTCTTGAGCTATTGAATACCAGAGTCCCTGTGGATTCGATACCTATATACTACAACTACTGAACTGTGCACTTGCAGTTAGATATAGGATTAAAACCTGACCCTATCAAGTTTTTGGCGCCGTTGCCGGGGACTCTAAGAGTCTTCGATAGCTTCGAACCTAGGGTTTTACTAGGATTTTTCGTTTTCTTTTCGTTTTTGTTTTTGTTTTTTTTTAGCTACTGATTTTTGTCTGTTTTTCTCTCTGTCGCAGGTACCAATTTCGCACTGCGTCGATCGTTGCACCCTTGCACCGATCGTCACTAGGCGATTCTGAGATTGAATCGATCGTTGCACTGATAGCATCGATCGTTGCTGGACGATTACAGACAGTTTATGCAGACGCAGAAAACTAGAAGTAATCCGAACTCGAGCTTAGTTAATCTCGGACTTGAAGAACTTGGACGTCTAGAGAGAACCAACAGAAGAGAAAGAAGAGAAAGGATGGTGCGTGAGAGTTTGATTCTGGTACGTGATGCTGAAGGTACCCTGAGGGACCGAGATAACAACCCATACAATGCTGCTTGGCAAAGGGTTGATGCTGAAGGGAATGTCATCCCTGATCCTCCTGAGCAACAGCAACAGGAGCAGAACCAGGGTCGAGGACAGGCCCAAGGTAGAGAGATGGTTGTACGTGAGAGGACTTTAGCTGACTACAACAGACCGGATGAGTTTCATGCAAACCGGTCAGCTTTAGTGCTTCCTGCTTTTGAGAGAAATGATTTTGAGATCAAAACCATCTACTACTCGCTGATGAGATAGAATGCATTTCATGGTTACCCAACGGAGCAGCCTATGCATCACATTGATTCGTTTGAGGACATAGTCACTGGAATGAAGTATGATGGAGTCTGCCCGGACTATCTGTTCCTTAAGCTCTTTCCGTACAGTCTTGCTGGAGACGCTAGTGCATGGCTAAAGCAGCTAGCACCTACTCAGTATACTACTTGGGCAGCCCTGAAGAGTGAGTTCCTGCGTCACTTCTATGATGATGCGCGTTCAGACCAGTCCAGACAGGACATACTCACCTTTTCCCAAGGAGCTGTGGAGCCTTTAAAGACTGCATGGATGAGATTTAAGCAGTATCAGCGTGACTGCCCACACCATGGATTCACTGAGGTTCAGTTGATTGGCATCTTCTTCAGAGGCATAGATCTTCCATATCAATTTGTGCTGGATAACTCCAGTAATGCTAACTTCAACACCAGGACTCCTACACAAGCTAAGCACTTGATTGAGAATCTAATAGGCAGCAACAGCTGCAAGACTATGGATGAGAGGAGGAAGAAATCTGGTGGAAGTGTAGAGAATTCTGACATAGCTGATATTAGATCTAGGCTGGACACAGTTTGCAATCTCCTAGCAGGTAAGAAAGCTGTCCACTTTGCCCAAGATGTAGAGGTAATTCAAACTGAGGAGGACACTCAGGAGGAAGATGTGAATTACATAGGAGGATCTGGATTCCAAGGTAATAGATTTGGTAATCAGCAAGGAAACATATTCTTCAATGGAGGACAGAAAAGTGCTTTCAACAGCAACTCATCTAATTCTGGACAGACTAGTGGTTTTCAAAAGACCTTTGGACAAGGTACTCAGAGGACCTATGGATCTTCATCTTATCAGACTCCTCCTGCACCTACAGCTCATGAGAGTAGAATGGAAGCTATGATGGAACAACTAATGGAGAGTCAGACCAAGATTTATGTGGACTGCAACAAGAAGCTGGATGTTGTCTATGAAGACCTCAATGGGAAGTTTGAGTCCATGAACACTCACATGAAGCAGTTGGATACTCAGGTGAACCAGATTTCCAGCTCAATAAAGGGAAAAGGACTAGCAGACACTCATATTAAGGCCTGGTCTGTGTACGTTAATGATGGATCTCACCTAGGTGAAAAATTTGAGCTAAGTACAGCTGAATTGGTGAAGGAAGAAGAAATCCCGGATTTTGGTGAAAAACTCTCGGGTGGAAATTGCAGCATTGCAACGATCGACACACACTTAGTGTCGATCGATGCACGTCGTGAACAGACAGATTCGCTGAGGGATGATGGTATTGATGCAGACTTAGAGCTTGATGGCTTATTTTCTGGAGTCTCTGAGATCTCTCAACAGGAGATTTATGCGCAGATTGTTAGACAACACTCCTCAGTGTCTGAAGTGATTAAGCAGGAAATTGAAGAGCTTAAGAAGCTAGAGGAGATTGGTGAAGAATTGGAAGAAATTCCATCTTCGGATGATCCACCTTATCATCCATGTGTGCAGAGGTATTTGAACAAGATGCTGCCTCTAGATGAAAAGCTGAGAGACTGGGTGATTATAGTTCCTCAGCATATTAGTGATGTTCTGTTGACCAAGATCCCGAAGAAGCTGCCTGATCCTGGAGTCTTTGTGCTTGATTGCTCTATCTTTGAGGATAGTTTCAGGCGTTCTCTGTGTGACTTAGGAGCTGCTGGAAGTTTGATGCCATACTATGTGGCAGAGAAGCTGGGTATGCTAGATTTTACTCCTACTAGGACCTCTCTTGTCCTAGCTGATCAGTCCATACGAGTTCCTGAAGGACTCCTGATGGACATCCCGGTGAGAGTTGGGAACTATTTAGTTCCAATAGACTTCCTAGTGCTGAAATATGACTGTGATCCGGATGAAGCATTGCTGCTTGGAAGACCATTTTTGGCTACGGCAGGAGCGGTAATTGATGTTAGGAACAGCCTGATAGACCTCCATCTGGGAGATGAGCCGCTGCGTTATGAGATGGATAAGCTGCGTAGACCACTGATAGATGGGCAGACATTCACCATAAGGAATGCAGACGATGAGCAGCCTGATGACACTGTGATTATAGATCCTGGAGCACATTTTACTCCATCTTTTCTTGGACATGAGCATTCTGCAACAGCCTACTCGCCACCTTGGATGAGGAGACTTGGACAGAGACGGAAAAAGTCTCTGTCAGGATCTCCTGGGGCCTGAAAAATCTTGTCCGTCCGGTCAAGCTATTGACCTTAAACAAGCGCTGGGTGGGAGGCAACCCACCATTAGGTACTGGTGTTTTTCTACTTAATTTTTGGTGTTTTTGTTAGGATTTTACGTTTGTTTTTGTTTCTGGTGAGTTTATGATTGCAGGTCTCGGACAAATTCGCAGTGCGTCGATCGACGCACTTCTGTGTCGATAGTCACAACACGATCGGAATCGCATTGCAGCGATCGTTGCGGTCCTGAGCAACGATCGACCATACACGAAAATCGCCAAGTAACGGTCGATGCACTTAGTGCAACGATCGATGCCTGAGCGACAGAGGTAAACCCGACAGAACTCAACAGAACTTTAACAATTTTTATTTCTTTTTACCGATCCTTCGCTTGACACTACTGGGGACAGTGTGTCTTAAGTGTGGGGGAGGTGCTACTGACGTTTATCTTTCTGTTTCTTAAGAGTCATTCCATTTTTCAAAAAAATTTGTTTTATTGAGTCAAAATTGTTTAAGTAAGAAACTATGATTTTCTGAGAAGATTTACAAGACTTGCAGGAATTTAAGTAACCATTGGGATGAAGTTGCAGGATCTATCTCTGACTATTAAAAAACCCCATCACGGATCAACCTACTGAGGACACCCACATCGCTTCAGGTATCAGAGGATCCTTTTACTGACTTCAATTTAATACTGACTTAGATTTCTCACCTAAGGGCTTGGTATACTTTGTGTCGGATTCCCTGTTAGTTCTGACACAGCCTATCAACCTATCCTATTTAGTTCCCTTCTCCCCTTCTATAAAGTAAAAAAAAAAGATAATAAACTGAGGATGAGTTAGTAACTCCGAAGTGGTCATGAGAATAGTAGCAAACACTATTATCTCTTATGCATCCATGGAAAGTGTCCAAAGTACACCCCATAACGGGAAGAACACTGATAAAAAAAATAAAATGATACCCAATGTGGAAAAAATCAGTTGTTAAGGAAGGGAAAAGAGAAGAAAGGGACTAGAGAACGATATTATGGTGGTCTAGAGCTGATAAGGTAAGAATCCATGTGCCCTTTGATCGATACTCCTTAGGTGAGACCGCACTTAAATACTTGCAGAAGTCAGTATGGAGAATTTGAATGCTTGAATGTGATTGTGGAGTTTACTTAGGACAGTTGCTAAGTGTGGGGGAAGTACATGTTGGTCTTGATATCCTGTGATTGATTCTTTCAGTGGTTTACTAAGGGGAATCTGAGTATTGTAGCTTCTAGGATGAAATGAGTTTCTGAAGAGTTTTCAGACCTCTTCACCAAGCTTTAGTTCTCTGTTTTGCTTGAGGGCAAGCAAAGGCTAAGTGTGGGGGAGTTGATATATCATGGTTTTTACTAGTTTTAGACCATGATATAAGTGTGTTTTAGTGTCTTTTGTGTTCTTTTAGAGTCTTTTACAGGTATAATCAGGTTTGGAGCATATTTGGTGATTATGGCACTTTTTGGAGATTTTTGGAGTGTTTGGCCGAGAGATAGAGTTCACTGTCCGAAACAGAGAAATGCGTCGATCGTTGCACACATGCACCGATCGTTGCACCAGCGATATGGGCCGAAACTCGGCGGTTTATGAAGAGTCAAGATATTGCACTCTGATCCAGAAGTTCCTGATATTTACAAAGAAGCCCTTGGCCGAGATTAGACCTATATAATTAAGTTTTTGGTGTTTTAATTACTTACGCTTTCATAATTAAGAGCAGAGGATTTTTAGAGCTTTTGGGGCTGATCTGAACCTTTACTTCGTCTGTATTTGGAGAAGATTTCGAACCCCTTTAATTCTTTATCTTTTATGCAATTTATTATTCATATGATTATGTTTTCATTATCTATGTCTGAGTAGATTCCTTGTTAGGTTTAGGGTTTCTCACATAGGATTTCATGACTTGCTAGACTTGTTTAATTCAGTTAAGGATTCATAACTATATCTGTTCTTCAATCTAATTGTGCTTAAAGCTAGTTCTAACCTGATCAATTAGAATCTAGGTCTTAGGTTGCTAAATACGACACGGAAGTGTGGTTTAGGAATCTGAACTAATTAGGTTGAGCAATTAAACTTCTCGCAAACGAAAGTTTGGTTTAGGATAATTGTGAACATATCAAACTTGGAATTAATGCTAGTTTAATCTGTTAGTTCTTGCAAACGAAAGTTTGGTTTGCTGCACTTAGACTTGGAGAATTATCGCAAAGGAATTTGGTTAATTCTATATCTGTGTTTTGAGTTCTAGAACTGTGCTTAATTAGATCCTTGCTGAATGAACTGTCTGCTTGTCTGATTTCCTGAGAACGCCCTAGACTTAGCGCTCTTAATAACTTGTTTTCACAACCAACAATCTCTGCTTTCTGTTTACTTTCTCGCATTGCTTTTAATTCAATCACATTGCTTTCTTCCTAGTTTAATTTCATGTTCTTGAGCTATTGAATACCAGAGTCCATGTGGATTCGATACCTATATACTACAACTACTGAACTATGCACTTGCAGTTAGATATAGGATTAAAACCTGACCCTATCAGCTACAGCTGGTGCTATTATTGATGTGAAGCAGGGAAAGATTGATATGAATGTGGGTGATTTGGTGATGAATTTCAACATGGATAAGCTGATGAGACACCGAACGATTGATGGACAAACTTTTATATGTGGATACATTGGATAATTTGCTACAGAATTCTTCCATCAGATGCATCCAGCTGATCCTATAGAGCGAGCTTTAATGAGTACTGAGCAGGATTTGGAGTTTCAGGATGGCACTACTGTTGGGTATGCTAGTGAGAATGTGATGCAATTGGTAGCTCAAGACGAGCTGGTTGGCACTTCACAGAAAGCTGCTAAACTTGGAGATTGAGCGAGGAAAAATCTCCAAAGATTGAGCTACAAAAACTACCTGCAGGCCTCAAATATGCATTTCTCAGTTAGGCATTGGAAACCCTACTAGGAGCATTGCCTATATTATTGGAGACATTATTACCATTATTATTGGAATTTTAGACAACAATACATGACGGATAAATACAACAATACCTACTTTGCCAAACCATACTAGTCCCACACCTTCCCATTATGGTGGCTTAGTAGGAATTGTTGTTAGGAAATAAATTCGAATTTACTCGAAAATCAGAAATATGAGACTGAAAAAATGCACACAAATTTGTTAGCGCAGTTCGGCCAATCGTGTCTATGTCTCCTTATCTGCTATAGATTTTTATATTAATAACCGGAAAATTACAACACTCTCAATTCAGACCTAAAACCCGAATACACTTAAGAAAATTACAACACTCTCAACACTCTCAATTTTCTTTCTTTCTTCTCTCTTTCTCTCTCTCTTTTTTTTGATCAAACTTTTCTCTTTCTCTATTTTCGTTTTTGTTTTCGGATAATTATGCTTATTACATCACCTTGGTATTTATGTATTTATAGGAGAAACCATGGGTTTGGTGTGACAAAATTGTTCACAACACAGGCTATTTTATTTGACTTTGTGAGCCACATTTGTTGACAAATAACAAGCCACTCCTTTTTTGTTGTGTGCCACCGTCCACCGTCTGTATCTTAAGTTAGGTAACTAACAATCTCTCACTTGACTGCTGATTTCAATATGTCTTCACACTTGATCAATGCAGCAGGTCTTCCGTGCTTCTTACTCTAACAAGCCAACCGAGGTTACACATAATCTCAGCTTATCATACTACACGACTTTTGTTTACATGTGGTCGGGTTCTAACTTTATAGGATCTTCTCAAGCACCAACAACTCATCTTCTAAAGCCGATCTGATGAAATGATACCGAAGTTGTATATGCTTCGTCCGAGCATGGTAAACTTGATTCTTTGCCAAGTCAATGGCACTCTTACTGTCACAGTACAATACACTTTTTACTTGGTCATGGCCTAACTCTTATAGAAATGACTGTAACCACATCATCTCCTTTGTTGCCTCTATCACCGCAACATACTCCGCTTCACAGCTTGACAGTGCTACAATCTTCTGCAACTTTGAAACCCAACAAATTGCAGTACCACCAAAAATGTAAACATACCCGGATATACTCTTCCTATTGTCAATGCCGCCTCCATTGTCAGCATCAACATATCTCTGCAATCAAATCTCTTACTTCTTGAAACATGGCGATAAACTTGGATTTCCCTTCAGATACCTTAAATTCCATTTAACAGTTTCCCAATGTTCCTTTTCAGGATTGCTTATAAACCTGCTAACGACTCCCACTGCATGTGCAATGTATGTCCTTGTACATACCATCGCTTACATCATGCTGACAATAGCAAAAGCATATGGAACTCTATCCATATATGCCATCTCGTCTTCAGTCACCGGGGATTGATCTTTGGATAACTGAATATGACTTCCCAAGGGAGTACTAACTGGCTTCAGGTCATCCATATTAAACATCTTGAGGACTTTCTTCACATACTCCTCTTGTGATAACTTAATACCCTCCTTGCTTCTACTAATTCTCATCCCAAGAATTTGTTTTGCTTTTTCTAGGTCTTTCATCGCAAACTCTTCCGAGAGTTTCGTCTTCAATTTATTGATCTCATCCAAATCTGCTCCCACTATCAGCAAGTCATCAATATACAGGAGCAATATCATGTAAGACTCTTCAAGCCTCTTGAAGTAACAATAGTGGTCAGCTTCACACCTCAAGAAACCAGCCCCTCTATATAGCTATCAAACCTTTTGTACCACTGTCTTGGATCTTGTTTTAAACCATACAAACTCCATTTAAGCTTGCACACCAGACTTTCTTTCCCTTTGACTTCAAAGACTTCTGGTTGCTTCATATAAATTTCTTCATCCAAATCACCATGAAGAAATGCTGTTTTCACATCCATGTGTTGAAGATGTAAACCTTCCTTTGCTGCCAACCCAAGAACAATTCAGATTGTCACCAACTTCACTACAGAAGAAGATATCTCTATGTAGTCTATGCCTTCTTTTTGTTGGAATCCCTTCACAACAAGCCCCGCTTTATGACGCTTGCTCCCATCATGTTCTTCTTTTATCCAGTAGATCCATTTGTTATGTAATGCCTTTTTCTCCCTAGGCAATTCTTATAACTCCCACGTGTGATTGGACATCAACGAGTCCATCTCATCGTTCATTGCAAGCTCCCACTTAATCGATTCATCAACTTTCAATGCTTCTACATAACATTTAGGCTCGCCTCTACCCATGAGCAGAATGTAGTTGAGTAATGGAGAATATCTTACATGTTTCTTGATGGTTCTTTTTGACCGTCGCAACTCCATGACTGGCGTATGTGGGATCACTTCTAAATTATCATTCTCATCTGCCTCACTATTCTTTCTTGAGAATTTTGCTCTTCTGGTGTTGTTGTATCCTGCTGCATCTCTGGTGCCATGATCTCTCCCAAATAACCAGCTCTAGACTCCATCTTTCGCGAGCCTTCTTTTAGCTTATCCTTGTACAACGCTTCTTCGTTGAACACAACATTCTTGCTGTGGATGATCTTCCGATTTTCATCATTCCAAAACCGATAATCTAACTATGTGTCACCATAACTAATGAAGTAACACTTCTTCGATCTTGCATAAAGTTTACGTCTTGCAGCATCATCAATGGGAACATTAGCTAAGCAACCAAATATTTTAAGATAAGAAAGGTTTTACTTTCTTTCCGCTCCACACTTCTTCAAGGATCTTGAATCCCATCAGAACAAACGGTCCTCTGTTTATTAAGAAGGCCACGGTATTGATTGCATCCGCCCAAAACGTCTTAGGAAATCCGTAGTGAAGTCTCATGCTCCTTGCCCTCTCATTCAAGGTTCTGTTCATCCTTTCAGCTGCTCTATTCTGTTGAGGCATTCCAGGAAGAATCTTCACCATCTTGATCTTATTATCAGCGCAATATCTTTTAAACCCTCGTTGATGTACTCTCCCTTATCAGACCTTAGACACTTCAACTTTAGATTCATCTCAATCTCAGCCATGGCTTTCCATCTTTTGAAAACCGAGAACACTTCATGCTTGTTCTTCATGAAGTAAACCCACACTTTCCTTGTGGAGTCATCAATAAAGGTCATATAGTAATACAAACCTTCTATTAATGCGATAGGAGCGAGTGCCCACACACCAGTGTGCACTAGTTCCAACCTCTCACGTTTGGGCTCTCTTCCTTATTTTGAGAAACTAACCCATTTCTACTTTTCAAGGATACAAATTTTACACATCTGATGATCCACCGTCTTCAGATCTGGAATCACGCCATTTGCCACCATAAGTTTCAACCCTTTCTCACTCATGTGCCCCAACCTACAATGCTACACTTAGTCTGTTTGGCGTTCTTGACAACCGCAATTGTATCTTCATGACTTATCGACATATAAAGAGTGCCTCTTTTATGACCTCTAGCAACCACCATGGAACCTTTCTTTACACTTCATGTTCCACCACCAAAATTGACATTGTGCGCGTATCATCAAGTTGTCCCACTGAAATTAGATTTCTCATCAACTTTGGCACATGCATAACCTTTGTGATCTTCCATACACGACCATATGACATCTTCAAGTTGATATCTTCAATACCAACTATTACCAAAGGTAAACCATCAGCTAGATTTACCTTCCCATAATTTCCAGAAACATAGTTCTCCATTATGTTGTGGTGTCGTGTGAAATGATGCTCCAGATTCCAGAACCCACGACTCGATCGGGCTGTCAACATAGGAGATCTTTGCTTCAATGGTGTTTACAGCTACATCATGAGCTTCACCTTTTTCTTGGAGAATCAGCAGATACAACCAGTGCATCACCAATTTCATGTATGACTACATTAGCTCCCGCTCCCTTGTTTCCTTCATTCTTTGAAATTTCCCAATAATTCTTTCTTATGTGACCTTTCTTTCAACAGTTCCAACATTCAGCAGGCTGCTTGAATTTGGATTGGCTTCTTCCATTTCTTGACTTTTCTCTACCATTGTTCCGGTTGATTCTGTCTTAGCTTCAACCTCTCTTTTCCACTTTGAAAGCAGAGCTCGTTGAAGCTTCACCAGATTCTATCCTACGAACTTCTTTAGAAAGGATACAATCTCGAATATCATTAAACTTAAGTTTAGGATTACCCAAAGAATTACTAACTGTTGGCCTCATTGGCCCCCAACAAAATCAATGGCCCGCACTTTATCTTCAAACTCGATTTCAACGGATGATAATTGGTTGAAAACCGTGTTGAATTCATTCACGTGTGCTGCAACATGGTCTCCTTCTTCAGTCTTTAAATGAAAAAGATTCTTCATGAGAAATACCATGTTATTTTCTGAAGGTTTCACATACATATCCGAGAGAACTTCCATGAGCCCTTTTGTGGTCTTCTCCTTCCTAATGTTGTGAGCGATGTTCTTCGACAGTGTTAACCTGATAACACCAAGAACTTCTATGTCAAGGAGATCCCACTCTTCCTGATCCATTTTCTCAGGCTTCTTGCTCAGTGGTTGATGAAGTTGTCTTCCATACAGATAATCTTCAATTTTCGTTCTCCAGAATTCATAATATGTACCGTCAACTTTCCCGATACCATGCACCGAACCATCTTCGCCTCCCATTGTTTCTGATTATCTTTTGTGAACCACCGTGTATTAAAAAACCTCCATCGACAAACCAATGTTTCCGATAAAATTTTACTATTCACAAATATGATGGATAAAATTTTAGTCCCTATTTCTAACTGTAAGAGTACAGTGTCGAACAATGTAATATCAAAGGTATCGAATCCACATAGACCCAAGTTTCACACAATATATTATATGTACTCGAATATAGCTAAGTCAATCAGATGTAAGCAGTAAATAAGGAAGTAATTAAAAGAGTGTTTTCGATATGAGAAAGGCGCTAGACTTGGGAAGTTCTCAGGAAATCATGCAATGTCAGACACTTAACAAATCAGGATTCAGATTAAGCGCATGTTCAAGAACTAAAATCACAAATGTCAAATAATTCAACTCTCGTTGCAATTATAATCTATGTCTAGCAACCTAACGATTTAAATCTCTTTGCAATCTTAGAGTTCTAGACAAGCATTAATAGCAAGTTCTCTAGTTCACAATTCTCCTAAACCAAATCTCTTTGTATCAACTCAAATTGCTCACACTAAGTTCTGTCATATTATAATTCACACTCTCGTGCCACATTATTTATCCAAGATGTAAAACCTTGGTTTCAGTCTAGAATTCAGTTTTAATCTCAACTTAGGTGATGAACATATAGATTTAGAATCCTAATTATTTAGTTATCTAGGAAAGCATGAAAACCCTATGAGAATCCCTAAATCTAACAAGGTTACTACTCAGTCATGATATCAATAAGACAACACATATTGAATAGAAAACCAAAGACTGAATAGATATAAATAATGGGGTTCAAAATCTTCTTTTAAAAGGTTACAGAGTAGCAGAATCAGCCCCAAGCAATCTCTCAATATCCAAAAGTCAAAAGCAAGAACAAAAGATAAGAGAATAAACTCTCGAAAACCTAATTAAAAGACTAAACACGTTGTGGGGCTAAATTTGAAAAAATAAAAATTATGGGGTTTCTTGCAATTATTCAAAAGATGTAACCAACTCGCGCTATGGTCTTGTTGGGCTTCAGTGTCGACCGACACTAAGGTCAATATCGGTCGACATCAACACCTGGTTATGACTCCCAACTTTAACTTCTTGCAGAATGCTCCAGAAACGTCCCAAAACTCCTAGCTTTGCTCCAAATGTATGCTAGCATGTAAAAGACTCGGTAGACTCAAAATACCAAATTAAAGACTCAATATATACACCTATATTATGGTTGAAAACCTACAAAACCATGATATATCAACTCCACCACACTTAGCTTTTGCTTGCCTTCAAGCAAACAGAAAACCAAAGTATGAAAAAGAGGTTGAAAACAGAGAAACTCATTTCGTCTTAGGAACATCACATTTACATTCACTTAGTAATCCACATGAACACATTCTTTCATTGATCAAGACCACAATGTACTTCCCCCACACTTAGAACCTGTCACAAGTAATCTTTGTTGGAAATGTGTCCAGTAATCTCGGTACTGTCTCTAGAAAGTAAGAGTATGTCAAAGATCAGACATAAGTCATATAATACTGGGGGTCATGATGGCTTGCTAGAGTCCGCTCATGATCTATAAGTCTTGGACTTATTGCCTTTATTATATGATCCCATATGGGTCACACGCCTAAGCTAACAGGAAATCGTGTAGGAACGGTTTAGCAGGAGTATGGTAAAAGTGCTAGGCATTTACTATACTTAGAGAGAATAAGAGGGTTTTAGCCATTGTGCATCGATCGATGCATAAGGTGCAACGATCGATGCAATGCGCGAACGCCTCGGAGTTAATTGGCATTTGGGCCAAATGGCCCAAAACGAACTGAACAAGTTTTATATAAACTTAAGACGAGTTCAGGTCGACTTGTAGCCCTAGCCGCGATTCTCTCTCTCCCTGCGACCTCCCACAGCTCGGTCTAGCAGCCTCTTCCTGCTTGGTGTGCGTGTGTGAACCTCTGGAGGAGTTATCACTCGGTGGCTCTCTGATCTCTGACCTGTTCTCTCTTTCCGCTGCAAAACAGGTAAAAGGTGAGATCTACTTATGTTTCTAATCAAGAGAACCTAGATCTGGCATGTTTAGGATCTAGTAATCTGATGAATTGAATCAGGATTAACACCCAAGATCCTTCAGTGGTATCAGAGCCATTGGTTCTGGTTTTTCTTGTTTAGATTCATGTTTAGGATTGTTTTCTTGTTTTAGAAGTGTTTTGAATCAATTACTGATAAGAGAAATCACTTAAGCAACAAGGAATTGAAACCTAAACACACTTGAAATCGCAAAAACCAAACTATATTGATTTGGGGAATGCGATTTATTGAAAGTGAGAATCGGCTGTGATCGCGATGCATCGATCGATGCTATCGCATGATCGATCGATGCAACCGCGAGAGATCGACCGAAATCGCACGGATCGATCTAACGATCGCGTGGATCTCGCGAGAATCACTCGGCCAAACCTGATAACCGTTCGTGCATCCGTGAGAGCATCGATCGATGCAGGATCGATGAACGATCATTGCAGGATCGATGCTGAGGGCATCGATCGATGCGGTTATGGTTTTGGCTCGGTTTAATTTAATTAAAATTAATCGTCTCGGTTTAATAAACAGATTTAATAATTTTATTAAGTCTGGTTAAACCAAGATAAGAAATCCAATGTCGAAAGAATTATTGGATTTAGTGCCTAAACCAGGATTTTCTAATTTGATTTGGTTGGACCAAATAAATTGAGAAAATCCGGTTTAGTAAATAACCGGTTGACAATAGTGGTCATCGTAGTAATTAATTTTGGTTAAGACCAATTTTAATGAACCAGACCGGTTATGTCATTTAATTGGACAATTGGGTTATGTCTTGGACATGGACCAATTCTTGGGCCTCGGGCCAAGAAGTTAAAACAGTTGGGCCAATTATTTGAGTCTTTCTTCAGATTAATTTAAAATTTATTTTATAAAGTTATAAAGTCGATTTTAAATTAAAGTTTCCGATATTTTGAAATTAGAAAGTTTCTTATTTTCTAGATTTGCATGATTCGGATTTTAAGAAATTTCTAAAGTTAGAAAGTTTCCGTTTTTAGAAAGTTTCCAATTTTAGAAAGTTTCCTAAAATAGTAGGTTTCCTAAAATAGAAAGTTTCCCGAAATAGTAATCTTCTCTTTTGGGAATGATTTTAAATAAACCTACAAACCTCAAATAATATCAAGCGTTGGATGTCTTGTCCAGGCTATGTCAGCTGTCAAAGCCCGTTCAATTGCATTCATGGCCTTACAGTGTGAGGATGTCTGCTTTTGCGTGGGTAAGACAGTTTGTGATTCATAAATGTCATTGGGAGTCCCAGACATTAATGATTACATGACTGTATAGTCTGGTTTTCTTGACTGGGCCATCGGGAGTCCCGGGCCTTGAGACATCAGAGTGGATTGGGCCTCGGGCCCAGATTCACAACCAAGAATTATATCACGGATATAATTAGCCGATATAGGGCTTACCGATATAAGCTAAGGTTGGGTGACGGCCAGTGGCCCACTTTGATCTTAGTTATATGTGGATCTTGGAATCATTATATTCTATTGAGGGTAACTTAGGTTATTGAATATAATGCGTGATTAATCATATTAATTTTAATACGAGATTAATCATATTGAACATATTAACTAAAATCCTTTTATCTTAAATTTCAGTTATGACTAGCACAAACAATCAAAACACTTTCTCGATCCGGTCTATCCTTGGGATGGACAAGCTGAACGGATCAAATTTCTTGACTTGGTCGCGGAACCTGAGACTAGTTCTCAGACAGGAGAGAAAGGACTATGTTCTTGAGAGAGCTCTCCCCGTGAGGATCGGGTCCAATGCTTCTCATGCAGTATATGATGCTTGGAATAAGCATTATAATGATGCGGTAGATGTGCGTGGTCTGATATTGGCTACCATGGACTCAGACTTGCAGAAGCAATATGAGAACATGGAGTCTCCAATAGAGATGATCAGCAGCCTGAAATTGAAATTTCAGGAGCAGATAAGAGTGGAGAGATACCAGTTGGTTAAATCTCTCACTAGCTGCAAGCTACCAAATGATCATCCAGTAAGTCCTCATGTCAGTAAAATGATGGGTTACATTGATAACCTGAGGAAACTGGATTATCCAGTTAGCCAGGAATTGGCAACTGAGATCATTCTGCAGTCACTGCCGTCAAGCTATGATAAGTTCGTAAGGAACTATATCAAGAAAGGCTTAACGAAGACGCTGACTGAACTGCATGATATGCTC
Organism: Orychophragmus violaceus; assembly: GCA_030180135.1. Classification (NCBI taxonomy): domain Eukaryota; kingdom Viridiplantae; phylum Streptophyta; class Magnoliopsida; order Brassicales; family Brassicaceae; genus Orychophragmus; species Orychophragmus violaceus. Next base: position 99,176,008 of record CM058239.1, on the reverse strand, counting down.
AAGACAGTTGAGCCAAACGTGAAGAGTACCCTGTACAATCTCATGAATGAGAAGGGTAGGTTTACTAAACCTAATGCTGACAAGGGTGAAGACAAAGTTGTCCAGATTTTGAATCATGGCAAGCGTGTGTCTTCTGAGCCCGAGTCAGATACCTCTTACGTTGGTAAGTGCTGCTACTGTAAGGAGACAGGGCATTGGAAGAGAGATTGCATTAAATTCATGGAAGATAATGAGGAGTTAAAGTCGATGTATGCGACTACTTCCTCAGGTATTCATGTTATTACTTCAAGTTCTACCTTAATGGTATTGGATACTGATTGTGGCACTGATATTTGTGATAATATGCAGAGCTTAAGCAACAGTAGAACGTTGAAGGAAGGGCAAGTGAAACTACATGTCTGGAAGGAGCTTGGGATGCTGCCTCAGTCGTAGGGTTTTTCACTTATAGATCCCTTTGAGGCTTGGTTTTGTATTAAGTAATTGCTACAATGTACCTGCTTTAAGCAGAGTTGTCTTTCATTTTCTTGTAAGAATTTGAATGTTTTTCATTTTGATAAAAGACAAGTTTTGTTCTTTTGATCTTAATGAAATATTAATTGTAGCACCCTATTCATGGAATGGGTTTTATATCTTAAACCAAAGAGTGCCTAAATGTAACATAAATACCGAATTGGTTTAAATCTGATGAATTAAACCTGATTTTTCTTGGCATAAAGCCTTGGTCACATAGAGTAAGTCGGATTCAGAAATCCCATAGTCATGGACGTTTGGGCTCATTTGATAAAATATCTTATGAGACTTGAATTCTGTTTACTAGACCAAAAGGGTAAAGGGCCTATCTTAGCCGAGCTAGAGAAAAGCCCAAAGGCTTATTGGACCTGAAACATACTCATGTATGTGGCCCAATGAGCAGTAATGCCAGAGAAAATCTCCTGTACTTCATTGTTTCTACTGATTTCAGTGAGTGTGACTGTGTTCATTTGATGAGACACAAGTCGGAATTCTTTGACATGGTCGAAAGAGTTCCAGAATGAAGTATAGAATCTGAATGACAGAAGTATTAAGACTCTGGATTAGATCACGAGTGAGAATACTTAAGTCATTGATTGTGTGATCATCTTAATGAGTGTGAAATCGTTTCACAGCTCATTTCTCCTGAAAACCTGAAGGTGTTTCTGTGAGAAAGAATCAGATCTTATTAGAAATGATTAAAGATGAGTCACACGAATCTTCCATGATATTATTTAAGAATAACGCTCTAAAATATCTAAGTTTACGCTGAAATAGTTCCACAAATATCAGTTGAAAGACACCACGTTAATGTGGATTGGAATCGATCCAAATTTGTCTTTACTGAGTATTTGTAGTTGTGCTACTTCGCTGATTGTCCTAGAGAAACTAAGGCTTGTTACTTTTACGTCCAATCTGTTTTCTAAGAAGGGAAGTTATTTTCCAAGAAGAACAGTGGGAGTAAAAGTATAACTCGAAGTTTTCTAAGGGAAACCAAGGCTCGGTATTTTCACGACCATTCTGTTTTCTAAGAAGGGAAGTTACTTTCCAAAGAAGAACAGTGGGAGTAAAAGTACAACTCGAAGAAATTCGAGAAATACAGGAGGCTGCTTAACCTATTGAGGGAGAGCAGCGGAAGGATTTACAGATTTCGGTAGAATCTACACCTGTGGAGCCTGAAGTTCGCAGATATGAATCAGTTACTAATCCGAGAGTGATTTCTTGAAAATTAGTTGAACCTGATAATCGTTGAAAGTTCGCATGATCTGATGATCATTGAAAGCGATGAATCTGCGAAATTCAAAGAAGCGAAAGTGAGCCCGGACTCCGAAAAAATTACATTTTATGTAAGTTAGCTTCATCGATCCATTCATGGATGGAAGCAAACATATCGGAGTTGGAATCTTCGTTCTGTTGAAGTAGTCAAAGTTTTGACTTGAACAGGAACGAAGCGGAACTGTGTGTTTACTAATAGATAAGTGGGAGCGATATTGCATTTCTCATAGTGTATGTCGATGACATACTGATTCTCGGATATAACGTCCCAATGCTGCAGTCGGTAAAGGACTGGCTTGGGAGTTGGTTTTGTGAATGACATGGGTATAGCCACGAAAGTCTTGGATTTTGGATTTAAAGATAGAGATCCAAAAGAGCTGGTAGGACAATGTCAGGATTCTTAAATTGACAAAGTCCTACACGTTTTTCAGCAATCCAAGAAGGGTTTTATGCCAATGTCACATGGCATTACGTTAAGCAAGATACAGTATCCTACTATAACTGCTGAGCTTAAATGCATGGATAGGATTCCATATGCTTCGGTAATTGGATCTATCATGTATGTCATGAAACGTACTTGTTTGATGTTGCTTTAATGTTAAGCAAGACAAGTAAAGACCAGTCAAATCCAGCAAAGAATCAAGTTTCCTAAAGTATGTCCTAAAGTATTTGAGGAATACTAAGGATAAGTTCTTGATTTACGGAGAAAGTGATGTGCTACAAGTCAGCAGAGTCTGAAAGGCAAGTTTCCAACAGACAAAGATGATTTCCGGTCACAGTCCGGTTATATCTTGTGTCTGTCTGGCGGTGCAAGGCACTGTTGCTGACTCCATGACTTAAACTGAACATTTCGCAGCTTGGAAAGCGGCGAAAGAGGTTGTTTGGAAAGAAGAGTTCGTCAATGAACTTGATGTGATTCCCAGCATAGATGAGACTAGCTGCACATCAGAGGTCCAAACACCTTAAGATAAATGACAGAGATGTTAAGTAGATCAGCAAGTTTCAACAAATGAGAACGTTGCTAATCTATTAACGAAGCCACTCCTTAGCCCTAAGCACGAGTCACGGACTGTAGCTGTAGGATAAGTGAAGTTAAGATATAGTCTTAATTTCAGTGGGAGTTAGTAACAGTGCTTTATTTAGTTATTGATATGTTCTTGTAAAACATTTGAGATGTTTGATAATGAAATTATTATTTCAAGATTATTTTAACTGTGATGAAATAATCGTTCCAAAAATGATATGAACCATTTTATAGGTCATCGAAGTAAATGACTTGATCTTGAGTCATCAAAGTCATTTAGCTTGATCATGAGACCCTATATTTGATAGATGTTTTTATATCATCCTGTCCCTAGTCAAAGGTTGTTGAAATTGGAACACCAACAACCGTGTGAGACTGGATTGGTACGTGACTTATGACAAAGTCTCAGTGTGTCATAGATGCTCGGCATCAAAGTCAGTACATAGGTGTATGTTGGGGAACATACGACCGGACAAGACCCGCTTATAAGAACTCTTCAGGATATTTATATCTGTGTCATAAGATATTCTTACTACGACTATAGAGTATAGTCCTTAGACCTGAGTTCGCATGCATGTGACTGCACATGGACTGATGCACTTTGATCATTGTCTAACGCTATCGTTCTGCGATAGTTATAAGGACCTTGTTTGGGTACATTGTGAAATGAGTAGTTTACAGTGATGGAACAAGACGGGATTTGTCCCTCCAATATAAATGGAGTGAATATCTCTAGGCCAATCGGAGATTTGAATACTGGAAAATGCATGGCCATGCTCAAACGGACTGTCCCGAGTCGTTTGGATTGACAGTATCAAATCAGAGTCCGATGAACAAGATTAGGCTTTATAAGGATGACACTAATCTTGCCTTATGACTAATCGAGATATTGTGACAAAAGGATTATGAATACAGAGATTCCAGTACAAGTGGGAGATTGTTGGAAATGTGTCCAGTAATCTCGGTACTGTCTCTAGAAAGTAAGAGTATGTCAAAGATCAGACATAAGTCATATAATACTGGGGGTCATGATGGCTTGCTAGAGTCCGCTCATGATCTATAAGTCTTGGACTTATTGCCTTTATTATATGATCCCATATGGGTCACACGCCTAAGCTAACAGGAAATCGTGTAGGAACGGTTTAGCAGGAGTATGGTAAAAGTGCTAGGCATTTACTATACTTAGAGAGAATAAGAGGGTTTTAGCCATTGTGCATCGATCGATGCATAAGGTGCAACGATCGATGCAATGCGCGAACGCCTCGGAGTTAATTGGCATTTGGGCCAAATGGCCCAAAACGAACTGAACAAGTTTTATATAAACTTAAGACGAGTTCAGGTCGACTTGTAGCCCTAGCCGCGATTCTCTCTCTCCCTGCGACCTCCCACAGCTCGGTCTAGCAGCCTCTTCCTGCTTGGTGTGCGTGTGTGAACCTCTGGAGGAGTTATCACTCGGTGGCTCTCTGATCTCTGACCTGTTCTCTCTTTCCGCTGCAAAACAGGTAAAAGGTGAGATCTACTTATGTTTCTAATCAAGAGAACCTAGATCTGGCATGTTTAGGATCTAGTAATCTGATGAATTGAATCAGGATTAACACCCAAGATCCTTCAATCTTACCAATCAAGTCAAGACATCCAAATTCACCACACTAACCCTGTATATAATTAAGTGCGAACTAACCAAGCGAGTATCGATTAGAGGACACATGGAGTCTTACCCAGTTAGTACATGACCACCAAACTATCAGTTTCTGGTTCCTTTCTTCTCCTTTATCTCCCTTTAGCAATTGATTTTCCCCCACTGGGTATCAGTTTATTTTTATATCACTGTTCTTCCCTTTAATTCAGGGTGTTACTTTGGACACATTCCATGGATGCACATGAGGTAATTGGGGTCTCTACCACTCCCGTGACCACTTTGAATCTACTAGATTATCCGCAGTTTATCTCTCTTTTTTTTTACTTTACGGGAGGGGAGAAGGGAACAATACTCAGACATGTTTACAACCTGTTTCAGGCATGGCAGAGGAATACGATCCAGAGATACCAAACCCCTAGGTGAGAAAATTAAGTCAAGATTAGAGGTGAAGTTCGTAGTGGATACTCTGAATACCTGAGAAGATATGGGTGTCCTTGGTAGGTTGATCCGTGTGTGGTTTTCTAACAGTCATATAGCTACTGCAAGTCTGTCCAATGGTCATTTGACTTTTGTCAATGCCAAAGTGGTAAAAAATAGTAGACAAGAGGCTCCCAACAGTCTATGTCTTCTTTCCCTTTCTTGTGAAAGGCTTGGTCTTCAGCTCCTCCAAATAATGTGCAAACAGTGCTCCCATGTTCACATCTGCCTCCAAATGAGCATCCTGGTATTGCTCTATGCCAATCATATATCCAATCCCAAAGTACAACAGTAAGAACTCTGTGATCCTCATCATACAAGGCTATATCATGCACAGAATGGTGTTGGGAAATAGACGAACAACATACCTCAACAAAGAATGTCTCACTACGGACTGCCGGGTCATCTGGTTGTCATATATCCCATTATCGAAGGGAGACCAGAACATCTGCACATCTCGTCACTGCTCTGGCAGAGTCACTCGCTCTCTAGTTCTATCAAACCGGTAGATGTCACATAGCTCATGGATAGTAATCCTATACCTCACACCCTTATCCATAAAAGTCAGTGTCCCCTCAGAACTTTTTGGACTATCTCGTTAGTGTAATACACCCTGACAGTAGCCATAAACTGCATCACTGGCTCCTCGTAGAGATCATAGTGCTTTGTACAGATAGTACACAAGTCAGCTGTCCGCAATATGCGGAGTACATCAGATCGAATCTTCAGCTTCGTCATAGTTTCCTGACAAGCAAATTTGGTGGGTTTGATCGTGACACCAAACCAGGCGTTGTAGTACAAAGAGTCATAATCATCCCACTGCTCTAATATCGGCCTTGTTGATGCATGTAGTCTTTTTGTACTCAACATCAGGATCATCCCATAAATCTTCAAACCTCCACTATTAGATTCCCTATGCTATTTGATGAATTTAGCATTTTGAATCACTCTGTTTGGACTTACGTAGCTCCGGTTATGAATTTTGAAGTTTCTTCGGGTTTGTCGGTTTCCATTCCCGACAAGCCGCAAAACACGTTTCTGCTTCGTTTCTTCCCATTCTGGTCTTCTAAACATTCCTTATGTTGAAACATAAGAATATTTGGCCCGTCTCGGCTTCCGTCTCTAACTTTGGCAAAATTACCATTTTACCCCCGACTTTGGTAAAATGACAATTTTGCCCCCGGTTGACTTTCTGCTGCCCGTTGACTGTATTTTGGATACGGGGTATCACACATCTCATGTCTCTTGCTTATCTTCCCCCTCCTATGACACACATCACATTGAGAGATAAATAGCTGAACATCCTTGAACATTGTAGGCCACCAGAAGCCTGCTTGAAGAACCTTAGACACTGTCTTGAATGTAGCAAAGTGTCCACCATACTCAGAACCATGGCAGTGGTACAACATGTTATCGATCTCAGACTCCGCAATGCAACGTCTATAGATACCATCAGAGCAGTGCTTGTAGAGGTAGGGCTCATCCCAATAATAGTGCCTGACTTCCCTAAGGAACTTCTTCTTAGCATAGCCTTTAAACACTTCAGGCTCATCCTCTACAGCAAGGTAATTGGCTATATCGGCGTACCAAGGTCTAGTAGAGAGAGAACCTTGGGAAACCTCAGCTATGAATATGTCATATTCATCCTGCATCCGCAACTGGTGTCGACCGACACTGAAGTTGGTGTCGACCGACATTGATCCCAATCGACCAACTGATGTTGAGTTTGATGGATTATCGTTCGCTTTCTCGAATATAGTGTCGACCGACATGAAATGGGTGTCGACCGACACTCGTCCTGAAGTTCGTCCAGAATGCATGAACTCGCAAAATTTGCCTGAAAAATCGTCTCAACCTTATAGATATTCTCTTTTGGTAGAAATGATCTATAGGAACGTCCTCATCGATCCTAATCCGTGATAAATGATCAGCAACACCATTCTCTACTCCTTTCTTGTCTCTCACCTCTATTTCAAACTCTTGGAGCAACAAAATCCATCTCAGCAGTCTTGGCTTAGCATCTTTCTTATGCATCAGATACTTAAGCGCAGAATGGTCAGTGTGCACAACTACCTTGGATCCAATCAGATAGGGACGGAACTTCTCGAATGCAAACACAACTGCCAACAACTCCTTCTCAGTGGTTGCATAATTTCTTTGAGCATCATCAAGAGTTCTACTGGCATAATAGATAGCATGGAGCTTCTTGTCCTTCTTCTGCCCAAGAACAGCTCCTACCGCATAATCACTAGCTTCACCCATCACCTCGAAAGGCAGATTCCGGTCTGGTGGTTGCACAGTTGGAGCCGAGATCAAGGCATGTTTCAGCTCCTTGAATGCAGCATGACACTCATCTGTGAACTCAAACTCCACATCCTTGCAGAGAAGTGCAGTGAATGGTCTAGCTATCTTGCTGAAGTCTTTAATAAATCTCCTATAAAAATCAGCATGCCCAAGAAAACTCTTAACTCCTTTGACCGAATCCGGCGCCTGCAACCCTGTCATCACCTTAATCATAGCTCTGTCCACTTCAATTCCTACCTCAGAAACTCTATGCCCAAGTATAATGCCATTTTTGACCATAAAATGACATTTTCCCAATTCAACTCCAGGTGCTTTTCCTCATAGCGAGCCAGCACCTGTAACTGAGTCCGGCACCTGCAGCCCTGTCATTACCTCGATCTTTGCTCGATCAACCTCAATCACTGCCTCAGATACTTTGTGTCCAAGTAAAATTCCATCTCTGACCATAAAATGACACTTTCCCCAATTTAGAACCAGGTGCTTCCCCTCACATCTAGCTAGCACCTTACACATATTAAGCATGTTCTTTTGTTAGACGCAGCGTTAGCGTCAACTCAGAGACAAACATGAAAGGTAGAGAAAGAAAGATGATGCAACGGTGGCTTTTACGAGAGACGTCGGAGCTATGGTTGATGCTTGAATGAAACGGCGACATCTATAACTTGTTTTTGATCGCTGCGGTTATTTTTCATGGTGTTGTGCTGACGTGTGCTTACTTTTCACGATCATCATCTACAAAACACAAACAGATCTTGTGCTTGCTTTTGATGTTGATGCTACGTTTAAGAAAAGAGCATGGCTTAGATTACTTTCTTAAATAAATAGAAAGTTTGAGAACAATTAGCTTCTTTTATTTTTTATTTTGTATTATATAAAAATTAATTAATTTTGAATGATTTTAATTTATGTATAAATAATATCAAAATTAGGTAAATACTAAAGTTATTTGATATTTATCTTTTATTTTTGGAAACAAAAACCATAAATAAAGCCAAAAAAAATACTTAACATTTTAGTTAATTACATCGAATGTCACTTATCTCATAAATCATTTCGGGCGAGCATTGTTCATTTGTTAACTAAAATTTGTTGACTAAGTTAGTTTATTTAATCCAGTTATTTTATCCTACAAAATCAGTGTTAACAGCATCAAGTAAATTTAGTTAGCCGTGAACTCATATTGTAACTCAGTTATCTTATCCTATAAAATCAGTATTCATCAAACATTGTTCATCTCCTAAACTTAATTATCAATTAACTCATCGTGTAACTCAGTTATCTTATCCAACAAACACTACAAAAAAAAAGTGGCATTGATAGCACTTTAGGATAGCACGGTTTTCACAAGTGCTATAAAAGATGATATGCTTGACTGGAAGACTCTATTATAGCATTTTAAAAACGCTATGCCAAAATTCTATGCCAAAATCCATTAAGCGGGACCAAAAAATGACTTGGAGCCAAAAATTTTGCTTAGAGCGGTAACACTTAGAATTTTTGGGATTTTGGTGAAAAATTTTCCCCAATTTTTCCCCTCTCTCGCTAAAACACAGATTCATCTATTAAAAAAAAAAAACACAGACACTTTTTCCTCTCTTCTCTCGTCTCTCTTCTCTCTAACTCCTCAAAACCATGGCTCCTCTCCTTCACCGCGACCACCGCTTTCCTCTCTTCCTCCTCAAATTCCGCCATCCTCCTCCTCACCCAAACCCTAATTTCCTTCTCGTCTGCAAAACCCTAGCGCTAACCTCCCAAGCACCTCCTCTAAATCCCTTAAATCCCCAAAGCTCAAAACCCTAAGTTTGTGGACGAGGATGTGTTCGTGGATTTCCTTCTTCTCCGACGATGGTTAGTTTACGCTCCATGAAAACCACTCCGTAAGTGTTTAACCTTTCCTGTTGTTTCTTTCATTCCAATGTTGTTTCCCGGGGATTTTCTGATCCTTAACGCTTTCGAAATCGCTCCTCACTGTTTTTTGGGGGTTTGTATGATTGCTTGTTGTGGTTGGTTCCTATCCTGAAAGCATTGGTATCTCTGTTGATCTAAGTGACTTTAATGGGTTTGTGATATGGAGGTCTTCAGTTTGAGAACAACTGTGAAGTTGGTGTCTTTTCAAAGCTCACTAATGCCTATTGCTTAGTCGCTATAGGAGGCTCTGAGAACTTTTACAGGTATCTTTTGTTTTGCTTGGACACGTTTCAGTTTTGATTCTTCTATAGCTTTAGTTTAAAACTGTTGATGTTTATCTTTGATAGTGCTTTTGAGTCGGAGTTAGCAGATGTTATCCCTATCGTTAAGACCTCTATTGGAGGAACACGAATTATTGGGCGTCTTTGTGTTGGTTAGCTATCTCAACACCTTAAGAATTTCTTACTATTTCTAATCTTCTTGATATTTTTAACTAGAGTTAATTAAAGATGGGTTATTTTTCTTTCTTGGTGTATATAGGAAACAAGAATGGGCTTCTTGTGCGTGATACAACTACTGACCAAGGTAAATCTTGTTGACAGTTTTTTACACCAGTTTGATTCTTAGCCCAGTTAATAACTGATCTTGAAATTCCTAATATAACATTGCACAGTTAACATATATATGGAGATTGTAGCGTTTTTACTGAATATTTTTTATACAACTTGTCATAAGCATTTGTACTGACTATTCCTGTGTAGATGTTGTTTATGAGTGAACTTTTTATAACTGAATATGCTTTTAGCGGAGATGATTTTTTCTGTTCCATTTATTATATTGAGGAATAATCTGTAATGTTAGTATTGTAGACAAAGTCTCTTGTTCTTTTGAAAACGTTATATTGATTATTGGTTCTGTGATCTGTAGTATTGTTGCAACTCCTGGATTTACTTATGGTTTCTTTTCTGACAGAGCTTCAACACTTGAGGAACAGTCTACCTGATCAAGTTGTGGTCCAGCGAATTGAGGAGCGTCTGTCTGCTCTTGGGAATTGCATTGCCTGCAATGACCATGTTGCTCTTGCTCACACCGATCTTGACAAGGTAATTATCTCCTGCCTTCTTTTATGAAACTGCTTGTCAAAACATATCTGCTGTTTCCCAATTGACTATCAAGAAATAATGAAAGACTAATTGAGCTGTTTGTTGCTCACACCGATTGTTTGATTTGATGTCTGGTTCTTGTATTGGTTTTCTGCATTGACAGGAAACTGAGGAAATAATAGCCGATGTTCTTGGTGTTGAAGTTCCTTCCTCTGTCGATCTGTGGTTACCAATGAACAATATATGAGCTTCTGTCACAAGATTATGATCTCTTTATATCTATTTATCGTGAGGAGATCTTCTTAGTCGGGTCGTTAAGATGTTGGCTTCTCCTCTAGGGTTTTGATATCTGAAATTAGTCTTGAAACTTACTAGTTTTCAAGTTTATCTATGCAATCTTTCGATTATGGTTATGAGAATGAAGGTGTTAGAGAGTAATGATTTAATTTGCAGCGTTGTTGCAGCATTGGGGTCTGGTGTGTAAGCATGCTGACTTTAAGGGAATAGAGCGCCTTGGTTTGGTTACAGGCGGTGAAATTGCTTCGACTTTTGACAACTCAGAGTCTGTTAAGCTCGGGCATTGCAAGCTCATCGAAGAAATCATGATTGGTGAAGACAAGTTGATCCATTTCTCTGGTGTTGAGATGGGTCAGACTTGTTCAATTGTCCTAAGGGGTGCTAGGTATCTATTTTCCACTCCCGTTTCCTAAAAAGACTTTGCATAGACATACTTATCCTGTTTCGAATTGATTCATGAGAATTTAACTGTGGCTAATTTTGTTCTTGCAGATGAGACTGTAATGATGCTTTGATTTTACAGTTTAGAGTTGATGGTGTGCTTATGAGGCTTATGAGGCCAAAGGAAGTCGAAAAGGAGTACAATAAGTTTTACAAGGAGACTTGAAGCATCTTTCAAAGCTCTAGTTTAGTGTATGAAGATGTTTACTTAGACTTTTTTTTGGTATGATATATGTTAATGTAAAACATGTTTTGGATTATTAATAAAATCATATTGTAAATCAAGTTTCAAATATAATTTTTTTTAATATAAATCCAATTGATACAAAACTATATATAATAACAAAAATATATATAATAATACTAATAATTTAATACGGCTCGGCTCGGCTCGGCTCGGCTCGGTTATAAAATATAGCATTACATCGATGCTATAATAGATTGCACCAAACATAGCAAAAAAAATTTAACGCTATCTTTTTGCACTACTAACATAGCACGAACAAAATGCTATGGTAGAGGGGGGGTCTATTATAGCTGCCGCTGTCAGAGCGTTTGTGAAAACGCTATCTATTACATACGATAGCTTGTATCATGTGCTATTAATGTTGATTTTTCTTGTAGTGAAAATAAGTATTCATCAAACAACGTTGATCCGGTAAACTCAATTCTCAGTTAACACATTGTGTAACTCAATAATTTTTACCATACAATATCAGTGTTCTTGAAACATTATTCATCTCGTAACTATGTTATCAATTAACACATCGTATAACTTAGTTAACTATTAGATAAAATCAGTGTTCGTTAGACAATGTGCAATTGGTAAACTCAATTATCAATTAATTCGTTGTATAACTCAGTTGTCTTATCCAACAAGTTATCTTATCTTAACCGCCTCTTTGATCACTCAAAAAACGAGCAAGGAACACCCGAGGGATGAACTTTACCACAACTGAACGTAGGCGACTCGATTTCTAAACGCCTGATAAATCATGGTTTTTATGATTTTAAAGCCATGATATAAGTATATATTCGAGTCTTTTGTAATGTTTTTTGAGTCTTTTCAGGTGTTCTATAGGTTTCCACATGTTTGGAAGATTTTGGAAGATATTGGAGCATTGTGAGCATTGTTTGGAGCTGAAGCCGTGATGAGCATAAATCACTCTAAGTGATCGAGCTGAGCATCGACCGACGCTGTTTTCCAACATACCAATTCTCGCCGATTTAATGAAGATATGAAGAATAACAGAATGGGCCCAGAATTTTTATTATTTACAGAAAAGACCCAAGACATGTTTTGCACTTAATATTAGGGGTTTGGTCTGTTATTCTTGTTACACTTTTCATACTTTTGATTAGAGAGAGTTTTAGACCTTTGGGCTGATCCGAACCTTGTACTACTTTGGAGAAGATTTCAGCCCTTTTTCTATTCAATTGTCTATTTTAATGCAATCTTTTTCATCTATGTCGTTTGTTTCATCTGAATGTCTGAGTAGATTCATAGTTAGGTGTAGGGATTCTCAATAACGTTTTCATGGAATGCTAGGTTGATTTATCAGTTAAAGATTCATAACTTGATTAGTTCTTCATCCTGAATTGTTCTTAATGCTAGTTCTAGCCTGGTCTCCTGGAATCTAGATCTTGACGAATCGTGAAGGAATTTCTAGCAGTTCCTAATCCAATTAGGCAACCCTGGTCTAAATTCCGAGCCTAGGATCTAAGGTTCATGTAATTGAATCAATGGAATCTCAGATTACCTGGTGATTAGCAGCGGAAGATTTGCAGATAATCGAGATCTAGAGCGCCTCAAATGCTGCGCCTCTACTGGTATCCACACGCACACAAACTGGACAGCAGGGATGCTAGTTTCTGTTCAAGTTCTGGTGGCTGTGAATTAGGTCAGGGACGAGTTTAGGTCGACCATATATCTTATATATGTCGGCTTAAACCACAACGGAATTAACCAACGATTAAATCGAATTAATCTGATTATTCCACGAGTGCATCGATCGATGCACTCTCTGCAACGATCGATGCTGTCCCAGAACATTGATATCGAATGCATATCACATATGCATTCACTGGATCATTACATTAATGATCAACCTCGTCTTTAACGCCCAGTTTGCTTAGGTGTGTGACCCTGTAGGATCATATAACACTAGCAATGAGTTCTAAACTCATTGATCATAAGTGGCTTCTAGCAAAGCATTATGACTACCCAGTGTCATATGATTGTCTCATCTCAACAATACGACTATCACTTGGAGTAAGTACAATAGATTTCAGGACATTCCCAACAATCTCCCACTTGTACTGGAATCATCTATTCCTTCAATCCCTTCGTCACTACATCTCGATCTAGCATAAGGCAAGAACCGTGTCATCCTTATAGAGCCAAGATCATGTTCATCGAACTCAGATTTATACTGACAAGACAAACGACTGGCAATCACCTCGTTTGAGTGTGGCCACACATTTCTCAGTATCAAATCTTCGATGGGCCCTGAGATATTTATCTCCTGTTATATAGGAGGGACAAATCCCATCTTGTTCCATCCCTGTCTCCTCACACGCTTCATGATACGCCCAATCAATGCCTTTATAGTCACCAGTTACGGCTGACGTTTGACAAGGTTAAAGCGGACCAATTCACATGTAAGAAAACATGATGAACTCAGGTCTAAGGACTATACTCTATAGTCGTAATGAAAACTCTCATGACACTTATATAACTATCCCGTAGAGTTCTCATCAGTGGGTCATGTCCGATCCTGTGTTCTCCAACACATATCTATGTGATTGACTTTAATACTCTTATTAATGACTCCATGAAACTTAGTCATCAGTCACCTCTCATACTAGTCTCACGCGGTTGTTAATGTCCCACTTTAACAACCTCGACCAGGGACCAACATAATTTATGTCATTTATTATCTATAGGGTTTCATGATCAAGTCACATACTTGATGACCTATAAAATGTCATAAATTACTTTGGGACTATTATTTAATAACCATTATTAAATAATACAGATGTCAGATTACAATAACATAATCAAATTATGTTTATACGAACATCATATCATAACTAAAATTAATAACAATGACTCCCACTAAAATTAAGATCACATCTTAAGACATCTAATGCCTTTAGCAGTAGCCTGACCCTCATTCGCCCTTGCTCAGCGTGTGTCGAAAGACACTGCGTCTTGCTAAGAGTAATACCAAGAGTCATTTGCACGAAGCCCTTCTTGGAATCCTGCATATTGGACATGTGCAAGGCCTTATCACTATAAGTATCTTGACACAATCCAATTAGCTTATCCAATCTATCTCTATAGATTCTTATTCCAAGAATGTATACTGTTTCTCCCATAATTTTATCGAAAAATAACTTTCGAATCAAGTCTTAACAGACTGAAACAATGGAACTTCATTTCCGAGAAGTGGTATGTTATCAACATACAATACCAGAAATGCAATTGCGCTCCCACTAGTCATCTTGTAAACATACGGTTCCTCTTCATTAATGACGAAGTCAAACCTTTTGACTGCTTTATCAAAACGAAGATTTCAACTCCGAGATGCTTGCTTCAATCCATAAATGGATCGGTGAAGCTTGCATATCTTCCTAGCTTCATTAGGATCAATGAAAACTTCAGGTTGTGTCATGTACACATCCCTTTCCAGAATTCCATTAAGGAAAACTGTTTTCACATCCATCTGCCAGATCTCATAACCATTATGAGTGGCGGTTGCTAGGAGAATCCGAATAGACATAAGCACGGTGTCTGGGATTAGGTTTCTTCACAGTCAATACCATAAATTTACTTGAAACCTTTTGCCACCAACCTTGCTTTGTACATCTGAAAATAACCATCCCATTTCGGATTCAACGGCTTTCAGCCATTTTCGGAGTCAAGGCCCATCATTGCTTCTTCAAAATTCGCAGGCCCGTCACTTTCAATGATCAGTAGATCACGGCAATTGGTTACGAGAAATCCATATTTCTCGGGTTCGTGATGGATCCCTTTTTGGATCTGCGAGCTTCAGTTTTCTGTAAAAGTCACGTACACATATCTCATATGTATACTTTTACCACGACCTAATTAACCACGATCTAAACCGTAGTTAATTAAGTCATAAACCAAAATCAATATTTGGTTCGCGATCTGCATCGATCGATGCAACTTTTGTGTCGATCGACACTTCTTCAGAAACTCACCATTTAAATGTATATCGAATATACATTCACCAGATCCTTTATAAACTCTAGGCACCACAGGTGCAGGTTCTACAACTCTTTGTAGATCCAACTGCTGCTCTTCCTCATCAGGCTGAGCAGTCTCCTGTGATTTTTCGAATTTCTTCGAGTTGTACTTTTACTCCCACTGTTCTTCTTGGAAAGAAAGTCTTTCTCAAGAAAACATAGTTCCGAGCAACAAACAATTTGTTCTCGAACTGGTTGTAAAAGTAACATGCCTTGGTTTTGTTAGGATAACCAATGAAGTAGCACTTATCAGATTTGGGTGTGAGCTTATCAGAGATTAAACGTTTTATATAAGTCTCGCAACTCCAAATCTCCATGATGGATAAATCAGAAACATTTACATTCCACATCTCATGTAGTATCTCTGTAACTGATTTTGATGGAACTCTATTTAAAGTAAACTCAGACATTTCTAGGGCGTATTCTTAGAAAGATAATGGAAGATCTAAGTGACTCATCATTGATCGAACCATATCTAATAAAGTCCGATACAGGAGGAGTGAATTGTGAAACACTTTCACAATCTCTCAGATGATCACTAAATTCTTGACCTAAGTATTCACCTCCATGATCTCATCGTAGAGGTTTAATACCCTTGCCAAATTGATTTTGTACTTCATTTTGGAACTCTTTGAACTTTTCAAAGATTCTGACTTATGCCTTATAAATAAGGTATAACCGTACCTTCTGAAAATATCAGTAAAGGTAATGAAGCACTGAAAATTTCCTCTAGCATTTGCGCTTATCGGGCCATGTACATCCGTATGTATAAAGCCCAATAATCCTCTGGCCCATTCATTTTATCCGTTCGTTCGCAACCTGTATCGATCGTTGCATACATGCATCGATCGACACTACCTTTGTTGAAAGGGCCTCTGTCGTTTTCCAATAAACAAGATTCACTTTACTCATTATGATTCATAATCAAATGAGCCCAAAAGCTCATCACTATGGAGCTTCTGAATATGTTTCTCATTTATTTGGCCCAAAACGACAATGCTAGAAAGAAGTTTGATTCGTATCATTTGACTTGAATCTCTTGGTATTAATGTTATAGTTAGGCACATTTTGGTTTAGAACATAAATTCCATTCTCTAATGGATTGCTACTATAAAATATATCACTGTAATCAAATGAATAACACTTATTCTTGATTTGAGAACTGATATCCTTCCATATCCAAACAAGGATTAGAAATAATTTGTCTGCTCATAGCAGTTACATAGTAGCAGTTTTAAGTTCAAAACATGCCATAAAAGGAAAAACAAATGAAATACTCCTACGGTTAATGCAGCAACTCTTGCTCCATTCACGCTCATAGGTCCACTTGTCCTTTCTCCATAGTCCTACTTTTGCTTAGGCCCTGCACATTTTCACAAAATATGAGTACCACAGCTGGTATCCAATACCCAACAAGTAGGATTATAAGAAGTAACATTTACTTCTATAACATAATACCTGAAGAAGAAGTCTCGTACGTCTTCTTCAGCTTCTCATAGTCTTCCAAGAATTTATTGCAGTTTCTTTTCAAATGCCCATAACCATTACAATAACGGCACTTAACATCTTCAGAAGGACTGGTTTTAACCTTAGGAGCTTGGCTAGACTCGCTTGGATTCACAATCGAGCTCGTCTTGCCATCACCTTTGTTCTTACCAAGTTTCTTAAACCTTTTACCCTTTTGTACCATAAGGACATCTGGGGTGTCCTTCTTGATGTTAGGTTCAGCAGTCTTAAGCATCCCATGCAATTCAGTCAATGTTTTCGTCAAGTTGTTCATGTTATAGTTCATAACAAATTGATCATAGCTTGACGGCAGTGACTGCAGAATGATGTCAGTAGCCAACTCTTGGCTAATGGGACAATCCAGTTTCCCCAGGTTATCAATATAACCCATCATCTTAATGACATGAGGACTAACTGGTTCGCCCTTTGGTAGCTTGCACTCAATCAGAGATCTAACCGTCTGGTATCTTTGAGTTCGTGCCTGCTCCTGAAACATACTTTTCAGGCCAGTGATCATCTGTATTGGCGACTCCACGTACTCATATTGCTTCTGCAATTCCGAGTTCATGGTAGCCAACATGAGACAATTCACATCCACTGCATCATTAGAATGCTTATCCCAAGCATCCTTATCTGACTGCCAGGCATTGGCTCGGTACTTCTTGGGGAGAACTTTCTCAAGGACATAGTCCTCCTTCTCCTGTTTGAGAACGATTCTCAAGTTCCGATACCATTCAAGAAAGTTTGATCCATTTAACTTGTCCTTCTCAAGGACGGATCGCAGGGAGAAATTGTTACGATGGTTTGTGCTAGACATAGCTGAAAAACAAGGGAGGTTTTAGTTATGATGTTCAAGAAATGAGAAGTCTTAACTATTAAGAAAACTCGCATTATATTCAAACAATGTTTCCTCAGATGAATATAATGATCCAAGACCCATACTTCACTAAACTTGAGTGAGCCACTGGCTATCACCCAAATTTTAGCTATCTAGGTAAGCAACTCTTTGCTAGTTATATCCAATATACTCTTGGTTGTGGATTGACATCTCATGCCCAATCCACCTGATGTCTCTAGGCCCAAAACGATTTTGATAGCCCAGTCAAGTAAACCAATCTCTTAAGTCATGTAATTGTTGATGTCTTGCACTGCAAATCCATCAACACGATTACCTCTGTCTTACTCATGTAATTGTGAACATCTTGCACTGCAAGTCTATCACACAATTAAATGGGTCTTGACAGTTGACAAGATTGGAAAGACATCAAGTATCACTTGATATTTGATTGAGGAACAGAACCATTTAAAACGTTCAGTTTTATTATGTTTTAATTCTTCTAATTAAATGATTTGTCTTGGTTTGGTTCTGTGGTTTCAAGTTCCATAACCTAAACCATCGAATCTTGTGTCGACCGACACTACTTTAGTGTCGATCGATGCTGATTAACCAAAACCAATCTGCGATAACCGATCAATCCAATTGATCCGGTTTTGAGTACCGGTCAGTGTCGATCGATGCTACATTAGCATCGGTCGATACCAACCTAATCGCAATAAACCATTCTTAGTGTTTAACCATCATTAACCAAGCTCGATAACCGGTCCAATCCAATTGAACCGATTCATCAATCTCGCAAGGTTTGTGTCGATCGATGCAACGCTTGTGTCGATCGACACTAGGCGAAAACTAAGGTTTATTCGGGTTTTCGCCCTGCATCGATCGATGCCGGATTGGCATCGATCGACACCATGCGAAAAACCCTAAATTTCATTCGGGTTTTCGCCCTGTGTCGATCGATGCCGGATTGGCAACGATCGACACCATGCGAAAAACCCTAAGACGTTTTTCGAACAAACCCTAAACTAGGTTTTTCATGAAAACGAATTTTAGCAAGTTTGTATCAACCATACACAGATTCAGATTCAACTAATCTAATCAACATGCTACAGATTCAATGGAACCCTAAAGCTCTGATACCACTGAAGGAATTTCTAGCAGTTCCTAATCCAATTAGGCAACCCTGGTCTGAATTCCGAGCCTAGGATCTAAGGTTCATGTAATTGAATCAACGGTTGTAGATAAATATCCACGTTTTTTGGGATGGTTTGGCCCCGGCACTAATATAGAGAGAAAGAAATATTCCCTCTTCATGCACATCCCATGAGGTAAATTATATGGCTTCACTATGACGGACCAAACGGAGTATGATTGCTCGTTCATACCAATTGGGTTAAATTCATCAGCTGATAAACCCAAATAAACATTGCGACTCTCAGAAGCAAATGTATGATATACCTCCTTAAAATGTTTCCACACACTTCTGTCTGAGGGATGATGCATTTCTCCTTCGGGAGACACATGTTCAGCATGCCATCTCATATGCGATGCGGTAGACTTTGATTGATATAGTCGTTTTAGCCGATCACCAAGGGGCAGATAAAACATCCTCTGCTTTGGTATCTTCTTTCCTGATCGACTCACCTTTTCTTCCTAGCAATATTTTCCATAAAGCTGATAATGTGACAACTCATGATCTTCTCCCTTCCGAAATAGCATACAATTATCCTGCAGACATCAATCTTACGACATAGTAACCCAAGAGACCGCGTCAACTTCTTTGTCTCGTAATATGATATCGGAGCTTTATTAGACGATGGAAAAACATAATTAAATGTTTGAGCGATATTGTCTAAGCATTCCTCCGGGATATTGAAATTGGTCTTCTAATTCATCACTTTTGACTTCAGGTACAATTGAGTTCTCCCATCAGCATACCCATCGTATAAAGGTTGATTTGCGGCTTCTAAAGCTTGATAAACGGAATCATGGTAGATTGGTTCTTGGATATTTTTGAAACCGTTAGGTAGCATGTTGAAATCTTCATTGGGATCACGAAACTCATCTATCGGAACTTGTATAGGATATCCAGTCCATGTTTCACCTCCGACCACGTGATGACTTGTGGAAGCTTCACCGTGATAATGACTTGAAGATGCTTCACCGCCATAGTAACCTTGTTCTCCGTGGTGGGTCCACACATAATAGTTTTCCAAAAAGCCTTTTGGCAGAATATGAGTCGTCACAGTAGTAGCTTAATGACACTTTTTATTTTTTCACCTCTTGCACGGACATAACAAGACTTCGTGTTCAAGATAATAATCTTGGTTACACGCAAATGAAATAAAATATTTTAATCCCTCCTCAAACTTCCCACACACAGAATGAGTTGAATGTTTTAAACGTTTATATATCCATTCTTTCGATAAGAAATCACTCACAATAATAAAAATAAATAAACGAATGAATCGCTCAATTTTTTTACGAATTCTCTTTTTGCTTTTTTTTTATTTTTATTCGAATATCTCTTTGCTTTCTTTAAATATTAGAATGTGTGGAAAGAGGCTGAGTTCTCATGCATTATATAAAAAAAATTAGCTACGGATAGCTCTGACTTTAGTCGTAGCTAATAAGATTTTTTTTAAATAAATTGATTGCAATAGTCATAAAACGTGTTATTTATATTAAGTTACGGATGGCCGCGACAATAGCTATAGCTAAATCGAATATATTCTCTGCGTAAAGCTGAGGATTGATTGATATTATAATCGATTGACCATACATACTACCAGCTCGTGAACTCAATAATTTATCTACATAGCTACGGATGGCCGCGAAAAGGGTTGTAACCATGGCCGCGGATAGCTGCGAAAATAGTCGCTGCTATATGGCCAAGAACTTATTCACAGCTATTGCTAGCTATGATTTTCTATGGTGTTATCATCGCTATTCGCAGTTACATTTTCACGAATTGTCGGGGATGAGATTTGTAGCAATATAGCCACGATATATTTCGTGGCTAGTCGCAGCTAAAATCTTCTACGACAATATTGTAACTATCTGAAGCTATATATTTATGAACAGCGGCTATTTTATTTCGTAGCTATATAGCTACGAAATATGTTGTAGCTTATCGCGGCTGACCATTTCCACTATGACGTCACCACTATTTGTGGCTATGTAGCTACGAATTTCCGTGTGCTTATCTTGTGGCAATGTAGTTACGAATAGCTGTCAAATAGTTATGGATTGAATTTTTTTTAGGTCGCAGCTAATTCATGGCTATCCGCAGATCAAAAAATTAGCTATGAAATTTTTGCGGCTAATCCGCGGCTAAGAGACATATTTTTTGTAGTGGGCGAGAGATTAAGGTATAGATTCTTTTTATAATGTTGACAAAAATAATATTAAAACATGATATCATTCATAGAAATTAAGATTGTCCTTACTGGAGAACTGATTGAATACTCGATAGTGACACAAATGAGAAGCGACAGTTTCAGAAACCCTATAGTGTCATGCTAAAAGTTTTATAATTTATGAGGTCGACTTTGAGAAAATTGACACCTTATACGACTGTTAGTTGTAAATTTACTAATGCATTTACTTTGCAAGAAATGCACACACGTATCCTAATAATCAATACATTTGACATCTTGTAAGACTATTGGTTGTAATTTTACTAATGCATTTAAGTATGCATTTCTCTTGTACGAAATGCACACTTATCGTAATAAATACGTGTGTATATCGGGTGTGTAACACACCACACCTCACCACAAACACAAAACATCTTAACTAGAACATAATTTATCCCCAAAAAAAAAGAAAGAATTGAAAAGATGAATGCCACAAAGTATGTTGTGCTTCTCTTCGTTGGGATTATGTGTGCCAATGTTTGCGCCAGGCAGCTCGAATCAGTGTTCATAGAAGTCAAATCAGGCATCTCTATTCCAGAAACTACAAGCGGCATTGGAGCTGCTCTTCCTACTGATATAGGAACTAACATTCACGGACCCGGTGGTGCCACCGTCATGGGATCTGCTTCGGGTAGTGCCAGCAGTTACGTAAGTGGCGGAACCGCTCCTTGAGCGTGAGCTGTGATCATGCTCATTGCTCATATAAGTTCACAATCTCCTTTGTCTTCATAAATAAAACTACAGAGATTGTCACTTTTAATTATTATGAAATGCTACTCTTTATGTGTGATGTATATTTCTTGAATAATATATATGTGTGTGCGTGTGATCATGGTGATCGATAACCAAATTTACAAATACAACCTCGTTTTGATAATCGTGTGTTATAAAATAAAACAAGAAACGTTAATAACAATTACACGGAATATGGACACAAATCCGTGGCTATTTTTATCCGGTAAGTAATTGTCCATCAACCATAGCAACAGAGGGATGAATTAGTTGTGCAACGAAAGTTCATAACTATTGAAAGTATATTTATCGCTGAGTTTTGATTCAAGATGAAGAGAACAATAGTTCATCATCTAAGGAGTTGATAATCTATTGACACATGAGTTAATTAACACAGCTTAAAACACAACATGATGACGCCTAATACACCCATTTTCTTTTTCGCCACCACTGCTCGGGTCTCCTCTCTTGGAGATTTTGAGATAGACAGCGCACTCTCATAAAAGCTCTATCTAAAATTAAACTCGGCTAGATTAATATTTAGAAAATATACGTGAGTTCGTCTAAAAAGAAGGTCGCCAAAAAGAAATAAAATCTGAAAAAGAGAGAAAGACCAAACCCAAGCCGACCTCAAAAAAAAAAAGACAACCGACTAAAACAAGTATAAATAAAGAGGCAGATTGCCAAATAAATTCATTAAATATCTACAACTTTGATGTTACGAAATTTCGATCTAATCCGGAAGTCGGGTTACGATCAGAGAAGTCTAAATTACAAAGTGTCAAATAAACTTAAATGATGTTGAAACTGTTTTTTAATAATCTTAAGGTCGAGGCCAAACGATGAACTGGATTGTAGGAGGTGGGAGTCCGCCAAATACGTGCCCCCTAAATATTGCTTAAGCTCGGAGCTTTATAAGAGTAGCTCGGCACTCTTGCAAATTACAATGTCTCTAAATAAAGAGTGAAGGGTCCTATTGATAGCCCTTGAAGGCTGACTTCCTTTTGGACCATTTACTCCTTAGCGGGCTTGTCTTCTTGGACCGAGATGAACTTGTTGGTTTGGCAAGATTTCCAATGGGCATATGGATGGGTGCTAAACTCATATCCAGTAATTAGCCCCCCCCCCCCCATGTTCGTCGATTTGCGGTCTGGTTGGAGTCGGCGAATTTCTTCGAGCGTTTAAGTCAGGTGAAAATTTTTTAGGTCGCCTTGCTTCAATCGTTAATGCTTTGAACCGTCAAATTCTCTTGCGGTTTTTAAGGAGGTGAAGAGACGCAAACCGCTCAAGGTGTGATTTTTTGTATTTGTAAAACCGCTCTCTCCTTTACGAGGCTTCGTCTTTTTAATTTCCATCGTCTTTTCAATTTCCATCGTCTTCTATCAGGTAATCGTTTCCGCTCGTGGTCTTTTGCTTCATATCCGTTTCTTCTAGTTTTTCGTGCTCTTGTTGTTTCATATTTGGATTCTTTAGCATGCAAGTAGATTCTAGTTGTCGTTATTCTACTAGTAGCGGTAATTTTGGTTTTTATGAGTCATCCGGAGAAAGTCATGTTGAATTTAGGCCGATCGAAGGGGACAAAGAGTTTTTCAGGTCTCGGTTTGGGCAAAACCTCGGCAAGTGATTCTGTCACAATGGATTATCCTGATTGTCAACCAATTGCCGATGTAGGGGAGCGGAATCCCAGTGATGGCGACGAGCCTGGTCATCGTGGAGATGTTGTTAGGATTGCTGACTCGGGAGGTCGTCTGAAAGCTAGTACAGTTGCTCCTGATAATTGCTCTCGAGCGACTTCCTCGAAGGGAGGAAAAGAAAAAACGAAGGAAGCGGCGGAAGTTAAGGTTGTTGTTTCTAGAGCGATTCGCTCGTCTGTTTGTGAATAACCTATCACGGATGACATCCGCCAGCGGTTTCCCGTGTTTCCGTTCTTGAGATTCGGTTGTCGGCTCTGTGCAAGCGACCTTAGGATGCTCCTCCTGGTTGGGTTTGTATGTACGAGTGTTGGTTCACCTTATCTCATTTGCTTTTTCCCCTTCCTATAGTTCTGGTTGAGTATTACGAGGCCAGGGAGATGACCCTTTCTCAACTTTGTCCTGCTGCAATTCGTAATGTGATGGGCATTTTGATTATGGCGGATGATAGTGAAGTCGAGGTATCCAATCATTTTTTCGAGGAGCTGACATCAATTTCGGTTAACCAAGGGATGTTTGGGACCTTTTATGTGCCGTTCAGGCCCGATCGTCGTTTGAAAGTTTTGTCTGCCCCTCCGGATAAGACTTCTGATTGGCAGGATAGTTACTTATTTGCACGTGTTAACAGCGCGCTGATGTTTGACTCAAGCAGGGTTTTCAGATCGGCCTGAAACTATAACTCTGGTAGCTTTTTCTGTTTTGCGCTTGCTTATCGATATTGCTTGCCTCATGTTTTTTTCTTTTCTTGTTTGCAGTTCGTTCTGCTTTTGGTCGTTGAACCGCATAATTTTCTAGATATTTGGATAAGTTGAGGGCTCACGATTGGATAGACTGGCCTCCGTTGAAGGATAAAGAGGCCAAGGCCTTGTTTGATCGGAACGTCCGAGGTTGCCTTATAAAGATTGATTTTGATATGTGCCCTCTTCCCCCCCCCCCTTTTTTTAGATAAATGGGGAAGGTGTTTTTCTGATATTGTTGCTTTCTTTCTTAGCATTTTTGGCGCCGGATCTTTCTTTGAAAAGTGAACCATCGTCTCCTCAGTTATTTAGGAAAAAGTGTGAGATGTCTGAGAGGTCTTTAGCGGTGGAAAATTCTCCGGTGATCGTTCTTAATGATGGCCCGACTGTCCTTGAGAAGGAGACGCGGCCCTTTTTCACGCAGGACAGGGGAGTTATAGCTGAGGAGGATGAAGCTGACCGATGTCAGGAGACGTCGAGAGATGTTGGAAACCAGGTCATTATGCCTTCCAGGGCCTCTGGAGACATGTGTCACCGGGAAGGCTCAAAAGGCATAGATCGGATTCTGAAGGTGAGACTGAGCGTTCTGAGGGTCTATCTCATGCTCCTTCTTTTGTTTGTGCTGATGATCTGACGGATGGGTTAGGCAATGATGATTTAAATTCTAGGGATTTTATTTAGTTGTTTCTTCAAAAAGGAAAGGATTCCTTAGTGAGTGACAAGCTGTCATATGCCAATTTTGGGTTATCTTTGATTTTTGACGATTGAAAATTATCAGATATGATTTTGGAAGGCGGTGGTTATGATGAAATAAGAGTAAGGTTTCGTTAACGATTTTATTTTATTTTTCTCTTAAATTATCTATATATAGGAAAAAAAGATGGAAATTCTGGAATTTTAAATAAGGAAATGGGGTTAATGGACTATTTCTTTGTTTACACTATCCATATAAAAAAGGGTTTTCTGCTTGATCAAAAAAAAAAGGGTTCTCTGCCAAAAAACCCTTTAAGTGGTCCGTTTTTTCGGATCAACCCCTTACCTCAATTAAATGCAGGTCAACTCTTAACGTTACGGTCAACCCGCAATATAGGACATTCGTGTAATGATGACGTGGCAACGTTTAATAATCCGTTAATTTGCTAAGCGGCCTCGTTTTGAGCTCAAATTTGAACATGTTTTTTTTAATATAATGTTGTTTTGGACATCAAAAACGGCATGTTATTTCATCTATCTCATTTGACAAACAATTTGGGGCAAAATTAGAAAATAGGGCTCTATGATTCCCATCGTTTCTTCTCAGATTTCTCCTATAAGAAACAAAAGAGATATACATGAGATGAGTTAGAGTTTTATTCCTACCTATTTTCTCTTTTGAATAAAGAAACAATCTTATTCATATGAGTCGATGTTTTCGAAAATCACAGTGTTTGTTCGGAACTAAGCTCGATTCTGATATCCAAAAGTTCCCAAAATTACAATTGACATAGGAAATAGTTCGTGTGAAACCTACTGATTGAAAACTTGAGCTAAAACTAATTTGAAGAGAGAGCGGTTTTCAAGTATAAGAAAGACTCATAGTCAATGGAATCCAAATATGCAGAAGCTAGGAAAAGAGAACGATGGTATACCAGAAATACAGATCACAATAGATCTGGAAATTGAGTAGGACCGGACGACCGTACGGAGTGGAAAGTACTTGAAGAGCACCGACAGAACACATAACGGCGGTGGGTGAAGAACCACCAGAGATTTTTCACAGGATTTGTCTCATGCCTTTATGGCCAAAATGCAAGAAAGACTGATATGTAACGATGAAGAATAAATGGACAAGGATGAGAAATTGAAATTCTTTATTTCCTTATTGAAGACATAAACCGAAGATGATTAATCGAACATTACTGGGTAAAAGTTCTCCAAGGAGACCTAAGAAAAGACAAAGGATTATTCAAAAGAAACTGAATGTAAGTTTCCACAGAATACTTTTTTCTTAACAGAAATCAATTCCGTGATTACTAATTTTTATTTTCTCTGGAAATTTTTGTTGGCAGGCGATTTTCTCTGGCAAAAATCAAATCGATTCATATAATGAATTTCTGAAGCTACGGAAACGTGAAAAGGTGTTAACTTTGTTTCACTCTAATATTGTTAATTTCGGCTGCGCAAGATTTTTTCTTTTCTCTTCTATATATATATTTTTACCTCAATTGTATTTTTTGCTGCAACTACATGTGGTTTCGACAAGAATTGACAAAATCATGTGGTTTTAGTCCTAATCAAAACGACGGTGTTTTGATCTCCGTCTCATTTACTAATGTTGCCATGTCATCACTATACGGAATGTCT
This sequence comes from Orychophragmus violaceus, assembly GCA_030180135.1. Classification (NCBI taxonomy): domain Eukaryota; kingdom Viridiplantae; phylum Streptophyta; class Magnoliopsida; order Brassicales; family Brassicaceae; genus Orychophragmus; species Orychophragmus violaceus. The sequence goes on along the minus strand of CM058239.1, from coordinate 99,149,489 downwards.
ATATTGCGGTTTGACCATAAAGTAGTAGATTGACCTACATTTATTTGAACGGATGGCTTCCCACACGCAGCCACGTTGAGGAAAAATCGGAAAACTAGAGATTCGCTTTTGGAGTCGCGATTTGGGAGCACATGTCTTTGGCAGTTGGGTGCACATGTCACGTTGGTGTATCTATAATTGCAATAGTTTATGGTTTACTAATATACATACTTGAAAACATTACGTAAAAAAGGGCGAACACTAGTCTACTAGTGTTGTAACAATAGTTCTTTTTTTTGTCTTAATAGTTCAAGTGATTCAGATAACCAATTAAATTCAAATACTTTTCTCATTTATTTAAAAAATACATAAAATAACACAAAACATATTTTATTATAAATATAATACAAAAATTATTTACAATGGTTTTTTTGTTTCAACACCCTATTTTTCATCTTCTCACGCTCCACATCATATTCTATTACTTTCACCTAATAATTCAACATCCATTTTATTTTTATACATTACAATGTTTTTTTTTCAACACCCTATTTATTTTATATTATTGTTAAAAATATAAAAATTTTATGTATCTAAATAAAATGAAAAAATTTTCTGTCTATAGAATATGAAAAATAATAAATTTTGGAATAAAAATTAAAAATATCTATTTTGTTTTGATATAAAATAATTGATTTAAATAGTTTGGATGGAAAAAAAAAATATCAAATTTTTGTATGACCAATAAATGACTGACACATGGCAAGTAGTTCCCACTTTTAACACAATTCAACACGTTGAAATTGAATTGTTTGAACTCCAATTAATCCAACTTATCACCAATCCATAATTGAACATATCATTGTAGGTAATACAGTTGGATATTTTATTCAACTGCCTCATTGGACATAGTCTAAAAAAATTAGATATTTTTTACATTATTTTGGATTATAAAACTTTTTATACTTTTATAATTTAGGGTTTAAAATTTAATAATTAAAAATTTATAATTTAGTATTTAAAATTTAGAGTTTATTGGATTTAGGATTTAGTATTTATTATTTAAAATTTAGTATTTAGAATTTAGAATTAAGTTAATTTAATCTTTATCCTTTTAATAAATACTATTTTAATTAATTTTTCTCTTTAGTACTATTTTCGTAAAATATTTTGTCTTTCGTATTATTTTTGAAATTTGTCATTTATTTAATATTATAATTTATTTATAATTCAGGATAAATTTCACGTATATGAAAAGTTTTAGACTAATTTTTAAAGAATTACAGTACATTTATAAATATTTTTAAATCGATCGAAAACAAATATTGATATACATATGGGTGTTTAAAGCAATATGTTGCAAAAAAGAATATAGAATACAAATAAGAAGTTGGATGCTTTTATACGCACCCCTTCACTCTCCAAGGCGATTATCCAGGCGATCTTCAACTTTCGTCTCATCTGCAACGTTCGCCGGCCGACGTCGACCGTACTTTTCCTTTGTTTAATTTAGGAACTATTCACAAAAACCTGCAATATTTTGTGACAGGTTTCTTCTTTTTCTCCCGTAAGTTCTTGTCAATCTCAACCATTATTGAAACCAAGTTTCTGCCATTGATAAGATGTGGAAAGTGGTTGTTTTGGTGATGAGATTATCAGTCTTATGGCGGTTTAGTTATGGGTCTGCTACTATTCATTTTATGATGGTGGTGGTTGGTTCTAGGATCACTTCAACGATATTATTAAACCAATTTCTGGTTCAAGCATCGTTAGAAAAAAGTCTGATACCGAGAAGAATCAAACTTCTCTCACCGGTATCTCGTGTTACCGGCGGACAATTGAACAGTAAAATAGAGTGGCTGTTTTGGTTTGTTCTCGGCTTCTTCTCTCCACGAGAGATAAATTTTCCGGCAAGTGTATGTCGATATTGGCGTCATCATGTTGTCGGTGTTTTTCCGGTTCACTCCATGGCCGGCGTTTGTCTTCCACCGGTAACTTCTAACTGTGGTTGTGTTATTCACTTTCTCTGTCTGGAAAAGTGTCGATATAAAGGGTCATGGCCATGGATTGGGGATTCACTAGTGATGTTATTATTCCTTTCTTCACTTTGTGATTTGAAACAAATTTCTTTGATAAATTCTGGTCTCGGATTCAGACATCGTCTGATTCTCTCCCGATGGATGGACGAAGATGACCATAACTTCAAGGAACCGTCTGAAAGAAGAAGTGGCAATGCTGATTTTGTAGGGAAGATAATGTTGTCGTATTATATTGGGATTACAGTGAGGTCTACGATATCTACAAAGACACTGATGCGGACTAGTTGGTATCAGATCGTCGTATTTTCAGGACTAGTATCAGGCGTAATGGATTTTACTAATGCGATTAGAAAACAGCCTCATGATAGAGAAAGGCAAAAGAATCGTATTGGAGCAAAACCGTATCCGAAGAAATACTACGAAGATGTGTATTCGTTAGCGAGTAAGGCGTTCTGGACCAGAACGCATCGTGAAACTTATTTCTTTATACTGTTTTCAGCATATGGCGCACATAGCTGCTTGTGTAATAATTTGCGGTCTGTAGTCTTGTATGACTTGAACATTGTAACTTTGATATAATAAAATGATATTTTGGCAGGCAAAAAAAAAAAAAAAGCAATATGTTGCAATTTTGTTGAATTAAATTTGAAATGTGTTAAGTCTGCTAATTATGTCTTTTCACCGCTTGATCATAACTCCTTGAAAATTCATTCATTTTCTGTAAGATATAACAAATATGAATTCTATCAACACAATATCGAATCTCTCTCTCCTGCAAACTTAAGAGCAAAACTTATTTTTCCTCCGATTCCTTTATCTACGGCTTTGTCACCGTCGTCGTTGCTCCGTCGAGCTCTTCTCAGGCAAGCTCGGGTCTCTCTCCGACGGGATCGACTCTCAACCCTGCAATCAATCGATGGAAGGCCCTCCGATTAGAGATCCATCCATGGCTTCTCAGATCCTGCAACCAGATCCGCCAGATTCATTGCTCTCCGATGGCTCTCCACTTGCTGATTCGTCATCACCGCAGACTCATGACGTCCTTATTGTTCCAGATGCGACATTGGAGACTGATAAGGAAGTTGTGGAGCTTCAGTCCGTGGCTGAAGATTTTCCCAGCATAATGAAATTCTCATCTACTCCTGCTATGCTTGACTAGTGTATCATTGACTCACTGATGCCTTCACCCAGGTTTATGCAATAGATGACTCATGTTCAACACATAACCTCTCCCTGTTCATCAATTCAATTTGAAGATGAGCAGATGATGCAACCTTTTGATTTATAGTGGTGAAAAACAGCAACAAAAAAATGTTGTCACAAAACCAAATCAGCTTTCTCAATCTTCTCTTGGGATGACTTCAGCGCCCTATCCTGCCTTTAGCATTAAGGAATTACTATCAAGATACCTTCGGTTAAGAGCTCACCCAAAGGAGCATGGTCCACACCTCTTAAAATCTCGTCAATCTTTCCAGCTTCTGAGAGTCAAAAAGCGGTGAGTTGTGACGAAGTTCCAGTCCTCTCAATCAACGACTACTGGCCTGCTCTCAACAAACAGTCTGTGCGGAAGCGTCCGTCTCCTAAAGATTTGTCTCAGCTAACAAGACCAAAGGTTATTGATTCACCTAGTCCAATGGCGTAAGACATATTGAAAGCTTCTCAAGAGTACCCATGAGCTGCTAAGATGAAGGCAATATGCAACTTGCGCAGAGTGACTACTCCGGTTTATATGGAAGACGGCACACCGAAGGTTAGTATCCCGAGCCATGTTCTTCTAGAGGGTATAGAGAACCAAAATCAGTATGTTGTTGGGTAGTTCTATCGTTGTGCTGCTTCTTCTGGTGGACTAATACATGCCATAGTTACTCGAATTTGGGGTCGAAAGGGTCGCATCTTATTCGGAAACTAGGAGAGTCTTCTTATTTGTTTCATATACCAGATGAAGCTACTCGTAAATGGATTATTCAGAGGGGTATATGACATGTAGATGATTGCCTTATGTTTGTTTCACCATGGAGTACTTCACAAACTATTAGTTTACCGGAAATCTCTACTATCCCAATTTGGCTCACTCTAAAGAACATATTGAACCAGATATACTCTATTAAAGGAATATATTGGATTGCTTCTGGTATTGAAGAGCCTATGCTAACAAGTAAGCCTTAGCTTGACCCAACACAAACGGTAGAAGCAAAGATTTTGGTTGAGGTTAAGCTAAATAAGCCTTTCCCTCAAAAAGTAGTTATAGAAGACACTAGTGGATCCATTTCTATGGTTGATGTGTTGTATGCGTGGCTGCCTTCTAAGTGCGGTAAGTGTGGGCATTTGGGTCATAAAGCTTCTTATTGCTTGGGTATTCATGTTTCAGGATCATAACCAGTTGCACGAGTTGATCTAGCGTCTTCTGCCGCCCTCACAACAACTTGTGTTCCTGCAAAAGAAGTTGTTGACAATATTACTTCTGAGAAAATACTTGTGGCTACAGAAACACATTCTATTATCAGTGATGCTACATCTACAATCAGTGTTTCAGATAATGCTCTAGAATCTCAACCGCCTAATGCATCGGTTTCAGATAATGCACTAGAACAACCGGCGGATGCATCAGTTTTACTTCATATACCAACTACTGAGACAAATGAAAACTCTACAGAAACTATAATCACTTCTTCCACAACCGAGATTGTCCCACTTGATGAAGCTTCGCTACTGGTTGGTCCAATAGTTCTAGAAACTACACCCATCATTATGGTTGCTCAAGATGCCCTAGAAATTATACAAGGTGACCCTCTTTCTCTACTACTCTCGGACTTGGATTCGACCCTCCCCCCACACTGAAGACAATAATGAAGATAGTATGAGTTTATAGGGAAATCAATTTGCACTATTGGATCATAGCCACACATTTGAGGGTTCTACTTCCCAAACATCTCGAGGTGGTAGACCAATCAAACCAACTCAAAAAGTTCCAGAAATGTTTTGGACTATAGCTGGTGGTCGTGGAAACCGTGGTCGACGAGGCCGAGGTGGATATGGCTAAATGAGTTCGTAAGTTACAGTGAGTTGGTGGCTTCTAACTCCTCTCTCTCTTATTTGGAAACTAATCAAGTCTAGTTGAACTGTTATTTTTTGTTTGACTTGAAAAAGTTATAGCTCTGTATTTTGTTTCATGTTTTTTAATACGAAAACCCCTGTTAAAAAAAAAAGATATAACAAATATGGACACGTGATTGTGTATATGTGATGGTATATAACCGATGTTATGGGAACACAAACTCACCACAAACGCGAACACAAATCTATATTTCATCAAAATATGAGAAAAAACAAATATGAAACTCACAAAGCTGCTTGGTGGTGTTCATTGGAGCAGTCTCAAGAATCTCATACTAAAAGATGATATATGAACAAACGCACAAAAAGGCTCGCTCTTTTGAGGAACAAAGAATTAGATACAGCGATTCATACGCGATTTTTTTGTTTTTAAGCTGATACTACAAGAGGTGAATCTGAATCCACCAATAATCTGGACTAAAATATTTCTTTGAAAACAGAGAAAAACGAACAAGAGAATCATGGGGTTTCCAAAACGGCTTCGTTGAGGCTATGGAAGAGACACCTTCTGAATGACAAAGCGATTTCCCTTTTAGTATTTTTACAAGCTTTAGCTTTTCTGTAGAAACATACGAGTACCCAAAAAGATGAGAGAATTTGATACGATCTCTTAGTTCTTGACCATACCCTTCGTCCTCTGTTCTCCGGAGGTAGAGTATTAGGCTTCTCTTTGGAAGGTTAAGTTTCAGGGTGTCTTTTGTCTTTTTCTTCCTTTTCCTTCAACCCCCCCCCACACAGGTTTTGAAAATCATTGAAACACTGAAACCAGTCTCCAAGGTTTCACCTTTGTTTAGCCGGAAGCTGTTAAAGCAGTTTCTATCTGACCTAATGGGATGGCGCACAGTCTCTCTACTCTGATCCCACTTCCTCTTATGTTTTTTGAACATAAAAATATATTTTTATGTTGAGGAGTCAACCCAACTTGCTGCACTTTCCTTCTTAATTCTTTTACTCTCCATCGTCATTCTCACTTGAGAAGCTTCGTCCCATAGTCCCATGTCGGCATACATGTTGTACAACAGTACATACGGAGTTGAGCTCTCTGGTTCTAGTCTCGACATGGCTTCAGCTGCAGCATGTGCAAGCCCGACACTGTTATGAATCCTACAGGCATCCAATAATGCACCCCATACTGTCTTGTCTGGCTCGAAAGGCATACTCTTTATAACATCCATAGCCTCCTCAAACTGCCCTTGTCGACTGATTACATCGACCAGGGAGGAATAATGTTCCATCTGCGGCTCCATCTTGTATTCATTTACCATAGACATAAACTGTGCTTTAGCCTCATCTACAAGTCCCGCGTGAGCACAAGCGTTCAGAACCGAGACGAATGTTATGTGAGAAGGATGCACCCCGTTGCATTTCATTGACCAGAACAAATTCAAGGCCTCTGAGGCATTACCATGGAAAGCATACCCTCCTATCATTGCATTCCATGTGATTACTTCTCTTTTGACTCTCATTTCATCAAAGATTCTCCGCGACTCCATTATATCGCCGCATCTTGAATACATAGTGATAAGAGCATTGTGGATTGGCACGTCCGGGATCACAGTCTTGTGGACGATTTGGTGCATCTGCGTTCCTAACCGCAGATTCACAAGTCCTGTTGATACACTGAGAAGAGAAGTTAGAGTATGTGGGTCAGGCTTTTCTCCTTCAATACTCATACGGATAAACACATCAACAGCTTCTTTGTAGTCCTTGTTTTTCTCGTAAGCTGCTATGATCGAGTTCCACGAGACAGTGTTTTTCTCAGGCATTCTTTCAAAGTAATCACGAGCTAGCTCTACATTTCCAACACTAGCAAAACCCGAGACCATCATGTTCCACGAGTGTGTATCGCGGTTTGGCATTTCCGAGAACAGACCAAAAGCATCTTCCATCTTAGATATGTGTACGTATCCATCGATCATAGTGTTCCAAGAAATCGTATCTCTGTCTCTCATCTGATCAAATAGCAACCGCGCAGAGATCACATCTCCCACTTTCAAGTAGGCTTTGATCATGGAGTTCCATGTTACGAAGTTTCTACGGAATCTCTCCCTGAATTCTCCTCCATGATCATCATGACAGAGATCAGGAATCTGATCAAACAGACGTCGAGCTGCTTCCACTTGTCCTCTCTGTCCATATCCTACAATCAAAGTGTTATAAGCATACACCAAATCTTCCTTTCCTGAATCTATACTCCCATATTGACCCAAAACCCACGCAGCTTCTTCCAGTTTCTCGTTCTTAATAAGACCTGAAACAAGTGCACATAGAGAAGACGAATCCTTCTCGGGCATTCTCCTAAACAACTCAACTGCGCGATTCAATTCACCGTTCTGGCAAAAACCAGTGATCATGGCGCTCCATGAAACAGCATTTCTCTCAGGCATTTTGTCGAATAGTAACAGAGCTTCACCTATCCTCCGATTCTTAGCATAACCACTTATCATCGTGTTCCAAGTAAAAGAGTCTCTTTTAGGCATTTCATCGAACAACTTTCTTGCTTCCTCAAGAAACCTAACTCCACCACATGAAACGTAACCTGAAATCATCGCGTTCCAAGTCACAACATCTCTTTCAGGCATTTCGTCAAACAGTTGCCGTGCTCGTGTCAATTCCCTCCTCTTCACGTAGCCACTTATCATCGTATTCCATGTCACTGTGTTCCTCGCCTCCAGATTTTCGAAAATTTCTCTAGCTTCGGCTATATAGCCAGACCTTATCATCTGGTTTAACTCCTTGTTCGTCGCCCGAAAACCAAAGCTTGGCGAAACCGAAGAAGAGAAAGAGTTCGCCCGTGAAAATTTAAGACACGATGGTCGATAAGCCTTCCTGAGAATCAACAAGACACCGCGTGATCGGCTCATCGTCGTCGACACCGCGACGAGTACTTATTGCAGCGGTCAAAACTAAAAGAAAAAGGCTCTAGCTTTGAAGTTGAGTCGGGTAAATTTGGTGGTGATGATGTATGAAAAATTCTTCGGTTTACTATATTTGAACCGGAGATAATTTGATTCAATTCGGACAATCCCGGTTTTCCGTGATTAAAACCAGGGAATAGTTCCGGTTTGGGTTTGGGTTTCGAATATGAAGCTTAGGGGGTCTTAGGGGGGTTTATTGGATTGAGGATTTGAGAAGATTTTATTTTTCTCTCAAATCTTCTCTTATTGGATTAAGCATTTGTACAAATCCTTCAAAATTCCACCTTATTGTATTAATCATTTGTACAAATTTTCTAAAATACCAGCTTATTGGAAATTAAGGATTTCAACAATAAAATCTATCAAATAGGATTTGGAGAGATTTGAGAGATAATTTATAGTTATAAGTTAATGAATACAAATACCACCTCTTATGATGGTATTTGAAGTTTTTTTAGATTTTTTTTTTTTTAGTTTCAATCTTATAAAAATGAATTGTTTTAAAAAGAAAAATATTAACTAAAAATCAAAATTATTAACAAAAAAATTTCAAAATTTATAAAAATTTCAATATCATTTTCTCATTTCAATATAAAATAAAGTTTGGAAGTTTTAATAAAAGATCTCAATACCCTAAAATCCCCACTAAAATCCTCAAAATTTACTAAAATTACTACCAAAGTCCTCAAAATCCATATAAAATTCCATTAAATCTAAAATCCTCAAAATCCACTATTGGATTGAGGATTTGAGAAGATTTTATTTTTCTCTCAAATCTTCTCTTATTGGATTAAGCATTTGTACAAATCCTTCAAAATTCCACCTTATTGTATTAATCATTTGTACAAATTCTCTAAAATACCAGCTTATTGGAAATTAAGGATTTCAACAATAAAATCTATCAAATAGGATTTGGAGAGATTTGAGAGATAATTTATAGTTATAAGTTAATGAATACAAATACCACCTCTTATGATGGTATTTGAAGTTTTTTTTAGATTTTTTTTTTTTTAGTTTCAATCTTATAAAAATGAATTGTTTTAAAAAGAAAAATATTAACTAAAAATCAAAATTATTAACAAAAAAATTTCAAAATTTTTAAAAATTTCAATATCATTTTCTCATTTCAATATAAAATAAAGTTTGGAAGTTTTAATAAAAGATCTCAATATCCTAAAATCCCCACTAAAATCCTCAAAATTTACTAAAATTACTACCAAAGTCCTCAAAATCCATATAAAATTCCATTAAATCTAAAATCCTCAAAATCCACTAAATCTCTAATCCAATAAGGGGGTCTAGTCTTCTGCTGTTTTAAAATCATAGTGGTTCCATCATTACATGAGAAAATTACATGCGTAAGAAGGAAGAACATGAAAGCAACGAAGAATCAAGCACTTCAGTTTTGCTTGTAGTAACAGATTAACTTTGCCTTTGGTTAACATATCGCGCTGAGCTCCAATGATTTTTGCTTATCTTTTTGACTAGCAGCAGAATCAACGACACGATCAAGTTTGAGTAATCTATTGCTGTTTGCTGCTGTCAGTAACATTACACCGAGGAAGATCAAGACCGATAATGATGAGAAGATAAGCATCAATCCAGAAGTGACCTGGTCTTTCACCTCCTGCGCATACTGAACTGAGTCTAAAGCAAGAAAGGTGATGGGGAATGAGTAAGCCCACCATGCAACATTGAATCTTTTCATTGACTTCTTGAAAAGATTTGGCCTACAAACCTGAAAATGTTAACACAAAAAAAAGGTATTGACGTCTTGTCGTACAACTATATGTTTGATTTTTGTTTTTCTTGGTGTGTTGTAAACTTACCAGGGACATGAAGATGAAGAGGGAAAGAAAGTACAACGTTTTCGCTAGAGGATCAAAGGTTCCACAAATAGAGTTCCAAGCTAGACTTCCCATGGCTGGTGCAGCAAAGAACAAGAAGAAAACTGGCCTCAGCTTGGTCGGGAAATTGTTTCCTCCAGGTAAGCGTTGATAAAGAGTGACAAAGATAACCAAATAGTGAACCATCCCGAGCGAGAACAAGCATAGAGCACACTCCATCCAACCCATCTCTGCTGCTCCCCTTGCAGCCACTAGGTTTGCTATTACTGATACTTGGCTTGCCGGGTTGGCCAGCATCGACAGAAACCTTTTCTCTGTTGTGAACCACTGGCCATAAAGCTTTGTGTCGAGAGTCAAGACTGGAATAACGAACACCGAGAAAAGTATCTGATACAAAACGCTTTGTGGTTCCATCATCGGAGCTGCCTGAAGCAACAGAAGCCATGAGATGGATGGAGCGTAAAGATAGTTCACTCCAATATAATCCGAGAACTCCTTCTTCACCATGTGAAAGAAGAAAACACACTTCAATGAATACAAAGAACAGAGTGAAACTTGTGTTGCAAGTGATAGGTACCACAGGAGATGGAACGCCATAGACGGAAGATTGCTTCGCAAATGGGACATGCTCGGTGAATCAGGTGCGGTCATTATCTTCCAGAGGAGAGCTTGGCTGCAGAGAGATAGGCTTATTCTGAAGTATCCCGCATGGAGACTACTCAAAACAGACATCAGAACAATGGGTTTGGCATCAGTGTTTCTCTCTTTACTGCTCGATACCGAATCATCAACTTTGATATGAATTTCTTGTCTAGGAATCTCCAAGCTTTCCATCTCGTTTGGTAATGGCTTGTTTGGGTTTTTTCTGTTATAACATTAGGATAGAGTCCATATATATTTAAAGGCAGAGAAGCTAATGGAGATTAATTAGTACAAAACACACGTGATTTAGGAGGAGTTAGTTATTGTTTGACAAAGATGTTTACTTAAAATGATAATGGAATCTCGCAAGGACAGCAATTTTTAAGTAAATTTTGGTAAGTTCAGTAACTTGTACAGTACATCTCAAACATTTCTTGTTTAAGCTTCATGAATAAATAAAGACATTCCTATTGATCACTTTGTGAAATGTTCTTGCTTTACCTAACTGGTACCATTATAATTGAACAGGATTTATTAGGTTTTTTTTTTTTTTTTTTGGTCAACATTTATTAGGTTTTCTTATCATATGATGTTACCACTTGGCACTAGCTCTAAACAAAATGGAAGACTGATGCCAGCGACCCACTATGATTATCAAAAATTCTTGTAACTTTCTATTAGATGTATTCAAATGCAGATAAACAATTATATTTTTTGTAAAGACGATAAGCTTTTCTCGTACAGAGACAGATGTAATCACCTATTGCTCAACGTCAAGAGCCAGTGCCTAAGCTCCAGGAATAGCTAGAACATTTTGTAAGCCATTGACATCATAAAAAATGGTGTCTAAAGCAAATTAAGCATTAGTAATTTTTATATAAGTGCAGTATTAGCTTTCACTTTGTTAAGTTTCCTGATTACCACAAATGTCTATGTTATCAAGAATGTAAGTTCTTACCTCATAGTTTTTAATATGAGACTCAGTTTTATGTAAGCCCCTGATGTGTTATATGTAGTCTTTGCTGAACATGGTAAGTAACCATGGGCAGTCAGGTATTTGTTCGGCTCTGAATCGGGTCTTTCAAGTATCGGCTATTTCATTTCTTAGTATATTCAGATATTTTATATTTTCGGTCGGTTCGAATTAGTTATAAATGGATTAGGGTCGAATAAGTATTTGATGAGCAGAATAAAAAAATTTCCAAAAAAAAGGTAGTGGTTATTTTGAGTATTTTGGACTCGAAGTAACCGAAATCGAACAGAAATATCTGATCGGTTCAGTTGTTTGATATCTAAAATATCCAAAATCTAACTGAAGTATTCGAATCTGATCTGATCTACTAAAAAATAATCGATTTATCCAAAAGATAAAAAAACGATATATGCAAAATATATTTGATTTATCCGAATTAACACATTCAGTTCTCGGGTATACATTTTACCCAAAAATACTCGAGAATAAAGTGGGTGAATTGCACTGACTATATCTTTTTATTTTTTTTCTTGCAATCTTGTGTCTTTTCAAATCTTTGTTCAATTTTGTATTTTTTTCGTGGGTCCCGCCTGTCAAAAGACCATTTTGTCCTTCACAAATAGAAAAAAAGAGAGAACATGAGAGTGGGTGGATGGGTTGATTCTATTTTATTATTTTTTTTCTTTTATTTCCCCTTCTTCTTTCTCTTTCTTACTTTTCTATTTTTTTCACCCCACATTTTTTTAACGAAGGATATGATGAATTGGATGTGGTTTCCGGACATATAGACCGCCGTAATGGAATTAGAACATGTCGACCTATCAGAATTCAAAAAAAAAAAAATTCGGACGTAATACGAAAGTTGCGAATGGATAGTTGAGGCTAGTTGTCCATAAAATCCATCCATGTGGATACTACAATGATCATATCACATGCAAGACCACCTATTGTCCATCATAAACCATCTTGTTAAGCATTTGACCACCTATTGTCCATCATAAAACGTTTATCTATGATAAGCATCATGTTAACAATTGTCCATCATAAGCGTTTCTCATGGTAATCATCTTGTTTAGCATCTTGTCCATCATATGTTAAACTATCTTGTTAAGCATGAGATGTGATCGTCCAACAACTCTTGATCACCTATTGTCCATCATAAGCGTTTCTCATGGTAATCATCTTGTTAGTGTCCACGAATATTCGACTCTGAAAGTGTAAGGCTATGTGGTTTTCAGAAAGATGTAACACAACTCAAAACGATTCTGAAAACTTGCGCTTTATTAGATTGACAATATGATCTTACAAGAACACTATCGCTCGATCTAATCTCTCAAACTCAATGATCTATACTTGATCACTTGAGTTCTCACAAATTCTCTCTCTATTCAAAGCTTGCCCTATACACGGCGCAAACTCTCCCATTTATACACGATGGGATCGCTAACCTAGTTAGCTCGAAAACACTTAAGAGATAAACCTTATCTCTATAGAATCCTAACAACCCTAACTACTTTAGGATCTTAGGAGATTCTTCTAATCCGCATTGAATATTTGTCTCGAATATCTTCCAAGATATATGTCCAGCTCGCCACATATCTTGGGTAGTCCACCTCAGATCCAGCTCACGGTTTAAGTTAATCCGCTACGTCCTCGTTTGCTCTTCAAACGTTGCCCGTCTGTGTTACTCCTTGAGCTACTTCTTGACTGATACATGAAGAAACTCAGCTGCATCTTCAATCTCCCCCTTTTTAGGATTGTGTGTCTCTCAAGTATCTGCAAAAGATCAAGGATACCAGACACAAACAAAAACAAGTCGCATTCTAAAACCTTGTATTTCTGATTAGATTACTCGCATCGAAAATACTTGTTCTTAGAAAATATAACCAAGAGTTTTACATCCAAGTTTTTGCAATCTGTCATACAAAATGATAAAGTCTGAATAAGACAAAAACTTAGACAAACTCCCCCATAATATCCGACTTGTTCCTAAGTGAAACCGAAGACTAGGTAACAAAACAAAAAAAAACGGTTTTCACTCACTCCCCCACAATCGTTGGTAACACATCCTAGCCACTATCCTCTTCTCCCCCTGCTTGAGAGCACACAATGTTAAAAACACAGGGTCATTAGTTAAAAGGATTAACAGTTTGAGGAGACCTTACCTGGCATGGCCCGAAGAAGTCGCTGGATCACCTCAGAGAAAGTCTGGAGAGCTTTGGCGGTATCCTCAACTGCCTCTCTTGCTGCTCGTGGACTGCAGCTCCCAACTGGAACACGGACTGATCCAAGATTAACTATCTCTTGCATTGTGTGAGTCGATGCTCTCGGAGCTGATGCGCTGGAGCTGGTGCGTCTCGGTGTCTGTGTCCTTGGACTAGCTATGACTGCTTTCTTCTTGGCAGACTTGGACTCCTCGATCTTGACAAATGCTTCACCGGAGCGTATGTCCTTCTTGTAGAAGATTGGAGCAATGACTTTCTCTCCCTTAAGAAGCGTAGGTGCATGCTGAGCCCTGATGAGTCCAGTGATGATCCTTGGAAACATTAACCACCGCGAATCTGAATCCTTAGTGACTCCGAGGGATAGAATTTGCTTGAAGATCATCCTTCCAACATCCGTTTTTATTCCTTGAGCAACCTTGTAAATCAGCCGAGCTCTTTGTTCTGAGAGATGGTGCTTATGAGTTGATGGAATCCAGTTGTATGCTGAAAGCACACTCAAGGCTGCATAACACGGTGGGAGTCCTGTGGCAGTGAGCCCTTCCCATTCAGTCTTTCCTTCACTGAGAACTGTGGCCACTGTTTCCATACTCTCGGTATCAGCTTCAATGTCCGCTCTGATTTCAGCTTCAGTCAGTTCTGAAAGTCCCAATGACTCGTTGATTGCTGTTGGAGAGAGTTCATACGGGTGTCCTCTGAACCAGACAACTACCTTCTCTACTGAGTCTTCTACTTTCACCCCAAGTAGTGCAACATAGAATTCACAGATATGTTCCTTGATGTATCCCATCAAACCAGTCACAATTGACACTAAGTCACTATCTTTGATCAGTTTCAGATACCCCCATTCATCCTCTTTACTCATATCTACCAATCTTTCAGGCAATATTCCCCTATTCTTAAAAAGTTTGTACCTTTCCTGATCCAAAGTTTTTGAGACCTTGATCTTCTTGGGTATCATTGGCGTTCCGAAGGATGTTCTGACTTGGGTCTTCTTTTGCTCTGGTACACGCTTCCTCTTTCTTGACTGTAAGCATGTTGCTCTCTCTGACTGTTCATGAGCTGAGATTCCAGTAGCTGACTCGTATCCATCAGATTCTGTTTCTTCATCAGAGATGTCAATCGCCTTCTCCTTCTCTTTGCTCTTTGATTCTTCTCATGTTGTCACATTGTTCCTTTCCGACTTCTTTCTGCTCTTCGATCTTGTGAATCTGGACGGGTTGTTCTTCTTTTCTTTCTTTGCAACACTCCCACGAGTCTTCTGAGCCTCGTTTACTATCGATTCAAGTTCTTCGATAGTTACACCGGTTTTGGTCCTAGCATCTTCAACTTCCGTTACGGTCCTTTCTTGTTCAGGTGCTTCGGTTACGATTCCAGTGACGGTATCTTCCGTTGACACCTTTTCTTGCTCAGGTGACCCCCGAATTTCAGTTGAAGCTTTGTTCTTGTTGAAAAGATTCCATTCTTTGTACACGATAATCGCAAGCGGATTGAGCTTCTCTTGAGTTGCAGATTGAGTTGATTGAGCTTCAATCTCGGTTGCATGTTCCATCTGGGACTCGATTTGAGCTGGATTGTTCTTCTCGGAACTCATGAAGGCACGGATTGAGTTTCGCTCTTAGTTTCTCTTAGGGTTTTTCGGTGATGAGCAAGAAGCGAGTAATGTCTTTTGCCGCGAACATAAGACTCTTCAATCTTTCATCTTTTGTCTTCTAGTGCTTTTCCGGTTGGACCGTCTCGATTTTGGGTTGAACCTGATTTTCTGTACCCACTGGTTTATTGCAACAGACCATATCATTCATTCACAAGAATCAAATACATACCAAATCAACTGCATCCACTGCTTGTTCCAGAGTTAAAGTGGAAATTTTTCACAGAATATGATGATCACTATTTTTCACAAGAATCAACTGGCTTTTTGAAAAGAAACATTATTGACAACCCTTTTTTTTTTTTTAAATTATTTTGTACCTTGTTGACGCAGAGCTTGTCATAGAGTGCACTCTAGCTTTTCTTGATTCATGCATTTGGCCATCTACATATCCATGGCTAGCTTTCACACTCCTATTCCTTTATCTTGCCTTGCTAGTTTTCAACCTTTATCCTGTAGGAGAGAGTAGATCCTTTTTTTTCTTTTTTTTTTCCTTTTTTTTTTGTTGTATTACTCGTTGAGCTAGTTTTGAGAATTGTCTTGCTCAGTCTGATTCTTCCTGATCTTTTTGCTCTCTCTTTCTACGAAACCTGTACTGGATTTAGACAAGACGAAATAGAAGGTAGCTCTTTTCCACTTCACGTATGACTCCAAACTAATTCTGAGCTAGATATACACTCTGTGTCACAGCCTGTACTAGTTCTGCACACTTTCACACACCATCATATTTCACAAATACCAAGTGCATTTCTTAAGGTGATAAATCGAGTAAAATCAAGTGGTTTTGTGAAGAAATCAGCCAGTTGAGACTCAGTGACAATGTGTTCGATCATTACCTGTTTTTCCTCCACTAACTCCCGAATGAAGTGGTGCCTTATGTCAATGTGCTTGGTTCTAGAGTGTTGAACTGGATTCTTTGAAATACTTATGGCACTTTTGTTGTCACAATAGACCAGTAGTACTCCTGACTCCATTCCAAAATCTGCAGACATTTGTTTCATCCACAAGAGTTGTGCACAACAGCTTCCCATTGAAATGTACTCTGCTTCAGCTGTAGATAGAGATACTGAGTTTTGTTTCTTGCTCATCCACGCAATAAGATTGTTCCCCAGAAAGAAACAACCACCACTTGTGCTTTTTCTATCATCAACGCTCCCCGCCCAGTCAGCATCACAATACCCGACTAAACTTTTGTTTGATCCTTTAGAATACCAAACTCCCAATCCAACCGATCCTTTGACATACCTGATGATCCGCTTGACAGCTTCAAGGTGTGACTGCTTGGGTTTGGCTTGAAACCGTGCACATACACCGACACTGAACGTTAGGTCTGGCCTGCTTGCTGTGAGATAAAGCAGGCTTCCTATCATCCCTCTGTAGGTCCTGACATCCACATCTTTCCCTTCGTCATCTTTTTGTCATCTTGACCGTAGTACTCATAGGTGTTTTGGCCTCCTTGCAGTGTTCCATCTTGAACTTAGAGAGAAGATTCTTTGCATAGGTTGTCTGTGATATAAATATTCCATCACTGGATTGTGAGATCTGTAACCCAAGAAAATACTTCAACTCACCAACCATGCTCATCTCGAACTCCTTTGTCATACTTGCAACAAATTCATCAACCAGTTTTTGCGATGTGCCACCAAAGATGATGTCATCTACATATATTTGCACCATCAGGATCTCCTTGCTATGTTCAAGAATAAACAGAGTCTTGTCCACACTTCCCCTGTTGTACCCTTGATCCAACAGAAAACTCGTCAGTCTTTCGTACCATGCTCTAGGTGAAGGATTATGTGTGTTCATGGTTTAATTCTCAGATTACAACCTAGCACATAATCAACTAGGATCTAGGTGATTTGCAGATGAATCATAAACAGATCAGGATGGTTACCTTGTGATTGCAGCGGATTAATCAAAGGAATATCGAGATCTGCAAGAGCTGATGATTACCGGCTCCTCCTCAGGTATCCACACGCTTACAAGCTATTGGATCAGGCTGCTAGACCAAGCTGGAAATCACAGAGAGAGAGAGAGACGGCTAAGGCTCCAAAATCGCAGACAACTAAAGCATTAGGGCTTCCTGCGCCTCCTCCTTCCTTTATATGGGCCCAAGTAATTAAACTAATGGCTCATTAGGCTTTTGGGCCCAAGGCCCAAATCAGACAAAAGACTGTCTTTTGTCTGGCCCAATTCTCTGTACAAATACAGTAAATGCCTTGCATCTTACTGTATTAATTCCTTTTTAACTTTCCCGTTAGCTATGGTGTGTGACCCTTTGGGATCATACAATACTGGTAATAAGTCCTAAACTTATAGATCATGAGCGGGCTCTAGCAAGTCATCATGATCACCCAGTATTTATGACTTATGTCTGATCTCGACACTTATCATACTTTCTAGAGATAGTACGGTAGATTTCAGGACATTCCCAACAATCTCCCACTTGTACTGGAATCCTACATTCCCTAATCCTTTTGTCTCAATATCTCGATCTGGCATAAGGCAAGATGCGTGTCATCCTTATATAGCCAGACCATGTTCATCGGACCAGATTTGATACTGACAATGCAAACGACTTGGGCAAGTCCGTTTGGGAGTGGCCACTCTCTTACCAGCTATCAAGTCTCCGATTGGCCTAGAGATATTACCTCCGTTAAACGGCAGGGACAAATCCCATCTTGTTCCATCACTATGAACTACACACTTCATAATACACCCAACCAAGGTCCTTATAGCTCCCAGTTACGAAACAGCATTAGACAATGATCAAAGTGCATCAATCCATGTGCAGCCACATGCATGCGAAATCAGGTCTAAGGACTATACTCTATAGTCGTATATGAGAACCTCTTATGACACAGATATTAATATCTTGTAGAGTTCTCATCAGCGGGCCATGTCCGGTCATATGCTCCCCTACATATACCTATGTGTCGACTTTGATGCCGCGCATCTATGACCCCTCGAAACTTGGTCATAAGTCTCAACACACTCTAGTCTCAAGTGGTTGTTGGTGTTCCAATTTCAACAACCTTCGACTATGGACACTATGATTTATGTTATTTCGTTAAATATGGGGTTTCAGGATCAAGTATACTCATGTACTTCGATGGCCCATATATAATGACATGAATCATTTTGGAACGATTATTTATATCACAGTTAAAATAATCCAGAAATCATAGATTTCATAAACATAAAATATTATGTTTACATGAACCTTTCAAAACAACTAAATAAAGCCCTTTACAAACTCCCACTGAAATTAAGACTACATCTTAATTTCACTTATCCTACAGCTACAGTCCGCGACTCGTGCTTAGGCCTAAGGAGTGGCTTCGTTAATAGATTAGCAACGTTCTCATTCGTTGAAACTTGCTGATCTACTTAACACCTCTGTCATTTATCTCACGGAATAGGTTATACCTACCCTCAAGGTGTTTGGACCTCTGATGTGCAGCTAGTCTCATCTATGCTGGGAATCACATCAAGTTCAGTGATGAACTCTTCTTTCCAAACAACCTCTTTCGCCGCTACCCAAGCTGCGAAATGTTCAGTTTAAGTCATGGAGTCAACAACAGTGCCTTGCACCGCCAGACAGACACAAGATATAACCGGACTGTGACCGGAAATCATCTTTGTCTGTTGGAAACTTGCCTTTCAGACTCTACCGACTTGCAGCACCTCACTTTCTCCGTAAATCAAGAACTTATCCTAAGTAATTTCCAAATACATGAGGATATTCATTACGTCTATCCAGTGATTCTTTGCTGGATTTGACTGGTCTTTACTTGTCTTGCTTAACATTAAAGCAATATCAAAACAAGTACGTGTCATGGCATACATGATAGATCCAATTGCCGACGCATATGGAATCTCATCCATGCATTCAAGCTCAGCAGTTATCGTAGGACACTGTTTCTTGCTTAACGTAATGCCATGTGACATTGGCATAAAACCCTTCTTGGAATGCTGAACACGTGTAGGACTTCGTCAATATGAGAATCCTGACTTTGTCCTATCAGCTCTTTTGGATCTCTATCTTTAGATCCAAAATCCAAGAACATACGTGGCTTTACCCATGTCAATCATAAAACCAACTCCCAAGCCAATCCTTTACCGACTGCAGCATTGGAACGTTATTTCGAGAATCAGTATGTCATCGACATACACTGTGAGAAATGCAATATCGCTCCCACTTATCTATTAGTAAACGCACAGTTCCACTTCGTTCCTGTTCAAGTCAAAACTTTGACTACTTCAACATAACGAAGATTCCAACTCCGATATGTTTGCTTCCATCCATGAATGGATCGATGAAGCTAACTTACACACAGTGTAATTTTTCGGAGTCCGGGCTCACTTTCGCTTCTGTGAATTTCGCAGGTTCGTCACTTTCAATGATCATCAGATCATGGCAACTAATCACGAGAAATCACTCTCTGATTAATGACGGATTCATTCAGATCTGCGAACAAGCCTTGGTTTCCCTAGGACAACCAGCGAAGTAGCTCAAGTACAAATACTCAGTAAAGACAAATTTGGATCATTTCCAGTCCACATTTATGTGGTGTCTTTCAACTGATATTGGTGGAACTATTTCAGCGTAAACTTAGATATTTCTAGAGCGTTATTCTTAAAGAATATCATGGAAGATTCGTGTGACTCATCTTTAATCATTTCTAATAAGATCTGATTCTTTCTCACAGAAACACCTCAAGGTTTTCAGGAGAAATGAGCTGTGAAACGACTTCACACTCATTCAGATGATCACACCATCAATGACTTAAGTATTCTCACTCGTGATGTAATCCAGAGTCTCAATACTTCTGTCACTCAGATTCTATACCTCATTCTGGAACTCTTTCGACCATTTCAAAGAATTCCGACTCGTGTCTCTTGAAATGAACACAGTCATACTCACTGAAGTAATCAGTAAAGATAATGAAGTACAGGAAATTTTCTCTGGCGTTGCTGCTCATCGGGCCACATACATGAGTATGTTCAAGGTCCAATAAGCCTTTGGGCTTTTCTCTAGCTCGGCTAAGATGGGCCCTTTGTCTTTTGGTCCAGTAAGTAGAATTCAAGTCTCATAAGATATCCGATCAAATGAGCCCAAAAGTCCATAACTATGGGATTTCTGAATCCGACTCACTCTATGTGACCAAGACTTTTACGCCAAGAAAAATCAGGTTTAATTCATCAGATTTAAACCAATTCGGTATTTTTGTTACATTTAGGCACTCTTTGGTTTAAGATACAAAACCCATTCCTTGAATAGGGTGCTACAATTAATATTTCATTGAGATCAAAAGAACAAAACTAGTCTTTTATCAAAATGAAAAACATTCAAATTCTTACAAGAAAATGAAAGACAACTCTGCTTAAAGCAGGTACATTGTAGCAATTACTCAATAAAACCAAGCCTCAAAGGCATCTACAAGTGAAAACCCTATGGCTGAGGCAGCATCCATAGCTCCTTCCAGACATGCAGTTCCACTTGTCCTTCCTTCAACGTTCTACTGTTGCTCAGGCTCTGCATATTATAACAAATATCAGTGCCACAACCAGTATCCAATACCTATAAGGTAGAACTTGAAGTAATAACATGAATACCTGAGGAAGTAGTCTCATACATCAACTTCAACTCCTCATAATCTTCCATGAATTTAATGCAATCTCTCTTCCAATGCCCAGTCTCTTTACAGTAGCAGCACTTACCAACGTAAGATGTATCTGACTCGGGTTCAGAAGACACACGCTTGCCATGATTCAAAATCTGGACAACTTTGTCTTCACCCTTGTCAGCATTAGGTTTAGTAAACCTATCCTTCTCCATTACGAGATTATACAGGGTACTCTTCACGTTTGGCTCAACTGTCTTGAGCATATCATGCAGTTCAGTCAGCGTCTTCGTTAAGCCTTTCTTGATATAGTTCCTTTTGAACTTATCATAGCTTGACGGCAGTGACTGCAGAATGATCTCAGTTGCCAATTCTTGGCTAACTGGATAATCCAGTTTCCTCAGGTTATCAATGTAACCCATCATTTTACTGACATGAGGACTCACTGGATGATCATTTGGTAGCTTGCAGCTAGTGAGAGACTTAACCAACTGGTATCTCTCCACTCTTACCTGCCCCTGAAATTTCAATTTCAGGCTGCTGATCATCTCTATTGGCGACTCCATGTTCTCATATTGCTTCAGCAAATCTGAGTCCATGGTAGCCAATATCAGACCACGCACATCTACCGCATCATTATAATGCTTATTCCAAGCATCATATACTGCATGAGAGGCCTTGGACCCGATCCTCTCGGGGAGAGCTCTTTCAAGGACATAGTCCTTTCTCTCCTGCCTGAGGACTAGCCTCAGGTTCCGCGACCAAGTCAAGAAATTTGATCCGTTCAGTTTGTCCATCTCAAGGACAGACCGGATCGAGAAAGTGTTTTGATTGTTTGTGCTAGTCATAACTGAAATTTAGAGATAAATAGAGTTTTAGTTATTCAGTTCATAAAAGAGTAATCTTAACAACTTATAAGAAAACTCGCATTGCATTCAAAATTTCTTTGTTTAACCTCATAAGAATGCAATGATTCCGAGACCCATGTTTAGCTAAATCCAAAGTGGGCCACTGGCCGTCACCCAGAAGTAGCTTTACTTGGTAAGCATACACACAGCTAGTTATATCCAATAACTCTCGGTTGTGAAATGGGCCCAAGGCCCAATACACCAGATGTCTCAAGGCCCGGGACTCCCGATGGCCCAGTCAAGGAAACCAATCTCTTACAGCCAAATAATCACTAAAGTCTGGGACTCCCAATGAAATTAGTGACTATATACTACTTTACTTACGCAAAAACAGACACCTCACACTGTAAGCCATATCTGTAATTGAATAAGCGTTAAGTAGCTGACAAGATTGGACAAGACATCCAAGCTTGATATTGGTTTTGAGGATTTTAGGTTTTCTTTCCAAAAATAGAAGATTACTATTTTGGGAAACTTGCTTATTTTAGAAACTTTCTAAATTTAGAAACATACTAAAAATAGAAATTTCTAATTTAATATTTTATTAAAGTTTTCGGTTGGGTCACAAATTATAGGCCCAATTCTTGGCCCAAGACCATAGAATTCCAATTGGCCCAATAATTTGACATAACCGAGTCGGTTCATTAATTCTGGTCCAAGACCAAATTAACTACTAAATCCAACTGGCTATTTACTAAACCAGACCAGCTCTAAATTATTTGGTCCAACCAAATCAAACTTAGACCAGCCTTCGGTTTAGGTTAAAATTCAATTTTTGAATTTAAATCCGGTTTAACCAGAAATTAAATAATACCAATTGTATTAAATAATTTCCAGCAAACCGCGATTTGGGTTAACGGCTTAAACCATACATTAATTAAATAATTAATCGATTCAATTTACAAAACAATCGATTTTGACATTGACATGATCATAACAAGAATCGTATCATGATCGCTCATGACATGACTTTTTCCAAATCAATAATCGATCGTGACTCATTAACATGACAAAGTCAACTTTCGATTCATTCAAGGACAAAACGATTTTGAACAAATCGTTTCTTGTGATTGAAACAAAGTCAACATTAGCTGCGAATTCTCAATTCAACAAGGTCAACAACGATGATTATTCAAACGATTTGACATTCACTTATGGACAAAACAATCAAATCGTAATTTAACAATCAATTCATTATAATAAAGCAAGCGATTCATACTTTTGATTCTTAACAATAATAATCAAACAAATCGTTTCATTATTAATTCAAACGATTCGTAAGCAAAGTAAACAGCAAAGATACGATTCTCACAATAAGACGAAATCGATATTGAACATTAATCATCAAAACTTATCGATTTTCTTATTTCTAGGTTTTCAAAGTTTCAATCAATTTTACTCAATAAAATCGATTCATCAAACTAATAAACAACCTAGTATGATCCAAAAAGTAAAAACCTAACGAACCTGGCTCTGATACCACTGAAGGATTATGTGTGTTCATGGTTTAATTCTCAGATTACAACCTAGCACATAATCAACTAGGATCTAGGTGATTTGCAGATGAATCATAAACAGATCAGGATGGTTACCTTGTGATTGCAGCGGATTAATCAAAGGAATATCGAGATCTGCAAGAGCTGATGATTACCGGCTCCTCCTCAGGTATCCACACGCTTACAAGCTATTGGATCAGGCTGCTAGACCAAGCTGGAAATCACAGAGAGAGAGAGAGACGGCTAAGGCTCCAAAATCGCAGACAACTAAAGCATTAGGGCTTCCTGCGCCTCCTCCTTCCTTTATATGGGCCCAAGTAATTAAACTAATGGCTCATTAGGCTTTTGGGCCCAAGGCCCAAATCAGACAAAAGACTGTCTTTTGTCTGGCCCAATTCTCTGTACAAATATAGTAAATGCCTTGCATCTTACTGTATTAATTCCTTTTTAACTTTCCCGTTAGCTATGGTGTGTGACCCTTTGGGATCATACAATACTGGTAATAAGTCCTAAACTTATAGATCATGAGCGGGCTCTAGCAAGTCATCATGATCACCCAGTATTTATGACTTATGTCTGATCTCGACACTTATCATACTTTCTAGAGATAGTACGGTAGATTTCAGGACATTCCCAACACTAGGTGCTTGCTTGAGACCATAGAGAGCTTTGTTTAGCTTGTAAACATGCTTAGGATTTAGTGCATCCTCAAATCCTTTTGGTTGCTCAACATATACTTCTTCTTGAAGGAATCCGTTCAGGAAGGCACTTTTCACATCCATTTGATACACTGTAAAGTTCATGATGCAAGCCATTCCCAAAAACAACCTGATTGACTCAAGTCTTGCGACAGGAGCAAACGTTTCCTCAAAATCCACTCCTTCGATTTGAGAGTACCCCTGGGCTACCAATCTAGCCTTGTTCCTGACCACAACTCCTTCTTCATCGATCTTGTTTTTGAAGATCCACTTGGTTCCAACGATGTTTCCGTGTTCTGGTCTTGGAACTAGCTCCCAAACATCATTACGGATAAATTGTTCCAGTTCTTGTTGCATAGCCACGATCCAGAATTCATCGTCGATTGCCTGCACATGAGTTTTAGGTTCAATAGTGGAGACAAAGCATGCAAACCTTACCATCTCTTTGAAGTCAAGTTTGACTCCTCTGGTTTTTCTTTCTTCTTCTGCCTTTCCGATTATGTCTTCCACAGAATGGTTTCGAGGAACATGCAGTTCTTTGCTCACTTTTACTGGTTCTGGGGATTGCTCTTTGACTTTCGTAGGTGTCTTCAACTTGTTCTTGAGTTTCATCAGACCTCCTCTAGTCTTTCTTTCCTCTTCTGCTTCTCCAATGATGTCTTTGGCAGAATGATTTCGCGGAACTTGTAACTCCTTCTTGGGTTGAGTTACATTCTGCTTCAGATCAGCTTGTGTCACATGCCTCATCTCTTTAGCCACTTCATTCCTTCCTTCATTATCAGAGTCCCCTTCATGGTTTCCTTCTTGGCACTGTGTCAGTGAGTAGTCATCAAATACCACATTAACTGACTCCATTATAAGACATGTTCTGTTGTTGTACACCCTGAATGCTGCACTATTCCCTGAGTAACCCAGAAACATTCCTTCATCGCTTCTTGAATCAAACTTTCCGAGGTGATCTTTATCATTTAGGATGTAGCATTTGCACCCAAACACATGGAAGTAACTCAGGTTTGGAGTTTTTCCTTTCCACAATTCATATGGTGTCTTTGTGGATCCTTTCCGAACATACACTCTATTGATGACGTAACACGCAGTGTTGATTGCTTCAGCCCAGAATTTTGTTGGTACATCATTCCCATGCAGCATAGCTCTAGCCATCTCTTGAAGTGTCATGTTCTTTCTTTCTACCACACCATTTTGTTGTGGTGTTCTTGGTGCTGAGAACTGGTGACTTATCCCATGGTTCTCGCAGAACATCCTCATTGTGTCATTTTGGAATTCTCCTCCATGATCACTCCTAATTCGTTTCACACCTCCTCTTTCATTGATCAACTGAAGTGCCCAGATCCTGAAGCTACTCGCTGTGTCTGACTTTTCTCTGATGAACATTACCCATGTAAACCTTGTGTAGTCATCCACCAATACAAACACATATCGTTTTCCTGCTACACTTTCGGTTTGCATTGGTCCCATTAGATCCATGTGTACCAAGTCAAGGGCTGCCTTAGACTGAATGTCAGGAACCTTCTTGTGTTGCACCTTAACCTTCTTCCCCTGGTTGCACGGACCACACACCATCTTGTCACATCCTTTTATATGAGGAACTCCACGCACCATTTCCTTGTTAACAAGGGTGGTCAAATTTCGGACATTCATATGTCCTAGTCTTTAATGCCACAGATTCAGCTCATCTCTTGCATTGAAGCACTTCATGGTATTTCTCCACATGTAGCAATTGTTGCCGGTTCTGACTCCTTGAATGACAGTTTCTTGCTGTTCATTGATCCCCTTGCATTCAGTGCGTGTGAACATCACCATCAATCCTTCATCACATAACTGGCTGACGCTTATGAGATTCGCTTTGAGTCCATGTACCAAGTAAACATTCATCAGTTGTGGTACCTCAGTTTCACTGGTTTGCCCTTTACCTAGGATGTTTCCGTGACCTCCATCTCCAAAGGTAACCTTTCCTCCTTTTATTGACTTGACCTTTTGAAGATTCTTTTGATCTCCAGTCATGTGTCTGGAGCATCCACTGTCAAAATACCATGGAGTTGTTTCTTCCTGTTCATCTGAGACAAAGGCCATGTTGCACCTGAATCCGAGACCAGCTTTTGTAGATGCATCCCTTGATATCTGATGTAGATCAGTTCTTTTGATCCAGATTTGATTCTTGTAGCCATTCCAGTAGTACATTCCTTGTCTTCTCAGCCAACTTACTTTTTCCCTGAATCTTCTGCAGTATGCTTTGATATGTCCTGGTTTTCCACAGTACCAGCATCCACCTGTCCTGTCGTAAGCTTCCTTGCACTCTTGATTCACGTAGCCCCCTGAAACGAAGTTGATATTCTCGGCTTCTTTCATTCCCCTTCCTGAGTATCCGAGTCCTCTATACCCTCTTTCAGTTATTCCTGCACTTAAGATCTTGTCTAGTTGCTTACTTCCCGTAAGCATGTGAATCTTCTTGTGATACTGAGTTAGTTCTGCTTGCAAACGAGCTGATGTTTCTTTTTCCTCCTTTAACTCTTGTTCAAGTCTGTCGGCCTTCACAGCAAGATTCAGCTTTTCCTTCATTAGGGTCACACTCTCATCACTTAGTCTCTTCACGGTCATGAGTTCAAGATTTAGAGACTCTACAATGGCTTCAAGACGTAACTTTTCCTTAATCAATTCTCCATTTTCCTTTCCAATCTTGATTAGAGTGTCTCTTAACTCTTCCAGATCTATGTCAGGTTCTGAATCAGATCCTGACTCATCTTCTCCTCCGTCAAACTCAGTGATTCCAACAAACGCTACAAAGTTGTTCAGCTCATCTTCACTTTCAGTGCTGTCTTCATCAGTGTCTTCCTCAGCCAGAAGAGATTTTTCTTTTCTTTTCTTTTGATCATTCACGCATTCTAGTTGAGTATGTCTGAGACCTTGACACCCAAAGCACTTGATTTCTCTCCTCTTGACTGTTGGACATTCAGTTCGATAGTGTCCAAAGCCTTTGCATTCATGACACTGGATTTCAGCACGCCTAGTAGACTTGTCTCCTTCGGTTTGTTTTCTGAAGTTGTTTGGCTTCTTGTGAGATGACCCTTGTCCTTGTTCTATTCTTTTCAAGGCACGATCAAATCGTCTAACCAACAAGCTCAGCGGATCTTCTTCATTAACCGCAGATTTGCTTGTTTCATTCACCGACAGAGCTACGCTGCGTGGTTTCTTAATCCCTTCTAGTTCCAATTCATGAGCTTGCAACATACCTACTACTTCTCCGAAGGTAAGTTCTTCTGTGTTTTGAGACACGCTTAGAGCTGATTTGTATGGCATGTATTTTGCTGGAAGACACCTTAGAAACTTTTTGACAAGTTTCTTGTCCTTGTATTTCTTCCCAAGGGTTGCAGCTTCTTGAGCTAGTGAGCTCAGCTTAGCGCTGAAATCAGCAATAGACTCATGCTCATCCATCTTCAGATTTTCAAACCGTCAGGCAAGAAGATCTTTCCTTGAGTTCTGCACCTTTTGAGTTCCTTCAAAGTGTGTTTGTAGAATGTCCCATGCATCTTTTGCGGTTTCACAGCCTTGAATTAACTCAAAGGTCTTTTTGGAGACACTGCAATGAATTGCACTCAGAGCCTTGGAGTTGTATTTGGATTTCTTTATTTCTTCTTCCGTCCAACTCTCTTCTGGTTTAGGTGTTTCCACGCCTTTTTCGTCTTTGATCATGGGCTCCTTCCAAGTCTCCATCACCGCCTTCCATGCTAATGGATTGATTCCCCTGATCTGTGACCTCATCCTTGACTTCCAAAACCCATAGTTTCCAGCATCAAGAATGATTCTTGTGCTGTTCAAGAGTTCTTGATAGCCTTCCATCTTTCTCCTCAGGATCTCACCCGAAATAGATAGCTACGAGTGGTAGCTCTGATACCAAATGAAAGTGTAAGGCTATGTGGTTTTCAGAAAGATGTAACACAACTCAAAACGATTCTGAAAACTTGCGCTTTATTAGATTGATAATATGATCTTACAAGAACACTATCGCTCGATCTAATCTCTCAAACTCAATGATCTATACTTGATCACTTGAGTTCTCACAAATTCTCTCTCTATTCAAAGCTTGCCCTATACACGGCGCAAACTCTCCCATTTATACACGATGGGATCGCTAACCTAGTTAGCTCGAAAACACTTAAGAGATAAACCTTATCTCTACAGAATCCTAACAACCCTAACTACTTTAGGATCTTAGGAGATTCTTCTAATCCGCATTGAATATTTGTCTCGAATATCTTCCAAGATATATGTCCAGCTCACCACATATCTTGGGTAGTCCACCTCAGCTCCATCTCACGGTTTAAGTTAATCCGCTACGTCCTCGTTTTCTCTTCAAACGTTGCCCGTCTGTGTCACTCCTTGAGCTACTTCTTGACTGATACATGAAGTGACTCAGCTGCATCTTCAGACTCAACGTACTTTTGTGATGTGGATACTACAATGATTATATCACAAGCAAGACCGCCCATTGTCCATCGTAAACCATCTTGTTAAGCATTTGACCACCTATTGTGATCGTCCAACAACTCTTGATCACCTATTGTCCATCATAAAACGTTTACCCATGATAAGCATCTTGTTAATGGATAGTGGTCTACACCTACTCTATGTTCACAAATTCACAATCATGTGAACTCTTAACCAACTTTTGTCCATTAGATCCGCACTTTGTGTCCATCATATGTTAAACCATCTTGTTAAGCATGAGATGTGATCGTCCAACATACTTTGTGTCCATAAATAATCATATGTTAAACTCATCTTGTTGAGTATCTTGTCCACGAATAATCATATGTTAAACGTTTACCCATGGTAAACATATTTTTGGATTCATCATTCATATGATCGTCCAACATCATATGTTAAATCATCATGTTAAACATCTTGTCCATCATAAGTATACACGTGGATGGATGTTGTGGACATATACTCTAAACTATCCATTCGCAACTTTCATATTAAGTCCGATTTTTTTTTTTTTTTTTGAATTCCGATAGATCGTCCCGTTCTAATACCATTCCGACAATCTACAAGTCCGAAAACCTCACCCAATTCATCCTATCTACAATTAAAAAAACTTGGGGTAAAAAATAATACATAAAGTAAGAAAGAGAGTGTAAGAGAAAATAAAAGAATTAAAAAAAAAATGAAATTCGGATGAATAGTAGATAGATTTATGAATAGTTTACGTAATTAACTATCTATCACAAAAAGACAAAATGTAAGGTTAGAATGGTCTTTAACCGGCGCTAAAAGACAAAAAAAGATACAAAAATGCAATTGGATTTTGAAAGATATAACTTTGCTATTACTTTTCAAAAAAGATACACTGGATGCAATTAATCCAGAATAAAGTATCTGAAAGAATATCAGATCCGAACCGGACCATTTTTTAGGTTCTAGTTTAGCTCTTCAGTCCGGTTAAAGTACCATGGCTAATGGGAATTTTTAATATTCAGCGAAATTGCAATTAATTGGTTTCGCAGAGTTGAAGTCTACGTTTGATCGTTATTGAAAGGAATAGCTCGATTTATATTAGATGTTTCTTTTTGTCAGCAACTTACTACGACATTACAATGTGGGGTTTGTGTAGACGCTTATTAGCTTTCCTTGGCACACCATACTACAAAAAGAAAAAAATATTTTTTTATGCTTGAGTAAACCAATTTGTATATACTTAAAATTCCTTTGTATGTTGGACTGATTGCAAAAATGCTCCTGAAATTGAAGTAAGTCCTGATTCTACCTTCGGCCCTCTCCTTTCTCTCTCGCGCTAATTTATCCCCTTAGTTATCTTGGTTATTCACGAGAATGTCATCGTTAGACTTCATATGAAGTCTGACATTTTAGGTAAAAGACAAAAGGGCCCAAAATTTGTTTGGATATTCACGAAAATGCCATCACCATCAATGCTCAACAACCACGACACCCACCATCGCCGACGAGTTAATGTGTAATCCAGCTCGTTTTGCCACCATTAAAGCTCAATTAAAGCTCAAGAATAGAGCTTGGACGTTATCCCGACCGATTTCTCCATTTTCCCCTTTGATTTTTCGATTCAAAAGTTGCGAAATCGTGTATCACCTTATAAAAACAGCTAAACACGTCTTGGATTCGTGTTTCCGGTGATATTAGACGTTCTGGGAAATCGTCGAGGCTAAGAACAAACTAAAAACGGACATTGGTAAGATTTTTTTTCATATCGTCGATTTTCAGACCTGAATTGTACTTTCAGTCTGCCGTTTATGTCTTAC
This sequence comes from Orychophragmus violaceus, assembly GCA_030180135.1. Lineage (NCBI taxonomy): Eukaryota > Viridiplantae > Streptophyta > Magnoliopsida > Brassicales > Brassicaceae > Orychophragmus > Orychophragmus violaceus. The sequence goes on along the minus strand of CM058239.1, from coordinate 99,119,085 downwards.
CTTTTTTCGTAAACTTCAATATGGTCAACGTGAGGGTAGTTTTGCAATTGATTTTCAATTGTCAGACCTCTATAGAAGTCTGTCAAAATCCTTTGCAAAAAAAAAAAAAATATATCAGACTTCACTAAGAAGTCTAAATAAGAAGAGGGTAGTTTTGCAATTGATTGTAATTTGTTTTTTTCGTCAGACTTCTGATGTTATCTGGCAAAAAATTGACCGATTGTTGACTTTTTGTCAGACGGAATCCGATGTCTGACAAAAAGGAGGGGTAGAAACTGCAATTGACCCAAATTTTCAGATGTTGACCAGGATTAGCGAAAAAATCGTCAGACATCTAAATCAGTCTGAAAATAAGCAAAAAAGTATCAGACAGCTATAGACATCTGAAATTCTAAACTTTTGCCAGACGGCTATAGACATCTGAAAATTCGAATTTTGGTCAACGATGGATAAAAACCGTAAATGCGATGTTTTTGTCAGACTTCCATAGTTGTCTGAAAAACTTGTCAGACAGCTCAAGATGTCTGAAAGTTTTCAGACTTCTTGTTGAAGCCTGACATTTCAAAATCAATTGCAAAACTACCCTCGACTTCTTGTCAGACTTCCCCGAGAAGTCTGACATTTCAAATTCAATTGCAAAACTACCCTTTTTCTCAGACTTCATAAGATGTCTGACAAAATTTCCAAAGCAGACAGTTGACGCTGTCTTATAGATTTCAGACTGCATCCGCTGTCTGACATTTGGATTTCAATTGCAAAAATAGCCTTTTTCAGACAGCCATAGAGGTCTGGTTTCACTTTGATCAGACAGCTATAGCCGTCTGAAATTTTAAAAACTTAAAAATGCATTTTATTTTATATTTGTGATTAATTTCGCTGATTTTAAATTTTATAAATGTGTGTTAGTTTTATATGTTCCTCCTGCGTTAGTTTTACATTGTTATATATGGTAATTATTTTTAAATCAATTTTTTAATAATATTGGCAAGATAGCGAATAGCATCAGACTTCTCCAAGAAGTCTGGCTTTAACCAAAAGATCTCTAATGTGGTTTATACGTGTTTGTTTATACAGATAATGGGTTGTGAGAGACCAGATTTGGCATTTTGTGGTTGATAAGGTGAAAGGAGGGCGGTTTATCACTTTGCGCCATGGTTCTACACATCAAGAACTTGTTGAGATGGTACAAGATGATTATATGCTGGACAGGAAAACCGAGTTGGTGGTGTTATCATATCAATTATCGGAAGCACTCTTGAAACTAATGGATCCATATAGCCCTCTGGTTTATGTCACAAATGATAGACAAGTAAGGAGCATGGTCGAGTTAGCTAATACGCATTTAATCCGTCTTTGTGTCTCGAGCCGATCCGGTATGGAAGTTGATGATGCGGTGAATTGTGATGAAAAATATGAAGTTGAAGTTGAAGATGTGGACGAAGATGACGTAGATGACGAAGTCAAGGATGAGGAATATGTGGACTCAGTCTCAGATGATTATGTTTGTGGTGGTGGTGGTAACGATGGTGTTGGAAATTTGGATGTGCCTGAAAATGTTTTCAGGAAACACGCTGAGGCTTACCATGACGATGCTGATTATAGCCTATATGGGAAAGTGAAACATGAAGATGTAGATGTGGAAGAAGATGAAGATTATAAGAAATATGAGTTGGAGGGTACCAGTAATCGGTGTGGTGGCAAAAGGGACTTGTCTGAGGGTATCTTTCTCCATAAGTGTTTTGATAGCAAAAATGACCTAATATCAGAGCTATGTTTGACTGCGATATTGAAGAAATTAGCATTCATGACTGAGAAGTCTGACAAGACACGTTTTGTGGCTAAAAGTCGTGTGGAAGGATGCAAGTGGATGGTTCGAGCGTGTGTGAAGAGCGAACCAAACAAGTATTGGGTGATGAGCTATTCAAAAACCCATACATGTTCGATGGTGGACCGGATGTCTACTTGCAAACGTTATACTCCAGTTTATATTGGTTGGTTGTTTACTGGATCTTTTGGTATAATTGAGGGTATAACACCAAAGCATGTTAAAGTATCAATGAAGAAGCAGTTTTGGATTAGGATGAGCTACACAACCGCATACAGAGCATTGTTACATGCTCAAAAGATTGTGAGAGGAACAACGGAGGATGGGTACGAGAGACTTCCTTCTTTTTTGCATGGAATCAGGCAAACCAACCCGGGAACAGTAACTGCTCTTGAACTAGATGAGAAGAATATATTTAAATATCTATTTATAGCGTTTGGAGCTTCCATATATGGGTTTACGTTTCTTAGAAGAGTCATTGTGGTGGATGGTACTTATCTTAATGGAAAGTATGGGGGTGTTATGCTAGTGGCGGCCGCACAAGACGAAAATTTTCAAATATTTCCGTTGGCCATCGGAATTGTAGACTCTGAGAATGATGACTCGTGGGAATGGTTTTTCACAAAGCTGAAAGAATGCATCTCAGACCAATATCCTTTGGTCATAGTCTCGGATAGATGTGATATATCATGGTTTTTACCCACTTTATACCATGATATAATTGTGTTTTTAGAGTCTTTTGTCTTTGTTTAGAGTCTTTTACAGGTTAAATCAGGATTGGAGCTAATTGGAGATATTTGGAGCATTTTGGGACTTTTGGGACGTTTTGGCCGAGAGCTTAACTCACTGTTCGTATAATTGATCTTGCGTCGATCGTTGCACTCAAAGCATCGATCGATGCAGTCGCGAGATGGGCCGTACACGTCGGTTTGACAAGTATTGAAGATTTACAAAGAAGCCCAAGATAGTTCCAGTATTTACACAGAAGCCCCATCCGAGATTATGCCTATATAATAGAGTTTTTAGAGTTTTTATTATAAGTTTTGACATACGCTTTAGAGTTGGCTTTCATAATTAAGAGCAGAGGATTTTTAGAGCTTTTGGGGGCTGATCTGAACCTGATTCATCATCTGTATTTGGAGAAGATTTCGAACCCCTTTCACTCTTATTCTTTTATGCAATTTACTTATCATATGATCATGTTTTCATTATCTATGTCTGAGTAGATTCCTAGTTAGGCTTAGGGTTTCTCACATAGGATTTCATGACTTGCTAGACTTGTTCAATTTCAGTTAAGGATTCAAACTATATATGTTCTTCAATTTAATTGTGCTTAAAGCTAGTTCTAACCTGATCAATTAGAATCTAGATCTTAGGTTGCTAAATACGTCACGGAAGTGGGGTTTAGGAACCAGAATTAATTAAATTGGGCAATTAAACTTTGCGCAAACGGAAGTTTGGTTTAGGATAATTGTGAACATATCAAACTTGGACTTATTGCTAGTTTAATCTGTTAGTTCTCGCAAACGGAAGTTTGGTTTGCTGCACTTAGACGTAGAGAATTATCGCAAAGGAATTTGGTTAATTCTATATCTGTGTTTTGAGTTCTAGAACTGTGCTTAATTAGATCCTTGCTGAATGAACTGTCTGCTAGTCTGATTTCCTGAGAATACCCTAGGTTTGACGCTTTTAATTACTTGCTTTCACAACCAATAATCTCTGCTACTGATTTACTTTCTTGCACTGTTTTCAATACAATCACATTGCTTATTTCTAGTATTCATTCCCTACGGTTTGATTCTCTTGAGACCAAGTGTCCCTGTGGATTCGATAACCCTATACTACTTTGACATTGCTGTTCACTTGCAGTTTAGTATAGGGATTAATTCTTGACCTATCAAGTTTTTGGCGCCGTTGCCGGGGACTCTTTGAGTCTTCGATAGCTTCGAACTTAGGGTTTTTACTAGGATTTTTATTTTTGGTTTAGTTTACTACTTTTTCTTTTTCTTGCGTTTCAGGTACGCCTGATCGCCCTGCATCGATCGACACAGTCCTGAGTGTCGATCGTCACATCATCGAGCCTGCATCGATCGACGCTTCTCTTGCATCGATCGACACAAGGCGAAACCAGTGGTACCGAGAGCTTGAGCATTGAGCATTTAGCTGGGTATTTCTTGATGAAGCCTGTGATTCTGATTCGCGGCAAGAACGGAGTTCTACGAGACCAGGAAGGTCACATATGTAACGCGAAGGGTCAGAAACTGGATGGGGAAGGAAACCTCATCACACCAGATGTTGCCGTGGGCGCGGAACATCGACGAGAGGATGGTCACGAGAAGACACTTGCTGATTATAACAGACCAGATATATTCTATGCTAATCGGTCTGCGATTCGACCACCTCCGTTCACCAGAGCTGAGTTTAAGCTGAAACCTGAGTACTACGCATTGATTGGACAGTATCAGTTCCATGGTCTTTCAAGCGAGCATCCTATGGATCACATAGACACATTTGAGGAATTGGCTAGCAGTATCACGGCTGAAGGAGTTTCTTCTGATTATATTTTCTGTAAGCTCTTCCCATTCTCTCTTAAAGGAGATGCAGCTTACTGGCTGAGACAGCTAGAACCAGGATCTTTGACCACTTGGGAAGCAGTCAAGAAGGAGTTCCTTAGACATTTTTATGACGATGCGTTATCTGAGCAGCTTAGACATGATATCCTGACATTCAAACAGCAGCCTACAGAGCCTTTTAAAGCAGCTTGGATGAGATTCAAGATGTACCAGAGAGATTGTCCACACCATGGATTCTCTGATGTACAACTTCTGAGTGCCTTTTTCAGGGGTTTGGATTTTTGGTATCAGAGAGCTTTGGACACAGGAAGTGATGGGAACTTCTATACCAAGACACCAGAAGAAGCTAAAGAGCTTATTAAGAACTTGATGACTAGCAGTAGTGTCAAGAATGCTGACAAGGAAAGGCAGAGATCTAGTTGCGGAGATGATAGCTTGCAGATAGCTGATTTAAGGGACAAGGTGGATTATATCCACAACATGGTAGTAGCTGGAGAATTTGTAGAAGTGAATTATATTAATGAAGCTGGTTTTCATGAACACACATCTAGAAGTCAACAGAGACAAGCTCCGAGATCGAATGGCTATTCACCTCACCAAGTTCCTCCCACTAAAGAGCAGACAAAGATTGAGTCTATGCTTGAGCAGCTACTACTTGGACAGAACAAGATGACACAAGATCTGAATGGAAAGATGGACTTCATGTATCAGGATCTGAGTGGAAAATTGGAATCTTTGACAAGCAGAGTTGACAATCTGGATGCTAGGATGACGCAAGTGGAAACCAGTATACAGACAGAGCATGTTAAGGCAGCTTCAGCAGAAGAAGAAGTTGAGCAGAATCGAGAAACTGAAGTTCTGGAACTGGAAAATCCGAGAAAAATTCAGAATGTTCGCCTTGCATCGGTCGACACAAATGTGCATCGATCGACACATCCTGCGAGAGTCAATGTCGATCGTCACCATTTCAGAAACGATCGACACCATGGGCCTGAGCAGCCAAATTTCCCAGAGAAACCGAAAGCTGACACAGAAAGAGCCTACAAACCGAAGATTCCTTTCCCTAGGAAGTCCAAGCAAGAGATTAAGTTGGAAAAATGCATGGAGATAATGAGAGAAAAGCTAACTGACACTCCATTGATTGATCCCACTAAGACCAATCCAATGATGAAGACATGTGTTACAGACATCCTCTCTAGCAACATGACTGAAGAAGAAGGATGCTTGATGATCTCAGAAGTATGTGATGCTGTTGTTAATGGTAGGGTTCCTGAGAAGCTAAAGGATCCAGGAGGTTTTATGATAGACTGCTCTATCTATAGAGACAGATTTCAGAGGGCATTATGTGATCTCGGCTCAAGTATAAATCTCATGCCGTACTCTGTGGCTGTGAGATTGGGACTACTGAACTTCCAGCCTACTAGGATCTCTTTAGTCCTAGCTGATCGATCAAGAAGACATCCAGAAGGAATTCTTGAGAACATCCCTCTTAGAGTTGGAAATTACTTTATTCCAACGGACTTTATGGTATTGAAGTATGAGATAGAGCCTGATGATCCTCTACTGCTTGGTAGATCCTTTTTAGCCACTGCTGGGGCTGTGATTGATGTACGCCATGGATTGATTGATCTCCACCTGGGAGATGAGCCTTTGCAGTTTAAGATGGATAAATTGAAGAAACCCACCATTGATGGACAGAGTTTCAGCATTGATACAGAATTAGAAGCTGAGATTGGAAAGAAGAAGATGGCGGTTCCTCTTGAACCTGCTCTGACATCTTTAGCACCTGCAACTGCTCATAAGCAGAAAGCTCCAGACATCTTATTTCCACCAAAGGTTAGGCACAAATCATCTAAGCTTAAACATCCTAACCACATTACTTTGAATGCAGGACAACATCCTACCCCACCTAAGCTTCGCTCCCGCCTTGATTCTGTTGGTTTCTTCCTTGGGAGATCCCATGATCCGAATGCTTACTCACCACCTTGGATGAGGAGACTTGAACAGAGACAGAAAAAGTCTTTGTCAGGACCTCCTGGTACTTGAAAGATCTCATCCGTCCGGTCAAGCTATTGACCTTAAAACAAGCGCTGGGTGGGAGGCAACCCACCGATAGGTACTAGTGTTTTTCTTTTTAATTTTTGGTGTTTTTGTTAGGATTTTACGTTTGTTTTTGTTTCTGGTGCAGTCATGTTTGCAGGTCTTGGATTAAATCGCAGTGCAGCGATCGATGCATTTCTGCATCGATCGTCACAACACGAAAGAAATCGCATTACAGCGATCGTTGCGGTCCTGAGCAACGATCGACCATACACGAAAGTCGCCAAGTAACGGTCGATGCATCTAATGCACCGATCGATGCTGTGCGACAGAGGTAACCCGACAGACATAAACTCACCTTTTCAATTTTTTTTTATTTTCTTTTTACCGATCCTTCGCTGGACACTACTGGGGACAGTGTGTCTTAAGTGTGGGGGAGGTGCTACTGACGTTTATCTTTCTGTTTTCTTAAGAGTCAGTCCGTTTTTCAAAATTTTTTGTTTTATTGAGTCAAAATTGTTTAAGTAAGAAACTATGATTTTCTGAAGAGATTTACAAAACTTGCAGGAATTTAAGTAACCATTGGGATGAAGTTGCAGGATCTATCTCTGACTATTAGAAAACCCCATCACAGATCAACCTACTGGAACACCCACATCACTTCAGGTATCAGAGGATCCTTTACTGACTTCACCCCTAATACTGACTTAGATTTTCTCACCTAAGGGCTTGGTATACTTTATGTCGGATTCCCTGTTAGTTCTGACACAGCCTGTAAACCTGTCCTATTTAGTCCCCTTCTCCCCTTCTATAAAGTAAAAAAAAAAAAAAAGATAATAAACTGAGGATGAGTTAGTAACTCCGAAGTGGTCATGGGAATGGTAGCAAACACTATTTTCTCTCATGTGATCCATGGAATGTGTCCAAAGTACACCCCATAACGGGAAGAACACTGATAAAAAAAATAAAATGATACCCAATGTGGGAAAAATCAGTTGTTAAAGAAGGGAAAGATAAGAAAGGGACTAGAGAAAGATAGTATGGTGGTCTAGAGCTGATTAGGTAAGAATCCATGTGCCTTTAGATCGATACTCCTTAGGTGAGACCGCACTTAAATACTTGCAGAAGTCAGTAGGGAGAATTTGAATGCTTGAATGTGATTGTGGAGTTTACCTAGGACAGTTGCTAAGTGCGGGGGAAGTACATGTTGGTCTTGATATCCTGTGATTGATTCTTTCAGTGGTTTACTAAGGGGAATCTGAGTATTGTAGCTTCTAAGATGAAATGAGTTTCTGAAGAGTTTTCAAACCTCTTCACCATGTTTTAGTTCTATGTTTTGCTTGAGGGCAAGCAAAGGCTAAGTGTGGGGGAGTTGATATATCATGGTTTTTACCCACTTTATACCATGATATATTTGTGTTTTTAGAGTCTTTTGTCTTTGTTTAGAGTCTTTTACAGGTTAAATCAGGATTGGAGCTAATTGGAGATATTTGGAGCATTTTGGGACTTTTGGGACGTTTTGGCCGAGAGCTTAACTCATTGTTCGTATAATTGATCTTGCGTCGATCGTTGCACTCAAAGCATCGATCGATGCAGTCGCGAGATGGGCCGTACACGTCGGTTTGACAAGTATTGAAGATTTACAAAGAAGCCCAAGATAGTTCCAGTATTTACACAGAAGCCCCATCCGAGATTATGCCTATATAATAGAGTTTTTAGAGTTTTTATTATAAGTTTTGACATACGCTTTAGAGTTGGCTTTCATAATTAAGAGCAGAGGATTTTTAGAGCTTTTGGGGGCTGATCTGAACCTGATTCATCATCTGTATTTGGAGAAGATTTCGAACCCCTTTTACTCTTATTCTTTTATGCAATTTACTTATCATATGATCATGTTTTCATTATCTATGTCTGAGTAGATTCCTAGTTAGGCTTAGGGTTTCTCACATAGGATTTCATGACTTGCTAGACTTGTTCAATTTCAGTTAAGGATTCAAACTATATCTGTTCTTCAATTTAATTGTGCTTAAAGCTAGTTCTAACCTGATCAATTAGAATCTAGATCTTAGGTTGCTAAATACGTCACGGAAGTGGGGTTTAGGAACCAGAATTAATTAAATTGGGCAATTAAACTTTGCGCAAACGGAAGTTTGGTTTAGGATAATTGTGAACATATCAAACTTGGACTTATTGCTAGTTTAATCTGTTAGTTCTCGCAAACGGAAGTTTGGTTTGCTGCACTTAGACTTAGAGAATTATCGCAAAGGAATTTGGTTAATTCTATATCTGTGTTTTGAGTTCTAGAACTGTGCTTAATTAGATCCTTGCTGAATGAACTGTCTGCTAGTCTGATTTCCTGAGAATACCCTAGGTTTGACGCTTTTAATTACTTGCTTTCACAACCAATAATCTCTGCTACTGATTTACTTTCTTGCACTGTTTTCAATACAATCACATTGCTTATTTCTAGTATTCATTCCCTACGGTTTGATTCTCTTGAGACCAAGTGTCCCTGTGGATTCGATAACCCTATATACTACTTTGACATTGCTGTTCACTTGCAGTTTAGTATAGGGATTAATTCTTGACCTATCAAGATGCGAGTCTATCAAGAATGCGTGTGAAGCAGTTTTCCCTTGGGCACAACGAGGGATATGCTATTACCATCTATAAAATAACATAGTTACCAAGTTCAGGGGAAAACATCTTCTGTACTTAGTGAAAAACGCGGCTTACGCATATACGATTTACGATTTTGACCGAAACATGGCTTCCATACGAGCGGTAAATCTTGAACTTGCTGATTACCTGGAGGAGGCGGATGTGAGGCTATGGTCACGCGTTCATTTCGGCGGAGATAGGTACTTGTGCGGTATGACAATAAGTGTCAGACTTAATATTTTCGGCTTCGACTTCTATTGATGTCTAATATTATTATCAGACTTCTCCTGCTATCTGAGTATATATCAGACGACAGAAGAAGTCTGAAATCGTATGGTTTTTCTTAATACTTTCTAGTTCTTACTTGTGTAAACCTCTTTCGAATTGTTGGAGACATGTACAACATAAAGACGAGCAACATTGTTGAATCTATAAACTCCGCAGTTAAGAAGGCAAAAGGATATCCCATATCTTTCCTTTTAGAGTTTATACAAGAGAAACTAGGGACGTGGTTTTGTAAAAGGCGGCTAGATGTAATGAGTCTCTCAACAACATTTAGCAGAGGAGTTGAATATTTGCTGGCTATTCGTGAATATTATGCAGATATGATGACGGCAGAACACGTGGATACGTATCAGTTTGTTGTTAAGGGAGGACATAGGGATTTTGTTGTCGATTTGGAACATCATACGTGTGAATGTGGTGTTTGGGATTACGAAAAGATACCTTGCTCACATGCCATATGCGCTGCACCGGAACTTGAGCTACACATTTCTACCCTTGTATGTCCATCTTACAGAGCGGACTACTTGTACGCTGCATACTCTCGCAACATCTTACCAAAGGATTTAAAAGGCACAGCTGGTCATGACAACGTGCGTGTCCTTCCACCGGAAGAGAGGCGGAAGCCTGGAAGACAAAAGAAGTCGAGGTGGCAATCTATGCTAGAAATCGCCAAGAAGAAGGGCAGTAAACCGTAGAAACTGCACAAGCAATATTGCTGTTCGAATTGTAGACAACCAGGCCACAAACAACCTAATTGTCCACATCCTGAGGCTGACTAGAAATGCTTGAAGTCTTAAATGTGGTATCAGTGAAGTCTGATAAGTTTTAGGGTGTAATGAAGTGTGATATATTTGTGGTTCATTGAAGTATGACATATTTTAGGGTTCAGTGAAGTATGATATTTTTAAGGGTTCGCTGTTTGGGATTTTTCACACCCTGAGGCTGACTAGAAATGCTTGAAGTCTGAAATGTGGTATCAGTGAAGCCTGATAAGTTTTAGGGTGTAATGAAGTGTGATATATTTGTGGTTCATTGAAGTCTGATATATTTTAGGGTTCAGTGAAGTCTGATATTTTTAAGGGTTCGTTGTTTGGGTTCCGAAGTCTAACGTAGTAATGATGGTATTTCAGAAGTCTGATTTTCAAACTTGTCTCAATTTTTTGGGTTCCGTTTCACCAAGCGTAGTAATAAACATAATTAGGATTAGTGCTTAAGTGTGTTACAAAAATAAACAAGCACACCAAAAGATGGATTTGTGTTCCTTACACCAGCAAAAGAAAATATATGCAATAATCCAGTGTTTAAGAGTCCAAAAGATATGGAGAAGATATCGGAAGTCTATTACTTTCCATAGATGGCCAGCAATGCATACTCCGTACGTTCTCCTTCTTCACCAGTTCTCCCGAGTTCAGAGATGATGTCAAAAGCTAGCATGTCTCTGATTTGCTTGATGTTCCTATCACAGAGATACTTTGGCCACGGCATTCCTAGTGAATGGAACTCGATGTACTTCAAGCAGTACACTCCACAGTCACCCGTTTGCTGATTTTGGGGAAGATCTTTGCTCCTGACAATCGAGAAGGTATAACGATCTAAGGGATAAGGCCATCCATCTGCAGCTGGGGCCAAGACGTGCATCACATAAGGAAACATCTCACAGATTGGTGCCACTGCCGCTCCGACCGACTCATCAGTCCTCCCAGAAAGGATGCTGTCCCAGAATGTTACGTGCCTTTCCGTGATAGAAATCATAATTGCTACCCAATGATTTCCGCCCATGTGGAGTGCGGTGTAGATCTCATCAATTTCCAGCCCCCAAGGCTTCAATGATTTGCAGAACACGGGAAGATCACCAATGAAGTAATCAAAACAACCAGGAGGAAGCATTCTAGTTGTGGCTGATCCATTCTCTTTTGAACCGCTCTTAATAAATTCTGGATAGTGTTGACGCCACAGTGCCCGAAGGAGTGTGTCAATGAAGCATATCCTATCGCTCCTGAACCATTCTGGATGGCTCTGTTGACGAAGCCTTAACAGATCAATCCCGGCATCAATATGCTGCATCAAGACAAGAAATGTGTTAATATAAAAGAACAAAACACAACCAGACTCCTTAGGAAGTCTGGATACACAACCACATTTGATTAGGAATTCTGAGGAGTCTGAATATACAACCAGATTTATTGGGAAGTCTGAATATACAACCAGACTTCTTCGGAAGTCTTAATATACAACCAGATTTATTGGGAAAGCTGAATATACAACCAGACTTCTTCGGAAGTCTGAATATACAACTAGATTTATTGGAATCGAATTCTTAATTCACAACCATTGAAGTCATACTGACCGTGTCATGCAGCCATTCCTTTGGAATGCGAAGATCATAATACCATTGGAGTGAAGTGTTCACATTCCAAGTCGGATAACCCCTACAAAGAACAATACGGTTGTTAGACAATTAGTGTAGAGATTAGGCATACAACTTACTCGTCTAGTTAAGAGTGTTAAGACATACGGCTGTCTTTTGCTGTAATCGTTAAGTGCCTTCACTTGCATCTTGGTGATAGCAGCACAAGGGTTATATCCCGGTGTAACCTGTGCTTGGACAACATGTTTAATTGGAGTCTTCACCTTCTCCTTCTTCTTAACCCCTTTAGCCTTCGCTTGCATATAAGTTTCAGCTGCTGCCTGCCTAGTATCCTGCTTAAACCTTTCCGTAGCATTGAAGTCTATGCCCGTGGCCGACTGTGTAACGACCAACAAACTTGGATCTGTGCTCTCGGGTATACTATGCATATACAATTTAGCAAGCCGGTTAAGCAAAATCCAAACCAGACTGCCATAGAAGTCTGGTAACTAAAATGCATTATTAAAATAGAATCCCGACCTAAAATCACACCAAATAAAATATTGATATAAGTCTAATGCCAGTGATCCAAGTTCAGAGCAGATACAATAACAAGGGGGAAATAAAACAAACTCGGTCATGCTCATGTTTTTACAATCAAGATTATTCATACTACTAAGAAGGCTACTTCCCCTTGAGGGATTTCTCCTGAAGTCTGGTACTTCTCTTAGGCTCAACTTTATTTTCCTTATTTGTATTCATAGTTTGAAGGTTTTGGAGACTAACCCCATCATCAACCGCAGTCTGATTGGTAAGCTTAGCCGGGTTGTCATCTTTGTCTGCAACCATTGCTTTCACAGACTTCGTTTTCGCTCTCTTGGCAGGTTCGACATTATCAGCAACAGGATTCTTTACCTTCACTACCAATTTCTTCGGGTTCCTGGCATCCCTTTCCTTTTTCTTTCTTTCTCCTGCAGCAGCAGTTAATTTAGTTTGATCCTGAAGATCTTCAGGTTGATCTTCTTCATCCTCACCAACTCCGGCCGCCTTATCCATCTCAGCAGCCGCAACACTTGCATCTTTCCTCAGCTCACCACCTTTCCCACCAATACCAGCTTTCTTCTTCTCATTCACCTTTTGTCCATCAGTATCTTTCTCCTTCTCATTCTCCTTCTGTCCAACTCCAGCACGTTCCTCTTTCAAATTCTTGACATTCTTGGCAAGATCATCAACTCTGACACCCATCAGTCTCAAACCCTCGTTGAAATTATTTACCAATACATAATTCCGAGATTCAAATGATTATTGAAGATCCTCAATCTTTTGAACAACATCCCCAAGAGTGGGACCAGCCTTTCCTTTTCTAGGTCTCTTACCAACTACATGCACCTCTTCTTCCTCATCCTCATCATCAGAAACATCCTGTACCAACTTTCTCTTGACTCCCACAACCTTTCGCTTTTTCTCACCAACCGCAGAAACATCCTCAGACTTAATCTCAAGCTTGACATGACCGCCAACTTGAGTCCTGAACACACCTTCGCTTTTCCAGTGTTTAGTACCCCACTTCCAAGGCGCAGTCCCAAGCTGTCCAAGCATTGCCCTCACAAGGTTATCAACTTTTTTCGTCCTCCTCGACATCGTTGTCCCACGTGGGGAACATGTCATCATGATTTTCCGTGAGTACAAGGTTGTTGACGCGGGACTGCAAATTAGAAGTCACATAGCAAAATGAATTGGGACCCAAATGACTATAAGAATTTACAATTTCACAACGACATACATCATAGGTACATCATACGAGACTTGGAACAAAATGTCTGACACAGAATGTGACTTCTTATGGGAATAAAATATTTCAGACTTCAGAACAGCCTAAGAAATACCTGTACACGTAAGGTTTGGTCGACTTTCTTGCGACTTCGTGATCCGTGTTACGCCAGCATTGGTGTGGTTGGGGCATTCTGGAAGGGCTCTCCATAAGTTGTCGCCATATTGGGGCATGCCCAATATACCCAGATGTTCAGGACCTCAGCAAAACCTCTGATCTGATAATTTTTTCCTTCTTCGAGTTTTTTGTATGCCTCCTTAACAGAGTCTATCAGAACCTTAAAGGCGAATCTTCCCCATGGATATGATTTTAACGTTCCTGGAACCAGCTGATTCTTAGCCATGTCAGCCCTTGTGGATGTTGTCCAGTGTTGAGCCTCGATGAAGGTTGCATAGATGGCTAGATAGCCCAGTCATATCCTCTGTTGCGGTTCCCAATCAGCACAGTTTTTACAAGCTGCTAATAATTGCGAATAACTTGGGCCCAATTCAAAATCCACCCCAAGAAGCGCCCACATTGATCTCATCTCATCGGTGTATTCAACTTCAGGCTGAACGCCAATAAGGGACCATATCTCATACTTCTTCTTGCAGACTAACTGCAAGCATAGCATGTAATGGACCATCCTTGAGCACCATCTCAATTGGAGGCCATGGAATTTAAAAAAAACCCCAAATTCTGATTCTTGGAGTTCTTGCTATTCTAACATCATCCATGAGATCTCTCCGTCCACTAAAATAATGGACGCTTTTATCCGGATTTGGTTCATACCCGACAGTGAACATCCTTTGTGGGAATTCAACATATGCCATAAGAAAATCTGAAACAACAAGGGGGAAAAAATTCATGAACAGTCTGAGAACTACTAGCCAGACGCCATTTGCAGTCAGACAAACACAGTCACACATATCTTTTGCCATCTGGCTAGTATTAGTTATGTAAATATGTAGACAAAGAGAAGAGTCGAAGGATCTTACCGTCAAAGGTCACCGGAGGAGATAGAAACAAGATCTGGAATTTTTAAAAAAAAAGCTCAGAGAAGGTATGAGAAAAATTCCAGACTCTATTCGCAGTCTGACGACTATAATCAGACACCACTTGCAGTCTGCCGACTATCGCCAGACTCGATTTGCTGTCTGAGGACTAAGAGTTATGCTACGTTTATTCATGCAAGGAGGGATTCGATGAATCTTACCGTCGCGGGTTAGCGGCGGAGGAAAACCAGATCTAGAAACGATACCCAGAAAAAGATGTCGGTTCAGTGGCTTTGAGAGAGAATGGGTTTTTTTTTTATATTTTTCCTTAGAAACTGTAAAAAAGGGGTAAAAAGCCTATTTATATGTGGGTCATAAGGGCAGTTGAAACGATACGGTTTTACCACGATACGACGGTTTTACCACATACGTAACTGCCGCGCATTTTTACATAACTCCCGGGTATTTTTCGGGCCTAAATTATAAAAAATTGAACTCCCACGCATTTTAATACTGTCAGACATCATATGTAGTCTGACAAAATATTGTTAGACTAATATGATGTCTGACACTATAGTTTTTATTAGTTGAAGTCAGACAAAATATTGTTAGACTTCATATGATGTCTGACACTCTATTTTTTATTATTTGAAGTCCGAAAACATATTACTCTTGTTTTTTTGGTAAGTAGCTTCAAAAGTGGACAATTTGCATAATAAAATGGGGAAATTCAAAAGATGACTGAAATTCGTCTAATATTACATAAAATTGTAGCTGGATTCACAGGACTAACATATTACAAGAAACAAAATGCCCTCAAGATGATCGAGACGATAATAATAGCACCAGCAAACATCAGATACTCATACTTGACGCCATTTGTCGGAGTAGATGGTTTCTCAGCCAACAACTCCTTTAATTGAGCTATCTCTGCCTGCAATTTTTTGAGCTCGTCGTCCAAGTGGGTAACACAGGCCATTTCAGCATAACAAAGGAAGATGTAATCAATTTGTTCACCATGTTGGTCCACTCTCGGCGTGAAGGCGTGAAACTCCTCCATCATAGCCTCATCCCACCACTTCATAATATGGTAGCCACCATCCTATACAGCCACATTTTAAATTTACAATCATCTTCGGATTTCCAATGAGTAAAGATAAAATAAAACTGGCTACATAACAGAGAAAGGTAATTACATCCCAGTTACGACATCCAAAGAATCTTCTTCCCGGATTATCGGCAGTAGTGGAGGTTCGCATGACTGGCTCCAGACCGCAGAAACATTTCTTGGGGAATCCGTTGCATGATCCGGATCGTTGTCGAAATGTGGAAGTTGCGTATGAACTACTACTCGACGTTGGAACCTGACTGAATCGTCCCATCCTGTGTACCATAAAACAATTGAAAACAGAGGCTAGTTTCAGACTTCTAATAGAGTCTAATTATAAAACAAATCCAATTTCAGACTTCTAATAGAGTCTAGTTCAAAAACAAATCTAAGCTTCAGACTTCATAGAGTCTAACTCAAAAACAAGACCGTATGGATCTAAAACGAGAAACCTATATTTTTGTTCAGATCTAGACTAAGAAAATACTGAGAAGGGGCTAACTCAAAAACAAAATCGTATGGATCTAAAACAAGAAACCTATATTTTTGTTCAGATCTAGACAAAGTAGATACAGAGAAGAGGATGACTCGGACTCAAAACCGTATGGATATAAAAGGAAAAATATATAAAACCTATATTTTTGTTCAGATCTAGACTAAGAAAATACGGAGAAGGGGCTAACTCAAAAACAAAACCGTATGGATCTAAAACGAGAAACCTATATTTTTGTTCAGATCTAGACAAAGTAGATACGGAGAAGAGGTTAACTCGGACTCAAGACCGTATGGATATAAAAGGAAAATATATAAAATCTATATTTTTGTTCAGATCTAGACAAAGTAAATACAGAGAAGGGGCTAACTCAAAAACAAAACCGTATGGATCTAAAACGAGAAAGTACATAGACAAAGTACATAGGGAGAAGGGGATGACTCGGACTAAAAACCGTACAGATCTCAAAAATTTGCAGAAAGAAGAGTTTAGAAATATGACGACGGCGGTGTAGGGATTGGTAAGGAGAGACGAAAAAGGAGAGGTAATTACACGTTTGAAGAAGATGAAGACGGCGGTGGCGGTGGCGGTGGTGAGGAGGATTATCGGAGAGTTTTTAGAGAGTGTCTAGAGAGAGAGAGCGAGTATCCGTTTTAGGGAGAGAAATTTGATAATGACTTTTACAGACTAATTTTGGTAAATTTCGTTTATATATGGGGTACAATCCCAAGTAGGGTAACTTATTGGTGGTCGACTTCTTCGGTAAGTCTAACAAATCATATACGTGAATCAGACTAAAATGGAAGTCTGAGATACCCTAAATCTACTAATTACTACTTAAATACAATCATATTATATAGAAAACCTATAAAAACATCAAACTCGTTTATTATAGTCACAACCTAGCCAGTATATGCAAATGTAACAATATGGATGAAAATTCACAAACCCTCAGCCTAACCCTACATATGAAAATATGACATCCAACTTCATATGTCATGCATAGATAAAGGTATATTTGGTTCAAAGTATTTTTTTATTTAATTTCGGGGCTAGTTAAATACTTCTCAGACTTCTCTCGGAATTCTACGAAACCCCAAAATTCAGACTTCTATGAGAAGTCTGAGAAACCCTAAATCTAATATTAATCACTAAACAGTGAAAAATATTTAAACAAAACACATAGAAAACATCAAATTGTTTAATATATGCACATTATAACATACATGTGCAAATAACATTTTTTCAAATGTAAATTTCGTGAACCTTGAATCTAAACCCTAAAGTTATATGTTAGTCATATGTAAATGTTCCACCAGTTCCATTACAAAGCATGTTCTAAGGGTTAGAAACTACTAAACCACTTTATATATTTTTAATCTGATTAAAATTTACCCAATTTAATTTATATACTACTTAATTGAATATATTTAATTTATGTATATAAAATTTTTGACAAAATATTTTTTTTATAATTTTAAAATTAAAATTTTCAAACTTATTCTTTATCAATTGATCTAAACGTGAATTTGATAAAAGCTTGTTCAATACAAAAAAAAAAAAAAAATTGGTGAACTCATTAATTTGTAAAAACACTAAAAACTTTAAATTTAAAAGAAATATTTATGTTTCTAATCCAAATAGTAACATAAATTAAAGCAATACTGTTGGTGTTAGAATCCACTCCTGATTCTACCAACATAAGTTAACGAAATCTGTCAACAATAAGACCTGAATTAAGGCTCATGTTTCATTTCGACAATTATGCTTGTACGCGGAACTCCAGCTCGTCCAAACAAGTTTCAGCTCAAAACAAGCTCCGGCTCGAAAAGAGCTCCTCCGGCTCATAACGACTTTTCGAGCTCTACGATCTCTACGAGCTAACTAAGTCAACCATTCGGTTCATATCAGCCATATACCTGAAAATTTGTGTTTGGCTCATTCAGTTCGAGCTGCTGGTACGGTTTCATCTACAAAATAGATCTAAGGTACTTTTATCAAGATGGACTGATGTTTGCATTTTACACACCAATTAAAACCTAATGTACACGCTACCACAATCGAATGGTATGTCGATATAACACTTCAGGATCGAATTCACAGGGAGTTAGTGGTCTATGACACTAAGAATACACAAAGTTCTTTAATCTAAGCAAATACAAGAGATTTGGTTTTATACTAACAATCTAAGTGAGATGAAAGCAAAGAAACTAATATGCAAATGATATACATCACACAAGTGAAAATAAAATAGAACAAACCATTAACTAAACAAGATACTAAGATTCACAAAAAAGAGTAAAAACAGAGATGTGATGAGTTTGAGCAAAAGATTAAAAAAAAATTAAGTTCCTTGGGTTGAGATTTCGGTTTGGGTGATCAACAAATAATCTATAAGTGTTTAAAAGCAATAGAATCATTTCTTAGGCTAAGAACAACATATAAAGCTATTTCACTCTCATGATAATAGCCATATACCTATCAAGCATTAACATCAATTCTCATTGGCAATTTCAAGATAGATATTCATTATGAACAAGTTCTTATTACTATTAAACACTTTAAACATAAATTCTCATTGGTTAAGTATGTAAAGCACTTGATTGATAGAGTTTCAAACATTAACTACACTTCGAAGTGCTAGCAACATTCAAGGTCAAGGAATTGATTAGATACTTCAATCACTACAAAAAAAGGGGCATTGATAGCATATTACCATAGCACGATTTTTCAAAATGCTATTGTAGATAAATTTCAGATTTTTTTATATATTAATAGCATTTAACTAACGCTAAGCAAGAAAAGTTATAAGCGGGAACTAAAAAACACATAATCCGCCAACACTTAGCCAAAATTTACACTTAAGCGCTAAATAATTTGGGTTTTCCCTCTCTTACAGCTAACACTTGCTTTTCACCTAATTTTATAGCATAACAAAAAAAAAAAAATCTCAGACACACAGAAAACTCACCTCTTGTCTCCTTCGTGCGAGATCTCTCAGGCACACAGGAAGCTCGCCGTCGTCACCTTCGTGCTGGACATCTTAGCCACACAGGAAGCTCGCCGTCGTCAACTTGGTGCGAGACCTCACAGCCACACAGGAAGTCACCGTCGTCACCTTCGTTCGAGTCCCAGATACGAACCCTATAGCTGGTGTTAATCGAATCGAAGGTATATAATAATGGTTTTCCCTCTTCGTCGTCAATTTCGTTGTCAAATTTAGGGTTTTTTCGTTTTACTCGTATAGATCTACGGTCTGTGTTCAATTTCAAGTTCAAGTTAGTTTCTACTTATATCTTAGAGATGACAGATTCTGGTCTCTTTCAATTTGAAGTTAATCTTAGAGCTATAGGGTTAGAGATTCTTGTGTCGCTTTCAATTTCAAGCATTTGTCCGTTTCCATATGGTCTGCATGTGTGGAATTCTAGTTACATTTTGTTTGATAGAGCGAAGTTCTGACTAGACCGTATACAAAGGTGTATCTATGTTCAATGTGTGAAGCTTATACTGATTGCCTTTTTGTTTTCTGATTTCTGGTGGCAGAAAATTTCAACAACATATCAAGGTTGAGGAGCTTCTATCCAAATTACACGACAGGTCATCACCTTTTCTCATTTCTGCTGTATGTTCAATGTATGAAGCTTATACTGATTGCCCTTTTGTTTTCTGATTTCTATGTGTTACATTTCTGTGTTTGTTGTTGATGCTTGTGGTTTAATTTTGATTGGTTTATTTCTGATTGATTTATGTTTGACATATTCTGAAATATGGTATTTGGTCTGAGCATATATTTTGTGTTGCCTATGACCCTTATTCTTGTTCTACCGGTGTAAATTAAGGCTAGAGCACACAATGTTGGACAAGTCGTGGGTGCATCTTTGCAGGTATGCATCTTACATATATATGTTATGTCTGAGTTTTTCCTCGAATGACTCTAAAGATCTTTTTTGTTATCTTTTAACTGCAGACTTGATCCTGATTATGAAAGAGGTGCATGGAGTTTTGTCAAAGCTGTGTCTGTGGATAAAAGAGAAACTGAGTTGATAATTTGTCCTTGCAAAGACTGTCGCAATGTAGATCGACACTCCTGCAGTGATGTAGTTGATCATCTTATTACAAGGGGAATGGATTCAGATTATAAGTTGCGTAAGGACTGGTATTATCATGGAGAAGTGGGTTCAGTCGATGTTGGTGAAAGGAAAGTACATGAGTGGAATGAAGAGATTGTTGGGTTATACAGAGCTGCTGAGAACTTATATGAGGAAGTTGATAGTACGCGTGAATTCTGTGAGATGGCAGAGGGAGAGGACAAGAACGAAGATGAGTTCTTGGCAAAGCTAGCAGATGCTGAAACCCCATTATATCCAACATGTGCAAGCCATAGCAAGCTATCCGCCATCGTTTCACTGTTTAGACTCAAGACCAAGAATGGATGGTCTGACAAGAGCTTCAATTCTTTGCTTCAGACATTACCAGAGATGTTACCAGAGGATAACGTGCTACATACATCACTTTACGATGTGAAGAAGTTCTTGAAGTCTTTTGATATGGGTTATCAAAAGATTCACGCATGTATCAATGACTGCTGCTTATTCAGAAAGAAGTTGAAGAAGCTTGATAATTGTCCAAACTGCAATGCTTCAAGGTGGAAGATGAATTTGCAGACTGGTGAGGTAAAGAAAGGGGTTCCACAGAAGGTGTTACGATACTTTCCTATCATCCCAAGGCTGAAGAGGATGTATAGGTGTGAGGAAATGGCCAAGAACTTACGGTGGCATCATACTAACAAGAGCACAGATGGAAAACTGAGACACCCGGTAGACTCTGCCACTTGGGAACAAATGAGTAACAGATATCCTGCATTTGCGGCTGAGGAAAGGAATATGTGGCTTGGCTTATCCACTGATGGCTTTAATCCATTCGACATGAAGAATAGTAACTACAGTTGTTGGCCTGTTCTACTAGTTAATTACAATCTGCCTCCACATCTTTGTATGAAGAAGGAGAATATCATGCTCACTTTACTCATTCCTGGTCCACATCAGCCTGGTAACAGTATTGACATATACTTAGAACCTCTTATAGAAGACCTAAACCATTTATGGATTAAAGGAGAGTCAACTTATGATGCATTGAGTAAGTCTGTTTTTACTCTTAAGGCAATGCTACTGTGGACAATTAGTGATTTCCCTGCGTATGGAAACCTTGCAGGATGCAAAGTCAAGGGAAAAATGGGCTGTCCTCTCTGTGGTAAACACACGGATAGTATGTGGCTTAAGTTTGGTAGAAAGCATGTTTACATGCGCCATAGAAAGGGTCTGTCACCATCACATAGGTATCGGGTGAAGAAGGCTTGGTTTGATGGACAAGCAGAACATGGGAGAAAGGCTAGGATATTATCTGGGCATGACATTTCTCATACCTTGAGAAACTACAAAAACACTTTTGGTAATGTGAAAGTATCTGTGATAAAGAGAAAAAGGACGTGTGTAGAAAAAGACAGTGACAGTGAGTGTTTGTCTACTGATTCTGAGGAAGATGAAGAAGAAGTAGATGAAGAAGAGTTGTCCAGATGGAAGAAAAGATCCATCTTTTTCACTCTGCCTTACTGGGAGGTATGTCATAAGTTTCTGTTTCACTTTAAGTTTTCTAAGCATCAAGCTAATAAGCCAATAAGTATAACTTTGGTTTTTTTATTGTTTTTGTGTTATCTAGGAACTGCCGGTAAGACACAACTTGGATGTTATGCATATTGAACGAACTGTGGCTGCAAGTATTGTGGCGACACTACTGCACTGTGGAAAATCTAAAGATGGACTCAGTACTCGAAAAGATTTGGAACACTTAGGTATCAGGAAAGATTTGCACGCTAGCCCCAAAGGTAAGAGAATTTACCTTCCACCAGCGCCTTGGTCTTTGTCAAAGTTAGAGAAGAAAATCTTCTGCCAAAGACTGTTTGAATTTAAGGGACCTGATGGCTATTGTTCGAATATATCTCGGGCTGTATCTTTAGAAGACTGTAAGATATCAGGCCTCAAATCACATGATTATCATGTGTTGATGCAATAGCTCCTTCCAGTTGCAGTTAGAGGTTTATTAGAAAAAGGTCCTCGGTTAGCAATCATCCGTTTGTGTCAATTCTTCAACCTCTTGTGTCAGAGAGTTATAGATAGGGAACAAATTTCAGTATTGGAAACTGAAGTAGTAGAAACTTTGTGTATGTTCGAAAGATATTGGCCACCAAGTTTCTTTGATATAATGGTTCACTTGGTAATACATCTCGGAAGGGAAGCTAGACTAGGAGGTCCGGTGCATTTTCGTTGGATGTATCCTTTTGAGAGGTATTAATTCTGTTAATTTATAAATTACAATATTTATAGTGTCTAACACTTGGATTTTAATCTGTGATGACTACTGGCAGGTACATGAAAGTATTAAAAGACTTTGTTAGAAACCCAGCAAGACCTGAGGGTTGTATAGCTGAGTGCTATCTTGCTGAAGAATGCGTGAGGTTTTGCAGTGATTTTCTAAAAAAGACAATAAGTGTTGAAGAGGAAGTGGAAAGGAATACTGATAATGAGAGTAGCTCCATCTTAGAAGGGAGGCCAATCTCGGCAGCAACTTCAGTGACTCTCTCAGATCTGGAGAAAACAATTGCCCATCTTGCAGTCATTCAGAACATGGCAGTTGTGGACTCATATGTAGAGTAAGTTATTACAAACTTAGTCTGCAATTGTCTAGATTTATATGATGGATGCCTGATTGATTACTTTTGTTTTTTAATAAGCCTGCACCTACAGTTTCTACAAGACTCAAATACGAGATGTAAGCGTGATGCAACAATTTTATGGCGAACTCATACACAAAATTTTGCATCTTGGCTAAAAGAACAGGCAAGTATATGAATTATGTGTAATTATAGATGAGTATATCATGTGGTTCACACTTTCTCTGACTTTAATTCTTAATGTGTAGGTACCTGTGGATTCAGAACATCATGATGAAACGCTTAAATGGTTGGCATATGGCCCCCGCAGTATTGCAAGATCGTATACAGGATACATAGTGAATGGACATCGGTTTCACACTCATTCAGTCTCTAGGCAAAGTCAAAATAGTGGAGTTTTCTATGAAGCAACTGCCATGTGTAGATCAAGTGCAAAGGATACTTCACATGTAGCTGATTTATTAGGCTATTATGGGAGAGTAGTTGACATAATCCTGTTGGATTATAATGTCTTCTACGTTCCTCTATTCCGATGTCAATGGGCAGTAAGAGGGAAAGGGGTCAAAGTAGAAGATGGATTCACACTTGTCAATTTGAATCAAAGTCAGGTGTCCTTCATGAGGGATCCGTACATATTGGCATCTCAGGCTAAGCAAGTGTTCTATTCGAAGGATACTGATAATTCAGGTTGGTCTGTGGTATTACGAGGCCCTTCAAGAAGATACACAGAGGAAGAGGAAGACGATTGGAATGCAGATATTGGACCTTTGCCATCGACTATTGACATGGATGCAGAGTTGGATGAAGAAGAAGACCCTCACTATGCTAGAAATGATTGTGAAGGAATATATGTGTGATATATGACTTCTGATCAATTTATTTATGTGTTTCTGTGATCTGCTTGATGTTCTGTAGTGTGCTTTGTTTGTGTTTGTTTGCTTGTGTTTGTTTGCTTGGTGTTCGAGTCTTTTATGTCTTATGCTTGTTTTGTTCAGATAATGTGAAGGTTACTAATACAATTGTTATCTTTCAGGTGAATTAAGATGGGCAAGAGAAAAAACACCAAAAAGACGAAGAATAAGAAAGAGTCAAAGAAGATAGATCCTGAAGAGCCTGAATATTTGGGCTCGTCTAAACCTGCAGACAGAGTGAATGAAGAAGTAAGAGAGATTGAAGACAGAGTCAGTGAAGAAGAAAGAGAGAATGAGGACAGATTGAATGAAGAAGGAAAAGAGACTGAGGACAGAGTGAATGAAGAAGGAATAGAGACTGATGACAAAGTGAATGGAGGAGGAATAGAGACTGAGGACAGAGTGAATGAAGAAGGAATAGAGACTGATGACAAAGTGAATGGAGGAGGAATAGAGACTGAGGAAAGAATGAATGAAGAAGAAAGACAGACCGGAGAAAGAGATAATGGGAAAGAAAGAGATACTGATGGTGGACATAAAGAGAGGGATGAGGAAGAGCCTGAAGGTGATCTTCAAATGTCAGAGGTTGAACCCAAGCGTAAGAGGCATAGAGGACCAACAAAGATGAAAAACATAGCCAAAGATCCAAATTTCCGTGAAAGAGTTGACTTTAATGACCTCGGAGAGGCTGTTGGTCCAGGATCAGTGAAGTTGTCGTCTTATCTAGGTCCTCTTGTGCGTGAACATGTTCCTGTGACA
Source organism: Orychophragmus violaceus (assembly GCA_030180135.1). Taxonomy (NCBI): domain Eukaryota; kingdom Viridiplantae; phylum Streptophyta; class Magnoliopsida; order Brassicales; family Brassicaceae; genus Orychophragmus; species Orychophragmus violaceus. Next base: position 99,094,551 of record CM058239.1, on the reverse strand, counting down.
TTTTCCGACTGGAGGAAAATCACAGATGAAGTTAGAACAGTTCTGTGGAAGTCTGTTCAGGTAACCTTCTCTTTTAAGTCTCAATTTTCATTGTCTATTATACATGCAATAGTTTTGATTCTTTTTTCTGTGATCTATGTGTGAGCTACTACAGGCAAGGTTTGAGCTTGATGAAGAGTACCAGAAGATTGCTGTGATGAGGCAGATGGGAACTCTGTGGAGGGCATCCAAGTCACGTCTTGTGTCGCAGATAAGGTGTAAAGCTACTACTAACCAAGAAAGGATGAATCTGCGGCCAAAGAATGTGACACCAACAGAATGGCGCAAATTTGTGAAGCTGAAGACAAGCTCAGATTTTGCAGTTGTGAGTGATTCCTACAAGCAGAGAAGGAGACTACAGATACCTCACACGTGTAGTCGTAAAGGAATGGTCCGGCTCAGAGAGGATATGGTAGCTTCTATTACCTTTCCTATCATATGAATTCCCTAAACTTCTCGTAAACAATGTCTTGTTTTTGAGCAGAAACAATCAAGTAGTGAACCATCGCAAGTGACTAGGCTAAAGGTGTGGGTGAAGTCGCGTACAAAGAAAGATGGTACTCTTGTCAACACAACAGCTGCTGAAAAATTTGTAAGTTATTACAATTTTAGTTTGAGATAAGATCTCATTTTCCATTATCATGACTCTTTTCATATTTGCGCAGAGGAAGGCAGCGGAGCTGGTTGATATTGCTGAGCAATCAAAGTCAACAAACGCACATGAAGACCATCTAACACAACTTTTAGGACCAGATAATCCAGGTCGACTGAGGGCAATGGGTAGGAGCATGAGTAAAACCAAGTTAGCATGTTTTGAAGTTAAGAAGAAGTTTTTGACTGACATGGAAGATAAGCAGATTAGTTTGCTTAACAAAGTACATCAATTGGAAGATGAACTTGCTAGATTTAAACAGGTTGGTGACATCAGTTACTATTGAAGAATCATAATAAAGTTAAAGTTTAACATTAATCAAATGTTTGACTACATGTTTTTTAATTTGCTTTTTAGGGACATAGGCAAGAACCTGAAGTTGGTGAAAACTCAGCTGCTGCAAGAGCAAGAGTAAGTTGATTACATGAAAGAAATTGCTACTACTTTAGAAAAATTTTGACCATTTTTTATGTGAAACCCTTGTAGAGTGTTAACAGGGAATGCAATCGTAAGTGTGTGTTAGTCGATTGGGATGACACTGATGATATAGTGGCCGAGGGACGTATCCTTTCATCTGATCCAGAGGACTTCGTGAATGAGATCCCATTAGGCCCTGATGCTGTCAAAGTTTTGGTTGAGACTGCGATCAAGTCAGATATTTTTCTTTGGAGACCTGCAGCCGGAATTCTGACTATTGAGCAAGCTGTTGGCGAAATGATTGCATGGCCAACAAATAAATGTGTTTTCATAGACCAGGGGCCATATTCTGAAGACATTCCCCTACTGGTAAACTTTCATTGATAAGTGTTCAGCTAGATACTTTACAGTGTTCATCTTTACTGACTTTTTTTTTCTTTATGTGACAGAGTCCAAAAGGAGATTGTCAGAACAAATGCAAGCTGCTAGACATGTCAGGTACTGAAGAAGTTGTTGCTGAAGGCCGTTGGCAATGCAAAGAACCCACAGCTTTGGTTAATGGTCTTCCTATAGGACCAAAAGCAGTAAAAGTCTTCGTGGATGTAGTTCATAAACAAGAGACATTTCTATGGAGACCTACGAAACAAGTCAGATATCTTGGGGAATCTGTGAAGTCATTCGTTGCATGGCCTGCTAATAAGTGTGCTTTTGAAGATAACACAGATTCTATGTTTCAAGGGTTTCGTGAACATACTCCTACATCAGCTGCGAAAGCATTATATGCGAAGGTTGCATCTCCATTATCAGCACCAGAAGGTATAAAGGCTGCATCTCCTAATTGTATATCTCCTACGCATCAACTCCAACAAGCTCCTGTTAAGAAAAGAGTGTTGCAGACCCAATCACCGACACAAAGATCTACGGTAAGATACTTCTCATATTGTGTGGCCTTCAGCTTTTGTTCTTATATCAACTATAAACTGGTTTCTATTGCATGCCTTGTAGCGTAATAGTCCATCACAGCAACCCAAAGAGAATCAGAAGTGTAAGTTAATGGAGCTTAGCGGAAAGAATGAGGTAGTGGCTGAGGGACGTTGGGCTTCAGACAACCCAGAGCAGAAGGTTCACTTTGTTCCTTTGGGGCATAACGCAGTTAAGATATGGGTTGAAATTGTGAAAGTTCCAACTGCAGCAGTTTGGAGGCCATCAGATGAAATTGAAATCATGGGGGATGCAATTGGATCAGCCATTGCATGGCCAAAGGAGAAAGTCATTTTGGGTTGAATGTTATCAGGTTCACTCTAGCACTATTTCTAGTTTGGTTTGAGACTTGAATGGGGAAGTAGATTTATGTAATGAATGGTTGCACTCTTGGTTGTTTTGTGTGTTTCAAACTTGTTTGAATTGTGTTCGGCTTTCAGTATTTTGTCATTAAAACAGGTTTCGGATTAATGGAAAATGTGCAATCTTTGAAACTTATGGCATACCAAAATTATATTGCTATCAATAAATAAACTATTGCATATTAAAAATTGCTATGCAGTCATATACCGTAGCTTCACAAATGAGCCATGACATAAACAAATACAGCATTACAAAAGAGCTATAACTTATCAGAGTGCAACACAAAGATTTGCTACAAGAGTAAAACATATAGCGTTAAATCAATGCTACCAAATAACTACATTAGCGTTTAAACAATAAGCTATCATAAGAGAAAACAATACATAGCAAGTAAAAACAATGCTATCATAAGTAACTCTTTCAATAGCAGTAGTGAAAAACGCTATAATATATGGGCGACCTATTATAGCTGGGGCAGACATAGCGTTTGATAATTCGCTATCAATGACGTATTATTGCATATATCCAACGCTATCAATGCCCCTTTTTTTGTAGTGAATCCTAGCATTAAGAGTTTCTAACAAGTAAGAAATCAATATTTCCAAGTTTTAAACAACCTAAACCATTACTAGATCACCCTTACCTTACTCAAACCCAGAAATATATAAAGAACTACTCACTAATAATCATAGAAACACAAAAAAATACATAGTTGGGATGATATAAGATGAGAGAAATAGATGATCAACAAGAACAACACAAGAAAATCAAACCAAACTTGAAAAGATGATGAAAGAAAATAAAGTTGTGATCTAGATCCATAAATGGATCAAGGAGTAGATCATGCCTCTCCTCATACACCAATAGGCCTTAAATAATGGGAAAAAAGTGGCTTGGTCAACGTCAAAACATGGGAGGGTCTACAAGCCAAAAGAAAAAGAGAAAGTAACATGTGGACAAAAGTAGGTCCTCACAGCGGCATGATTGATATGTGTCAAGTAAATCGGTCACAACTCTTTGTGTATAGCTCTAAATGACTTCAAACCACCTCCACTAGAAATCTAACTCAATTTCCTATAACTTTAATTTAAAGATATAAAGCTAAATGTTAACGTAAGCTCTTCATATGACTCAATCTTTCAAGGTCAAATCTCACAGCGGGATTGGGAGGCCGCTTTGAGACCTCTTGACCCACAGCGACTTGGGGAGGCCGCTGGAACTCCCGGTTTTTTGTATTTCTTCATAGCGGTTTCAGTAGGCCGATGTGGGATGCCGTTGTGAGGTCTAGTCGTGATCCTTAGCTGTTTTTCCACTTCTTTTGGATGTATTTCAATCCCAACTTGTTCATTATCACCTTAATGCTCCGTTGTTACCTTAATGCTCCGCCATGATCCTTCACTACCTAAAGCAAAAGAATAAGAAAAAAAATACAACCTAATGATGTCTAACACATCCTAAAACTAAAATGAAATGGAAATCATGATTAAAGCACCTATAATACAATACATCATAGACCTTGCTTGTTTCAAGTTTGTTCATCTCGAACTCTGATTTGATTTCACCCTCACAATTGTTTAAGGACACTTTCACAATATAAAGCCCCGCTAAGGTCAAGTTGCAAACACGGTCTTCTGTCAAACATATCAGTTTTTTCAAAATGATACTCCCCATTAAGTTCAATTATCAACATTTAATGGATAAATCCACCACGGATTTTGCCCACAAAATATGTCAACAATAAGATCTGAATTAGAGTTCATATCTTTTCAACTCAAATTGGGCCCAAATGTTTAATATTTCAAACGGTTTAAGAAAATTTCACTTTGACGAAAAAACTCGTATTCAGATGTCTAGCTCTTCCAAAAAGGCTTCAGCTCAAAATGAGCTCTAGCTCGAAACAAGCACATCCAGCTCGAAACGAGCTCTGCGAGCTCTACCATCTCTACAAGCTAAGAAGGTGAAATATGTGGTTCATATCGGTTAAGATACTGCGAGTTCCACAGAGTGAAGTGGAACATGTGTTGTGTGAAATATGTGGAAATGTCGAGTTCAACGAGAAGCTATTAAACGAAACAAGAGGCTTTAGTTCAAGGGATCTTCTTTTCAATACACTTTTGTACGTGAAACAGATGTATGAGTTCTTATAATACTCTCATTCGGTATTTTGTAATAGTCTTATCATTCAATATTAAATAATATGAAACTCAGTTCGTTTAAATAGTTTTTTTGAAGTATCGTGTGATTTTTGAATTTTTCCTTAACCAAACTACAAATTCATAATATAGATTTCCGAACCCACAAATATATATAGTGATATACGATAGTAAAGAGTAAATGGTGGGAGAGATTTGGATAAATGAGTCATGAGGCATATATGATGTGTCTCTCACAAGTAATTGTTGATATTAGCAATGAATAAATGGTCCAAAATGTTCGAATAAATGAAAAAAAAAAAGTTAAAGTAAAATCTTCTAAGAACTTGAATTCTTAACCATTAAAACTTTTCGTTTTATAGGAAAATAAAACAACTCGAAGCAAATCGTGTTTTTCTCAAACACAAATGCAACTTTCATGATGGAATTTTAAGGAATTGATATTCAGTGGTTACTGAAAATGGAGTAACATCCGTAAAAATCAACCGAATCATATTAAACTTTAATAAAGTAAAGGTTATGTCATTTTATGTCATTACACAGAGTTAGAAAAATATGCCATTTGCATAATAAAAATAGACCCCCCCCCCCCCCCAAAGCTTCCGACATATATTTATGGCAAAACATTATCTTGTGTGGAATCCTATTAATCTAATGGTCAAAAGTTTACATCATGTTTAGTGTTAAATTTCGAGAGATTGCATTTTCTTTTTTTCCTTTCTTTTTATAACCCAAAGTATCCGAGCTTTATCAAAATGAGTCTTGACTAGCGTATGGCGCCTATCTTATGTGACGGTCGCATGTATGTTTCTGAAAATCGATGATGCTCTTAGTTTAATCTACTGATGGTCGGAAGGATTCGAACTTAAATGACGAGAATGTACTAACACTCATTTTATCACTATGATATGAACTCCTAGTTAAAAGAGATTGCATTTTCAACATATTAACGGATGTAAATCCCATTTGTTGCGGCCAGTTTCCGAAATTTGTCCATCATAAACATATAATATGTAATGTTGTTCATCGTGGATCTATGTGTTAAAGAAAAAGTTACATCGTGGTGGAATAGTTATTTTGTAAAACTGCTCACTCTAATCGCATGTGATATGAATAGTTGCCTTCGATTGATTATTATAAATAACATCGGCTTTGATTAGTGACGTAATAGTAAAAATGTTAGAGGCATACCGCTTTTTTGTTACCAATCACGAAAACGTTATCAAAGCTACAGTCAAAACGGTTACTCTCAGCTTTTTGTTACCGCTTTCGCTGACAGCTTTCACTAACCGCTTTCACTTACAGTTTTTCACTATTCAACCGCTTACCACTTTTGCTAATTGCTAATATAACCGTTCCGCTTTTGGGCACCAATCATATCCATTAAAAAATTTCATAATTTAAATATTATTAAATTAGAAATATATTTTAAGAAATAAACCTTTAATTTGTAAAAAAGTTACATGATATGTTATTGGAATTTGTTAAGGATAATGTTACATTGATACTTAGTATATATGTTTTCTAGATTAATCTATAGATCTAAACCTAAGATGTTGTACTATATATATTTGTTTTTTAAATTCAATAATATCCAAGAAATTTCATAGAGTTTGACATAGTATCAGAGCGGTCAAACTAAACATGTTTTCCCCCGATCTTTATCGCTCTACCTTTGATTTTTTTTTCTTTTCTCTTCAATCATGGCCAATCAAACCACCGTGACAATTACCAACAAAGATGCAATCTCTGTGTCGCCCTACTATCTTCATCCCTCAGATCATCCACACCAGTCTCACGTCAATATTACTCAACAATGACAAATATGAATGATGGGCGAATTTCACTCGTAATAACTTACAAACCAAGCTTATCGACAACACTTTAACTAAGCCGTCAACTACATCTCATGATTACTCACGATAGATTCAAACTAATTCTATGTTAATTGGTTGGCCCTATGTGAGTCTCGATTCTCAAGTTCAGAAGTTTGTATATGTTGTTGATGATGCTCGCGTGATTTGGGAGAATCTAAATATTGATTCCAATTAGCAATGCATCTCTGGTGCATCAACTAAAGGTGAATTTTTCTGCTTGTCACCAAAAAGGGCAAGCCATATCAGATTACTTTGAAAAGCTTAAAATCATGTGGGATGATTTAGATGATTACAAACCACTTCTCTCATGATGTTTAAATGCGATCAAATGTTCATTTCAGTCAAAACAGAGCACTTTGAGATCATGAACGAATTCACCAATTTTTTATAGGCCTTTACGCTGAAATTTTTTTTAAAGATCGCACAAACTGACTCGTTCGGTTATGTTGTGTTGATACTCTAAATCTCAATAATATACATTCGAAGATCATTTCGGAAGAACGAATGCACGACATCTAACTGTGATACGAAGGAAGAACGAATGCATTGATGTCGTTGCATTTTTGTCCAAATTGGAGTTAGCGCTATCGCTTATGTTACTCGCGTCAACAACATTCGTCCATGCACTCATTTTGGAAGAAAAAAACACAACGCTGACACATGTTTCAAACTACACAGAGTCACATGATTGTTGCAACAAAAAATATGGTGATTCAAACATACAACTTGAATCTGGTCGTGGTCGTGGTTGAAACAATAGCATTCACGGCAAAGGTAGGGGATGTGGCTACAACTAGCATGCTAACAATGCTCAACTTCAACCAGAATCAGAGATACCTGATATTTTGGGAGTAAACAAAGAATCATGGAATGCTATAGTAAAAATTCTAAAGCAAGACAATGTTTCTTATACAAATACTCTCTGGTAATATAGATTTCTTTCTAGACTATGGCGCTTCTCATCCAATGATTGAATACTTGTATTTACGAATTGATATTCAAGATATCCCTACTAGTATCGTTGATCTTCCTAATCGAAATCATACTTTCGAAACTAAAGAAGGAAATTACGTACTACTTAGTTTGCATATGCAGCTATCTCGTGTTCTCTTCATCGCAGACCTAAACTGCAAACTTATTTCTCTTGCTTGTTTTCTAACAGAACTAAACAATTTCTCTATGTTAACTCACAAGTTATGCATGATAAGGAACCACACTTCTAAGATGCTAATTGGAGCCAATGAAGAAGAAAATGGATTTTATCACTTGCTGATAGAGTCTAAGTTTTAATCCTATTCTACTGCAAGTGCACAGTCAATGCAATTATAGTATGTAGGGTATCGAATCCACAGAAACTCTCGGTAACGATAGATAATAGAACGGTTGAGTTAAACTAGGAGAAAGTAGTGAGAAACTAAAAAACAAAGAAGAAAAGTAAATCAGGTTGCAAGATTGGTTTGAAAGCAATTAACTAAAAGCGCTAAGTCTAGGGAGTTCTCAGGAAATCAGATAAGCAAATCATATAACCAGTCATGATCAAATTAAGTACGGTTCTAGAACTCAAACGTGATATAGAACTAACCAACTTTCATTGTGAGAATTCTCTAAGTCTAATAGCAGAAATCCAAATTTTTTTGTAATTCCTAACAGATTAAACTAGCCTTAAGTTCAGGTTTGATATGTTCACAATTCAATTAAACCAAATTTCTTTGTGAGTAATTCAAATGCTCAACCTAAATAGTCCAGATTCTAAATCACACTTTCGTGTCAATTTAACAACCTAAGATCTAGATTCTAAGTGACCAGGTTAGAAACTAGTGTTAAGCACAGTTTAGATTGAAGAACAATTATGATATGAATCCCTAACTGAAATAAATAAATCTAGCAAGTCATGAAATCCCTATGAGAATCCCTAAACCTAACTATGAATCTACTCAGACATAGATAATGAAAACATAATCAATGGATTAATAGATTACATAAATAAAGAGTAAAGATTAAAGGGGTTCGAAATCTTCTCCAAAAGCAGGAAGCGGTACAGGATTAGATCAGCCCCAAAAGCTCTAAAATCTCTATGCTCAAAGTATGAAAGCGTAAGTAAAGCGTAGCGTAAAGCGTCCCTAAAACTAATGTAAAAACCTAATTATAAAGGCCTAATCACGTCTTGGGGATTCTTTGTAATTATCAGAAACTTCTGGGCAAAAGTGCAATATCCAATCTTCATTAAACCGCCGAAGATAAGCCCATCTTGCTAGTGTGTCGATCGATGCACAATGTGTGTCGATCGATTGATAGGTAAAGATTTATCCATATACTAACTGCAAGTGCACAGTAATATTAATGTATTACTTAGGGTATCGAATCCACGAGAACTCTAGGCAACGATATAATTAGAACAGAAAAGATTAAACTAGGAGAAAGCAAATATGATTAGAAACTAAAAAGAAAAACAAGAAAGTAAATCAGTAGTGAGGTTTGTTGTAAGCAATTCGGCAAAGCGTTAAGTCTTGGGAGTTCTCAGGAAATCAGGAACATAAGCTAATCAATCAATCGGGATCTAATATCATAAATCTGTTCTAGAACTGGAATCACGGAAGTATAAGAAACCAACTTTCGTTGTGAATCCTATCTATGTCTAACAACCTAGCAAACCAACTTTCGTTGTGAGTTCTAGAGTTCTAAACAAGCATTAATCACGAGTTCGTTCGTTCACAATTTCTCTAAACCAAATTTTTTTGCGAGTAGATCAAATTGCTCATCTAGGTTCTTTCTAGCTAATTAACCAACTGTCGTTGTATCAATCAACCTAACATCAATAATCTAAGTGGCCAATTCAGATTAAGCATTAAGAACAACCTAGATAAAGAACTAACAAATATGAATCCCTACAGATTAATCATCCTAACAGGTAATCTACTCAGACATGATCATCGAAACAGAAAATATCATGAATAGAAAACCAAATATTATAAAATCAAATAAAGAACTGGGGTTCGAAATCCTCTCTCTTTCGAGAGCAGGATCAGCCACTAACTCTCTCTGAAAATAGAATAAAGCGTAAGTAAAGCGTAGCCTAAACAATGGCTTAAAAACCCTAATATAGTGGTCTAATCACGTATGTGCATCGATCGATGCCAAAGGTGCATCGATCGACACATGTATCAAATGTCGACAGTGAACTCTATCTCTCGGGTCAATACTCCAAAATGCTCTATAATGTCCAATTCCGCTCCAAACGTGTCTAGACCTGTAAACATACTAAAAAGACTCCAAAACATAACTTAAGACTCGATAAATAAGGTATATACCATGGTTAAAATCCCTAAAATCCATGGTATATCAACTCCCCCAAACTTAGCTCTTGCTTGCCCTCAAGCAAGTAAATAACCAAAGTATAAGAAAAGAGGTTTGAAAACACAGAAACTCATTTCGTCCTAGGAACTTTCGCATTCACATTCACTTAGTAAACCATTGAAAACTTCCCTACAGAACTCAAGACCACAATATACTTCCCCCACACTTAGCAACTGTCCCAAGTAAACTCCACAATCAAGTTAGGACATTCAAATTCACCACACTAGACTCTGTATACAATTAGGTGCGGTCTCACAGAGGGAGTATCGAATCAAAGGACACATGGACTCAACCTATTCAGTATCTGACCACTAAACTGTCGGTTTCTGGTTTCTTTCTATTCCCTTTCTTCCTTAGCACTGATTTTTCTCCAATGGGTATCCTATGAATACCTGGTTAGATATGGGTGTCCTTGGTAGGTTGATCTGTTTGGGGTTTTCTAATAGTCATAGAGGCTCTGCAAGTCTGTCCAATGGTCACTTAGTTCCTATTACAGCGAAAAAGTTTCCTCGAAAAATCATAGTTTCATACAAATTTTGACTCAATAAAACAATTTTGAAAAACATAGGACTGACTCTAAAAAAACAAAAGCGTGCGTCAGTAGCTTCCTCCCCCACACTTAAACTACACTGTCCCCAGTGTAATCAAAGCATGAGCTCGGTGAAAACAGATAATCAAATGAAAAGAGTCCGAAAAATCCAGAGTTACGTACCTCTCGTCGCACTGTGTCGATCGATGCTCAGGACTGCAACGATCGACGCAAGGCGCATTTGCTCGATTCATTCGTGTAATCGCACTGTGTCGATCGACACACATGTTGTGTCGATCGATGCTAGGCGATTTTTGACATGTTCTCTCGGCTGAAAACACTAAAACAAAAAATTAAAATAACAAAGACTGAAAAATGAAAAACAAAAACAAAAACTGACTCTATAGTGGGTTGCCTCCCACTCAGCGCTTGTTTTTAGTCATTAGCTTGGCTATAGGATAGAGATTAGACTCAAGGCGGTTTCAACAGAGACTTTGAATGTCTCTGTGAATATCTCTTCATCCAAGGTGGTGTATTTGCTTTCGGATCATGAGATTTCCCAAGGAACGAAGGAGTAGAATCAGGGCGGTAGCGAAGCTTGGGTGGGATACTGCGTTTTCCTGCATTCAAAGTAATGCGGTTAGGAGGTTTATGCTTAGATGATTTATGCCTTACCTTTGGTGGAGATCTGATGTTTGGAGCTTTCTGCTTATGAGCAGTTGCAGGTACTGAAGATGTTAAAGCAAGTTCAAGAGGAACCGCCATCTTCTTCTCTCCAATTGGAACCTCTGGTTCCACCTCAACACTGAAGCTATGTCCATCAATGGTGCCTCTCTGCAGCTTATCAATCTTAAACCTCAATGTCTCATCTCCCAGTTGGAGGTCAATCAATCCATGTCGCACATTAATCTCAGCTCCAGCAGTAGCTAGGAATGATCTTCCAAGTAGCAGAGGATCATCAGGCTCAATCTCATACTTCAGCACCACAAAATCTGTTGGAATCAAGTAGTTTCCAACTCTGACAGGAATATCCTCAAGAACTCCTTCCGGATATCGCTTTGAACGATCAGCTAGGATATGAGAAATCCTAGTAGGCTGGAATTCCATCTTTCCCAATCTCACAGGAACTGAGTACGGCATTAGATTCACACAAGATCCCAAGTCACACATAGAATGCTTGAACCTGTCCTTAGAGATAGAACAGTCTAGCACAAAGGCTCCTGGATCCGGAAGCTTCTCTGTAATCTCAATCAGCTTCTTTTCCATCACTTTCATGCAGTTATCCACTTCCAGCTTTTGTTTAGACGGTTTAGGAACCTTAGGATATGGCACATGGGGCTTATAGACTCGTTCTGGGACTGTTGCAGGTTTCTGGTCTCGTCTGCGATCTATGTCGATCGATGCATAGGATTTGTCGATCGACACAAGGCGATTTTGTTCAATTTCATTAGAGGGATCGGGATTGCATCGATCGACATCAAGTGTGTGTCGATCGATGCATGTCTCAGACAGGCAATATTCATCCAGAAAATCTGAGATTATGCTCTCTTCTTCACCTAGCAACTCAATCTCATCTCCAGTGATCACAACATTAACGTATTGTTTCCGTTCAGCTTTCTCAGCTTCATTTTGCTTTTGTATTGCTCCAGCTGTTTGTTGAACTCGGACATCTAGCTTCTTCATATGTGTACTCAAAAATTCAAACTTTCCATTCAGATTTTCATATGTCGAAATCTATAGCAGTCTTAGTCTGATCCTCCAGCAAATGCTCCATCATGGCTTCCATCTTGCTCTCATAAGCATTAGCAGCAGGAGGTGTCTGATAAGAAGATGATCCATAGGTTCTCTGATAAGAATTACCTTGCTGATTACCAAACCTGTTTCCTTGGAATCCAGAGCCACTGATGTAGTTCAAATCTTCTTCTTGCTTCTCCAATAACTGCTCCATCATACTTATCAGCTTATCAGACTGCTTATTTTGAGGAGGAAAAGGCTGATATGATGGATATTCATAATCTCTGGTGAATGAATAGGAACCATAGTCTCTGCAGAATGAGTTATTCTGCTGATTTTCCAACATCCGTTCCATCATTCCCATCATCTTACGCGCTGTGTTGATCGATGCAGAGCCGTGTTGATCGATGCAAGCTCGAAGAAATATCGATCGACACACATGACCGTGTCGATCGATGCAAGGCGATTACAGGGGTACCTGAAACGCAAGAACAGAAAAAGAAAAAAAATTAGTAACAAAAAATAAAAACAAAAAAACCTAGTCTAAACCCTAAGTTCAAATCTATCGAAGACTCAAGAGAGTCCCCGGCAACGGCGCCAAAAACTTATAGGTCAAGAATTATCCCTATACTAACTGCAAGTGCACATTAATATCAATGTAGTACTTAGGGTATCGAATCCACGAGGACTCTAGGCAACGATAGAATTAAAACAGAAAAGATTAAACTAGGAGAAAGCAAATATGATTAGAAACTAAAAAGCAAAACAAGAAAGTAAATCAGCAGCGAGGTTTGTTGTAAGCAATTAGGCAAAGCGTTAAGTCTAGGGAGTTCTCAGGAAATCAGGAACATAAGCTAATCAATCAATCGGGATCTAATATCATAAATCTGTTCTAGAACTGGAATCACAGAAGTATAAGAAACCAACTTTCGTTGTGAATCCTATCTATGTCTAACAACCTAGCAAACCAACTTTCGTTGTGAGTTCTAGAGTTCTAAACAAGAATTAATCACGAGTTCGTTCGTTCACAATTCCTCTAAACCAAATTTCTTTGCGAGTAGATCAAATTGCTCATCTAGGTTCTTTCTAGCTAATTAACCAACTGTCGTTGTATCAATCAACCTAACATCAATAATTTAAGTGGCCAATTCAGATTAAGCATTAAGAATAACCTAGATAAAGAACTAACAAATATGAATCCCTACAGATTAATCAACCTAACAGGTAATCTACTCAGACAGGTAATCAAGCCCTTAGGTGAGAAAATTAAGTCAAATTAAAGGTGAAGACAGTAAAGGATCCTCTGATACCTGAAGTGATATGGGTGTACTCAGTAGGTTGATCTGTGTTGGGGTTTTCTAATAGTCATAGATTGTCTGCAAACTCATCCCAATGGTCACTTAAGTTCATGCAAAATGTTGTTAACTTCTCAAAAATTCACTGTTTCTTACTTAAACCGTTTTGACTCAATAAAACAAAACAAAAAAAAATTTAAAATAGGACTGACTCTAAGAAAATAAAAAGATAAAAGTCAGTACCACCTCCCCCACACTTGAAACACACTGTCCCCAGTAGTGTCAAGCTAAGGGTTGGTAAAAGAAAGTTAAAATGTTAAGGGATGAGTTAAGTTATGTCTGATTTTTACCTGTCTCGCGCATGCATCGATCGTTACGCATAAATGCGACGATCGTTGCAAAGCGATTTGCGTTATGGGTCGATCGTTGCTCAGGACCGCAACGATCATTGCTCAGGACCGCAACGATCGCTGCAATGCGATTTTCGTGTTGTGACGATCGACACACAGGACCGTGTCGATCGTTGCATTGCGATTCTGCCGAGACCTGCAGACAAAACTCACCAAAACCAAAAACAAACGTAAAATCCTAACAAAAACACCAAAAATGAAAATGCAAAAACGAAACAGTGGGTTGCCTCCCACTCAGCGCTTGTTTAAGGTCATTAGCTTGACCGGACGAACAAGATCAAGTTCCTGGAGATCTCGAGAGAGACTGTGAATGCCTCTGCACAAGTCTCCTCATCCAAGGTGGAGAGTAAGCTTCATCAGTGTGAGCTCATACAAGAAAAGAAGGAATGAAATATTCTCCAGGATCTAAAACCAAAGTCTCACTCGTCTTCTCTCCATATCCATCCTCAATCCTAAAGGTTTGCCCATCAATTTCTGGCTTGCGTAGCATATCCATCTCAAAGTGCAGAGGCTCATCTCCCAGATAAAGATCAATCAAACTGTTCCTTACGTCGATCACTGCCCCAGCAGTGGCTAAGAATGGCCTTCCCAATATCAGAGCATCATCCTGCTCACTGTCGTACTTAAGCACCAAGAAATCTGTCGGAACTAAGTAGTTTCCAAATCTCACTGGGACGTCCTCAAGAACTCCTTCCGGAATCCTTATTCACTGATCAGCTAGGACAAGAGAGGTCCTAGTGGGTGAAAAATCTGTCATTCCCAGCTTCTCTGCTACAGAGTATGGCATGAGACTTCCAGAAGCTCCTAAATCACACAGAGAACGCTTGAAACCATCCTCAAAAATAGAACAACTTAGCACAAATATCCCAGGATCAGGTAGCTTCTTAGGAATCTGAGTTAGCAGCACATCACTGATCTGTCTAGGGACCACTATTACCCAATCTTTCAGCATTTCATCCATTGGCAGCATCTTCTCCAAGTACCTCTGCACACAAGGGTGATAAGGTCGATCATCAGATGGTGGAAGTTCTTCCAACTTCTCATCCATCCTAGCTGTCTGACCTCATCAATCTCCTGTTGAGTTATCTCAGACACTCCAGGGAATAGTCTATTAATCTCTTGATCTGTTTCCTCATTAATGCCATGAGAATCAAGTGAGGTTGTCTGTCCACGGCATGCAACGATCGCTGCAAAAGGTGCATCGATCGATGCAGCAAAATTTTCACAGATTCCACCTGAGAGATTTTCTTCAGTTTCGGGTTTTTCAGCTTCTTCCACCAGTTCAGTTGTATTTAACTCAAATTTTTCACCTTGGTATGATCCATCATCAATATACACTGACCAAGCCTTAATGTGGGTGTCCATGACATTCTTTCCCTTAACCGAGCTTGAAATTTGGCTCACCTAAGTGTCCAATTTCTTCACATGAGTACTTAAGGACTCAAACTTCCCATTAAGGTCTTCATACACAACATCTAACTTCATGTTAAAGTCCACATCAGTCTTAGTCTGCCCTTCCAGAAATTGCTCCATCATGGCATCCATCTTGCTCTCATGAGCATTAGCAGCATGAGGTGTTTGATAAGAAGAAGATCCATAAGTCCTCTGATTACCTTGCTGAAAAGGTTTCTGAAAACCAGCATTCTGTCCAAATCCAGAAGAGTTTTGGTTGCTTATGAAAGCACTCTTCTGTCCACCATTGAAGAACCTATTACCTTGTTGATTACCAAACATATTCCCTAGAAAACCAGATCCTCCAATGTAGTTCACATCCTCTTCCTGATCATCTTCTTCAGCTTGGATCACTTCAACATCTTGAGCAAAATGGACAGCTTTCTTCCCAGCCAGCAAATTACAAACAATGTCCAACTTAGTCCTAATATCAGCTATCTCCAGAATATCTATCTTCCCACCAGACTCCTTCCTTCTCCTATCAACAGTCTTGCAGCTATTACTGCTCACCAAGTTATATATCAATTGCTTAGCTTGCTTAGGAGTCCTAGTGTTGAAATTTCCATTGCTGGAATTATCCAACGCAGTCTGGTAAGTGAGATCTATACCTCTAAAGAAAATGCCCAGCAGTGTCACCTCAGTGAATCCATGATGCGGACAGTCACGTTGATACTTCTTAAATCTCATCCAGGCAGTCTTAAGAGGCTCTATAGGACCTTGGGAGAAAGTGAAAATGTCCTGTCTCGACTGATCAGAGCGAGCATCATCATAGAAGTGTCTAAGAAACTCACTCTTCACAGCATCCCAAGTAGTAAACTTCCCAAGTGGAAGTTGTTTCAACCAGGCAGCAGCATCTCCAGTGAGAGAGTAAGGGAAGAGTTTGAGAAACAGATAATCATAGTTCACTCCATCATACTTCATCCCAGTGACTATGTCCTAAAACTCATCAATATGATCCATTGGCTGCTCATTAAGGAAACCATGGAAGGCATTCTGCCTCAAAATAGAGTAGTCGATGGTCTTGATCTCGAAGTCATTCCTTTAAAAACCAGGAGGTACAAGTGCTGACCGGTTAGAATGAAACTCATCCGGACGGTTATAGTCAGCTAAGGTCCTCTCATGAATAACCATCTGCCTCTGACCTTGTCCTTGTTCCTGTCGTGGTTCGGGATCAGGTTCAGGGATCACATTCCCTTCAGCATCAATCCAATGCCCATCATCCTTCTACGGATTGTTTTGTCGGTCCTTCGGGACACCTTGAGCATCGGGTATCAGAATCAGACGTTCTTGAACCATCCTTGCTCGTTGAACTTTCCTGTTAGTTCTCTATAGTCTAGCAAGCTCCTCAAGTCTGAGATTAACGAGATTCGAGTTCGGATTACTTCTGGTATCACGCGTCTGCATAAACCGTCTGTAATCGCAGTGCAACGATCGATGCTAAGGTGCAACGATCGACTCAACTCCAGTCGCCTGGTAATGATCGACACAAAAGGATGCAACGATCGATGCCAAGCGAATATCAGACCTGCGACAGAGAAAAACAGAGAAAATTAGTAACCAAAAAAAAAAAATCCTAGTCTAAACCCTAAGTTCAAATCTATCGAAGACTCAAAAGAGTCCCCAGCAACGGCGTCAAAAACTTGATAGGGTCTAAGTTTTAATCCTATTCTACTGCAAGTGCACAGTCAATGCAATTATAGTATGTAGGGTATCGAATCCACAGAGACTCTCGGTAATGATAGATTATAGAACGGTCGAGTTAAACTAGGAGAAAGTAGTGAGAAACTAAAAAGCAAAGCAGAAAAGTAAATCAGGTTGCAAGATTGGTTTGAAAGCAATTAACTAAAATCGCTAAGTGTAGGGAGTTCTTAGGAAATCAGACAAGCAGATCAGATAATCAGTCAAGATCAAATTAAGTACGGTTCTAGAATTCAAACACGGATATAGAACTAACCAACTTTCGTTGTGAGAATTCTCTAAGTCTAATAGCAGAAATCCAAATTTCTTTGTAATTCCTAACAAATTAAACTAGCCTTAAGTTCAGGTTTGATATGTTCACAATTCAATTAAACCAATTTATTTGCGAGTAATTCAATTGCTCAAACTAAATAGTTCAGATTCTAAATCACACTTTCGTGTCAATTTAACAACCTAAGATCTAGATTCTAAATGATCAGGTTAGAAACTAGTGTTAAGCACAGTTTAGATTGAAGAACAATTATGATATAAATCCCTAACTGAAATAAATAAATCTAGCAAGTCATGAAATCCCTATGAGAATCCCTAAACCTAACTATGAATCTACTCAGACATAGATAATGAAAACATAATCAATGGATTAATAGATTGCATAAATAAAGCGTAAAGATTAAAGGGGTTCGAAATCTTCTCCAAAAGCAGGAAGCGGTACAGGATTAGATCAGCCCCAAAAGATCTAAAATCTCTATGCTCAAAGTATGAAAGCGTAAGTAAAGCGTCCCTAAAAACTGATGTAAAAACCTAATTATAAAGGCTTAATCACGTCTTGGGGCTTCTTTGTAATTATCAGGAACTTCAGGGCAAAAGTGCAATATCCAATCTTCATTAAACCGCCGAAGATAAGCCCATCTCGCTAGTGTGTCGATCGATGCACAATGTGTGTCGATTGATGCAGATCTCTGTTTTGGACAGTGAACTCTATCTCTCGGGTCAAAACACCAAAACGCTCCAAAAAGCTCCATAATCTCCAATTCCGCTCCAAACTTGCATATATTTAATAATACATGTAAAAGACTCTAAAGAAACACTAAAAGACTCTAAAACATACTTATATCATGGCCTAAAACCGGTAAAACCATGATATATCACTTGCGCGGAACAATTTTGGCTAAGGCACATAAAGTTGAGCAATTGGAAAGCAAGACATTATGGCATTTACAACTGGGACATCCTTCCAAGAAATTTCTATTAAGTTTTTCAACAATCTAGGCAGTTTTAGTAGTAGCAGTAGTGATCTCAATGAGTTTTTGATGTTTGCATTCGTGGAAAACAAACAAGATCTGTTTTTCTGAAAGTTCCAATAAAGGATAAAATTGTTTCTCACTTATTAACTATGATGTCTGGGATCCCTAAAAGTTACCTTCTTCTTCCGGTGCACACTACTTTCTTACTATTGTCGACGAACATTCTCATGATGTTTGGAATCATCTCCTTCTCGCTAAGAGCGAGGTATCACATGTTCTTCAAAATTTTGTGGCTATAGCTTAAAATCAATTCAACAAAAGGTTAAGGTGGTGCATACGGATAATGGAACTAATTTTTTGAATCCTATATCGTTTTTCTCTACCAAAGGAATCTTGCACCAAACTTCTTGTGTTAATACTCCATAGAAAATGGATGCGTCAAACGCAAACACGGATACATTCTTAACATGGCTAGAAATCGGCTATTTCAAGCTAAGCTTCCTAAACATTTGGAGCTATTTGTTCTCACTGCCGCCTACTTAATAAACAGAACGCCTACACTAATTCTTGAAGGACAAACGGTATACGAGATTTTACACAACAAACAGTTGTTATACAAAAATCTCAGGGTCTTTGGATGCTTATGTTATGCTAGGAAATATTCTTCCAGAAAAGACAAGTTTAAAGAAAGAGGAAGGTGTTGCATCTTCATGGGATATCCTCACAAACAAAAAGGATCGCGCGTTTTTTATCTTGAAATGAACGAGTTCTTCGTCTCGCGTGATGTAATCTTCAGCGAAGATGAATTTCCTTATTATTCTCCACATCTTTAATCGTCTTCTTCACCACATGTCTCCGTGCAGCCACATTTTTTCTTTGATGAAGACAATCCTATTTCATCTATCACTACACCACTGACCGAAAACAGGGGGAGCATCACTCAGACCAACGTCTATATCTTATTGCTAACTTTGTCTCTTGTGCAAGGTTCTCGGACAATCATCAACAGTTCATTGTTGCAGTCTCTCTTTTTGATGCACCTTGGATGTATCATGAAGTCGTTAAAGAAAAACAATGGTGAAATGATGTTTCTTTTAAGGTTGATGTGTTGAAAGATCAACATACGTGGGACTTAATGAAACTTCTAGCAGGGCTTAAAGCGCTTGGCTCAAAATGGGTTTTTCTATCAAATACAAATCTGATGGTACAATTTACTGGTAAAAAGCTAGGCGTGTAGCTTTAGGAAACCATTAAAAGAAGGAATCGATTTCAATGATTTTCTTCACATGTCGTCACGATGAAAAATGTATGGATCCTTCTATATGATGTGGCAGCTAAGAATTGGGAACTTCAACAAGTAGGTGTTCACAATGTCTTCTCCATTGCGATCTAAAAGAAGAAATCTACATGAAACCCCCACATGGATTCAAAACTGCAAATTTTGCAAGTTTATCTACGGTTTAAGCCTCTTTGCTGGTTTGAAAAACTATCTACTGCTCTCCTCGAATAGGGATCTAAGAAATAAAATAAGGATTACTCTCTTTTATCATACATATGTGGCCTCATCAGTTTTCATATCATCGTCTATGTTGCCTACTCTCTTTTCTCAAACATGGTCATATGTGGTAATGATCCCTATGTATTGCAAAGTTCACGTTATATCTCAGTCAATGCTTCAAAATTAAATATCTCGGGACTCTAAAGTACTTATTAGACATTTAGGTAGCACACAGTCTTAAGGCATATACTTATCTCAACGCAATAACTGTCTTGATGTAATCAAAGAATGCAGACACTTGGGCTCTCGTCCTGTCGATACACAACTGGAACAAAATCATAAGCTTGCCTCTTCAGAAATTCCATCTCATGATAACCTTGAACAATATAGACGATTAATGGGGCGACTATTCTACATCACGCACACTAAACCGGAGATTACATATGCTGTAAACATGCTTGAACAATTTAAGCAAGTTTCTTCAACCGATCATTGGAATGCTGCAATCAGACTAGTGTGCTATTTGAAGGGGTTTCCTGGTCAGGGAATTATACTTTCATCTTCTTCCTCCTCACAACTCATGTTATTCATAAACTTAGATTGCAAAACATGCCTGATCACGCAACGATTCTTGACATGCTTTCTTGTTCTTCTTGGAAATTCACCATTTTCTTGGAAAATCAAGAAACAAGACATTGTTTCTCAATAATCAGCTGAAATCGAGTATCATGAAATGGCCATGACATGTCAGCTGATGTGGGTTAATGTTCCTCTCTCGCTCAGTGTTTCTAATGACCAGCCAATGAAATTAGTCTATGACAGAAAATCTGCTCTTCATAACGCTCTTAATCATGTATTTCGGGAGAGAATGAAACATACTGAATCTGATTGTCACTTTATTCGTGACAAGATCACAGCTCGCAATCAAGTTATTGCTCATGTTTCTATTTACGACCAGCCAGTTGGTATCTTTACAAAGGCATTGGGGCATCAACAATTCTCCAACTTAAAGAGTTTCTTATTAGACATTTAATATATATTTCCAGTAGATTCATCTATATTTAACCTAAGAAGATGTAATACATATATTTGGCAGAAGTGAAAAAACTTCTTATTAAGGACGGTCCAATTAATACAACTACATATTATATTCAAAAATAACTAAACACTGAATTTAACAAGCATATAAAGAAATAAATAAATAGATATCTCTTTTATATGATCAAATATTCAAGTCTTTTAATATATTTATCAAAATAAAAACATACATTGTTTTAAAAGTAAATTAAACTTTAAAATATGACCTCAAGCTATCGAGTAGTTCAAAAACTAGGTTGTGTATTTTTTCGTTCTGAATTTTTTTTAACACAAAGGTGAGATACACAGCCGAAAGAAGATGAAAAATTCCTCAGAAACTAAAGATGAAGGAAAACATGATTTCCCTGGATATAAAGCCCAAAAAAATAGAAGCTTAAAAGATTGAGAATAAAACATACACATCATACTACAACCACGATCAACTTATACAAGAAAAATTATATAACAAATTTAACCCAAACCTAAGAGAAGAAACAACACAAAAAACTACCAAGGCACTGGAGATCCTTTCATAGAAACACTTACCGAAGATTCCCACGGCAAACCAACGATAATAAATTCTCCTTTAGAGAAGCACAACCCACCTTTCAACTTAAGAAACCATTGCTTTCACAGTCCGGCAAGACAAAAACTAAAGATCTTCCGGATACGGTGGTGTCATTAAACTGACGAGACTGAAAAACACCTAGACAGAAGGACCACTTGAGACGTAATATATCATGGTTTTTATGGGTTTTAACCATGATATATGTCTTTGTTATTGAGTCTTTTATGTGTTTTGGGTCTTTTAGTGTCTTATACATGTTTTTGCACGTTTAGAGCATATTTGGATATTATGGCGCATTCTAGATCCATGAGGAGAAGTCACGCTGAAGAGAAGAAGTTAGAGGCGATATTTGGAGTTAGTATTGCTCGACGCACATCTGGTGTCGGTAGATGCATGCTTCGATGAGAAGCCTCTGAATTAACTGTAATTGTATTGACCTAGAGTATCGATCTACTCATGCACGGTGTTCTCATCTCATCACAGTGCCGATTGATGCATCACTGGCATTGATCGACACATAGGTCGATCAGGAGTTTTTTCGCCAATTAGTGAAGACTCTTGGAGGTTTTCAACATGGCACAAAATTTTCTCATAACTACAAAGAAGCCCCAAAACGTGTTTTAGCTATTATATTAGGGTTTTTAAGCCATTAACTAGGCAACCTTTTTATTACGCTTATTTTACATTCAGAGAGATTGAGAGCTTTGGGGTTGTCAGATACTCGACAGAGAGATGATTTTGAACTCATGTTTCTTATTCTCTTTTATTTTATTTAGTTTTCTATTCATCATATCTATTGTTATGATTGCCATGTATGAGTAGTTTAACTGTTAGGTTTAGGTATTTCATGGAATGCTATGTTAATTGATCTATAGGGATTCTTACTTCTAGTTCTTTGTCTACGTTGATCTTAATGCTTAATCTGAACTAGCCACTTAGATTATTGATATTAGGTTGATTCTCGCAACGAAAGTTGGTTAATTAGCTAGAAAGAACCTAGGTGGGCAATTTGTCTATTCGCAAAGAAATTTGATTTAGGGAAATTGTGAACGAACGAACTTGAGAATAATGCATGTTTAGAACTCTAGAACTCGCAAGAAATTGGTTTTCTAGGTTGTTAGATATAGTTAATATTCGACACGAAAGTTGTTCTGTTATACTTATGTCACTACAAGAAATCAGCGATTTTTCGAATGGACCTTGCGACTATACTTATAGTCGTAACATTTGGCCACTATTAGGGGACAATTGCTACTATTTTGCGACAATGGATATATGGACGTGTATTAGTCTCTTATATACGACTAAAATGGTTGTCACCAATTTAGTCATCGTTTTACGATTGATTATCGACCATTGCCGAGACCGGAAAAAAATAGTTGCAAGCTAGTCGGTGATATGGCGACTATTTTGCGTCTGATATGAAGAGCTGTAGAAAAATCGCGAATTGGTCAGTACATGTGCGACTAATTCGCTACTTCAGATATAGTAGTAACCAAGTCGTTTATTTGTCGTTATTGATACGACTAATATTTAACTCATTATTTGTGTCACAAAGTAGTCGAATATGAGTCGTATCATATAATATTTTTGGATTTAGTAATAATAATATGAGATAGTTTGGTCTTCTGGATTCCATGCATATGATGTGTTATTGCATAAAAACTTTAAATGTGCAAAATACTTTTATTGTCGTATCACAAATAAAAAATATACTTTGATATTTGAATTTAACAGTAACCAAATTGATCATGGTTAGATTCTATATGCTATTTAAATAATGTAATAGAAAAAGAGATGATGATATATAGTGGACAGAAAAGTTGTAAACACTAACGACAACTGTGTTTTTAAAAGAAACATAAAGACAATCAACAGATCATCTAACCCAAAAATAACAAAGTTTAATAAGGTCTTCTAAAACAGGTACACAATTTAAAATATATTGAACCTGGACATAATTTCTTCCAGATATTAGTCAGGTACCGGATTTGGAAATCTACAAAATAGAAAACAATGTATGAATTTCGGAAAACATATAAAGCATATTACATTATGACCAATACATGTTGATAAATCCATTAAATTCCGTATTGTTAGTTTGATCGTACATAATCGTTAACATACCTTCTTCTCCTTTGAGCGAAGTTACACCTAATTAAATAAAGCTTATACACAAACGCCATTAACATTTTAAAAAATATAGAAATAAAAAGTATCATCAATCCTAAACCCAAACATGTAATAGACCATGAGATCATTCTAAAAAAAACTAAATTAAATTTCTAACCATACCCATTTTGTGGTTTCTGTAGAAACACCGGAGAATCACAAAAAGATGTCTAGCAGCATCCTTCCAAAACCTTTTTATTAGTTCCTTAGCATCTTCCCCGATAAATAAACACCGATGACTCCAGAGGCTAGGAAGAATGTATTTTCAATTTCTATTATCAGAGACAAACATCAAAACATATGTGAGGAAGATTATAGGCATTTGCTTAACTAACCTTAAGTCGCGAATCGTAAACTGCAGTTTTGGTCCTGTCCAATAAAGTTGAAGGTTTCCAACACGTGTAACAACACAAAGAACATCTATAATAGAAAAATAAAATCATAAAGAGTTGTATACCTTAATCTATTTAGTTAAAAATATAATGTCTACCACACATGCAAATAACATAATTAGTATAATCCGATAAACAAACAAATGTATATACTAAAAGTTACCTATAGTGTAGTCATCACAGAATCTCCCATCTAATATATCTAGAATAGATTTAAATTGCATAAAATGACCTTCCGGAATATTATCATAAGTGAGGCAGAAATATGTGTTTAACCCGAATAGGAGCTTGAAATCGTGAGGGGTCAACAACACATATTTCGGTGCTTATACAACTCGGGCATTCACAAGTTTAAACCAACTATCCTCACACCATGTAGAGAAATAGAATTTCTCAATAAAAGATGCAGGAACAGTTGCCTCTATTTTCATACCCTAAATCAATAAACAAATACCTTAATAAAAACATGCAATAACCCAGTGAATAAAACAGATTATAGAGTGTTTGAGGGATTACCTCCTCATCGACCAAAATCTTTGGATTATTGGTTCTCCAATGGATTAAACACACACCGAAACACGCAAAATAAGAACGTTTAGGTCCCAAAAGCAAGAAATGAAGTTGTTAATTTGAGAAAATTTTCGGAAAGTGTGTGGAGCCATGGTTGAGAATCGGAGAAAGTTTTGCAGAAATTAGCTTTAAAAAAAAGTTTTTTCCTCTCAGTAAGCAGTAAGAAAATGAAGCGTCTAGGTTTTTAAAATTAAATAGTTTCCCTAATTGGTGAGTAAAGGGTGTGAAGCACTAGAAGAAAACCCTTGAATTAATAATAGTAAAAGGTGTAAAAATTAGAACTCACAACCCTTGGTTTAGAAAACCTATTTGGACCACAACCGCTAATGTTATTTTTATAGCCCATGCGCCCTTGAATCGTATACTGGTTTGTCGTTTTCTTTAGTGTAGCCTCGGAGACATAGAACCGTGCACTAATTTTTTGTCTTTTGTTCTCTTGCGGGCTTTTGCAGGGTTCCTCTATTTCAGCAGGACATTTATGATACATCCACCCTCCAATCTTGTTTTAAACGTTTCATTTGGTAGGCTTGTGATTATTGCTTACACATTTAATGAGAGACAAGAAGAATATTCAATGTTCCTCCCAGACGATATTATTAAATTTCCTTAACATGATAAGTTTGTATATACTCAACACACACATATCAGATAACTAGAAAGATTCACAAAATCATAATATAATTTCCGAAACCATCTTAAAACCAGTAAGAACATTTCACACCAACCCTCAAACTTTCACTTATGGGTGTTTCTCTACGAGACCCCCATCAAATCAACACTAATCATGGTTAAATATATATCATGCAAAGGAGAGTTTCGATGTTTGGTTAATTAAATTGCTCTTTTTCATTAAACTGTGGCTATCAATTATCGACTTGATCATGCCACAACTTCATTCGTTTAGATTAGATTAATATTTCCCCTGTCTCCTTGTAAATATAAATAAATTTGGTGCTTTATAATTTTCTTCTTTTTCATTATTTGAAAAGTCGATCGCTACATAATCTACTACATTTAACGAACTATATATTAATAATTAAAGATCTTCATAAAGATAATGGGGCCAAATTCCAAAATTATCTCTCATGATTATGAAGAAGAATAGTGACTCAAGGGTCCAAAAGCATGTATCGCACATGTTTGTACTTGTGAAACCATTTTCCCACCAATAAACCCCATTTTTTATCTGAGCATACAAACATCTATAAAGCCCTTTGGTATCTAATCCTCTTCTCTTCGTAAAGAACAGTGCACACCATCTATCTGACCGTCCATACCTTTGTCTCGTAGTTATCTTAACAAGTACTCGAGTTGCAAATCCGTGCTCGATGATGTACCCACGGTTCAAAACTTCTCCTTCTCCATAAAAACGTGCAGGAACATGGAATACGCGTATATCCCCGCCTCTCATCGACTATCTGCAGATCTTTTGACTATAGCCTCTCCTTTAACAATCCGGTTGATGGAGGTCAACGATCGGTCAACCCAACAGTTGCAATATACAAAAAGACACATACATCTAAGGAGAAGAGCATAAGGTTTTCGTATTCCAGACATTTGCTGAATAATTTAGTTTTAACCCTAGGTGGGCACCAGATATCATCAGTAATGTTGGAGAAGTATAGATCGACCGACTTATAGAAATATGCACTCTCTCCAACGTTTTGCAGCTCATTGCATGTTGCCTTCATCTGAGCCAAATAGTGTATCCCTTGGTTATCGTCAATGACGGCAAGAAGGGTTTTTTTAAGATATCACTATGAAGGAAATCTATTGCCGATTTTGGTTAGAAAATATGGAGACAGGTATAGGAGAATTTTAAACAATAATATTGTAGAGTATTTTTTGAGATAGGTTTTTATAATAAGGCATCAGCAGATGTTTATTTATAGATCATATCCAACCTTTGGGTTTTCCATAAATTTAAATTATTGTTATCTATTTATTAATATGCATTTGTTGGTGTGGATCTAAGGCTGGAGTAAGTATGTACATGATGAATCTAAATCACTAGGTAATGATATATAATGTCGCTTTCTTATTTATTGCAGTTCAAAATCTATTACAAAAAACGCGTTGTTACTTGCATTGGAAAATTATTTAGGTAAATGTCCTTTTAACTTAATCATCGCGCTTGTTTGCAAAAAGTCATTTATTTAGTCATAAAATTATATGGACGTATTACCATTTGCACATAAATGAAAACATTTATTTTAAAATTTGCACATAAATGAAAACACTATATGATACATTTCGTAGTTTAACACATTCTAGTCAACATTAAATAATATTCAGCAAATGAAGGATATTCAAGAATCTAAACAGGGCCAAATTTTGAAATTGTTCAGGAGGAGTCTGAAGTAAAATAGTAACTCTATGGTCCAAAAGCATTTGTCGCAGATAGTTGAACCCTTGAAACCAATGTCCCACCAACCCTTCGAAGTTGTTATCGGAGCACACGTGCAACTATAAAGGCCATTGATATCTACATTCGCTTACCCGCTTTAACCAAACAAATTTCGACTACGTGTCGAGAAACGATCACTTACGTAAACATAAAACCTGATTTTATTTTGTACTTCCCCTTCTCCAAAATCCCCTTCGAATCATCTCGCATATATTTCTCCAGATCCTCCTCCCTACCGACTAATATCAAACTGGCATTTCTTATTTGAATCTCTTATTCGAGGTTCTCAGTTTCATTACAATTTTTTTCAGATACACTATCGGCCCTCTCTATTTATTCTCTAAAATTCTCAATGAAACGATGCCTCAAAAGGGAAAGAGAGGAGGACTTCGTAAGATACTAACCACTCCAAATGTTACTCAAAGAGCGGTTGGGTCCAAACCCAGTGGTCTGAAAAAAACAACGACTCTTCTCCCAAAAACAATACACCTTCACCTCGCATATCGTTGCTCCTCCGAATCAGACCACTCAACGAACAGAAAAAAGTCCAGTTATCCCCCAAACGTCACCGTCAATACCCAATGTAAGTACTATACACCGCCAAGACAACTATTCAAGAACTCGACTACTAATCAACCTGAAGTCAAAGCTTCGCCGGTGTTAGAAGAAGTTCAAAACATTATAGCTGGTCACGTGTGCCTCATGATAAATCAGAAAAATATTTCCTCGAGTTCGTTGTACAGTTTTCTCTCATATACCTTTCATATATACCTTTGATAGGTCTAGTTTTACTCCATATTCTACTGCAAGTGCACAGTTATGCGTATGTAGTACTTAAGGTATCGAATCCACAAGGACTCACGGTCACACGATAGATTGTATGTATTCAAGTTAAGCTAAATCAATTCCAGAGAAAGCAGTAAACAAAAGCAATAAACTAGAAAGGTGTTTTCAATAAGAGGAAGGCGTCAAACTTAGGAAGTTCTCGGGAATTATGCTATGCTAGACATTTGACTAACTGGATTCAGATTAAACACAGGTTCAAGAACTAGAAACAAAATGCTAAATAATCCAACTCTCGCTGAGATTATTTCTATATCTAGCAACCTAGCGATCCAAATCTCTTTGTGATCCTAGAGTTCTAAACAAGCATTAAGAACAGGTTCTATCGGTTCACAATTTTCCTAAACCAAATCTCTTTGTATCTAGTCAAATTGCTCACACTAAGTTTGGTTCAGATTATAACTCACACTCTCGCGCTATTGTTAATTGTCTAAGATCTAAACTCTAGGTGATCAGTCCAGAATTCAGTATTAAGCACACTTAGGTGATGAACAAACAGATAGTGAATCCAATCAATCAGTTATCAAGCAAGCATAAAACCTTTGTGAGAATTCCTAAATCTAACTAGGTTGCTACTCAGACATATCAGTAAGCAAACAACACATCATGAATAGAAAACCAGAAACTGAATAGATAAAGGTAAAGGGGTTCGAAATTCTTCTCTCAAACGTTACAAGTAGCAAGAATCAGCCCCTAGCCAAAATCTCTCAATCTCTCAAGCAGAAACAAAGTAAGAACAAGATAAAAGAATGAATGAGTCTGAAACCCTAATTAAACTCTCTAAACATGTTTTGGGGTCAGTTTAGAATTAAGGGAAACTTCTGGGCAATTCTGCAAATCTTCTAAACTTGTCTCTAACTCGCGGATGTTGTTCTGTCCCGCTCAGTGTCGACCGACATCCAAGTCAGTGTCGGTCGAGACTCAATTGTGGCCGAGACACCAACTTCAGCTCGTTGCACAAATCACCAGAAACGTCCTATAATCCCATCCTTTGCTCCAAACGCAAGCTTACCTGTAAAAGACTCGATAGACTCTAAAAACCATGTTAAAGACTCAATATATACAACTATATCATGGTTGAAAACCTTGAAAACCATGATATATCAACTACCCCACACTTAGCTCTTGCTTGCCCTCAAGCAAGTAAAGAACCAAAGCATAAGAAAAGGGGTTTGAAAACACAGAAACTCATTTCGTCTTAGGAACTTTCGCATTCATATTCATTTAGTAAACCACTGAAAACTTTCCTACAGAACTCAAGACCACAATATACTTCCCCCACACTTAGCAACTGTCCCAAGTAAACTCCACAATCAAGTTAGGATATTCAAGTTCGCCACACTTGCCTCTGTATACAATTAGGTGCAGTCTCACAGAGGGAGTATCAAATCAAAGGACACATGGATTCAACCTATTCCGTATCTGACCACCAAACTGTCGGTTTCTGGTTTCTTTCTTTTCCCTTTCTCCCTTAGCACTGATTTTTCCCCACTGGGTATAATTTTTTTTTTTTATCAGTGCTCTTCCCTTTTATTGGGGTTTAACTTTGACTCTTTCCATGGATACACAGGAGGTAATAGGGGTCTCTACCACTCCCGTGACCACTTCGAAGCTACTAGCTTATCCTCGGTTTTTATCTCTTTTTTTTACTTTAAAGGGAGGGGAAAATCAGAAACCATACTTTAGAACAGGATCATAGGCTGTGCCAAACACATCAAAGAAATCCGACCCAAAGATTACCAAGCCCCTAGGTGAGAAATTAAAGTCAATATTAAGTGTGATACTAGTGATGGATCCTCTGAATACCTGGTTAGATATGGGTGTCTTTGGTAAGCTGATCTGTTTGGGGTTTTCTAATATTCATAAAGGCTCTGCAAGTCTGTCCAATGGTCACTTAATTCATGTTCCAGCGAAAAATTTCTTCGAAAAATGATAGTTTCATACTGATTTTGACTCAATAAAACAATTTTGAAAAACTAGTGAAAACATGGGACTGACTCTTAGAAAATAAAACACAATGTCAGTAGCCACCTCCCCCACACTTAAGCTGCATTGTCCCCAGTGTAATTGTAGCGTGAGCTCGGTATAAAGTAAATTGGAACCGACACTAAGGTTAGTGTTGACCAACATCATGTTCGTGTGAGCATACGCAGGATGATCAATCTGTTCGTGGTTAAGATCACGAGTTAGCACTCAATATTCTCACCTGTTAGCGGCGTTAGATCACTCCAAATCACATCAGAAACAACAATGAAGATGCATAAACTCAAAAAGTCATAGTTCCAAGCAAACATACTGAAAAACTGACTCAAAAGAAACATAAAAACTGACTCAAGAAAAGGAAAAATAAAAACAAAATAAAAATTGACTCTAGAACTCCTGGGAGTCCTCATCATCCATGTCCTCATCGGAGTCAACAGCTACCTCTACTTCCTCCACCTCTGAGTTGATGTGTGTAGGAGCTAGTGCAGGTTCACGGCGTCGTGGTTGTGGGTGATGAACGCGCTGAGATCGCTGACAAGACATCTTGTGGACCTTCTTCCAGATTCTCTTAAGTACACCTGCTGCCCACTTCTGGAAATGTGTTGGTGGCATGTCCTCTGGTGGCACTGGTGGCTCTGGAAACCCATAGGTTTCGTCTGTATCAGCAGTAGGAACATCCTCATGCTCAGCAGCAGAGGCAGCAGCTCCAGAAGAAGCTCCTTGAAGTACGGTGGAACGACGAGGAACAGGCTGACATAAATCTACGCTGGGCTAAAAGGTGAGTGAGAGAGGATCATCAGTAATCCTAGTGAGCGTGGTATCTGGAAGAGGAAAAAGACGCTCAACTCCAGATGTATCAGTGAAACGCCACATGAACTGTCTCCCACTGGTATCTCCCTTGATCCACTGGCTGCTCTTCAGATGTGTAAAATCCATCGTGGACTTTGTAGTGCATTTAGACATCTGACTCATGTCGATCCGGAAGTGATCAAAGATAGGAGTGAGCAGACTCCCAACAGACTCTGTCTTTGTTTTCTTTCCACTGAATGCTCGTGTCTTGAGATCCTCCAAATGATGGGCCAAAACAGCTCCCATGTTCACATCAGCCACTAAACGAGCATCCTGATACACACTCTCATCAATAATGTCTCCAATCCCAAAATACAGTAGCAGGAGCTCAGCTATTCTCATCATTCCCGGCTCCATCTTGCATAGGATCGTGTTGGCGAACAGACGGAGAAGGTATCTCAAGACCGGGTGGCGTACCGCCGACTGTCTAGTAACCTGAGAGTCATAGATATCATTACTGAAGTTCTCCCAAAACACTTGCACATCGGTCAACTGCTCGGGCAGGTTTATGATAGGTTCTAAGTTTTCTCTATACTAAAACTGCAAGTGAACAGCAATGTCAAAGTAGTATATAGGGTTATCGAATCCACAGGGACACTTGGTCTCAAGAGAATCAAACTATAGGAATAAATACTAGAAATAAGCAAGTAGTGAATGAAATAAATTGCGGTGCGAGAAAGTAAATCAGTAGCAGAGATTAACGGTTGTGAAGCAAGTAATTAAAAGCGTCAAGCCTAGGGTATTCTCAGGAAATCAGACAAGCAGACAGTTCATTCAGCAAGGATCTAATTAAGAACGGCTCTAGAACTCAAAACACAGATATAGAATTAACCAAATTCCTTTGCGATAATTCTCTAAGTCTAAGTGCAGCAAACCAAACTTTCGTTTGCGAGAACTAACAGATTAAACTAGCAATAAGTCCAAGTTTGATATGTTCACAATTATCCTAAACCAAACTTCCGTTTGCGCAAAGTTTAATTGCCCAATTTAATTAGTTCAGATTCCTAAACCCCACTTCCGTGACGTATTTAGCAACCTAAGATCTAGATTCTAATTGATCAGGTTAGAACTAGCTTTAAGCACAATCAAATTGAAGAACAGATATAGTTATGAATCCTTAACTGAATTTGAACGAGTCTAGCAAGTCATGAAATCCTATGTGAGAAACCCTAAACCTAACTATGGATCTACTCAGACATAGATAATGAAAACATAATCATAGAATGAATAAATTGCATAAAAGAATAAGAGTAAAAGGGGTTCGAAATCTTCTCCAAATACAGATGATGTAACAGGTTCAGATCAGCCCCAAAAAGCTCTAAAATCCTCTGCTCTTAATTATCAAAGTGTATGGTAAAAAGTATAAAGCGTATCTAATAAAAACTCTAAAAACTCTATTATATAGGCATAATCTCGGCCAAGGGCTTCTTTGTAAATATCAGGAACTTCTGGATCAAAGTGCAAATTCTTCACTCTTCTAAACCGCCGAGTTTTTGGCCCATCTCGCTGGTGCATCGATCGACGCTAGAGTGCAACGATCGACACCTCCATCTGTTTCGGACAGTGAACTCTATCTCTCGGCCAAACACTCCAAAAATCTCCAAAATGCTCCATTATCTCCAATTCAGCTCCCAACCTGATTATACCTGTAAAAGACTCTAAAAGGACACAAAAGACACTAAAAACACACTTATATCATGGTCTAAAACTAGTAAAAACCATGATATATCAACTCCCCCACACTTAGCCTTTGCTTGCCCTCAAGCAAAACAGAGAACTAAAACATGGTGAAGAGGTTTGAAAACTCTTCAGAAACTCATTTCATCTTAGAAGCTACAATACTCAGATTCCCCTTAGTAAACCACTGAAAGAATCAATCACAGGATATCAAGACCACAATGTACTTCCCCCACACTTAGCAACTGTCCTAGGTAAACTCCACAATCACATTCAAGCATTCAAATTCTCCCTACTGACTTCTGCAAGTATTTAAGTGCGGTCTCACCTAAGGAGTATCGATCTAAAGGCACATGGATTCTTACCTTATCAGCTCTAGACCACCATACTATCTTTCTCTAGTCCCTTTCTTCTCTTTCCCTTCTTTAACAACTGATTTTTCCCCACTGGGTATCATTTTATTTTATTTTTCAGTGTTCTTCCCGTTATGGGGTGTACTTTGGACACATTCCATGGATCACATGAGAGATAATAGTGTTTGCTACTATTCTCATGACCACTTCGGAGTTACTAACTCATCCTCAGTTTATTATTTTTTTTTTTTTACTTTACAGAAGGGGAGAAGGGGACTAAATAGGACAGGTTTACAGGCTGTGTCAGAACTAACAGGGAATCCGACATAAAGTATACCAAGCCCTTAGGTGAGAAATCTAAGTCAGTATTAAGGTTGAAGTCAATAAAGGATCCTCTGATACCTGAAGTGATGTGGGTGTTCCCAGTAGGTTGATCTGTGATGGGGTTTTCTAATAGTCAAAGATAGATCCTGCAACTTCATCCCAATGGTTACTTAAGTTCCTACAAGTCTTGTAAATCTTCTCAGAAAATCATAGTTTCTTACTTAAACAATTTTGACTCAATAAAACAAAAATTTTTGAAAAACGGACTGACTCTTAAGAAAACAGAAAACAAAAGTCAGTAGCACCTCCCCCACACTTAAGACACACTGTCCCCAGTAGTGTCCAGCGAAGGATCGGTAAAAAGAAAATAAAAATTGAAAAGGTGAAATTATGTCTGTCGGGTTACCTCTGTCGCTAAGCATCGACCGTTGCACTAAGTGCATCGACCGTTACTTGGCGATTTTCATGTATAGTCGATCGTTGCTCAGGACCGCAACGATCGCTGCAATGCGATTACTTTCGTGTTGTGACGATCGATGCAGAAATGCATCGATCGCTGCACTGCGATTTAACCGAGACCTGCAAACATAAACTCACCAGAAACAAAAACAAACGTAAAATCCTAACAAAAACACCAAAAATGAAAAAGAAAAACACTAGTACCTAATGGTGGGTTGCCTCCCACCCAACGCTTGTTTAAGGTCAATAGCTTGACCGGACGGATGAGATCTTTCAAGTACCAGGAGGTCTTGACAAAGACTTTTTCTGTCTCTGTTCAAGTCTCCTCATCCAAGGTGGTGAGTAGGCTGTTGCGGAATGCTCATGGCCAAGAAAAGATGGAGTAAAATGCGCTCCAGGATCTATAACCATGGTATGATCAGGCTGCTCAAAATCTGCGTCCCTTATGGTGAATGTCTGCCCATCTATCAGTGGCCTTCGCAGCTTATCCATCTCATAGTGCAGTGGTTCATCTCCCAGGTGGAGGTCTATTAGACTCTGTCTAACATCAATCACAGCTCCTGCTGTAGCCAAGAATGGTCTCCCAAGCAATAAAGCTTCATCCGGATCACAATCATATTTCAGCACAAGGAAGTCCGTTGGAACTAAGTAGTTCCCAACTCTAACCGGAATGTCCATAAGAAGTCCTTCAGGAACTCGTATGGACTGATCAGCTAGGATAAGAGAAGTCCTAGTAGGAGTAAAATCCAACATTCCCAGCTTCTCTGCCACAGAGTAAGGCATTATGCTTCCAGCAGCTCCTAAATCACATAGAGAACGCCTAAAACTATCCTCAAAGATAGAACAATCTAGCACAAAGACTCCAGGATCAGATAGCTTCTTTGGGACCTTAGTTAGCAGAACATCACTGATATGCTGAGGAACTATTATCACCCATTCTCTCAGCTCCTCATCTAAAGGCAACATCTTGTTCAAATATCTCTGAACACATGGATGATAAGGTGGATCATCAGAAGGTGGAATTTCTTCCAAGTCTTCACCACTCTCTTCTAGCTTTTTCAGCTCTTCAATCTCTTGTTCAATCACTTCAGACACCTTGGGATATTGCTTAATGGCTTGTGCATAAACATCCTCTTGAGTGATCTCAGATACATCAGGGAATAGGCGGGCTAGTTCTGCATCAATCTCACTTTCATCCCACGGGTCTTCTTCTCGTTCACGACCTGCATCGATCGATGCCAGCTGTGTGTCGATCG
Source organism: Orychophragmus violaceus (assembly GCA_030180135.1). Classification (NCBI taxonomy): domain Eukaryota; kingdom Viridiplantae; phylum Streptophyta; class Magnoliopsida; order Brassicales; family Brassicaceae; genus Orychophragmus; species Orychophragmus violaceus. The sequence continues at coordinate 99,059,925 of CM058239.1, read as the reverse complement.
TTGCATCATTGCAGTCTCTACCCGAGAGTTTTTCACAGAAATCCGAAAATTCTGCCTCAGTCACCAACTCAGCTGTACTTAGCTCAAATTTCTCCCCTAGATAAGATCCATCATTAATGAGTACAGACCAGGCCTTAATATGAGTCTCTGCAACTCCTTTTCCCTTCAGTGAGCTGGACATCTGGTTCACCTGAGTGTCCAATTGCTTCATGTGAGTGCTCAGTGACTCAAACTTCCCATTGAGGTCTTGATAGACAGCGTCCAGCTTCTTATTGTTGTCCACAGAAAGCTTGGTTTGACTCTCCATCAGTTGTTCCATCATAGCCTCCATTTTGCTCTCATGGGCTGTAGGTACAGGAGGAGTCTGATAGGATGTAGATCCATAGGTTCTCTGATTACCTTGTCCATAGGTCTTTTGAAAACCACCAGTCTGTCCACCATTGGAGAATCTGTTCCCCTGTTGATTACCAAATCTATTACCTTGGAAACCAGAACCTCCTATGAAATTCACATCTTCTTCCTGAGTTTCCTCCTCAGCCTGAATCACTTCTACATCTTGGGCAAAGTGGACAGATTTCTTACTTGTTAGGAGATTGTAGACTGTGTCTAGCCTGGATCTAATCTCAGTCATGTTAGAATCCTCTATACTACCACCGGATTTCTTCCTCTTTTCATCCATAGATTTGCAACTGTAGCTGTTAATAAGGTTCCCAATCAACTGCACAGCTTGTGTAGGAGTCCTGGTGTTGAAATTAGCATTACTGGAATTATCCAGCGCAGTCTGATAAGGGAGATCTATGCCTCTGAAGAAGATACCAATCAGCTGTACTTCTGTGAATCCATGGTGTGGACAGTCACGCTGATACTGCTTAAATCTCATCCAGGCAGTCTTCAAGGGTTCCACAGCTCCTTGGGAAAAGGTGAGTATGTCCTGTCTGGACTGATCCGAGCGTGCATCATCATAAAAGTGACGCAGGAACTCACTCTTTAAGGCTGCCCAAGTAGTATACTGACCAGGTGTCAGTTGTCTCAGCCATGCACTAGCGTCTCCAGCAAGACTGTGCGGAAATAGCTTAAGGAACAGATAGTCCGGGCATACTCCTTCATACTTCATGCCAGTGACTATGTCCTCAAACTTGTCAATGTGATCCATAGGCTGCTCTGCTTGAAGACCATGAAAAGCAATCTGTCTCATCAGCTGGTAGTAGATGGTTTTTACCTCAAAATCATTCCTCTCAAAAGCAGGAAGCACTAGAGCTGCTCGGTTTGCATGAAACTCATCAGGTCTGTTGTAATCAGCTAGTGTCCTCTCATGAACCACCATCTCTCTACCTTGGGCCTGTCCTTGACCCTGGTTTCGGTTCAGCTCCTGTTGCTCAGGAGGATCAGGGATTACATTCCCTTCAGCATCAACCCGATGCCCAGCAGCATTGTACGGGTTGTCATCTTGGTCCCTCAGGGTACCTTCAGCATCTGGTATCAAGATCAAACGTTCTCGTACCATTCTCTCTCTCCTTTCTCTTCTGTTAGTCCTTTCTAGACGTCCAAGTTCCTCTAGTCCGAGATTAAGCAAGCTCGAGTTCGGATTACTTCGAGTTTTCTGCGTTGGCATAAACTGTCTGTAATCGTCCAGCAACGATCGATGCTATCAGTGCAACGATCGATTCAATTCTCAGAATCGCCTAGTGACGATCGACGCAAGGTATGCAACGATCGACGCAAGGCGAAATTCGTACCTGCGACAGAAAGAAACCGAGAAAAAAGAAAATCAGCAAAATCAAAACAAAAAAAAAACAAAAAAGAACAAAAACAAAAAGAAAAATTTCTAGCAAAAACCCTAAGTTCGGTCCTATCGAAGACTCAAAGAGTCCCCGGCAACGGCGCCAAAAACTTGATAGGTTCTAAGTTTTCCCTATACTAAAACAGCAAGTGAACAGCAATGTCAAAGTAGTATATAGGGTTATCGAATCCACAGGGACACTTGGTCTCAAGAGAATCAAACTATAGGAATAAATACTAGAAATAAGCAAGTAGTGAATGAAATAAATTGCGGTGCGAGAAAGTAAATCAGTAGCAGAGATTAACGGTTGTGAAGCAAGTAATTAAAAGCGTCAAGCCTAGGGTATTCTCAGGAAATCAGACAAGCAGACAGTTCATTCAGCAAGGATCTAATTAAGAACGGTTCTAGAACTCAAAACACAGATATAGAATTAACCAAATTCCTTTGCGATAATTCTCTAAGTCTAAGTGCAGCAAACCAAACTTTCGTTTGCGAGAACTAACAGATTAAACTAGCAATAAGTCCAAGTTTGATATGTTCACAATTATCCTAAACCAAACTTCCGTTTGCGCAAAGTTTAATTGCCCAATTTAATTAGTTCAGATTCCTAAACCCCACTTCCGTGACGTATTTAGCAACCTAAGATCTAGATTCTAATTGATCAGGTTAGAACTAGCTTTAAGCACAATCAAATTGAAGAACAGATATAGTTATGAATCCTTAACTGAATTTGAACGAGTCTAGCAAGTCATGAAATCCTATGTGAGAAACCCTAAACCTAACTATGGATCTACTCAGACATAGATAATGAAAACATAATCATAGAATGAATAAATTGCATAAAAGAATAAGAGTAAAAGGGGTTCGAAATCTTCTCCAAATACAGATGATGTAACAGGTTCAGATCAGCCCCAAAAAGCTCTAAAATCCTCTGCTCTTAATTATCAAAGTGTATGGTAAAAAGTATAAAGCGTATCTAATAAAAACTCTAAAAACTCTATTATATAGGCATAATCTCGGCCAAGGGCTTCTTTGTAAATATCAGGAACTTCTGGATCAAAGTGCAAATTCTTCACTCTTCTAAACCGCCGAGTTTTTGGCCCATCTCGCTGGTGCATCGATCGATGCTAGAGTGCAACGATCGACACCTCCATCTGTTTCGGACAGTGAACTCTATCTCTCGGCCAAACACTCCAAAAATCTCCAAAATGCTCCATTATCTCCAATTCAGCTCCCAACCTGATTATACCTGTAAAAGACTCTAAAAGGACACAAAAGACACTAAAAACACACTTATATCATGGTCTAAAACTAGTAAAAACCATGATATATCATTTTACGCGCTCCCTATTCTGGTTGAATGAGTAAATGTCACACAGCTCAGGCATGGAAATCTTGTACCTCACCCCATTAGCCATGAAGGTCAGCATCCCTTCAGAAGCCTTTTTCACCACTTCGTTAACGTAGTACACTCGGATTGTCGCCCTGAACTGTCTGACTAACTCTGGGTACAAATCAAAATATTTGGTACAGATGGTGCCCATGCCTATTGCCCTCAGGACGTGCAAGATGTCTGGTTTGATCTTCAGTTTGTTCATCGTTGTTGTACAAGCAACCCGTGTGGGCAGGATGTCAACGCCACACCAAGCGTTGTAAAACAAGGAGTCATAGTTATCCCATGATTGGTCTAGTTTTAATCCCTATACTAACTGCAAGTGCACAGTGATGCGAATTGTAGTACTTAGGGTATTGAAATCCACAAGGACTCTGGGCAACGATAGATTTAGAACGGTCAAGATTAAACTAGGAGGAAGCAATGTAGTGAGAAACTAAAAGCAATGCAAGAAAGTAAATCAGTAGCGAGTTTGTAAGCAAGGAGGCAAAGCGTTAAGTCTAGGGAGTTCTCAGGAAATCAGGAACATAAGCTAATCAATCAATCGGGATCTAATATCATAAATCTGTTCTAGAACTGGAATCACAGAAGTATAAGAAACCAAATTTCGTTGTGAATCCTATCTATGTCTAACAACCTAGCAAGCCAACTTTTGTTGCGAATTCTAGAGTTCTAAACAAGCATTAATCTCAAGTTCTTTCGCTCACAATTCCTCTAAACCAAATTTCTTTGCCAGTAGATCAAATTGCTCATCTAGGTTCTTTCTAGCTAATCAACCAACTGTCGTTGTATCAATCAATCTAACATCAATAATCTAAGTGGCCAATTCAGATTAAGCATTAAGAACAATCCTAGATGAAGAACTAACAAATATGAATCCCTATAGATCGATTAACCTTTAATTCCATGAAATCCCTTGTGAGAATCCCTAAACCTAACAGGTAGACTACTCAGACATGATCATCGAAACAGAAGACATCATGAATAGAAAACCAAATATCATAAAACAGAATAACGAATTGGGTTCGAAATTCTCTCTCTTTCAAGAACAAGATCAGCCCCTAACTCTCTGATTGTAAAATAAAGCGTTTGTAAAAACTGATGTAAAAACCTAATTAAATAAGCTAATCACGTCTTGGGGCTTCTTTGTAATTATCAGGAACTTCTGGGCAAAACTTTGAATTCTTCATTCTTCATTAAACCGCCGAATTAGGCCCATCTCGCTAGTGTGTCGATCGATGCACGATGTGTGTCGATCGATGCATTACTCTGTTTCGGACAGTGAGCTCTATCTCTCGGGTCAAAACACCAAAATGCTCCAAAAAGCTCCATAAACTCCAAATCCACTCCAAACGTGCATGTATCTAATAATACCTGTAAAAGACTCTAAAACACACTTATATCATGGTCTAAAACCGGTAAAAACCATGATATATCATCTCACTGCTCCGAGATTGGCCTATGGATACAAGCAGAGGTTTTAGACTCTGTTGCAGGATTGTTCGCGAAACATGTGAGCTCGAACTGAGTTCTTTCCGGCCTTGGCCAAGGCAATCTGAGCTGTGCGTTCGATCATGTCGCTTCAGTGCATCTCCTGGGTCGTTTTCCACGGTTCAAAGTAGGATTCATCTGCAAAAGAAACGAACGAGCAATCGAAGAGCATGAGGTTCAAACACACCAAAAATTCAAAGTCATAATCTCATCAATTTGAGCATGGAGAATCATTCACAGTAATCATATCAATCATATTCCACTACCAGTACATCCTAGATATCCATAAATCAACCGAAAATTGAAACTTTTTACCGTTGAACACGAACTGAAAAATGGAGATTCAGAGTCATACATTCGCAGATCGATGAAATGGATGCTAGAAATAGATAGAGCACGAAAAATCGAATGGAATAGAGCTTTGAATCATTAAAAATGGTGAAGATTTGAGGTATGTGGTGATTTTTGAGAATTTTCGGCGAGAGAAAAGTGAGGAAGAAGAGAGAAGCTCTCGGGGTTTTAAGAAACCGTACCTCATGTTTATCGATGTCGACCGACATCAAGCTTGATGTCGGGTGACACTTACCGTTATAGAACAGATCGACCTCTGAAAATCGACCTCGGTCGATTATTGTCCGTGCTCGAAATCCTCGGATTGATGTCGACCGACATCCAAATGGAAATCGACCGACATTGATTTTGCAGTGCTACGGGTTCTGCGTAACTTGACACAAAAACTCCAAAAACGAAAGAAATTCAAAATGCAAAACTTAAAATCCTACTATTTACGACTTACCAGTGGGTTGCCTCCCACTCAGCGCTTGTTTAAGGTCATTAGCTTGACCGGACGAACGAGATCAGGCTCCTGGAGGTTTCGACAGAGGCTGTGAGTGCCTCTGCAAAAGTCTCCTCATCTAAGGTGGAGAGTAAGCATTGTCAGCGTGGGATCGTCCAAGGAACGAAGGTGCGTGATGTTCTCTTGCAGTCACAGCAGTGAAATCAGTAGAATCTGGTTGGGAAGACACATACCTTTGCTCCGGTGAGGTTCTGATGTTTGGAGCTTTCTGCTTGGAAGCAGTTGCAAGCTCTGAAGATGCTAGAGTGGAATCTTGTGAAACCACTATCTTCTCTTCTCCAGGATCATAAACGGGAACCTCTCTAGTCTGAGTTTCTTGTTCATCCTCAATGCTAAAGGTTTGGCCATCAATATTTGGCCTTCACAGCATATCCATCTCAAAGTGGAGAGGCTCATCTCCCAGGTGGAGATCAATCAGACCATGCCTTAAGTCAATCTTCGCTCCAGCTGTGGCTAAGAAAGTTCTTCCCGGTATTAGGGATTCATCCGGCTCACTATCGTACTTCAAAACCACAAAGTCTGTTGGAACTAGATAGTTCCCAACTCTGACTGGGACATCCTCAAGAACTCCTTCTGGAATCCTTCTTGACTGATCAGCTAGGACCAGAGAGATCCTAGTGTTTGAAAATTCTGTCATCCCCAGTCTCTCTGCCACAGAGTATGGCATGAGATTTCTAGCAGCTCCTAAATCACACAAAGAACGCTTGAAGCCGTTCTCGAAGATAGAGCAACTCAGCACAAATATACCAGGATCTGGTAGCTTCTTAGGGACTTGAGGAAGCAACACATCACTGACCTTTTTAGGAAGTACTACTACCCATTCCTTCAGTACCTCATCCATAGGTAGCATCGTCTCTAAGTACCTTTGTACACAAGGATGATAGGGTGAAGAGTTAACTTGCGGATCCTCCTTCAACTTCTCATCCATCACTTCCAGCTGTTTAGCCTCATCAAGCTCTTGTTGAGACTTCATTGATACCTTAGGGAAAGGTACATGAGGCTAATGGTCCGTTTCTTCAGCAATGGCACAAGATGTTGGCAAACCCGGTTCCTTTCGCTCTTGATGTCGACGACATCAAAGTCGAAATCGACCGACACTGAGATTTCACTCTCGGGTTTTTCAGCATCTTCAACTAGTTCAGCTGTCTTTCTCTCCTAGATTTGATCCATCATCAATCTGAACTGACCAAGCCTTGATGTGGGTGTCCATAACATTCTTTCCCTTAACTGAGCTTGAAATTTGGTTCACTTGTGTATCCAACTGCTTCACATGTGTACTTAATGATTCACACTTCCCATTCAGATCTTCATACAAAGCATCAAGCTTCTTGTTGAAGTCCACAGTGATCTTAGTCTGACCTTCCAGCAACCGCTGCATCATAGCTTCCATCTTGCTCTCATGTACACTAGCAGTAGGAGGTGTATGATATGAGGTTGATCCATAGTTCCTCTGATAAGAATAACCTTGCTGAAAAGGTTTCTGATAACCAGTCGTCTGTCCATAGCCTGGAGAGTTTTGGTTGCTTGTGAAAGCACTCTTCTGTCCACCATTAAAGACCTTATTACCTTGCTGATTCTCAAACCTGTTTCCTTGGAATCCAGAGCCACTGATGTAGTTCACATCCTCTTCCTGGTTGTCTTCTTCAGCCTCAAATACCTCAACATCCTGAGCAAAGTGGACAGCCTTCTTTACAGTCAATAAGCTCTGAACAGTGTCCATCTTGTTCTTGATATCAGTAATCTCCAGCTTATCAACCTTTCCACCAGACTCTTTCCTTCTTCTATCAGCAGTCTTGGTGCTATTGCTGTCACCAAGTTGTCAATTAGCACTCTAGCCTGCTCAGGAGTCCTTGTATTGAAATTGCCATTGCTGGCATTATCCAATGCAGACTGGTAGTGGAGATCAATACCTCTGAAAAATATGCCCAACAGCATCACTTCAGAGAATCCATGGTGAGGACCGTCACGCTAGTACATCATAAACCTCATCCAAGCAGACTTAAGAGGCTTTGTGGGACCTTGGGTGAAGGTGAGAATATCCTGTCTCGACTGATCAGAGCGAGCATCATCATAAAATTGCCTCAAAAACTCTCTCTTTACAACGTCCCAAGTGGTAAACTTCCCAGGTGGAAGTTGTTTCAGCCAATTTGCAGCCTCTCCAGCGAGAGAATAGAGGAATAACTTAAGGTAGAGAAAATCATAGTTTACCCCATTGTACTTCATTCCAGTGAAGAAGTCTTCATAATCATCAATATGATCCATGGGTTGCTCATGTGGTAGACCATGGAAAGGGTTTTGCCTCAGAAGAGAGTAATAGACAGTATTGATCTCGAAGTCATTCCTCTCAAAGCCAGGGGGTATAATTGCTGACCGGTTAGTGTAGAACTCATCCGGACGGTTGTAGTCAGCAAGAGTCCTCTCAGTAGTAGGAGGATTAATCATCTACCCCTGACCTTGGGACTGTTCAGACGCAGGTTCAGGGATCACATTCCCTTGGGCATAATTCATTTGCCCGTCATCATTGTACCGGTTGATCTGTTGGTCTCTCAGAACACCCTCAGCATCAGGTCTCAAAATCAAACGATTGTTCATCATTCTTGTTCTTTGACCCTTTATGTTCGTTCTCTTTAGTCTAGCAAGTTCCTCAAGCCTGAGGTTAACAATTTCTTCGCTCTGGTTGCTTCGAGTATGTCGATTTGGCATACACAGAACTCAAAATCTCTATCTCGAGCTCGGTGTCGGGGGACACTAAAGAGGGTGTCGGTCGACACTAAATGCGTCTGTCGATTTCCTGCGCAACCAAAAACAAGCCAAACAAGAGAAAAATCAGTAACAAAGAAAATAAAAAACGACTTAGACTCAACTCTAGGACAAAATCTATCGGCGAACTCAGTTGAGTCCCCGGCAACGGCGCCAAAAACTTGATAGGTCTAGTTTTACTCCTTATTCTACTGTAAGTGCACAGTTATGCGTATGTAGTACTTAGGGTATCGAATCCACAAGGACTCACGGTCACACGATAGATTGTATGTATTCAAATTAAGCTAAATCAATTCCAGAGAAAGCAGTAAACAAAAGCAATAAACTAGAAAGGTGTTTTCAATAAGAGGAAGGCGTCAGACTTTGGAAGTTCCCGGGAATTATGCTATGCTAGACACTTTGACTAACCGGATTCAGATTAAACACAGGTTCAAGAACTAGAAACACAATGCTAAATAATCCAACTCTCGCTGAGATTATTTCTATATCTAGAAACCTAGCGATCCAAATCTCTTTGTGATCCTAGAGTTCTAAACAAGCATTAAGAACAGGTTCTATCGGTTCACAATTTTCCTAAACCAAATCTCTTTGTATCTAGTCAAATTGCTCACACTAAGTTTGGTTCAGATTATAACTCACACTCTCGCGCTATTGTTAATTGTCTAAGATCTAAACCCTAGGTGATCAGTCCAGAATTCAGTATTAAGCACACTTAGGTGATGAACAAACAGATAGTGAATCCAATCAATCAGTTATTAAGCAAGCATAAAACCTTTGTGAGAATTCCTAAATCTAACTAGGTTACTACTCAGACATATCAGTAAGCAAACAACACATCATGAATAGAAAACCAGAAACTGAATAGATAAAGGTAAAGGGGTTCGAAATTTTTCTCTCAAACGTTACAAGTAGCAAGAATCAACCCCTAGCCAAAATCTCTCAAGAAGAAACAAAGTAAGAACAAGATAAAAGAATGAATGAGTCTGAAGCCCTAATTAAACTCTCTAAACACGTTTTGAGGTCAGTTTTGAATTAAGGGAAACTTATGGGCAATTCTGCAAATCTTCAAAACTTGTCTCTAACTCGGGAATGTTGTTCTGTCGCGCTCAATGTCGACCGACATCCAAATTAGTGTCGGTCGACACTCAATCGTGGTTGAGACACCAACTTCAGCTCGTTGCACAAATCACCAGAAACGTCCTATAATCCCATCCTTTGCTCCAAACGCAAGCTTACCTGTAAAAGACTCGATAGACTCTAAAAACCAGGTTAAAGACTCAATATATACAACTATATCATGGTTGAAAACCTAGAAAAACCATGATATATCAAACTTGCATGTGTTGTTTTCACTAATGTTATGCTTATTCTATATATATTCTAGAAAATCCACCATTGGGACCCCCTTGATAACATGGACAATTCAAGAGTATTTCGAGGAGATCTGGCAACGACGGTTGAAATACATGGTTAGCACTGCGAGGACTAAACGATAGCGACCTAAGTGGATCGGCGAGACTCTCTGGAAAACGATGATCGACTATTGGGAAACTGAAGAAGCAAGGGATAAAAGTAAGACCTATGCCAGTCGTTTGTCTGACCGTGGAGGTCTCGGTCATCACGTCCATTTCTCAGGGCCCAAGTCGTACCTAGAATTTAGACTTGAAATGGCAAGTAACCTTTATTATATATACGTTGCTTATTATTGTTACAGCATGGCAACTATAAGTTTCTGTAATAATCCTTGTTTGAGGTATAACACTGCAGGAAAAGGAATATGGAAGACCGGTTAATATTGGTGAGGTATTCATCAGGACACATACAAAGGCAGAGGGTACATATGTTGATCGGAAGGCAGAGAATATCGCTGCAACTTATGAAAGATCATAGATGAGTAGTTGTTAGATCTCAATAGAGAGACTTCAGAAGTTTTGGATGGTGCTGCTTCGAGACATCGAGAACTCTCACTATATGAATATGATCACATCTTCCTTGAGGTAAAGTAATATTTTCACAATTTACATTTATAAAGTCATGTCATGTTCTTTATTTAATTATGTTTCGCGGACTGTCTTTAATTATAACAGGCCACTGCGACGGATAGACGAGAAAATCCTTATGGAGTTGGAAGCCTCAAAGAGTCTCTTTTCAGGAGCAAGCGCAAGCAGCCGGGAGACTCTTCAGGGTTTGAGGCGATGCAAGAGCAATTGAAGGAAGCCCAACGTAAAATAGAAGAGCAGGCTGCCCGTGAAGCAGATCACGCACGAGTTGTGAATGAGCAGAGGAAAAGATCGAGTGCCTTTCTATTGTAGAAAAGTATCTGCGTGCAACTGATCCGCATTTTCTTGTCCTTCTTCAGATTCATAGGCCAGCAGCCAACACAGACGGTCGTCCCCCCCAACAGGTACAACTTAAATTGATCTGCTGCATAGGTTACTTGTCCCTCTGCCTACTGAATTTCTTTTTTGGTGTATCAATTCAAAACTCCTAAATATTGGAGTTTTTATAAGTATATAATCGTTTGTGTATATATGCAGCACAAAACTATTAAAGTTATAAATGTTTTCTTGAAGCAAATGTCTTTTACATTTCTTGTATCATTCAAATTGAAGTATCACCAATTACCAAATCGTTAATTTGACAAATGGAATAATAAAAAATTCTTATTTTCACGCAAACGTAACAGTCATTAATTAATGGTATCTGGATGTATCGCGTAGTCGTTGGATAGTCGTTAGATTAGTCGTTAAACAGTCTTAAAGTATCACTGAAGAGTCACCAAATTGTCACCATAGGCTACGACTAAATTGTGACTATACTAGTCAGTCACATAACAGTCGCCGCATAGTGGAGAGATCATTACCATACTCGTATATGGATGTTCAGATTAGTCACGGGATGGTAGTTAAAATGGTCGCTACCCAGTCACTACATAGTGGCTAATATTTACGACTACTATCTGAGTGTACTATACAGTCACATATTAATCGCCCAGTCGTCGCCCAATCTTCTGAACTCCCTCTATAGTCGCACAAAAGCCGCTGTAGTAGTCGCATATTAGTCATATACCTACCGAAACGCTACATCTATTTTATGATTACCCATGTTAGTCGTATAAATAGTCGTAACTCGTTGACTAATAATACGACTATACGATTTAGCGACTGTGGATTTACGACTACCATATTTAGCCGTATGTTTGTCGTAAAACCCTGATTAACGACTATTTTGAAATTAAAAGTGCAGTCGTGAAAACGTTGTTTTCTTGTAGTGTGTGCTTCTAGTTCTAGAACAGTTCTTAATTTGATCTCGAATTGTTGATTTGATTGTATTCTTGATTTCTTGAGAACTCCTTTGACCTCACGCTTTTCCTGCTTGCTTTCAACTATTATATTTACTTTCCATCATTGTTTATTTTCTTGTTCTCTACTCTGCTTAGCTTAACTCGATACTATAAGATATGCTGCAAGAGTTTTGAGTTTGGATTCGACTCCTATATAATACGATTGTATTATGTGCACTTTCAATGTAGTTCTAAGGAATTAAAACTTTGAGCATATCAAGATGAGATCTCGATCTGATAATTTAGGTAGAGGCAAGGAGAGAGAGAGGGAATCATTGATATACCATGGATTTTAGGGTTTTTAACCATGGTATATGTGTCATTTATCGAGTCTTTTACTATGTTTTAGAGTCTTTTCAGGTGTTTATTAGGTACAAGCACATTTGGAGCATATTTGGTGATTATGGCACTTTCTGGAGCTAATTAGAGTATTTGGCCAAGAGATATACTTCACTGTCAATATTTCAGAGCCGCAACGATCATTGCACTCTTGGCATCGATCGTTGCACATGCGAGATGGGCCAAATGATGGTTTAAATGAAGAATAATGAAATTGCAGTTTTGCCTAGAAGTTCCTGATATTTGCAAAGTGACCCAATTCGTGTTTCAGATTATAAATAGGGATTTTCAGCCACTTGTTAGGCTAAGCTTTTCTTACGTTAAGTTTTACTCAGAGAGAGTTGAGGGGTTGATCCTGATCTCGAAAGAGACTTGATTTCGAACCCCAGATCTTTACTTTGTTTTATCATATTTGGTTTTCTATTCAAGATGTTTTATGTTTCGATGAACATGTCTGAGTAGATTACCCGTTAAGTTTAGGGATTCTCATTAGGGATTTCATGGAATTATAGTTTAATTAATCTGTAGGGATTCATATCTGCTAGTTCTTTATCTAAGTTGTTCTTAATGCTTAATCTGAAGTAGCTAATCAGAATTATGATGTTAGGTTGATTAATGCAGCGAAAGTTGATTAATTTAGCTAGAAAGAACCTAGATGAGCAATTAAACTTCTCGCAAACGAAAGTTTGGTTTAGGATAATTGTGAACATATCAAACTTGGAATTAAGGCTGGTTTAATCTGTTAGTTCTCGCAAACGAAAGTTTGGTTTGCTGCACTTAGACTTAGAGAATTCTCGCAAAGAAATTTGGTTAATTCTATATATGTGTTTGAGTTCTAGAATAGTTTATGATTAGATCTCGATAGATTGATTACTTGCGTTCCTGATTTCCTGAGAATTTCATAAGCTTAACACCTCCGCCTTCTTGCTTACAAACTCACTTGATTGCTTGCTATTTCGTTTACTGTTTTCACACCTGCTTCGCTTAATTTAAATCTGAACTACTAATAATCTATTGTGTGACTGAGAGTCCTTGTGGGATTCGATACCTTATATACTACGATTGCATTAACTGTGTACTTGCAGTAGAATAGGGATAAAACTACACCTATCAAGTTTTTGGCGCCGTTGCCGGGGACTCTTTGAGTTCGCCGATAGATTCAGTACTAGGATTTAGACTAAGCATTTCTTTTTAATTTTCTTGTTTACTCACGTTTTTGATTTTTGGGATTGCAGGGATTCGCATTGCATCGATCGTTGCCTACCTTGCACCGATCGACACAAGGCGAGAACAGCGATATCAAGATCTGAGACGTTCAGTAGGTTTCACTCTATGGAACCTGTGATTCTGATTCGCGGTGAAAACGGCGTTTTACGAGACCAAGAGGGTCACATATGCAACGCAAAAGGTCAGAAACTAGATGGGGAGGGAAACCCCATCTTGCCAGATTACTATGTATTGGTTGGGCAGGTAGCTGAGATGAGAAATAAGATAGACGACATCCACGACGTCTTACTGAGGGAGAGACAGTTCCGAGCAGATGCAGAAACTGAAGGATTTGCAGAGGTAAAATATATGGCTGGAGCTGATTATTATGGACAGACATTTGGACACCAGCAGAGACGAGGTTCTAGGCATGCTCAAGGATCAAGAGATTATGGTTATACATCCTGCCTAGCATCTCCTGTACCTGCACGGACGAGCAAATTGGAGATCATGATGGAGCAGTCCCTTGCAGAACAACAACATACCACAGCGTCTTTCAACTCGAAGCTTGAGAGCTTGTATACTAATCTGAATGAGAAATTTGTGTCCTTGAACACTCATATGAAGTTGCTAGATACACAGATGGATCAGATTTCAAGTTCTGCCACAAGGAAGGATACTCAGGAAGCCCATGTCGTTGACATTCCTATTCAGGTTGACCACAGGATGGATCATGGACCATATCTAGCAGTTAAGGCTATGGGATTTGTGGAAAACAGAAGGGAGTCTGATATTGAATTCCCTGAGTTTGAGAGCTTCGACGGACCTGACTCAACAGAGATTGACATAGATCTTTTGGCTTGGATAGTTCAGATTGATACTGGACCAAGTCAAGAGGAGAAATTTGAGTTTGAGATTGCTGGATTAGACCAGGAAGCTGATGGACCCGAGACTGTAGTTGAAACTCGAGCTGAGACATTCGTGTCGATCGTTGCACCATACGCACCGATCGTTGCACCCCGTAAAGAACCAGTTTCACTTATACCTCGTGGAGTTGCTAAGGAAAGAATCTACAAACCTCCAATACCATTCCCGAAAGCTCTTGTAAGGTCTAAAGATGTTGTTCAGTGCACAGTAGTGGTTGATAAGAAGATGGTAGTTCCACAGGAGTCTACTCTAACATCTTCAGAACCTAAGGCTACTCATAAGCAGAAGGCTCCGAGCATCAAATCTCTGCCAAAGGTAAAGCATAAATCCTCTAAGTTTAAACCTCCTGACTCCACTGTTTTGAATGCAGGAAAAAGCTTTAAACCACCCAAGTATCGATCCCACCCTACATTCCTTCCTACGTTCCTTGGACGACATCATGCTGCTACTGCTTATACACCACCATGGATGATAAGGCATTCACAGAGACACTCAAAGTCTCTGTTGAAACCTCCATAAGTCTGACCTCTTTCCAAAAGTCAAGCTAATGACTTAAAACAAGCGCTGAGTGGGAGGCAACCCACTATTAGGTTCTAATATTTTTAATTCTTATTGTTTTTCTTAGGATTTCACGTTTTTATTTGTTTTTGCTAGTTTTTAGATACATAACACAAGTCTGGAGATGTGTGACGATCGTTGCCTACATGTGCAACGGTCGTTGCAATTGGTTTAAATCAAAAATTAAGGTATGTCGAGCTAAACCGGAATAGATCTGGTTCAACCAGCATCGATCGTTGCTGCTACGCAACGATCGTTGCACCCACGACCAAGGTAAGTTGCCTTAAACCCTTTTTCTTCTCTTTTTCTTCTCCATTTTCTCGCCGCCGGTACACCGAGAATCTCCACACCTAAAACTATCATTTCTTCATTGATTTCCTTGTTTCCAAGCGCTATTCTCTTATTTTTACACTCTCAATCTATTTCTCCAACCCATATCTCACGAATTCAAGGTAATGTACTTCTATTTTGATGATTTTCGGATTCAACTATTAGGGTTTTAGAAATTGGGAATTTTGGATTGAAATTGATGAATGCATGCTTAAATGAACACGATTTAGGTTGTTTAGTGATGGATTGTTGTTGATTTTGTGGTTGATAGCACAAATTTAGAACGATTTTGTTGAATGTTGATTGCGGCCAAAATCGCCTTGCACCGATCGTTGCACCTGTGCAACGGTCGTTACTCTGCGATTTTGGGGAAATGTTCGATTATACGAAGTCGCCTTGCAACGATCGATGCCTTAGTGCAACGGTCGTTGCTCGACGATTTCACAGAGAGTTTGCCGAGACTAATTTGTTTAAATTTCTGTTTTGCAGATGGCAACTCAGAATCAACCCCGCAAGCGCAGAGCAACCGCCGCAAGCGCCTCACGACAATACATTCCACCACCGGAATGGCTACACAGAGACTCTGATCCTCCAGAGCCATATCAGTTGGTTCATGCAACCATTGGGCCACCATGGCCAAGGGCAGAGAAACTTCTGATTCGGACTGAGCGCGACTGGGGCATGGCTATTAATAAGCTGCTCGCTACGGCTGATTTCACAGAGAGGCCACTACACGAGTACTGGGACGAGTACGATACGTTGTTGTATAACGGTTGGTGTGGCATGGAGCTAGCGCCAACCAAGTTTGCGGATTACTCGACCTGTCTGAGTCTCGGCATAGACAAGCAGGTTATGGCGCTGTGCAGAGGCATTGGTCTGGGGACAATGCCGATGCAGCCTTACGATCTATACCCAGAGTTGGTGAGGCAGTTTCTTGCCACGTGCAGGGTTGTCTACCCAAACCCGGACAGCAGGAATGCTCAAGGAGGCACTTTTACTTTCATGTGTCTTGGCGCCAGGTATCGAGTACCCCTTCTTGATATCTGTAGGATCTATGGGTTTAGCACTGAGCAGACACGCACCGATATGTCCCTTCCATGGGAACCATCAGAGGCTCGGCAGTTCTGGGAGTACATTGGTGGAGGACGGTATCACTCACGGACTACACCTGTGATTCAGGTTAGGCATCCGGCTCTCAGGTATGTCTTGCGTATCTTGGGACGCACTCTATTGTGCAAGCATGAGGCCAACAAGATGCATAAGAATGAGTTGGAGATACTATTCAGAGGACTGAGGGAGCAGTTCAGGGGTACCGATGTGAGAAACCCAGCTGAGAAAGTCAACCTGGGAGCTGTATTTGCCCATCACCTTTGCGAGCTGCAGAAGAAGCCTTATGACGGCGTGCGCAAAGAGACAGTAGGGAGTCTTCTTACTCCTATTTTCAGACACTGCAGGATCCCTATGGAGGATACAGAGCGCATTACTGAGAGAGAGTTCCTGGATCTCAGTCACTTGCAGAGTGCTAGGTGGCTGAAGGAGGGGAGAGTATGGGTTTACTGCGACCCTGCATCTACACAGTATGGTATTGATCTTCCTGCTGCTGGGTTGACACAGATTGATACGATTGATGCTTTGAGTTTCCGCCCTCCTGCCAGAGCTCGACACGCAGTGCCTACTATGGCTCATCCGCTGGGAGAGCCTTCTACGAGAGCTTCATCTTCCTCTACACCTGCGTCTGCTGCTGCCCCGGTTGATATTGGCCCTTATCCTGAGATTACAGTGCCCTACGGTGATATGTCTGAGGCTGAGTGGAGAGAGCGTAGTGATGGGATATGAAAGACCGTCTGGGAGTGGATGCGCGGCTGCACTTGCAGGAGACAGCCACAGGTTCACCAGCCCGTGCCAGGACCTTCTCGACGCAGACGACGATCTCCAACTACAACTTCCTCGAGTGGTACTGATCGCATAGCTGAGGCAGCCGATGACGCTGAGCTATATGGTGGGATAGATGATGTGAGCGAGTGAGATTGATCTCCGTTTTCAGACATTCGGTTATGTACTCTTTTATCTTTTTCTTATTTCTCTTTGCACTTTTTCCTTTTGATTTTTAAGATGGCGTTGTTTTTGGATGATATGTTTGATTTGCTACATTATTTGCTTCGATTTTACTCTGTTTTCAGTGTTTTCAGCTTGCAGGATTCGAAATTTGCTAGATTCCAATGAACTAACCTGCTAACTTGCTGACTGATCCGATATACGCATTGCAGCGATCGTTGCAGTCATGAGCAACGATCGACACCCAACGAAAATTGCATAGCAACGGTCGATGCACTAAGTGCAACGATCGGTGCTTGAGCGACAGAGGTAAAATACGACAGAACTCAACACATCCATCCACAATTTTTCTTTCTTTTTACCGATCCTTCGCTTGACACTACTGAGGACAGTGTGTCTTAAGTGTGGGGGAGGTGCTACTGACATTTCTCTTTCTGTTTTCTTAAGAGTTAGTCCATTTTTCAAAATTTTTGTTTTATTGAGTCAAAATTGTTTAAGTAAGAAACAGTGAATTTTTGAGAAGATTTACAAGACTTGCAGGAACTTAAGTAACCATTGGGATGAAGTTGCAGGATCTATCTCTGACTATTAGAAAACTCAGACACAGATCAACCTACTGGGAACACCCACATCACTTCAGGTATCAGAGGATCCTTTTACTGACTTCAACCTTAATACTGACTTAGATTTCTCACCTAAGGGCTTGGTATACTTTGTGTCGGATTCCCTTGTTAGTTCTGACACAGCCTGTAAACCTGTCCTATTTAGTTCCCTTCTCCCCTTCCATAAAGTAAAAAAAAAAAAAAAGATAATAAACTGAGGATGAGTTAGTAACTCCGAAGTGGTCACAGGAGTGGTAGAGACCCCTATTATCTCCTGTGCGATCCATGGAATGTGTCCAAAGTACACCCCATAACGGGAAGAACACTGATAAAAAAAATAAAATGATACCCAATGTGGGAAAAATCAGTTGTTAAGGAAGGGAAAGAGAAGAAAGGGACTAGAGAAAGATAGTATGTTGGTCTAGAGCTGATAAGGTAAGAATCCATGTGCTCTTTGATCGATACTCCTTAGGTGAGACCGCACTTAAATACTTGCAGAAGTCAGTAGGGAGAATTTGAATGCTTGAATGTGATTGTGGAGTTTACTTAGGACAGTTGCTAAGTGTGGGGGAAGTACATGTTGGTCTTGATATCCTGTGATTGATTCTTTCAGTGGTTTACTAAAGGGAATCTGAGTGTTGTTGCTTCTATGACAAAAAGAGTTTCTGAAAGTTTTCAAACCTCTTGACTACATTTAGTTCTTTGTTTTGCTTGAGGACAAGCAAAGGCTAAGTGTGGGGGAGTTGATATACCATGGATTTTAGGGTTTTTAACCATGGTATATGTGTCATTTATCGAGTCTTTTACTATGTTTTAGAGTCTTTTCAGGTGTTTATTAGGTACAAGCACATTTGGAGCAAATTTGGTGATTATGGCACTTTCTGGAGCTAATTAGAGTATTTGGCCAAGAGATATACTTCACTGTCAATATTTCAGAGCCGCAACGATCGTTGCACTCTTCGCATCGATCATTGCACATGCGAGATGGGCCAAATGATGGTTTAAATGAAGAATAATGAAATTGCAGTTTTGCCTAGAAGTTCCTGATATTTGCAAAGTGACCCAATTCGTGTTTCAGATTATAAATAGGGATTTTCAGCCAATTGTTAGGCTAAGCTTTTCTTACGTTAAGTTTTACTCAGAGAGAGTTGAGGGTCTGATCCTGATCTCGAAAGAGACTTGATTTCGAACCCCAGATCTTTACTTTGTTTTATGATATTTGGTTTTCTATTCAAGATGTTTTCTGTTTCGATGAACATGTCTGAGTAGATTACCCGTTGAGTTTAGGGATTCTCATTAGGGATTTCATGGAATTATAGTTTAATTAATCTGTAGGGATTCATATCTGCTAGTTCTTTATCTAAGTTGTTCTTAATGCTTAATCTGAAGTAGCTAATCAGAATTATGATGTTAGGTTGATTAATGCAGCGAAAGTTGATTAATTTAGCTAGAAAGAACCTAGATGAGAAATTAAACTTCTCGCAAACGAAATTTTGGTTTAGGATAATTGTGAACATATCAAACTTGGAATTAAGGCTGGTTTAATCTGTTAGTTATCGCAAACGAAAGTTTGGTTTGCTGCACTTAGACTTAGAGAATTCTCGCAAAGAAATTTGGTTAATTCTATATCTGTGTTTGAGTTCTAGAATAGTTTATGATTAGATCTCGATAGATTGATTACTTGCGTTCCTGATTTCCTGAGAATTTCCTAAGCTTAACACCTCCGCCTTCTTGCTTACAAACTCACTTGATTGCTTGCTATTTCGTTTACTGTTTTCACACCTGCTTCGCTTAATTTAAATCTGAACTACTAATAATCTATTGTGTGACTGAGAGTCCTTGTGGGATTCGATACCTTATATACTACGATTGCATTAACTGTGCACTTGCAGTAGAATAGGGATAAAACTACACCTATCAATCATACCGGATACCACCGTTCTCCACCAACCGAGAACGAGATAGAATGAATCGGGAAGGAACTATACCAAATCAATCACAACCAAAGCAAAGGAGGCTCGTGAGCCGACTCAACCACAAATCTAGCGAGAAACAGATCTGAACAACATATCTAGGAAGAGACAAAGACTGATGACGGCTGAAGACAAACCACATTGTTGATCCTATAGATCCAGAACCACCAGCTTCTAAAACACCCAAAACCAGCCAGATTTGAAAATTAAATCGCATCTACAGCATTTTCTTCTTCAGCCAACGAACCATAAGTGGAATAGCCAAGGGGAAGATTAAACAAAATGATAAGCAAGGGAATTTACAAACTTCTACGATGCCGGAGCCGGTTAAACGAAGAGAACGACAGCTGAGTTTGTTTACAGAGAAAATGGACAAATTAGGTTTAAGAGAGAGAGAGAGAGAGAGAGAGAGAGAGAGAGAGAGAGAGAGAGAGAGAGAGAGAGAGAGAGAGAGAGAGAGAGAGAGAGAGAGAGAGAGAGAGAGAGTTTTTGGATCCCAAGGTTATGTATATAACACATAAAACAAGACTTTTTCGGTCAACATTTTACTGTTCATTTTTTCTTAATAGCCACTAATCCTATTTTACAATATAACACAACACGGTTAATTATATAATATCAGTCATTTTCTTAAGTTAAAAACATCATTTATTATATATCTATATACAAATAAAAAGGAAAACATAGAAGAAGTAAAGTCACTAACGCAAAAAAAAAAAAAGCTTGCGGAGTTCGCCCTAGCTATTTTGCTCCATGGCACGCCATTCGAGGTAATTTTCCTCCGTCTTCAGTTTTCTCCCGGATGAATTTTGATGCTGGTGTCGGGGAGGGAGTAACGTCACTGCCGTTTAAATAAGTTCATCCCTCTTCTCCGCCTTCTTACATGGTTTCTGGCTCCGTCCACCTCCTCTCTTCCCCACTCACCGCCGCTATCTCCACTTATCTTCGTGTCTTTGTGTGTTACAGCCTTCTCATCTTCTAGCCTTTGGCGCCGTGTATTCAGGTCACTGTCGCAGCTTCTCTCCTCGGCAAGCTCTTGCAGTATATGGTTCTGAAGATTTCGTTTGTTTCGTTTTCTTTTGGGTGTGGTTGGTTTCGTGGGATAGGTTTAGATTTGTGGATTTTGGTTAGTGGTTTGTTTGGTTTAGGTTAGGTATGCTGCTGTCCGGTTTTTGGTTTGGGTTGGTGGAATGGGGTATCGGTTTTAGACTATAAAAATTTAGTTACTTTTTCTATTCAGGCTTTCGTGGATTCATGACTCGGTTTTAAGGTCCAATCTTGCATTTTTATTTGTCGTGAGAGATTGCGGTGGGTGCTTTTTAATCTGTTGTTTTCTCCGGATTTTCTTGGTTTCAGGGTAGTTTGGATTGTTTTGGCTACTACTGATTCAAATCTATTATGATTTGGATTTCTTTTAGACTTTTATCTAGGTCTTTATTGAGCGCATATAAGTGCGTCGCAATCGTATACGAAAGAGTCTTAGTGTTCTTTGTAAGGGTTCCTTTTTGTCGGATTGTGGAATCTTGTTTCTTTGAGTTTGAGAGTCTTTTAGCATTATTCGAATAGTTGATGTTATCGTTGATAAACCATTGGCAACAGAGGTAAATCTCGCTTAAGCATCTCCGCATAGATCAAGATATACATTTTTGATTTGCTTTTGATTAGCTTTGAATTTTATCATTCATTTCTATTTTAGTTGTAGGTTTTGTTTCCGAAAATATCTTCTTATTCCGCCGGCTTAGTTTCTCTTTTAGAGACTTAGTTTCCGAAAAAAGTTATTATTTCTTTTAATCTCAAAAATACATTTCACCTTTGTTAAACAAAGGTATAATTTCAGATGAAAAAATAATAATAATAATAACAATAATAGTATAGAAAAAGTAAATAATATATATATATATGGAGTGTATATGTCCCAGTATTATGTCTAGGTTCTTATGTAGACCGGGACAACTATAAACCTCTATATTTCTCTTTTGGTTCAACGCTCCCGTTTTTTTTTTGGGTAAAAATGTTATGATTTATTACCGTTTTCTTTTTTGACAGAAGTACAGAGATTACAAAGAAGTTAGAAAAATAAAAATAAGCTACTAACAAATCACGCCACAATAGATAACGACAGGTTTCGAAATGCTAAGGAAATGGCCCAAGAGAAATCCTAAAACCGAGACAAAGCCAGACGAGAGAGCAGCAATCACACGAAAAAACGCAGACCACCCCGTTTTTGCCGTAGTCCCGAAGAACTAGAGTTCACATCATAGTTGCCACGAGCGTTCTCTTAAGGCCAGCCCTCAAACCTTTGTAGAGATGCCTACAGCTTCTCTGAAAACTAACGGAATTTCCGGAAACTATAACGGACTAACCGCAGATGTCGACAAGGGAGCCCAAGCGGGCCATCGAAGAGTCACCTCCAACTACCATTCCCGATCGAACGAATCTCTCAAGAACCAGCCCCCACAACTACAAATTAGCCGCTATAAAGAGACCGGCGCCTCTACATCTCCCATCCGGATCCGTCCCACCAACAACACCGGTCCAACCCGGAGCCAACCCGGGCACAAAACCTCAAGCACAAACTCAACCTGCCGCATCATAATGGGTAACAAACACAACAATGCACTTCCATAACCAGAACCGGATTATAGAAGGTACACACCACGGATAGAGAACGAGAGCTGCCACACGCAGACCACTAACCAGCAAGAGGAAAAAACCAGAGTATACCAAACCACAACTTGAACAAGAAAACCAGCTCTTACCATGACAAAGACGACGATTTGCAACTCGTCGAGATGGGACTTAGCACCGAGAGCAGAACCAACAAGCGCAAGCCCCACCACACTCTGGCCGCCGGCATACGGTCTCCTAACACTCGACTCCGCCGCCGGATCTGACGGAGAACCTAAACGCAGCTAGCCACACCTCCAGACGAAACTCAAGACGGAGCCATGTTCCACGCCGGCGTAACCAAGATCCCGTCCTCGAAAGATATCAGAGCCACGCCGCCGAGCAAAGATCCGGTCAAAGAGCACCGTCGACGTCGCACCGAAGAAACCAACTTAGCGACGACTAAAGCCCCACGCGCGCATCCAAGGGAGAGAGACGAACGGCCCTCCACGCCGAAGGATGAACGAGCCACCGTAGGACTCACCAGAGGCCACTCCGCCAGAAGACCGTCGATCCTAAAACAAAAGAGAATCTCCTCGCTGAAACTGAGCAAGCGAAGACGATGCCAGAAAATACGCAGACGAGGAGCCCTTCCCGGAAGCGGCGAGGAGCGCCGGCGACCGGGAAGGCAGGAGCGAGCTAGAGATGAACGAACAAAGGCGGGGGCGGATCTAAGCAGCTAGGGCAAACTCGCCAAAAAGAGAGAGAGAGAGGAGAGAGAAAGGCTTCTTCAACGCTCCCGTTTGGTAAACCAGCTTCATTAAAATTCGCTGCAGGATGAACCACTTAGCACCGGACTAAGAACAATGATGTTTGCGTTTTACACACCAATTAAAACCTAATGTGCACGCTACCACAATCGAATGGTATGTCGATGTAACACTTTAGGATCGAATCCACAGAGAGCTAGTGACCTATGACACCAAGAATACACAAAGTTCCTTAATCTAAGCTAATACAAGAGATGTGGTTTTTTTACTAACAACCTAAGTGAGATGAAAGCAAAGAAACTAATATGCAAATGACACAGATGACAAAAGTGAAATAAAGATAGAATAAACCATTCACTAAACAAGATACTAAGATTCACAAAAACAGAGTAAAAACAGAGATGATAAAAGACTAAGTTCCTTGGGTTGAGATTTCGGTTTGGGTGATTAACAAATAATCTAGAAGTGTTTAAGAACAAAATAATGGTTTCTTAGGCCAAGAACAACATATCAAGCTACCCCATTCTCATGATAATAGCCCTACACCTATCAAGCATTAACATCAACTCTCGTTGGCAATTTCAAGATAGATATGCATTATGAACAAGTTCTTATTACCACTAAACACCTTAAACATCAATTCTCATTGGTTAAGTATGTAAAGCACTTGATAGAGTTTCAAACATAAACTGCACCTCTCGATGCTAGCAACATTTAAGATCAAGGAATTGATTAGCTACTTCAATCCTAGCATTAAGAACTTCTAACAAGTAAGAAATCAATATTTCCAAGTTTTAAACATCCTAAACCATCACTAAATCACCCTCACCTTACTCAAACCCAGAAACTTATGGAGAACTACTCAATAATATTCATAGAAACACAAAAAGACATAGATGGGATGATATAAGATGAGAGAAATATATGAATCAACAAGAACAACACAAGAAAATCAAACCAAACTAGAAAATAAGATGAAAGAAAATAAAGTTATGATCTAGATCCATAAATGGATCAAGAAGTAGATCATGCCTCTCCACATACACCAAGAGGTCTTAAATAATAGAAAACAAAGTGTCTTGGTCGACCTCAGAACATGGGAGGGTCTACAAGCCAAAAGAAAAAGAGAAAAAGTAGCATGTGGGCAAAAGTTGGTCTCACCATGACATAATTGATATGTGTCCAGTAAATCGGTCATAACTCTTTGTGTATAGCTTAAAATGACTTCGAATTACCTCCATTGGAAATTTAACTCAATTGCCTACAACTTTGGTTTGAATCTCCAAATCTAAATATGAACGCAAGCTCTTCAAATGACTCGATCTTTCAAGGTCAAATCTCACAGCGACTTGTGGAGGTCGCTGTGAGAGGCCGCTGTGAGGTTTTTTGATCCACATCGACTTGGGGAGGTCGCTGTGGAGGTCGCTGAGGCTCCCGACTTTTCGCATTTCTTCACAGCGACTTCAGTATGCCGCTGTGGGATGCCGCTGTGAGGTCTGGTCATGATCCTTAGCTGTTTTCCACTCCTTTTTGGGTGTTTTTCAGTCCCTACCTCCCCCATATCATTTGGGTGCTTCATCATGTCTTCCACCACCTACAAAAAGAGAAAAACAAAGCACATGCACTCCTAATGATGCCTAAATGCATTATCTAAAGCTAAAACATGCTCCAAATCATGATTAAATCTACTCAAATTTACAATACATCAACTCCCCCAAACTTGTTTCTTTGCTTGTCCTCAAGCAAACCACAATGAGAACAAAGGGGAGAGGTTTGAAGTTGGAGACTCATAACCAATGAAATTTAGCAAGCCCTCAACATGATGTTCTTAGAAAATGATAACATGTTGCATAAACAAACTCTCTAATCCACTCTAATTTCTCTAGGCTTATCAACACACCAAATCTTTTTCTCTTAGGCACATTGTCAAGATTCAACCAACTCAACATTCCACCAACTCTTACATTCATTAATCTTATCAAGGTGAAGTCTCACAAATGGGGATTTGATCTCAATCAATTGGCTTGGCATTAAAAGGCTTCAAATGGTGTTTAGAGGAAGGCTTTTAACTCTCATTTTGGTGGCTAACTCTCGAGAAAAGGAATGCTAGACATTATGCAAAATGTGGCAAGACAAGAACAATTCATGCCTACAATTCTTAGCCCTCAAAATCTTACCCAAAGTGTTTCCCATTCCCAATTATCTAATCTCCCTTCAATCTCTAACTCAACCAATTTGGCCCCTTTTTTTCATTTTTGGGTCTTGAGAAGTTAATCTTTTTATTTCCTTAAACTCTTGGTCTTTTAATTCCATTTTCACTTTGCACTTAGAGTCTCCCTATTTTAAGTCTCTTTCTCAAGTGTTTCCCTTTTCTTTTTACAAGCCATTGGTCCTTTTATTCCTTTTTCTCCCCATTTCACTCTTTCTTTTCTCATTCCCAATCCCATTTCAAGTGCTTATACCCCAAATGCTAAACCAATATGTAAACTCCTAGACTAGCCTATGAGGGCTAATCATTGTCGTTCTCATACTTTTAACCTTTTGCACATGTTAGAATTATCAAAAGGAGGCCTCACTCAATCAATCAAATGAAGGTTTAAAAGGAAAGGGTAGGGTTCTATGGTTTGGAAACCATCCTAAGAGTGAGAATGGCCACTTGGATTAACAAAGGGTGGTAAAATGTGGTAAAAGATAATCCAAGTGTGTATATGGTGACCATGATCAAGCATCAAAAACCCATAAGTGAGAAAATTAAGTTCCTTTAAGTCCATATAGATGAGTTGGTTTCAAAGTTGAGAGTATCAAACAAGACAAATGGATTTGAGGGGTGTGATCAAAGCTCGAAATTTACAAGTGTTTTAAGAGATGTTTAAGCAACATGGTATGATTAACAAGGGCATCATGTTGAGTTCTAAATCTAGATTCCTTGCAAGGCATTTATATCATTTTCTCCTATGCAAATGCTTCCTAGAATGCTACTAGACTCGATCCTAAGAAAGCGAGAAATACGAAACTAAATGCTCTCTTTTTATGTTTTTTCAAATTTTTCAAATTTTTTTGGTTTTTTTTTTCAAAATCATAATTATTCACAATGCAGCACACAAAAGTAAAAGACTCAAGAGAAAAATGGTTAGATGATCACCCCCCCCCCCCCCCAAACTTACTTCACACCGTCTCTGTGTGAAAGCAAATCTCGGGGAGCTAAGGGTGGTAAAATAAAATAAAAGAAAAATAAAGCTATGTACAAACTGGTGGTGGTAGCTCAATAAGCTGGTGGTGCAGAGTCGTCATCGCTATCTCCTAAGGACAGGGACTCGTTGCTTGATCCGGGGGATGGAGGTGGGATGTGGCGTCGGGCTCTGCGGCGTCGTTCGTCGAGGGAGGCGCGACCTGGTGCTCTGCTGGAGGAGCTGGTGGCTTCCCCGTGACAGGAGTGTCTCCTTGGATAGTCCCCTGAGCTTGCTTCTTCTTCGCTTGTCGAGTAGCCTTCGGGCTTTTTCACTGCCCCCTTCTTCCCTGTCAGCATATAACCCAAGTACTTGACCTGCTGAACAAGCACCTTCGTCTTCTCCTTATACTTCTTCTTCAAGACCGCTTTCGTTCTTCTTCCAGCTTCCACCAATTTCCCAATGGTGCGGTCTTGAAGCTTGTTCCAGCGCTCCAATTTTCGGATGTAGCTATGAGCTCTCCTCAGTTGTGCTCCCTGAATCACTTCATCGGAAGCGTGTAGACGATAACAGGCAGTCCCGTAGACTGGACTCTCTGGCATAGTCTGATTCGGGCTACCTCTTGTTCTTGTTGCAGTGCTTGCACTTGTACCAGCATCCTGTGATGAGCCCTCAGGAGCCCTTCTCTTCTTCTTCCTCAGCGATTCCAAGGATCCATAACCGTGCTGTGATGGTATCGGGGATCAGGCAAGAATGGGATGTTGGCTCGGTTCTGAAATGATGTGATGGAGGGGTTTGGTAGAAGGACGTTCGCCATTTGATGCCCATTAACCCGGAATGTGTAAGCATATCTTTCCTCAACTTTTCCAGCTAGGTAGAGTGACTTCCTGAGGTGTGCTTCATCCATTCGGGATGATGATTTCATGTTGTTCAGCGGGATTCCTATTGCTTGGAAGATTGGTGTGAGCAGTCCTCCGAATCTGAACACTGGCGTCTTATCCACTGATGTCATCGCCTTTTTCCTGAATATGTTCAACTGCCTCATGAAGTAGCCAACCACGCCCATTATTTGATAGTTCCCAAAGTTGACTTCTCGAACCTCAAATTGATTTAATACCGGTTGGAGTCCCATGGCCATGAATCGCAGTTCCTCTTCTTGTACCTTGTTGTTCTCCCTTCTAGCAAATAAGGTGTGTGCTAGCATTTTGTGAACATACCGAATCGCAGGGTGGGCGATGTACGTGTTCTTCATCTCTCCAGTCTGATAGTTCGCCCTTACTATAGTCCCCCACACAACTGTTGGCATAAGATCAATATCGGGCAGCCAGTTGCACCAAGCGTCTTTAAACCCAAGCAATTGTGATATCTGCTTGTATCCCATCTTGTACTTGGCCCCATTATAGCTGAAGGTCACATAACCACATCCATCTTCCTCAGTTGGTTCATCCATAAACTCCTTTGTCTGAAACGTACACAAGAACTGGTAGCATGGTGTCTCATACACTGGATGTGCTTCCCCCATCAGACTTTCTAAGCTCAGACCATTTAGTATGGCCATCACATCATCATAGATCCCCAGCTTTCTGCACATCTCCGGATCTCCGTACTTAGTTCCGCTCCAGGTAAAGGGTCTCAGCCGAAGTTTAACCTCCCTTAATGTTGTTGTTTTCGGCGTATCCTTCTTTGGCTCTGCAGGCTTTTTGCTCTTCCTTTTCTTCTTTTTCCGTCGCTCCATCTCTTCTTCACTGCTCGGGAAGTCAATCATTTCATCGTCCTCATCATATTCAGCTGCGGTTTCCTTTCCCGAGCGATGAGTTTGTTCCTCTTGCTGTCGTGTTCTAGCTTGCAATCGTTCTGCTCTCGATCTCCCTGTCATCTGCACATTCATAAGTGGAAGAGATCAAACCATCTTTCAATTAACAACACAAGAAATTGAATCGATAAAATGCGTAAAGTCTGAAAATGATAATTTTCATCAGTGAAGCTTCAATCGTTCTCATTTAGGCATTTATAAAGTTCAATCAAGCATTCAAAATCTTCCTTGAATCCAGAAATCTGATTTCCCATCACTTTTCATGGTTTACTCACTTTTTCACAAATAATCCTAATCCATTGCGAATTTGATATTGTTTCTTTTGCAAAGTATGTTCTAATCACTCTAACATGGACATAGAAACAATCAAATCATGTTTTCCCCAAAATATTTTATCAAGAACCCTAGAATCTGAAACTTCAATTTCAGCAAGATTTAACCGATAGTCCTTTAAATTGACAGTATGGGTGCGTCTATAATCATCAAATGAACAAGTACTGACCCATCAATTCCCTTAAAATTCGAATCCGAAAATGTACATGAAGAACAAGGGTTTCGAAAATTCGTACCTTTACTTGATTTGATGAAGGATTATGGTTCTAGACAAGTAGATGGTGAGAAATTGCGAGTGAAAGCACCAAAAATCAATGAGAACAGTGACTTTAGAGAGAAAATGAGTTTGAAGCTTTGAAGAACAATGGAGGTTTTGAGGTTGTGTAGGAAGAAGAAAGAGAGAAAAGAAGTGTTCTTTTATTTTCTTTACGTTTTTTTTTTTTTTTCAAAATGCGGTCAAAAGGAAGAGTTCGGATCAAACCTGGCTCACAGCGACATGCGGTCCCCGCCGTGCGATGTCGCTGTGAGTTTTCTTACATGCAGCGGCATCGGGACGTCGCTGTGCAGGTCGCTGCGCATAACGCTTATTTTCGGTCATTTGGCCCGCAGCGACATCGGGACGTCGCTGTCTGATGTCGCTGTGCAATATTTTACTCGCAGCGACATGTAGGCGTCGTTGTGCAGGTCGCTGCGCTATCCGGTTCTTTTTCTTTATTTGGCTCGCAACGACATAGTGACGTCACTGTTTGATGTCGCTGTGGCTTTTGCTGTCCGCAGCGACATGTTGATGTCGATGTGCCTCTCCGCTGTGAGTCTCTTTTGCCTGCAGCTACTCCGTTTGCTCGGCCCGCAGTGTCTAATCTCCATATTTGCTCCTGCTTGTTCTCTCATTCCTGAAAACTCACACATAAAACTAAAAGACACATAAAATTCACACGAAAACACATCAAACAAATCAAAAGAAATCACAAATTATCTACAAAGGATAATCATGGGATTGCCTCCCAAGCGTGCTTGTTTTAAGTCACGAGCTTGACTCTCTTACTGCTTTAGATCGGGGTCGGGTCCGTGAGAAGAATCGATACTTCTTCTTCCACGGGGTTTGATGCTGAGTAGACCTTTAGCCTTTGTCCGTTCACAGTAAACTCACTTCCGTCTTTGTTGAGAAGGACAACGGCTCCATAAGGTCTTACTTCTTTAACTGAGAATGGACCTGACCATCTTGATTTGAGTTTCCCGGGAAACAGTCTCAACCGGGAGTTGTACAATAGCACTCGATCTCATGCTTTGAATTCCTCATTAACAATCTTCTTGTCATGAAATGCCTTGGTTCTCTCTTTATAGATCCTTGAGTTATCATAGGCATCCAGTCGGATTTCATCAAGTTCATGGAGTTGGATAAGTCGCTTCTCAGCTGCTGTCTTAAGGTCAAAGTTTAATAACTTCACTGCCCACATCGCCTTGTACTCCATTTCAACTGGCAAGTGGCATGATTTCCCATACAAGAGGTTGAATGGTGTAGTGCCGAGAGGTGTCTTGAACGCTGTTCTGTATGCCCAGAGTGCGTCATCTAGATTTTTAGCCCAGTCTTTCCTAGAGCTTCTGACGGTCTTCTCCAAGATGGACTTTATCTGCCGGTTAGACACTTCAACTTGTCCGCTAGTCTGAGGGTGATAAGGTGTAGCAACCTTGTGTTTCACCCCATACTTCTGTAGTAGACTCTCAAACACCTTGTTGACGAAGTGTGTTCCTCCATCACTGATTACGACTCTTGGGATGCCAAACCGTGGAAATGTGACATACTTGAATAGCTTAATTACCACCTTGGCATCGTTGGTGGGGCTTGCAATAGCTTCCACCCATTTGGACACATAGTTCACTGCAACCAGAATGTATTGGTTCCCATAGGAGGATGGGAAAGGTCCCATGAAGTCAATCCCCCACACGTCGAATATCTCAACTTCCAAGATGGGATTTTGTGGCATTTCGTTTCTCCTCCCAATGTTGCCTTTCCTTTGACAAGCGTCACACTTTGAAGCATAGTTGTGAGCATCCTTGAACAGGCTGGGCCACCAAAAACCTGAGTGTAGCACCTTTGTAGCAGTTTTGAAGGATGCAAAAAGTCCTCCATACTCTGAACCGTGGCAGTGATACAGGATTCCTTCCATTTCTTCTTCCGGTACGCATTTCCTGTAGAGACCGTCAGAACATCTCTTGAATAGGTATGGCTCATCCCAATAGTAGCGAGTAACATCCCTGTAGAACTTCTTCTTTTGATAGCTGCTGAGATTTGGGGGTTCCTTACCACATGCTAGGTAATTGACGAAATGTGCATACCAAGGCAACTGCTCTTCTTTTAAGCCTTTCACTTCCTCCATCTTCAAGGCCATGTCATATCCCTCTTTCAAACTCTGAATCATGAGAAGTTGTTCTTCCGGTAGAGAGTCATCTATCGGTATTTGCTCGTCAATCCTCAGCCTTGACAAGTGATCAGCTACTCCATTCTCAATACCCTTCTTGTCTTGTATCTCAAGATCAAATTCCTGCAGTAGGAGTATCCACCTCAACAGTCGCGGTTTAGCCTCCTTCTTGGCTATCAAGTACCTTAAAGCCGCATGGTCTGTGTATACAACCACTTTCGAACCCACCAAGTATGATCTGAATTTGTCGAACGCAAATACTACCGCCAAGAGCTCCTTCTCCGTAGTTGCATATCTGACTTGAGCGTCACCCAAAGTTCTGCTTTCATAGTAGATCACATGGAGGTTCTTGTCCTTCCTCTGGCCCAAAGCTGCTCCAACTGCATAGTCACTCGCGTCACACATAATCTCAAAGGGAAGGTCCCAGTCTGGAGCTTGCACTATCGGTGCACTCACAAGTGCACTCTTGATCTTGTTGAACGCTTCTAGGCACTCTTCATCGAAAATGAACTCTGTTTCCTTGCACAGCATCCTTGTTAAAGGCCTTGCGATCTTTGAAAATTCCTTTATAAACCGTCGGTAGAAACCAGCGTGTCCCAAGAAACTTCTGATCCCTTTGACTGAGTTCGGCGGTTGTAACCCCATCATCACATCTATCTTGGCCTTGTCCACTTCTATTCCTTTCTCTGGGATTTTGTGCCCAAGAACTATTCCTTCCTTCACCATAAAGTGACACTTCTCCCAATTCAGCACTAAGTTTGTCTCCTCGCAACGTTGAAGTACCCTGCACAAGTTAGACAAACAAGCAGCAAACGAAGAACCATATACAGAGAAATCATCCATAAAAACTTCTACCATTTCTTCAATCAGGTCGGAAAAGATCGACATCATGCTTCTTTGGAAGGTTGCTGGAGCATTACATAAACCGAATGGCATTCTTCGATATGCAAAGGTGCCATAGGGACATGTAAATGTCGTCTTTTCCTGGTCATTAGGGTGAATGGGTATTTGGAAAAACCCACTGTACCCATCAAGGAAGCAATAGAATGGATGGTTTGCAAGTCTTTCAAGCATTTGGTCAATGAATGGGAGAGGAAAATGGTCCTTTCTGGTGGCTGAGTTCAACTTCCTATAGTCAATGCACATTCTATGTCCAGTTATAGTTCTTGTAGGGATTAGTTCGTTTTTCTCATTTTTAACAACAGTTATTCCTCCCTTCTTAGGAACTACATGAACAGGTGATACCCATGTGCTATCTGAAATAGGAAAGATTATGCCAGCATTCAAGAGTTTCAGAATTTCTTTTTTAACGACTTCTTTCAGATTCGGGTTTAGTCTTCTTTGGTGTTCAATTGAAGTCATAGTTTCATCTTCTAAGTGGATTCGATGGGTGAAAAGTATGGGTGACAGTCCTTTTATATCATCTAGTGAGTACCCTATGGCTCTCCTATATTTCCTTAGTTCATTCAGGACAAATTCAATTCATTTTCATCAAGGTTCTCACTCACAATGACAGGGTATGATGAGTTAGGTCCTAAGAAAGCGTACCTGAGTCCTTCCGGGAGTTGCTTGAGTTCTACCTTGGGTGCCTTCAGTTCACTCCAATCATCATCTTGGCTAGGATCAGTTGTGGTGGCTTTATTGGTCTCTTTATCTCCCTCTACAGATTTGATGTCGTGGACTTTCGGGGGTAGCTCCAAAAACTGGTTGTCCTCTTCCAACACTTTGCGAGAGTCAAGGAGTTTTGCATACTCCTGCACATCCTTGTCTACCAGCTCAATCATGCTCTCCTTTGTGGTCAATATTGTCTCCAGGGCATCCTCCATAGCAAGCTTTTCCAGGTACTCATCAGCTAGAGCATCCAACGTTTCTATCCAAAAAGCTTGCCCTTGAATTGTTGGTTTCTTCATGACTTCGTTGATGTCAAATTTCAGGATGTGGTTCTTTCCCAAGTGCAAGTCAATCTTTCCTTTCTTCACATCAATGATGGCTCCAGCAGTAGCCAAGAAAGGTCTCCCAAAAATCAGGGGGTCTTTTGGTTCCTCATCCATCTCCAGAACCACAAAATCAGCATGCCTACAAGAAGTCTTACTGACCTATCAGCCAACACAAGAGATATCCTACACTGCTTGTAGCGTGTGAAACCAAGCTTCTTGGCTATGGAAAGTGGCATCAAGCTCACACTTGCTCCAAGGTCACAAAGGCATCGATCAAAAGAGAGAGGTCCCAAAGCGCATGGTAAGTTAAAGCTTCATGGATCCTCTAGCTTCTTTGGAGTGTTCATTCGCTGAATGATAACACTACACTCGTGGGTTAGGACAACCATGCCTTCCATCTCCTTCGTTCTCTCCTTGACTGCATCCTTGAGAAATTTGTTGTATTGAGGCACTAGCATGAATGCGTCCATCAAAGGCATTGTGAGCTGAATTTTCTCCATTTGTTTGTCGAAGAGTGCTCTATACTTCTCCAAAAGTTGCTTCTTGAATCTCCCTGGAAAAGGTAGCTTGGGCTCATAGGCTGGGGGTACAAAGACTTTCTCCTTGGATGTAGAGGCTGCATCTGCTTTCTTCTTTTTTTGTGTTTCTTCATGCATCTTTCCTTTGCCTTTAATGTCTTTTGTCTCCTTTTTTGATTCTTCAATTTCCTCAATGGCTTCCTTCTCTGGTTCAAAGCTCATCCCCCCACCTTGATTCTCATTGTCCTCAATGAGTTTCTTTATGGGTAGCTCTCTTCCGCTTCGTAGTGTAATGGCATTGATGTACTCTTTTGGGTTTGGTTCTGGTTTTCCTGGTAAGAAGCCTGGTGGTCTGTTTGAAGAAGGTCCGGCTTTGTTGGATTGCTGCTTAATGGTTGCAAATTCCGATGCTAGGCTGTCAAATTTTGCTGTCATTTCCATTATAGCTTTGTTGGTAGTCTCTATAAACTGCTTCATCAGTTGTGCTTGATCATCTGCCCTTTGATAGTTGCTTGAACTTCCTTGTCCCTGAAATTGTTGGTTTCCTTGATAGGATCCTTGATTGTTGTACTGCTGTCTCTGTTGGTAGTTTCCTTGCTGATTGTTGTATGGCTGTCTTGGCTGAAAGTTCCCATTGTTGTTGTAGGCTGGTTTCGTTGGGAAGTTCCCTTGGAGTGTCGTTTGTCCTTGTTGTTTGAATGGAGGGTAAGATTGATCCTGAGGGTTCTCGACGTTGTTGCTGCGATATGAAAAGTTGGGATGATTCCTGTAGTTCTGGTTGAAGCCTTTATTGAATCCTTGGCCTCCAATGTAATTCATTTCAGCATGTCCCTCCATATTCATCTCAGCTTCATCTTCAAAGAATCCTTGTTGATGATAAAAATCTCCCACAAAGTTAACGTTCCTTTGATTAGCCTTGAGCAACTTGTCCAGCTTCTCGTTACGTGCTTTTATCTCTCTCCTTTGATCATCTCTGTCTCCTCCTTCTCTGTAAGTCCGGTCATAGTCCTCCCCGTAGTTAGTGTCACTGACTGCCAAGTTTTCCACCAGCTGCATGGCTTCTCGTTCATCTTTTTGCAGGAAGTTGCAGTTGCTAGCAGTGTCTAGCATCATCCTGTACTTTGGCAGTATGCCGCGATATAAGGTGCTGAGAAGACTCTCCTTAGTGAAACCGTGGTGAGGGCATTGGTTGATGTAGCTCTTGAATCGTTCCCAAGCTTCTCCAAAGTTTTCTGTTGTTTTTTGTTTGAAGCTTGAAATGTCATTCCTCAACTTTGCGGTTCTTGATTTGGAGAAGAATTTGGATAGAAAGATTCTCTTGCATTCATCCCAAGAAGTGATTGAGTTTGGTGGAAGGTTCTTCTCCCATAGATGGGCTTTATCACCAAGTGAGAAAGGAAACAGTATGAGCTTCATTGCATCTTCAGAAATCCCGTTGAAGCGGACTGTTCTACAAGCTCTGTCGAAGTTGTGAAGGTGGTCTAGTGGATCCTCCATTGGTAGGCCATGGAATTTGTTTCTTTCCACCATGTTGATGATGCTTGCCTTGATTTCATAGTTGTTGTTTTCCACTGCCGGTGGAATGATTCCAGAATTGTAGTCGTTGATGCTAGGTTCGTCATAGGCTCCAATGGCTCTAGTCACCCTTGGTTGATGTTGTGGTCTTCGTCCTTCATTGTTTGTTTCACCTCCATGTTGTTGGTGTCCCTGGTCAGCCATATTGATTCGTTCTCCTGTCAACCTTTGTTCTTCTCTTCTTTTTCTTGAAATCTCTCTTTCGAATGCTTTGATATCTTCAACTCGTGGTACAAGGTTTGTTGGTCCCCTGCTCCTCAAGTTCATTCACCTGCAAAGAGAAACAAAGTAGAGAAGGTTAGTATCACTGTAACCAAAAGACTTAGTCTCAAGCAAACACCAAATCCTAATGGCTTAATTAACACCCAAGATGGCAACAACGCCAAATTGATGTTTGCGTTTTACACACCAATTAAAACCTAATTTGCACGCTACCACAATCGAATGGTATGTCGATGTAACACTTTAGGATCGAATCCACAGGGAGCTAGTGACCTATGACACCAAGAATACACAAAGTTCCTTAATCTAAGCTAATACAAGAGATATGGTTTTTTTACTAACAACCTAAGTGAGATGAAAGCAAAGAAACTAATATACAAATGATACAGATGACAAAAGTGAAATAAAGACAGAACAAACCATTCACTAAACAAGATACTAAGATTCACAAAAACAGAGTAAAAACAGAGATGATAAAAAACTAAGTTCCTTGGGTTGAGATTTCGGTTTGGGTGATCAACAAATAATCTAGAAGTGTTTAAGAACAAAAGAATGGTTTCTTAGGCCAAGAACAACATATCAAGCTACTCTATTCTCATGATAATAGCCCTACACCTATCAAGCATTAACATCAACTCTCGTTGGCAATTTCAAGATAGATATGCATTATGAACAAGTTCTTATTACCACTAAACACCTTAAACATCAATTCTCATTGGTTAAGTATGTAAAGCACTTGATAGAGTTTCAAACATAAACTACACCTCTCGGTGCTAGCAACATTTAAGATCAAGGAATTGATTAGCTACTTCAATCCTAGCATTAAGAACTTCTAACAAGTAAGAAATCAATATTTCCAAGTTTTAAACATCCTAAACCATCACTAAATCACACTCACCTTACTCAAACCCAGAAACTTATGGAGAACTACTCAATAATATTCATAGAAACACAAAAAGACATAGATGGGATGATATAAGATGAGAGAAATATATGAATCAACAAGAACAACACAAAAAAATCAAACCAAACTAGAAAATAAGATGAAAGAAAATAAAGTTATGATCTAGATCCATAAATGGATCAAGAAGTAGATCATGCCTCTCCACATACACCAAGAGGTCTTAAATAATAGAAAATAAAGTGTCTTGGTCGACCTCAGAACATGGGAGGGTCTACAAGCCAAAAGAAAAAGAAAAAAGTAGCATGTGGACAAAAGTTGGTCTCACCATGATATAATTGATATGTGTCCAGTAAATCGGTCATAACTCTTTGTGTATAGCTGAAAATGACTTCAAACCACCTCCATTGGAAAGATAACTCAATTGCCTACAACTTTGGTTTGAAGCTCCAAAGCTAAATATGAACGCAAGCTCTTCAAATAACTCGATCTTTCAAGGTCAAATCTCACAGCGACTTGTAGAAGTCGCTGTGAGAGGCCGCTGGGGCTCCCGACCGTTCGCATTTCTTCACAGCGACTTCAGTATGCCGCTGTGGGATGCCGCTGTGAAGTCTGGTCATGATTCTTAACTGTTTTTTCACTCCTTTTTGGGTGTTTTTCAGTCCCTACCTCCCCCATATCATTTGGGTGCTTCATCATGTCTTCCACCACCTACAAAAAGAGAAAAACAAAACACATGCACTCCTAATGATGCCTAAATGCATTATCTAAAGCTAAAACATGCTCCAAATCATGATTAAATCTACTCAAATTTACAATACATCAAACAAAAAACTTCAGCTTAACATAGAAAATATTTACAGAAGCAGCGAGAGAGTTTAACTCAAGCCAAATGAGAGGAGAGAGAGTTTAACTCAAGTCAGATGAGAGGGGAGAGGTTTCACAACACACAACAAAACTCATACAAACACACGACAAAAGAAACAGAACCGTTGTCCTCTGTTTACGCAGCTTCTGCGAAGCCAACCTGCTTGTTGCCAAAGTCAAAGACAGTGTGGTATCTTCCCATAAACACATCTCCCAGTATCCTGGTCGGAGATCAAGAATTAGATGAAGCTCACAGTGTAAAGGTTTCGATGTTTATTTGCGTTTCCGTTTAGATCGTTATAGTTTTTTACAAGTGTCCGAGAGAATTATTACCAGAGAGGTCCACGAGGTGGTGGGATGTCAATTGCGGTAAAGCCACTGATGCATTGTGCCACTGGCCCTTCCCCAATCTTCAGTACGTACTGTTAATTTCCACGAACAAGATATGTTCAAAAAACATTACAAAGGCTCATCAAGTTTAGATCCTGTTACAACAGCTCTCAGACATAAGATATCTCTCAAACAAATACCTCTTCAGGAGTAAGATCAAAGACTTTGCCTCCAATGGTGAATGATACAGTAGGCATTTTAGAGAGTTGTGAGCAGTCAACTGCTGACTCTCCGTTAGGACTGGGCATACGTTCGCATATCTGTGGATTTTTCGATATTTTGGTATCACAATAAGAGCAAGCTCATTGCTATATTTCAAAAAGACAGAACAGAAATGTTGTTGTAATGAACATTAGTTCTTCTTACATCATTAATGTAGTTCACGATGCGTTCTTTCGTCATGTTCTGCTTTAACTGGCTTTGTATCCACACAACGGCCATTTCACATGGAGCACAACCAGCATCTCGGAGACCACTAGATGATATTATGTTTTCCTCGTCCACCACCGACTCAATCCCCATACTAAACATATGACAATAACACTTAATATATATAAGAGAAGACCAAAAGAATGTGTGTATATTACAAAGTTGTTGTCTATAGAAATTGGAAATTTACCTGACCCCATGGGTGCCATCGAATGTGCATAGACCGAGTTGTGAACAGATCTTCTCTGGTTGAGTCTGAAAGAAGCAAAAGAGGTTTCTATATACAATACAAACAAGATTCGTCCCATATTTTTCAAGTTGACGATATTTCTTACCTCAGCCAAAAGTAAATCAAAAATGATCTGTCCATACTGATCAACAACAGTCTTGCACTGCTGGCTAACAACTCCAGATGCTCCAATAGCTTTGTTTATCATGGCTACCACAGTCTAGAAAATGAAAACAAAAAAACTTGTGAATTTTAGGAGCAAGCTTATACTCCAACAAACTGAAATAGTGATTCTTTCTTACCGTTGGCCCCGCAAGTAAAGATGTTCCAGAATCCGCTATTGCAGAACATCCACTTTCACAGTATCCTGTTAGAAAACAGAGTCATGCTTTATCCATATGAAAGTTTTTAACTATATTGATGAAAGTAAAACGATATAGCAGCTGATACACGTACCAGTAGATTTACCGGCAATGAGAACCTCACCCATGTCGAACTATTACCAAAATAATAGCTTGAAATGAGACGTGATTATGAAACATTCATAGCAAATAGCAAATCAAAGAACAATAAACAAAGAACAAACCTGCCAGTAACCCCTTCGTGTTACAGGAACATATAAATGTTCTCCTTTAAAATGCTTTGGATCAACACCTCCGAACACGAGTTCACCTCCTTCTTCACTATCAGGGTCACGGTTAAGCCAAAATGAAAACACCGGTTTCTTGATAAGACCTTGCTTGAGCATATTGTACCTATAAGAAACAAAATTTTGTTGTGAAGACATCAACGTTACATGGGTGTGCGTAAGTAAGTAATTAACCTCAAGACAAAACTGCACGCACGTACCAAACAGGAGTGGCGTTTCCAACAGAGATTTCTTGGAACCCAAGACCAAGAATACCATCAAACTTACCCACCAAGAAAGTTATACCAGGCTCACTGGTTGCCTCAATAAACTCCTGATCTTTAACAACTAAATCACCAACTGTGACAGCATCATAACTAAAGAAACCAGAGATTGATCCAGAGCCGTAACGGATTGCTGCACGTTTTCCTGGAAAACATACAATTTTAGGCCTTATCAATATCAATGTAATGGTCAGTAGCTCAAAACAAAATAATCAAAGAAGATAAATGTACCACTCTTCTTATAAGTGCTTGAACGCGAGGACTTGTACTTGGCATGAAAGAAACAAGACAGCTATACAATAGAAGTAAACAACATAATAAGTTTTCTCTTAAACTAATAACATTTAACTATTGTAAACTCCACGCTAAACGAAAAGCTTACCGAGAAAAAACATTTCCCTGATGGTACCCAAAGGTTAGAGCTTCCCGTGTCGAAAATCACTGTAAACTTCTGCGGTGGAGTACCAATAGCAATCTCACCATAGTATTGAGCATCCAAGTAATTCTTTAACGCGACGATGTCAGCATCTCCAAGATTATTGTTGTTCGAGTGGAACTCTTTTAAAGAAGATCCAAAGGATTCTTCTTGCTTGGAACCAAAGCGTGTGGCAATTCGATTGTTAGGATCCAACTTGATTTTTTTCAGGCCAACTCTGAAGGTTCCGTCATTGCTCTCAGAAGAGGCGGATAAAAACAACAAGAAGGACACAAAGAGTGAAGAAACCGCAACCGTTGTTGAGTGTACTCCCATATTTCACCTATTGATTAGTTGACATCAAAAACCAAAAACAAAAAAGGACGCGATTTAATTAGATAACAGTACAAGAACATGCAACTCAAGTTACTCAACAATCAGTGCCGAAGAAGAAGAAAATAGTTGTGAATGACTAAATGTGGATTGTTTTTTGAGAAAAGGCATAAAATAGCACAAAAAACATACATTGTCATAAATATAGTACCAAAAAAAATAATTTACATTTTTAGCATTATTTTAATTACAAAGACCTTTATAGCATTATATAATTTAGGATTTAGGGTTAATTATTTAGGGTTTAGAGTTTATTATTTAGGGTTTAGTATTTAGGGTTTATTATTTAAGGTTTATGGTTTAGTATTTAGGGTTTAGGGTTTAATACTTAGGGTTAAGGGTTAGGGCTAATTTAGTGACAAAACATGTTTTGTGCTATTTTTATGATTTTTCTCCCTTGTTGCTATATTTGTGACAAAACATGTTTTTGTGCCATTTTTGCGATTTGCCCTTTTTCAACAATATAAAACATCTCAGTTATCCAAATCGAAAGTTCATGACCAACATAAACGAAGGTTGAATGCAAGTATTCCGTGTTGGCTTATCCGCATCTGTTTTGTAAAACAAAAAGTAAAACATGTTTTCGCAAAATGAAACAGAGATCTTTTTAATAATTAATCAAAGAAGATACCTAATTACACCAAAATCTAGAATATTTCATTACAAAACAAGAACAAATACCATATCAGCAAGAAGAAACAAGGGAATTTTCGACCAAAAAGAAAAGGATCACAATTTCAATTACTATTTTTCAAATCGTGGAAAAAAAAAGAACTACGCCTCATTAACATCACAAAACAACACTAAGGTTCCAGAATCAAACCGACCTTAAAGCTCCAAACAAATCATCCCAGTTTGACAATAATACGACGACTAAATCACAAAAACAGACATGCAAAAGCACACTAACTTAAGGAAACAAATATAGAAGAGAATCTAATCACGGATCATGAAACACACAGTCACTTGAATCGAAGAACATCGCGAGAAAAAACGATATCAATAGTAACGAACACCGGAAACAACAGTCGGATTTCTAGAAGGAAAAAAATGAAAGAAACCTGTAATCACGAACGCGGAGAATTTAGAAGGTCGAAAACGAGAAATGGTAATGATAAATCTATATGATTTTTATTTCATTGTTTACCTTGTAGAACACAACTCACGAGAGAGTTAAGCAGCAGATTCTATGACTAAAAAATAAAGAGTTTCAGTATCGAAGCCACGGTTGCTAATATGCTGCCACGACGTTAACAGCGGGTCCCACATAATAAACCATCTAATATATTCCAATCTTGGCCGTTGGATCTATCAGATTCCTAGTTTTTACCGGTGATGTTGTGCTAAGATATGGCCCACCAACTTTGTTGATGGCACTCAAATGTTTCGTGCTATAAATTAATCTACGTGCTGTTTTAATTTTTAACCCGTTGATTTAAACTTATCATAAGCCCATGTTTATAAAGGTATACTTGATGGGCCTTGATTCTCGGCCCACGAAATTTAGAAGAAAGAAAGAAATCACGAATTAGGGCAATCGTTCTCCTTCTATGATATGATATCCAAAGTTCATGTACTATACGTTTTTGGTTGTTGCAACCATACCATACCATATGTTTGTTTCGTATTTCGGAGCAAGACCGTTTAGCATCTACCTAGTTGGCTACAATGATTTTAACGTATTGAATGGCTTGTAATAGACTGGACAGTGATATTAGAGAAGGTAGTAGGGCTTGGCTGCATGTAGAAATCATGAATTATAGCATCTCCCTTGGTTAGTTTTGCTCTTGTATGGTTTGGCTGCATGTGGTTCTTAGCGGTTTTGCTTAGGTTTTGTTCGAGGTAGCTATGAGAGAAGGTAGTAAAGCTTTTGGGTTGTGAGTTCGGGCTCTGTAGGCTTCGGAGAATGAATTTGGTAGAGTGAGTCTCGATTTCTATGCTTCGTTAGTTAGTGACAATGTTGTCCTCTCCTTGTGTTAGATCTAGGTTTGTTTGAATGAACGTCGTATTGAGATAGTAAGGACGGTCTAGTCTGGACTACTTTGAAATTCTTAGCATAAGACCATAGTTGATGTAGCAGAATTATGAATCAACATATGTGTTGCTTGATCGAAGTTTTCTTCTAGCCCGGCTTCTTAGTCCTATTTGGTTGGCTATTCCTTTGTTTTTTGTGTTGGTCATGATCTCAAGTCGGTTACCGCTACCATTTGATATCATGCCTACAAACATAAATATCGACAATGTATCGATTGTTTATTGCTTCCATGTTTTTTTTTTCTTTTTTGACATATGACCAAATTTCTAGATCATACATTTTGTTATTTTAAACAAATTATAACACCAAATCTTCATTTTAAATGATATTAACCATTTTGAAGAGAGAAAAAAAACTGTGATTCAGCGGTGGAATTGACAGTGATAGCTATTATAGTTATAATTGGAATGATTGCTGACATCATTCAACTCTATTCTCATGTCTAGTTTTTTTTACTTCGTGCAAATGGCATCCATAAAGCGTTTAGGAGCTTTGTTTTTTGTGGTTGGGTAGTAAAAGAGTCATGGATCAGTTTTTTTTTTTTTTTTTTTTTTTGCTAAATTGTAAATATCATTAAAAATAATGAAGTTTCCGGGGTTACAAGATGCGTTAACAGATTGCAACACCTGAATTTTGGTCCCATGGCAAAAAAGTTTAAAAAACATGGAAGCAAATAACAATCAGTATTTTGTTACTTAAGCTTGGGAGCATAGTAGACAAAATAGTGATAAACTGCAGGTGATCCTGAAGCCGTCACAGTTGAGTAAGCGCCCGGTTGGAAACGAGCCCGAGAAAGACAGAACACGCGAAGAGAGGTTTAGGAAGTTGATTCATCCGGCAACCTAAGACAAAAACCATTCCTCAACGATGGCAGGGAGGCCCGATCACCGACTGTCCTCCACATCATCGGATCGATGCTCACTAACACACCTAGATCCGGTTGAAGCCTAGGATTACACTAACTTACGGCGCTTAATAGCGGCTGTTCGATCTACCAAGTACATTCCCCGTAGTCGGCTTGAAATGATACCACACATCACCACTCCGAAGCCTTACTACTTCCTCCTTAACCCTAAAAAGCGAGACCGTACTAACCTGAGCCGCACTATACCAAAGCACAAACCAACAAATAGCTTCAAGCAACACCAGCCAAACCAAGCAGAAATCACAAATCATTGGTTTAGGCGTTGGATTGGTTTAGCAGATTCATGTATGGTTAGCTAAACCATAAAATCACACCAAACCCGAGAGATCTTACCGAGGCCATACGCTCGCAACACCGATACCTCCTCGCGAATCAAAGCCGGCATCGAAGACGGAGCGAACTCATTAGATCCCGCCGGAACACCGGAGGGGAGAACAGCTCCGACTATCAAGATGACTCCTCGAAGAGAGGAGGAGCCCGAGAACCCGAAACCAGAGAAGATCCGAGACACAAAAAACAACCAACGAAACCGCAACTCCGGTATAGGCAAAGGCGGAGCCACCGCAGCCATCGCCACGCCGCCATAAGAGCCACAGAGATCCTGCAACAAGCGCCTAAGCTCCACAGATGATGGTGAAGAAAGCAGATCTGAGAAGCTTCGCGAAGATGACGACCGAACTCCTCCGGTGTTGGACCCGCCGTCCTCGAGCACGGAAGCCACCGAGAGAAGAGATATCGCCGCAACCCATGCCTGCCTTGCACCACCGTTGTTCGCCGAAGCTGGAGCATCGCCGCGAGCAGAGGAGAGAAACGAGCCGACGGCAGAACTGCGCCGGGACTGCTCACGACATGGACTGAGAGGAGCGCAGCGTTGAGTTAGCCCGCCTCTCGCGACGCCGGCAGTAGCCGGACAACGGAGAGGGGGGACGCACGGATGTCGGGAGAGAGCAAGGGTAAGTGGTCGAGAGAGAAAAGCCTTACGCGTAAAGCTCACGCGTTTAAAGTGGTGTTATATATATATATATGTCATGGATCAGTTTCTTTAATACGCTCTATATTTCTTTATCGTCATGTGGATCATCCAGTCTTGGAAAAAACAAGAAGACCAGTTTCATCACCTTCGCATTGGTAAGCCCTTTCTTCCAGTTTAGTTTTTTATTTTTTTCCAATGACCCATGTGGATTTTTTATAACTATAGTTTTTTATTTAATGAGCTTATAATATCAACTACTAAGTCGAATCACAAGTTTGATTATGCATAATATAAAGAAAAAATGTTAGAATTAGAGTTATATTATCCGGATGAGTTAAGTTTACGCTTTTGATACGAGGTTTTGCCAAAATTTTAACATCAGAGTTGGTTTCTTTCAATTTTATTAGAGCTGGTTTCTTTTCATTTAGTTCAT
Source organism: Orychophragmus violaceus (assembly GCA_030180135.1). Lineage (NCBI taxonomy): Eukaryota > Viridiplantae > Streptophyta > Magnoliopsida > Brassicales > Brassicaceae > Orychophragmus > Orychophragmus violaceus. The sequence goes on along the minus strand of CM058239.1, from coordinate 99,016,048 downwards.
GAATAGTTATTACGAACAATAGAGGAAGATAGAGTATATGGGAAATTTTCCCTTCTCATTCAATAATCTTAACGTTCAACATTGTACAATGAGCGTTATATACAATTGCTAAGAATGCGTAAATCGGAAATAAATAGTGGTAACCAAACCTATATACTTAATGTACAATCCTCAATAGTCCCTCTCAAGATGTGCGGAAAATGTTAACCAAGCTCATCTTAGATAGTAAGTGTTAAAATTTAACTAAAAACAATGGTTTGGTGAGGTAATATGCGACATGATCCTCTGTTCTAACATGGAATAACTTCATAATGACCTTATCAATATTTTTTCTAATTGTATAACAATCTACTTCCACATGCTTAGTGTGTTCGTGAAATGCATGATTGGAAGCATAGAGATTTCCACAATACTGTCTAAATACAGAAATTGTAGAGTACTTGTGTCTATCTTCAAGTTTTTTAACAGAGTAGCCAGCCAATAAATTTCAGATGTCGTGAAGTTCTCATTTCTTGATCCAACAACCTCGGTTAGCATAGAAAGTATTTCTTTGTCATAATTGACAAGTTCTCATTTCCCGATTGGTAGAGAAAGTATTTCTTTGTCAGAATTGACAAGTTCTCATTTCCTGATCTAGCATCCTCGGTTGGCTGCACGTGGAATCTTTATGTTGGTAGATAACTAGTCAATTAACCATTAGTAATTTTCTTGTCTTTGATTCTAATTGATATTTTTATTTTGTTTCAGATTGTTTTCTTAACCCAAAGCAACTTAATCAAGAGTACTTGAACGACGTCGGCAACAAGTTTTCTGAGCTCGGTCATCAGATTTGGCTGAATTCGAAGATGCAAAAACAAGAAAAACCAGTGAATTCGATTTCGCCTCGGGTGATTCATAAAGCGTTTTTTGTTTGTTCTTATCATTACAAATTTATTTTGCAGCATCTCAGCCGGAGAATCAGATGGGAAAAGCAAGGAAAGTCATTCTCAGTATGGTGGTCGGTCCAAAGAAGAAGCCTTCGGATAGTAGCAAGGTATATGGATCTAGTCGATCCGCAGCTACTAAACAAAACACCTCCCCTAGGTCACAATCTAAGAGGGGATAAGACCGAGCCTCCAATGATGCCGATAAGAAAAGTGTTGAGCAGTCCAAGAGGCGCTCATCCATGCTTAGGTTGAAGAGAGAGGCCGATGGCGCTGAAGCTTCTAAGAAGAGTAGTGGGATTGCGTCTATCGAGGACGAGCCGGAGGATCCTTCTTCTCAACTGATTCGGAAGATAACAAAGTCTTCAGGTCCGATTAAGAAAACTCTTTCGACCAATAAAGCGTTCCGCTGCCTTTGGCTGCTCAAAAGTTTCTGACTGCGGGACCTTCTGGGACATCGTCTTAACTTCTTGGGGCGAAGAAGCGATCTTCATATGATGTAAGTCTTTCTGAGAGCTCGAAGAGAATAAGCGTCTAAAGGTCGGCGATTCCGTGAAGGATTGGAAAAATAGATCCTTCGCGCTCCGAGGCGAAAAGCTTAGGACTCTAGACGAATTACTGCGGGAGCGGATTTGGAATATTTCATTCTACGTCATCCGCAAAGTCCAGTGAAACAGCTTTACAAGTCGGATATATACTGCTTGATTTCTCAGGACCTCGTTAATGTGGGTACTTATATATATACCTTGTTCTGAAATGAGCTAAGCACTATCCGCGCGGCCGATCCAGGCCTAGTGAGTTAACAAAAAAATCGGGATAAACTCAGGAGTATACGGGGCAAAATTTACACACATTATTATATATAATACAACAAATTTTAAACATTTTTATATATACCACAAAAAATTTAAGTTGTTATAAATACATTTGTTTAACATTCATAAAAACCAAATTAGATATGAAAAAAGAATTTTTTTTTTTCTCTCTAATTAATCTAATTAAAGAAATAAAAGTAACCAGATGCCATACGAATCTTAGTAAATATGTAATATATATGTTCTTGTAATTAGATTTTTTCTGTAAATAGAATGAGTATATATATATAGTTGATCAGTTTTGGAGTGTGTTTATATAATATATAGTCATCGTTTAAAAAATTATAAACTAGAGGGACTAATAAATTGAAAAAAAAGAGTGAGAGGAGTTTGCTTATATAATATATAGTCATCGTTAAAAATTATAAACCAGATGGACTAATAAATTGAAAAAAGGAGTGAAGGATCGATCTCATAAACACATAAACAATCAGAAGATGTAAAAGTGGGACCCGCATAATGGTTTAGAAATTGGATGCTAAACATCACACATCGAAAACACGATAAAGGTTATGAAGGTGAAAAAAGACATTTTTGTTAACTAATTTGAAAAAAGAATTATAAACGACAGACCATACTTGATTTAGCTAACAACACAAAATTCTCTCTCAGGCCTGTTTCCCGAGGAAGTTTTCAACTGTCTGGTTTTACCCTTGGTTTCACTCAACTGCCTTGTTTTTTTACCCAAAATAGTAAGGTTTTTGAATCTCAAACCACTCTTGACCTAAAACCACCGTGGTTCTACCCCCGACCTACGTCGGAGGGTCCGCCAACAACCGCCGGTAAGCTCTTCCTCTCCTCCTCATCCCAAAGAAAATGACCTTCAGCTCATGGAGATCCTTCTTGAGAAAGTCTTAACTCCTCTCCAAGATCTTGGTTGGTTTCTCTTGATATCTGCAACCAACAAAACCCTATAGCATTAAAAGCTATCGTTTGCTTATAAAACCTCTCACTTCTAAAGTGAAGAACAGTACTCTTTGTTAACACTCACCAGGAAAGCTTAATTCTCCCCTGCTCATTCACTGTTTCCTCTGCTTCAAGATGGAATACTCAAACTCCTTCAGAGACAAAGGGAAAGGTATAGCCTATCCAAACCGTTCTCCACCAAGGAAGAGAATCAAAGCACCTGTCTTTGATACATCTGAACTGATAAAGAAAAATGCTCTAACGCTCATTGGACGTCTGACTAACCCAAGAGAGCAACGGTTGTGGTCAATGATTCCTTTCATCTCAAAGCGCTGGAACCTGAAAGGTAAAGCTATAGGGTCAGATCTAGGAAATGGATGCTTTCAGTTCCGCTTTGACTTTGAAGAAGATCTACTTAAAGTTCTAGAGAACCGTCCTTACCACTTTGCACACTGGATGCTAATCATTCAAAAATGGGAACCGGTAATCTCACCTTCTTTCCCATCCCAGATCCCCTTCTGGATTAAGCTCAAGGGGCTTCCCCTCCACTACTGGAAAGAGGAGATGCTGTGCAATATTGGAAGAGAACTTGGCCTACTCACAGACCATGAAGTCACTAAAACATTGGCCAGAATCCGAGTTCTGATTGATGGACTCCAACCACTCACCATGGAAACCATCATCGAGTTCCCAAATGGAGATGAAGCTATAGTGTATTTGGAATACGAGAAGATTGAAAAGTATTGCAAGAACTGCTTCAGACTAACACATGAAGCAAAAGATTGTAACTCTCTCCCTGAGGCTAGTCCAAAGCAGACAACCAGGAAAGAACACTCAAACCCCCATGACAGCCCTCCTACTCATGAGCCAAGAGATCACTCAAGACCAGGCTTCAGTCAAAGACTTGACAGACATGGAAGGGCCTACGGGGAAAGAGTCTCAGCACAACCAAATATGGGTACAAAAGACCCAAGCAATGATTACAACCCAAGCAACTACTCAAGAAGCAACCAATATCCTCCCCCCCCAAAGGGAGAGATCACATAACCTGAACATTTCTAAACCTGCATCAAGGAGAGAGAACTACCAGAGATATGTACCAAGGAACATAGACTATAAAGAAAGGGACCTCAGAGACCTTTTGAGGAAAAAGCATTCCCAAGCAGAGAAAAATCCTGAAACTCAGTATGAGTGGAGAGCAAAACCCATCAATGAGTCAGAAGTCTCAATTCCCTCAGCCTCAAGAGCCAATAGACAACCCCTTGAAAGAAATCTTGCGCTTGTGGACTTCCCCCTGCTCCAATCCCCCAAACTGCTGAAGAAATCATGGAAGATCTACGTGAAGTCACAATCCAGTATACAAACTGTGCTGATCCAGTTGAACGGGCTGCGAGACGACAAAGAGTAATTCAGGGAGAAGAAAGGGGCCTCATGGCAGAAACTGCAGCAAACATTCTAATGGCAGCATAAAATAACTATGTCCAAAACCTTGAAACTGTGGAGGAGGATCAACAGCAACTGCCCCTTGACCAAACCACAGTAGAAACAACTGAGAAACAAGACACTCCACTGAAGAAGCGTAGAGGTAGACCACCGAGAAGATATGGCGCAAGTCCCTGCAGTATGCCATCTTCAAGCCTTCGTATAAGAAACATTCTCCAGATAAACAACTCACCAAGAAACAAATCAAAAGCAAACAAAAAGGATAAAATTCAAGAGACCTCTACCTCAAGAACCATCCCTCTTAATGAGGAGAACCATTCCCAAAGATCTGAGAGACCTATCAATAGAATAGTACCTGCAATCACAAAGCCGATGATGGATTTTCGGCTCCAGCCAAATCCTCTTCCTTAAAGGTGGCAAGCTGGAATTGTTGCGGGCTTGGGAACCCTGAAACAATCCGGCGTATAAGGGAAATACGATCCAGTATCTCCCCTGATATCTTTTTCCTCATGGAGACAAAAAACTCTGATGATTTTGTACTCAAAGAGCTCCTCACCCTAGGTTACACTAATCACTCTCTGGTCCCCCCACATACCATGAGAGGAGGTGGCTTAGCCCTACTCTGGAACACATCAATCACCATTGATATCATCACTACGTGTAATAACTTCATAGACACAAAAATTACCTACAAAGGGAATAAATTCTATGCTTCTTTTGTCTATGGAGCACCTGAAGTCTCAAAAAAGAAAGCAGTGTGGGAGAACCTGACCGCCTTAGCACATTCACGTGAAGGTCCATGGTTCATCACAGGTGACCTCAATGAGATCATGGACAATTCTGAGAAGGAAGGAGGACCAGCAAGAGCGGAAAGTACCTTTGGTGATTTTAAAGAATTCCTATCAGCTTGTGACCTCTATGATCTACAACACTCAGGCAACTCACTATCCTGGAGGGGAGTTAGAGGCTCACATCAAATACACTGCAGATTGGATAGGGCCCTATCAAATAGTGCTTGGACAGAACGCTTCCCAACAGGTAGATGCAGCTACCTCCGGTATGAATGTTCTGACCATAGACCACTCATCTCTTTCTTTGAGCCAGCCCTACAAAAACGCAAAGGAATCTTCAGATATGATAGAAGAATGAAACAAAATGAAGAAATCAAGAAACTCATTGCTAAGGTTTGGAATGCTAACCCAACCGCTAGTGTAAACCATCGAATCTCAGCCTGCAGAAAAGAGATCTCGAGATGGAACAGGGAGCACCACAAAAACAACAGAAAACTCATTGATGAGAAGAGGAAAGAACTGGAAGCTGCAATGTCCAGCACATCCCCGCCTGATGACTCTATCCAAAAAATCACCTCTGAGCTAAAGCTGGCGTATGCTGCAGAGGAAGAATATTGGAAACAAAGAAGCCGTCAACTGTGGCTGGCCCTGGGAGACAAAAACAGTGGCTATTTCCATGCAGTATCAAAAACAAGGAAAGCTATCAACAAATTCTCAATCATAGAGAATGACCAAGGAGAAGTTTTCTATGAGGAGGATCAAATATCTCAGGTCATCACAGACTTCTACTCAAAACTTTTCACTTCAACAGAGGCTAACAGAGGAGATATTGTGAACCAAGTTGTCAAACCTTGTATAAACGCAGAGGCAAATGCAAAACTGATAGAAATACCTACCAGAAAGGAAATCCGCATTGCTCTCTTTGCCATTCACCCTGACAAGGCCCCAGGCCCAGACGGTTTCTCAGCCTCCTTCTTTCAGCCAAATTGGGAAACAATTGGGAATGAAATTGTCAAGGAGATCAAACACTTCTTCACTTCAGGGACCCTGCCTCAGAACATAAACCACACTTATGTTAGGCTCATACCAAAGATCAAAAGCCCAAAATCAGTGGCTGACTACAGGCCAATAGCCTTATGTAGTGTCTATTACAAAATCATAGCAAAACTACTCACCAGCCGGCTCCAAGGAGTTCTAAGCTCCATCATCTCTGAGAACCAATCTGCTTTTGTCCCTGGAAGAGCAATATCAGACAATGTCCTTATCACACATGAGGTATTACATTTTCTAAAAATCTCAGAGGCAAAAAAGCATTGCTCAATGGCTGTTAAAACAGACATGAGCAAAGCCTACGACAGAGTAGAATGGGCTTTCATTGATGTTGTTCAAAAGAGAATGGGTTTCCACCCCAAATGGATCAACTGGATCAACCAATGTGTGTCAACGGTTACATACTCCTATATTATAAATGATACAGCAAGGGGAAGTATCATACCTCAACGGGGAATCAGACAAGGTGATCCCCTATCTCCCTTCATCTTCATTCTGTGTGGAGAAGTGCTCTCAGGTCTCTGCAAACAAGCTCAAACCTCAGGCAAACTAACAGGTATCTGCGTTGCAACAAAGAGTCCAAGAATAAATCACCTTTTATTTGCAGATGACACCATGTTTTTCTGCAAAACAAGCTCCAAAAACTGCAAGATGCTGAGGAAAATCCTACAAGACTATGAGCAAGCCTCAGGTCAAAAGATCAATGTAGATAAATCATCAATTACTTTCTCTTCAAAAACAAATGAAGCAGTCAAAGAGGAAGTAAAAAGATTGCTGGGAATAGCAAAAGAAGGTGGACAAGGGAAGTACCTGGGACTCCCAGAGCATTTTGGAAGGAAGAAGCGTGATCTCTTCTCAGTAATTGTGGACAGAATACGCCAAAGAGCCTCTAATTGGTCCTCAAGATTCATGTCAAGTGCAGGTAAACTCACAATGCTAAAGTCTGTACTATCAGCAATCCCAAGCTACACCATGTCCTGTTTCAAGCTTCCTATAAGTCTGTGCAAAAGAATTCAAACAGCTTTGACTAGATTCTGGTGGGATGGCAATCAAGGTAAAAGAAAAATGTGCTGGACTGCCTGGGAAAAACTAACTTTAGCAAAGAAAAACGGAGGCTTGGGATTCAGGGATGTACAAGCCTTCAATGACTCCCTCCTGGCTAAAATCAGTTGGAGAATACTTACAAACCCGACATGTCTTTTGGCAAGAACTCTGCTTGGGAAATACTGCAACAACTTAAGCTTCCTAGAGGTACCACTTGCACCTGTTGCATCACATGGATGGCATGGAATTCTTATAGGCCGAGATCTCTTAAAACCTCTCTTGGGAAAAGCAATTGGGGATGGACTATCAACCAGTATCTGGAATGATGCTTGGCTCTCCCTAGATGAACCCTTGAAACCTCAGGGACCTGCGGATGCTCTGTCTGCAAACTGGTCAGTTAACAACCTGATGACAAACAATGGATCATGGAACAAAGACTTGATAGGCCAAATACTACCTGAATATGAAGCCATGATCCAAAGCATCAAACCCAGCATCACAAAAGGTATGGATAAGCATATCTGGCTACCTGAAAAGTCTGGAACTTACTCTACAAGATCAGGCTATAGGCATGCTAGAGCTGTCCTAAGTGAAAAAAGAGAGGAAAGACCTAACCGTAGTGATGTTAACTGGATTGATGATATTTGGAAGAGCAAAACATCCCCAAAGATACAAGTCTTCCTATGGAAACTTGAGCATGGAGCATTGGCTTTGGGAGAAAACCTTCTACACAGAGGATTGATGGAGAATTCAACCTGTCATAGATGCGGTGAACTAGAGACAAAAGAACATCTGCTATTTCAATGCGAAACTGCAAAACAAACCTGGCTAGTAGCCCCTTTCTCGACCCCAATTAACCCATTGAGCTTCACATCACTTGCGTCAGCACTAAAGGATTCAAAATCATGGATCACACTCCCACCCTCTGGAATCGCAGCAGGTCCCCTCTTCCCATGGATCTGTTGGACTTTATGGAGTGCAAGGAACAAGTCTCTCTTCGAAAACAGAGAAACCTCCCCACTTGAAATCATCTCGAAAGCTACAAGAGATGCAAAAGAATGGCAGGAAGCACAATCAATTGGGAAATTGACTACAATAGCTCCGACCCAACTGGAAGATCAACAAATCGATTCATATTCTATTACCTGTTTCTCAGATGCAGCCTGGCTAAAGGAATCAAGGAAAGCAGGTATTGGTTGAGCAAGCTTTGATCACGCATGAAACGCAATCGCCCATGGACAAAGGGCAGAACTTTTTGTAGCATCTCCGCTCACCGCAGAAGCTATTGCGATTCGAGAGACTCTCCAACAAGCCTTTGATCGCGGTTGGACAAAGATCTGCTTGAAATCCGACTCTCAAACGCTCATCAGAGCAATCCGATCTAAAGAACAAATCTCAGAACTCTATGGCATCCTTATGGATATTCACCATCTAGCTGCTTTGTTTCTAAAGATCTCCTTTATCTTCACTCTGAGATCGACAAATTGTATCGCCGATTCTCTGGCAAAAAGGGCTCTCCTCTTGGAACCCATGTAACGACTTTGTGTTTTTAATCTAAGTGTTTGATGTTCAAAAAAAAATGTTAACTAATTTGAATAAAATGGAAGACTTTCTCTCTCATGGTGATTTTCTGGACGAATATTGATAATTGTTCTATTTACTGTTATTAGAGCATTTGTCCGACAAAGGAAATTGTCATCGACAGTTTTCTTGCCGGTGATTGTCCATCCTGCAACTTCCTTTCTATTGTGAATAGTGGGTGGTTTATCTCGCCTCTATTTGCTCCCCTTCTCTCTGATTACGATCTACAACCTCCATGGCCATTCGGATATAAAAGTTTCACGGTTAACACTTTTCAACCATTACATTCACAAATTATTGAAATCTTCCAAACACAACGAAAAATGGCGGCCAATCTTCAACATCAAATGCAGAATATCACATTTGGTATTGATGATGAACTGATTGCTCTGCCGGTGAATGTTCGCCAACAAGCCATACAAGCAAATCGTTTCGCTTTGGTAATTGTTCTAGTCAATCCAAGAAAACAGAACCTACCCGCCATGAAGGCTCAATTACCCAGAGTTTGGGGTTTTGATTCATCAATAAGGATCATTGCCTCTGATCGTGTACATTTTCTATTTCCATCAGATGAAGCCCTGAACTTGGTTCTTCGTCGATCTCCATGGTCATTTGCTCAGTGGATTGTGACTGTCACTCGTTGGTACCCCAATCTCTCCACCGAATATGTGAACATTATCCCATTCTGGATTCAAATCCGTGGGATTTCGCATGAATTCATGTCTTGTGATATTGTTGATTTCGTTCAGAGCAAATTGGGAATCGTTTTCGATGTAGATTTTGACGAAATCTCAACACGAGTGGAGTATGTCCGGGTTCAAGTGTTGTGGAATGTGGACAACCCTCTGAGATTTAAGAGAAACTTTCAGTTCATTGTTGGCATCAACACGGTTATATCCTTCAAATACGAGAGACTACACAACTTCTGTAAACGTTTCGGAATGCTGGATCATGAACTACGTGAATGTCTGTTGTCCTGCGAAGATGATGCATATGGCTTCGATGATGGACTGGATGATGATGAAGGCGAGGATCCTTCCCAAAGTGATGAAGGATTCGTAGATGCATATGCTCATGTTATTGATGCACCAGACATGGATCCGACAACTTCTCAACAATAATACGACAACCTTGGATCAGAGGACATCACAACTCCAACTGCTGCTCATCATGGATCACTTTCTCTCTTGTCTGTCCAAAATCGTTATATTCATATGCCGAGTTTAAATCCGACTGTTGCAGAGACAGTACATGTGCACATGAATATGAGTAATGATAAAGAAGATGCAGACATGGATGACTCTAAGAACTTTGTTCACCCACCGGGTTTTGGAGATAGATTGAAGAGAAAACGAGATGAAGCTACTGCGAATACCATGCGTGAAATTGGGGAACCAAGCCGGATAATTTTGGGTCATGTTAGGCGAAGAGTTTCAGAAATTGAATCTACTGATTCCAGTTCCGTAAACCAGTTTACCGACAGAGGCGCGGGGGGGGGGGGGGGGGGGGGGTACCCCACGGTCTCCATGAAGATATGCACATGGAATTTTCAGGCCTGTCGGGGTCACTGACTAAACCGCGAATGAAAGGTCTTTATCGTCAATACCATATTTATATTGTTTTCCTCATCGAGACGATGAATGCTTCTTCAGTTATTTCTACTATAGCTACTTTCTTAGGATTTTAAAATTCAGTTTATATACCTGCATCGGGGTCGCGGTTGAGGATTAGCTTTGCTTTGAAAAAAAATCAGTATGTATGTCTTGCATTTCCGAAGATCCTCGCTTGATCGATGTACATGTTCAGTACTGTGGAATGAATTTCTACTTCTGATGCGTGTATGGACATCCGATTCAAATCATAAGAAACAAATTATTGTCAAGATTGGAACTCATTGGTCAGAGCCGTAACGGTCCTTGGCTATTGACTGGAGATTTTAACGATTTTCTCTCTAATGATGAAAAACTTGGAGGTGCGATCAGAGGAGAATGGATCTTCCCTAATTTTTGTCACATGTATACAGCTGGTGATCTTTCTGATATTCGCAGCATTGATAACAAGTACTCATGCCTTGGATTCGCAGCATCACAGCTAATTCAGGATGGAGGGATAGTATCCCTTACTCCGAAGTGGAATCTCTAGCTTTCATTGGGTCTGGTCATCGACCAGGGATTATATTCATTTATGATCAAGCTCTTCAATCAAAACACAAATAGTTCTTCTTTTGCAAATGACTGACTGCTCAACCAACAATTTGCAACTCTGTTACAGCAGGATGGTTCTCACAATGTTTACCCAATAATGATGCGATCACTAACCATATACGAGAATTCCATAAGGCTCTTGCACATTGCCGCAGAGAAGGTGATCTAAATGTTGCTCGACGCATTCATGATCTACAAGAAAAAATTTGATCAGGCCATGACTTCTTTCAATCTTTGTTCACATATTCTGGTAATACGTTAATAATTAGAATTTGCTTACCAAGATGAGGAAGATTACTGGTACCAAAAGAGTCGACACAAGAGATTACTAGATGGAGACAAAAATACACAATAATTTCATGCTTGCACAAAAAAAAACGATATGCCAGAAGCCTCATCCTCTCTGTATAAGATGATCAAGGTCATCTTATTAGAGGAAATGAGGCCATTGGTCGTCATGCAGAAGAATACTTCACCTCGATATATACCTCCTCTACTATTGTGATTGACTACACTATCTTCGATGGCTTTAACATGACAATTACAAATCAGATTAATAATCGTCCCACCAGACCTTTCTCCAATGGAGAAATACATTCTGCGGTTTGTGATATTGGTGCAGACAAAGGCCCAATATCAAGAGTGTTGGGATCTAATTGGCGACAGTGTTTCTGCTGAGGTTAAACGTTTCTTTGATACACACAGTATGACCCCTAGATTAAATCATACAAACATTTGTATGATACCTAAAACCAATCAACATGTCACTCTAGCTGAATTTTTTCCCATTGGCTTGTGCAATGTTTTATACAAAATTATCCCCAATCTTCTTGTCTCGCGCCTCAAAGGATCACTTGACTCCATCATATCTGATTCACAAGCATTTTTATGTCGGGACGAATTACTTCAGATAAATGTTCTTGTGGCAAATGAGTTGATTCACTCTCTTAAATCGCACAAAAAGTATCACAAACATATATGGCAGTCAAAATGGATATATCAAAATCTTATGACCGAGTTGAATGGGACTTCTTGGAAGCAACTATGAAAGCCTTTGGCTTCTCTTCAACATGAATCTCATGGATAATGGCAATGGTTAGGATGGTCTCTTATTCTGTCATGATCAATGGATCTCCCCAAGGTCATATCACTTTAAAACAAGGTATATGTCAAGGTGATCCATTATCTCCTTACCTATTTATAATGGTTGCAGAGGTTTTGAGCCGTTTCATTACACGAAACACAAGAAGTGGAAATATCAAAGGTATTAAAATTGGAAATGGTGTCCCTTCTATCAGTTTTCTCCATTTTGCAGATGATTCTTTGTTCTTCCTCCAAGCAAATACTCGTAGCTGCCGCTCTTTAAGGGCAATCTTTGATTTAAACAAGCGTTGTTTTGGCCAAAAGATTCATAAAGCATAGACCACAATCACCTTCGAATCACGTGCCCATGGCACCAAGCACAATAGACTCAAACTGGTTCTGGGAATTGACCATCAAGGTGTATGTGGAAAATATATAGGACTACCGGAGTAATTTAGAGAAAAAAAGATATGTTTTGAAACATAGTAGAGGTTGTTAAAGGTCGAACACCTTCCTGGGGTTCAAGATGCCTAAACCAAGTTGGAAAGGAAATAATTTTGAAATCAGTTGCAATGGCGGCCATGCTAGTATACTCTATGTCTTGTTTCAAGCTTCCAGCAAATGTTATTGGGGACATAACTGTAGGATTATTGTGTTATTCAAGGTTCAATTCCCAAATTGCAACCTAGCACATAATCTTAAACAGATCTAGGTTCTTGTAACTGAATCATAAACACAAACCTGGACATTACCTTTTGCAGCGGAATGATTGTAATGTCGAGATCAACGAACAGATGAGAATCGGCTCCTCCTCAAGTATCCACACTCTTACAAGCAAGGGACGGCTGCTAGACCAAAGAGATGGATGATCAGAGAGAGAGGTTTGAGAGAGAGATAAAAAAATGCGGCTGCCAGGGAGAAGAAAATCGCTGGGATAATTAATCCCCTTAGGTTTTTCAAATCCTTAATCTCTCATTAATGGGCCCAAGTCATTTGACTAATGGCTCATTAATCATTTGGGCCCAAGACACAAATCAGGCAAAAGCCTGCATTTTGTCTGGCCCAATTCTCTGATCCAATACAGTAAATGCCACTGCATCTTACCGTATTTATTCCATTTAACTTTCCCGTTAGCTATGGTGTGTGACCCTTAGGGATCATACAATACTGGTAATAAGTCCTAAACTTATAGATCATGAGCGGGCTCTAGCAAGTCATCATGATCACCCAGTATTTATGACTTATGTCTGATCTCGACACTTATCATACTTTCTAGAGATAGTACGGTAGATTTCAGGACATTCCCAACAATCTCCCACTTGTACTGGAATTCTACAAAGGACATTCCCAACAATCTTCCGATTGTACTGGAATCCTACATTCCCTAGTCCTTTTGTCTTAATATCTCGATCTGGCATAAGGCAAGATGCGTGTCATCCTTATATAGCCAGACCATGTTTATCGGACCAGATTTGATACTGACTATTCAAACGACTTGGGCAAGTCCGTTTGGGAATGGCCATTCTCTTACCAGCTATCAAATCTTCGATTGGCCTAGAGATATTACCTCCGTTAAACGGCAGGGACAAATCCCATCTTGTTCCATCACTATGAACTACACAATTCATAATACACCCAACCAAGGTCCGTATAGCTCCCAGTTACGAAACAGCGTTAGACAATGATCAAAGCGCATTACTCCATGTGTAGCCACATGCATGCGAACTCAGGTCTAAGGACTATACTCTATAGTCGTATATGAGAACCTCTTATGACACAGATATTAATATCTTGTAGAGTTCTCATCAGCGGGCCATGTCCGGTCATATGCTCCCCTACATATACCTATGTGTCGACTTTGATGCCGCGCATCTATGACCCCTCGAAACTTGGTCATAAGTCTCAACACAATCTAGTCTCAAGTGGTTGTTGGTGTTCCAATTTCAACAACCTTCGACTATGGACACTATGATTTATGTCATTTCGTTAAATATGGGGTTTCAGGATCAAGTCTACTCATGTACTTCGATGGCCTATATATAATGACATGAATCATTTTGGAACGATTATTTTATATCACAGCTAAAATAATCCAGAAATCATCAGATTTCATAAACATAAAATATTATGTTTACATGAACCTTTCAAAACAACTAAGTAAAGCCCTTTACAAACTCCCACTGAAATTAAGACTACATCTTAATTTCACTCATCCTACAGCTACAGTCCGCGACTCGTGCTTAGGCATAAGGAGTGGCTTCGTTAATAGATTAGCAACGTTCTCATTCGATGAAACTTGCTTATCTACTTAACACCTCTGTCATTTATCTCACGGAATAGGTTATACCTACCCTCAAGGTGTTTGGACCTCTGATGTGCAGCTAGCCTCATCTATGCTGTGAATCACATCAAGTTCAGTGATGAACTCTTCTATCCAAACATCCTCTTTCGCCGCTTCTCAAGCTGCGAAATGTTCAGCTTAAGTCATGGAGTCAGCAACAGTGCCTTGCACCGCCAGTTAGACACAAGATATAGCCGGACTGTGACCAGGAATTATCTTTGTCTATTGGAAACTTGCCTTTCAGACTCTATCGACTTGTAGCACCTCACTTTCTCCGTAAATCAAGAACTTATCCTTAGTATTCCTCAAATACTTTAGGATATTCTTTACGGCAATCCAGTGATTCTTTGCTGGATTTGACTGGTCTTCACTTGTCTTGCTTAACATTAAAGCAACATCAAAACAAGTACGTGTCATGGCATACATGATAGATCCAATTGCCGTCGCATATGGAATCCTATCCATGCATTCAAGCTCAGCAGTTATCGTAGGACACTGTATCTTGCTTAACGTAATGCCATGTGACATTGGCATAAAACCCTTCTTGGATTGCTGATTACGTGTAGGACTTTGTCAATTTAAGAATCCTGCCTTTGTCCTACCAGCTCTTTTGGATCTATATCTTTAGATCCAAAATCCAAGAACTACGTGGCTTTATCCATGTCATTCATTAAACCAACTCCCAAGCCAGTCCTTTACCGACTGCAGCATTGGAACGTTATTTTTTTTTTTTTTTTTTGAGAATCAGTATGTCATCGACATACACTATGAGAAATGCAATATTGCTCCCACATATCTATTAGTAAACGCCCAGTTCCTTTTCGTTCCTGTTCAAGTCAAAACCTTGACTACTTCAACAGAACGAAAATTCCAACTCCGATATGTTTGCTTCCATCCATGAATGGATCAATGAAGCTAACTTACACTTAGTGTAATTTTTTATGGAGTCCGGGCTGACTTTCGCTTCTTTGAATTTCGCAGGTTCGTCGCTTTCAAGGATCATAAGATCATGCGACTTTCAGTGATCATCAGGTTCAACTAATGACGAGAAATCACTCTCGGATTAGCAACTGATTCATTCAGATCTGCGAACTTCAGGCTCTACAGGTGTAGATTCTACAGAAATCTGTAAATCCATCCGTTGCTCTTCCTCAACAGGTTGAGCAGCCTCCTGTATTTCTCGAATTTCTTCGAGTTACACTTTTACTCCCACTGTTCTTCTTGGAAAGTAACTTCCCTTCTTAGAAAACAGAATGGACGTAAAAGTAACAAGCCTTGGTTTCCCTAGGACAACCAGCGAAGTAGCTCAACTACAAATACTCAGTAAAGACGAATTTGGATCATTTCCAATCCACATTTACGTGGTGTCTTTCAACTGATATTGGTGGAACTATTTTAGCGTAAACTTAGATATTTCTAGAGCGTTATTCTTAAAGAATATCATGGAAGATTCGTGTGACTCATCTTTAATCATTTCTAATAAGATCTGATTCTTTCTCACAGAAACACCTCCAGGTTTTCAGGAGAAATGAGCTGTGAAACGATTTCACACTCTTTCAGATGATCACACAATCAATGACTTAAGTATTCTCACTCGTGATCTAATCCAGAGTCTTAATACTTCTGTCATTCAGATTCTATACTTCATTCTGGAACTCTTTCGACCATGTCAAAGAATTCCGACTTGTGTCTCATCAAATGAACACAGTCACACTTACTGAAGTAATCAGTAGAGACAATGAAGTACAGGAAATTTTCTCTGGCATTACTGCTTATCGGGCCACATACATGAGTATGTCCAATGTCCAATAAGTCTTTGGGCCTTTCTCTAGCTCGGCTAAGATGGGCCCTTTGTCTTTTGGTCTAGTAAGCAGAATTCAAGTCTCATAAGATATCCATTCAAATGAGCCCAAAAGTCCATAACTATGGGGTTTCTGAATCCGACTCACTCTATGTGACCAAAAACATTTATGCCAAGAAAAATCAGGTTTAATTCATCAGATTTAAACCAATTCGGTATTTATGTTATATTTAGGCACTCTTTGGTTTAAGATATAAAACCTATTCCTTGAATAGGGTGCTACAATTAACATTTCATTAATATCAAAAGAACAAAACTTGTCTTTATCAAAATGAAAAACATTCAAATTCTTTATAAGAAAATGAAAAACAACTCTGCTTAAAGCAGGTACATTGTAGCAATTACTTAATTCAAAGCCAAGCCTCAAAGGCATCTATAAGTGAAAACCCTACGGCTGAGGCAGCATCCCAAGCTCCTTCCAGACTCGCAGTTCCACTTGCCCTTCCTTCAACGCTCTACTGTTGCTCAGGCTCTGCATATTATAATAAATATCAGTGCCACAACCAGTAATCAATACCTATTAGGTATAACTTGAAGTAATAACATGAATACCTGAGGAAGTAGTTTCATACATCAACTTCAACTCCTCATAATCTTCCATGAATTTAATGCAATCTCTTTTCCAATGCCCAGTCTCTTTACAGTAGCAGCACTTACCAACGTAAGAGGTATCTGATTCGGGCTCAGAAGACACACGCTTGCCATGATTCAAAATCTGGACAACTTTGTCTTCACCCTTGTCAGCATTAGGTTTAGTAAACCTACCCTTCTCATTCATGAGATTGTACAGGGTACTCTTCACGTTTGGCTCAACTGTCTTGAGCATATCATGCAGTTCAGTCAACGTCTTCGTTAAGCCTTTCTTGATATAGTTCCTTACGAACTTATCATAGCTTGACGGCAGTGACTGCAGAATGATCTCAGTTGCCAATTCCTGGCTAACTGGATAATCCAGTTTCCTCAGGTTATCAATGTAACCCATCATTTTACTGACATGAGGACTTACTGGATGATCATTCGGTAGCTTGCAGCTAGTGAGAGATTTAACCAACTGGTATCTCTCCACTCTTACCTGCTCCTGAAATTTCAATTTCAGGCTGCTGATCATCTCTATTGGCGACTCCATCTTCTCATATTGCTTCCGCAAATCTGAGTCCATGGTAGCCAATATCAGACCACGCACATCTACCGCATCATTATAATGCTTATTCCAAGCATTATATACTGCATGAGAGGCATTGGACCCGATCCTCACGGGGAGAGCTCTTTCAAGGACATAGTCCTTTCTCTCCTGCCTGAGAACTAGCCTCAGGTTCCGCGACCAAGTCAAGAAATTTGATCCGTTCAGTTTGTCCATCTCAAGGACATACCGGATCGAGAAAGTGTTTTGATTGTTTGTGCTAGTCATAGCTGAAATTTAGAGATAAATAGAGTTTTAGTTATTTAGTTCATAAAAGAGCAATCTTAACAGCTTATAAGAAAACTCGCATTGCATTCAAAATTTCTTTGTTTAACCTCATAAGAATGCAATGATTCCGAGACCCATGTTCAGCTAAATCCAAAGTGGGCCACTGGCCGTCACCCGGAATTAGCTTTACTTGGTAAGCATACACACAGCTAGTTATATCTCATATAACTCTCGGTTGTGAATTGGACCCGAGGCCCAAATTCACCAGATGTCTCATGGCCCGGGACTCCCGATGGCCCAGTCAAGGAAACCAATCTCTTACAGCCAAATAATCACTAAAATCTGGGACTCCCAATGAAATTAGTGACTATATACTACTTTACTTACGCGAAAACAGATACCTCACACTGTAAGCCATATCTGTAATCAAATAAGCGTTAAGTAGCTGACAAGATTGGAAAGACATCCAAGCTTGATATTGTTTTTGAGGATTTTTTAAGTTTTATTTCCAAAAATAGAAGATTACTATTTTTGGAAACCTTCTTATTTTAGAAACTTTCTAAATTTAGTAACTTACTAAAATTAGAAATTTCTAATTTAAATATTTCATTAAATATTTTGGGTTGGGTCACAAATTATAGGCCCAATTCTTGGCCCAAGACCATAGAATTCCAGCTGGCCCAATAATTTGACATAACCGATCCGGTTTATTAATTCTGGTCCAAGACCAAATTAACTATCAAAACCATCGGTTATTTACTAAACCAGACCAGCTCTAAATTATTTGGTCCAACCAAATCAAACTTAGACCAGCCTTCGGTTTAGGTTAAAATTCAAATTTGAATTTCAATCCGGTTTAACCAGAAATTAAATAATACCAATTGTATTAAATAATTTCCAGCAAACCACGATTTGGGTTAACCGCTTGAACCACAATTAATTAAATAATTATTAACAATTCAAACAATTAATCGATTGTTATGATTGCTTAACAACAAAATAATTTCAACAAAATTATTTAGATTTCAATGCGATCACATGATCTTCACATAATGACAAGAAACAATTTTGACTATAATCAAACCACAAAGTCATCGTGAGATCACTGAGACCAAGCAATCACAAAAGGACAAAACAATTAACCTTATTATCATCAATCGATCGTGACTTATGATTATCAAAATCACTAAAGACAAAAACGAATTAACAATCACAAAAGGACAAAACCAACTTTGAACAATAACAAAGTACAAATCGTATCATGAAAACATAATTCAATAATTGAACGAAGACTTCGTTTCATGCCTTCGCTTATGGACAAAACAGAATTTTGTCCTTTTCCAAACAGAATTCGATCGTGATTTTATTCCAAGCAATTAAACCAAATCACGAATTTTGTTTCATGCTATTCGATTATCAAACCAAAGTCAACATACGATTCAACAAAAAACGATTCTCATTAATAATCAAGCATTCAGTTATGATCCAAATTACAAGATACCTAATGACCTGGGCTCTGATACCACTGTAGGATTATTGTGTTATTCAAGGTTCAATTCCCAAATTGCAACCTAGCACATAATCTTAAACAGATCTAGGTTCTTGTAACTGAATCATAAACACAAACCTGGACATTACCTTTTGCAGCGGAATGATTGTAATGTCGAGATCAACGAACAGATGAGAATCGGCTCCTCCTCAAGTATCCACACTCTTACAAGCAAGGGACGGCTGCTAGACCAAAGAGATGGATGATCAGAGAGAGAGGTTTGAGAGAGAGATAAAAAAAATGCGGCTGCCAGGGAGAAGAAAATCGTTGGGATAATTAATCCCCTTAGGTTTTTCAAATCCTTAATCTCTCATTAATGGGCCCAAGTCATTTGACTAATGGCTCATTAATCATTTGGGCCCAAGACACAAATCAGGCAAAAGCCTGCATTTTGTCTGGCCCAATTCTCTGATCCAATACAGTAAATGCCACTGCATCTTACCGTATTTATTCCATTTAACTTTCCCGTTAGCTATGGTGTGTGACCCTTAGGGATCATACAATACTGGTAATAAGTCCTAAACTTATAGATCATGAGCGGGCTCTAGCAAGTCATCATGATCACCCAGTATTTATGACTTATGTCTGATCTCGACACTTATCATACTTTCTAGAGATAGTACGGTAGATTTCAGGACATTCCCAACAATAACTTCTATATATACTACGAAAATTTTGGTGGGAAAAACATGGATCAACGAGAGGTATACCTTGGGTTGCCTGGAAACGTATGCAACTTCCGAAACACCAAGGAGGTCTTGGTTTTAGAGATTTAACCAAATATAATGATGCTCTCTTGTCCAAACAAGCGTAGAGACTTCTAACTCATCCTAGTACCCTTTTTTGTGAAGCTGTTCAACGCAAAATACTTTTGTGATTGTTCCATATTTGATGAAAATCATCAAAAACTCCAGTCATATGGATGGTCTTCAATACTGGCTGCTTTAGAAATCATTAAAAAGGGATAAAATGGACTGTTGGGAATGGGAACGATATCTCAGTATATACAAATAATTGGGTAAACTCTGCTCCTCCTTGAGCACCACCAGGAATGCAACCAACTGATCTCAAGGTCAAGGAACTCATCTCATTGAATCCCCAACGTTCTTGGAATGAAGATAAGTTAATAGAGTATAGACATGAAGAGGATCGTCCTCGTATATGCTCAGTATTCCTCTCAGATGCAACCCAAAAAGATACTCCTTTTTGGCCCTTCATTGCGAATGGAGATTACTCTGTTGAAACTGGTTATCAGTTCATGTGCTCTTACGGTAATACCTTCACCTCGATCATCCTTCCACATGGTCAACAAGATCTCAAAACAGCTATGGAAACTCCCAATCACACCGAAACTCAAACATTTTATATGGTGTATTCTATCTCAAGCTATAGTTACTGCAACAAGGCTTTGTACTCGCGGTATATTAGTTTTTCCACCTTGTACATGCTGTGGGATACATGACGAATCTCTGAATTACTTATTCTTCACCTGCTTGAGTTCAAAGATTATATGGACAAGAGCTCATATCCCTTTGATTCTACCTTTTAATCAAGCGAGTGATACTTTTGAAGACAATATTCGACAACTATTCACCCAACCAACTGAGCGTAATCTTAACATCATTGAAAAATTGTTTCCTTTCTGGATACTTTGGCATATTTGGAGTTTTAGAAATGATTTGGTGTTCAATAACATCTTGAAACTTCCTAAAAATTCACTTGGTATCCTTATCTCTGAAACGATTGAATGATATCTACTATCAACAATGGAACTTCACCTCCTCAGACTACTAATCGCTCCTGTCAAGCTTCTTCTGTACCATCATGGCAAGCTCCAATAGTTTCTACACAAATGTAATTTTATGCTTCTTTTGACATCTCCACTAATCAATCTCTTGGAGGATGGATAATCCGAGATTCTTTAGGAAAAGTCATCTATTGGAAACAATCTACACTATTCTACTCATCCTCTCCTTTGGAAGCAAAAGTGTATACTCTTCTTGGAGAAATACAAGATGTTGCATCCAGACATATTGAGAATATCATTTTTGAAGGTGATTCATTATTTCTCATTCAACATGTATAAGCAAAAGAGATTCACTGGAGCATCTACAATCTAGTTCAAGAAATATTTTCTATTTCTCATTGCATTCTAAATGTTCAATTCACTGATGTACGATGAGACTCAAACAAAGCTGATCACTCTATTGTCAAAGAAGGATCACTCTCAACATATCATCATCTTTATTGTCACCCTCTTGTATTGTTCATGAGGATCATGTAAACTCTTTTATTGTTTAACATAAGTTACTAAGTCGGTAAAAAAGTTATAAAGGTGAGTGCTTCTATAAATAAAGAACACTCTTCATCTAAAAATTTCAATCTTATATTAGTTGAGCGTCAAATCAATTGTGGCCCATATTATTGTTGGGCCTAAGTCTAGTTAAATTTCTGTAATTAATCAGATTAAATGAGCGTAATATAAAAAATGTGCGTATAATTGGGAACTAACTAATTATCCCGAGTTGACTAAAATCGCGGTAGTTGAACTCCGTTCAGCGTTTTAGCGGCTGCAAACGCGGTAATTCGGCCGCGTTTTAGAAAAGAGTATATATATATATATATGTATGGTTTCCTTTTATCTGTTCTGACAACTACTTTTATGCATGTGACCTCTTTGATGAATTCATATGTTTTTGATATCAATCGGCAATTATTGAAAACGAGGAAATTGGAAACATCCTGCCTTTCTATTGAGATCTCTAGAGTAAATGAGGCGAACCTGAAGAGCCAGATCTCTTCTATGACTAGGAAGGTTGAGCTGTGTGAGACTCCTAACAAGGAGCTCAAAGAATGTAACAATAAGTTGGTTGCCGAGCTTACACATGAGAAGGAGAATCACTTCAAGGACTTAAGGGAAAAGCATAATATTTCGTCGTCAACGCTTTGAGAGATTCTTAATGATCGTCGTATCTTGGCTGATAAGTATGAATATCGCTTACTTGAGCTGAAGGAGGCGTTTTCCGCGAAGGATGCTGAAAGCCATGCTACTTAAGCCAATATTTTGGGACCTTGTATTACCTTAAGATGCTCAGGGATGAAAAGGGGGTTCGTATTTCTGACAGTGCCTTTGTCGAGGATAATAAGGAGTGTGATGAGGAGATCGATCAGATTTATGCTCCAGAAATCAACGATGACATCTTTGTGATATCGGGAGTCTCGAGCAGAGTGTGCGATCTCAGTCCTCCTTCTCCTATCCCCTTTCAACCTCAGTCCTTTGTTCCGAAAATTGATGGTGCCGTCGCGTTTGACAAGTTTGGCACCAATGTCGATACGACAGGAACCACTTTGTTATTGCTTTCAGTACTTACTTCCTTAACCTTGGCGGTTCTTTCAACTGAATCGGCTCAAGATCTTCCTCCAACGGCTTAGGCCTTGTTATTGTTTTTTTGTTTGTAACACTTTTCTTTGGGGTAGTACGATTTCCCCTTTTTGTAGAACTCATCTGGGATGACGAGGTCCCCCTTTTTAAGCCGGAATGTTTGCTGTTCCTTTAGTTTTACGAAATCTCTTTTGCAATGCTTCTTATAGGAAATTAACTGCATTTTAATCGTATGAAGGCAGATAGTATTTTGCCTTAGACTGGAATTCGTTCTCAAAATAGATAAGCTTTTGAACTGGTTGTGATAGTTCGGCGGATAATGATTTTTAGCAAGGATTAACTTTGCTTGTAATCGGAGGTTTTTTGGATACTCTGAGTGAAGATTTTGGGAGTTCCTATGAATGGAGGTAGCTCTTCACATTATTTGTTACGGGCAAGTATCAAAACAGTTTCGCAAGCGAATGCTTGGTTTTTTCCTGAGTGAGAACTCGTCATTGGTTACTGAGCGAAGACTAAATTTATTAAATAAGTTGGTTGTTGGTTTTTTATATATTGAAATCCTTCGAAGGACTCAACTAAAAATACTTTAACTTTTTTATGAAGTTTTAATTAAGAGTTCGGCTTTGCGATTATTTGCTCAGAAATAGTGTGACCCATAAAAGTACCTTGAAGAAGGGTTTAGTTTTTATTATGTTAATGAAGACTTAGTTTTCATTGATCGAGTGAGGCTCGAAATCGTTTTTTGTATCCGTAACTAGGGATTGTCTATGCGAGGCATGTCGGTTTATGTAGTCCGTCTAAGTTAGGGAGAGGGGGCGATTCCTGGATTTTTCCTTGTGCCGATATGATTTAGATTGGAATTCTCATTGTATGGTTAAGGTGAATATTCTTGCAAGTCGATGTGCAAATTTGATTGAGTCGAACATCTGGCCAGGATGTTGACGTTGTTTACAACAAGAGTTTAAAAACAAATATTTTTTATTGATTTACGGTTGCACTTTGGGAAGATTTCATATATACATCGAAACGAGGATCAAGCCGTTCGTAATTCATATTTTATAGGGTAATGATCTTCTTCTTTTTTGCCCAAGACATAGAGAGAGCTTGGTGTAATGCTTTAGCGCTATTGAGCCTAAGTCAGGTCATGCCGAGGTTCATTAACTTTGACCGTGCTTCCACTTCTTTAAGGAGTCTTCCATATAAGTGGGTCGACCTGGCATGATATTTTTCTTTCCCTTTGGCTCGGAGGGGTGGCGGGGCTTCTGTTTGCTGACGAAACATAGTCTCAAAGTGATTTGTTCCCCATGAGCGTATGGACCCCGTTTTGGGAATTTCACGCACTTATGGTACGTTGTGGCGACATCTTTAATGGTGTGTAGTCAAGGTTTTTGGGAATTTCTCGGGCAAGTTGACGTGCTCCCTGTTCCGGTTAAATGAGTAGATGTCACACAACTCAGGGATAGAAATCTTGTATCTCACCCCGTTGGCCATAAACGTCAACATCCCTTCAGAATCCTTCTTCACTACTTCGTTAGTGTAGTACACTCGGACTGTCGCCATGAACTGTCTGACTAACTCCGGGTACAGATCATAATACTTAGTACAATTAGTGCACAGGCCTATCACCCTCAGGATGTGCAGGACGTCTGATCTGATCTTCAGCTTGTTCATTGTGGTTGTACAAGCGATGCGTGTGGGCAGGAGCTCAACACCACACCAGGCGTTGCAAAACAGGGAGTCATAGTCATCCCACTGCTCCGAGATTGGCCTGTAGATATAAGCAGCAGCCTTAGACTCTGTTGCAGGATTATTTGCGAAGCGTGTGAGCTCGAACTCAGTTCTTTCCGTTCTTGGCCAAGGCGATCTGAGTTGTACGTTTGAACTTGTAGCTCTAGTGCATCTCCTGGGTCTTTTTCCGGGGTTCAGATAGGGTTCCATCTGCAAGACAACATACGAACAGTCGAGAAGAATGAGGCGCAACACATCAAAATTTCAAAGTCATAATCTCATCAAATTGAGCATAGACAATCATCCACAGTACTCATATCAATCATATTCCACTACCAATACATCCTAGATATCCATAAATCAATCAAAAATCGAAGCTATTTACCATTGAACACGAACTGAAAAATGGAGATTCAGAGTCATACCTTCGCAGATCGATGAAATGGATACTAGAAATGGATACATCACGGAAAATCAAGTGGAATAGAGCTTTGAATCGTTGAAAACGGTGAAGAAATGAGATTTGTGGCGATTTTGGGAGGATTTCGGCGAGAGAGGAAATGAAGAGGAAGAAGAAGATTGTCGGGGTTTTTTTTTAGAAATTCTTACCTCGACTTCATCGATGTCGACGGACATCGAGCTGGATGTCGGTCGACACTTATCTTTCTAGAAAAAATCGACCTTGAAATCGACCTCGGTCGATTATCATCCGTGCTCGAATCGATGTCGACCGACATCTAAATAGAAATCGACCGAAACTGACTAAATAATGCTACGGGTTCTGCATAACTTGACACAAAACTCCAAAACGAAAGAAATCAAAATGCAAAACTCAAAATCCTAATATTTACAACTTACCAGTGGGTTGCCTCCCACTCAGCGCTTGTTTTAAGTCATTAACTTGACTTTGATGGGAGCTTAGACTCCTGGTGGTTTCGACAGAGACTGCGAGTGCCTCCGCGAAAGTCTCCTCATCCAAGGTGGAGAGTAAGTATTGTCAGCATGAGCGCGTCCAAGGAACGAGAGATTAGGACCAGAGTGTTTCCCTGCAGTCATAGCAGTGAAGTTAGTAGATTTGGGTTTAGGAGATGCGTACCTTTGCTTGGGTGGAACTCTGATGTGTGGAGATTTCTGCTTAGAAGCATATGCAAGCTCTGAAGATGCTAGAGTGGAATCTTGAGAAACCACTACATTTTCTTCTCTAGGATCAGAAACAGAACCTCACTAGTCTGAGCTTCTTGTTCATCCTCAATGCTGAAGGTTTGACCATCGACATTTGGCCTTCGCAGCATATCCATCTCAAAGTGTAGAGGCTCATCTCCCAGGTGTAGATCAATCAGACCGTGCCTCACATCAATATTCACTCCAGCTGTGGCTAAGAAAGGTCTTCCCAGTATTATAGACTCATCCGGCTCACTATCGTATTTCAGAACCACAAAGTCCGTTGGAACTAAATAGTTTCCAACTCTGACTGGGACATCCTCAAGAAATCTTTCCGGAATCCTTCTTGACTGATCAGCTAAGACCTGAGAGATCTTAGTGTGCGAAAAATCTGTCATCCCCAGTCTCTCTGCCACAGAGTATGGCATGAGATTTCCAGCAGCTCCTAAATCACACAAGGAGCGCTTGAAGCCATTCTCAAAGATGGAATAACTCAGCACAAATATACCAGGATCTGGTAGCTTCTTGGGGACCTGATTGAGTAGCACGTCACTGGCTTGCTTAGGAAGCACTACTACTCATTCCTTCAGTACCTCATCCATAGGCAACATCATCTCTAAGTACCTCTGTACACAAGGATGATAGGGTGAAGTGTCAACTTGTGGATCTTCTTTCAACTTCTTATCCATCACTTCCAGCTGTTCAGCTTCTTCAAGCTCTTGTTGAGACTTCATGGATACCTTAGGGAAAGGTACATGAGGCTCATGATTTGTTTCTTCAGCAATAGCAGAAGATGTTGGCGAATCTGGCTCCTTACGCTCTTTATGTCGACCGACGTTGGAATGGTGTCGGTCGACATTAGCCAATTCAATACTGATGTCGACTCCAAAATCGGTCATGCTCGATTTCCCTTCGTCACGAGAACTCAAAATCCCGTTTGAAAGTGGATGTCGACCGACGTCAGAGTCGAAGTCGACCGACGTCAGAGTCGAAGTCGACCGACGTCAGAGTCGAAGTCGACCGACGTCAGAGTCAAAGTCGACCGACACTGGGATTTCAGTCTCGGGTTTTTCAGCATCTTCAACAAGTTCAGCAGTCTTAATCTCAAAATTCTATCCTTGACTTGACCCATCATCAATCTGAACTGACCAAGCCTTAATATGGATGTCCATGACATTCTTCCCCTTGACTGAGCTTGAAATTTGGTTCACTTGTGTGTCCAACTGCTTCATGTGAGTACTTAGAGACTCAAACTTTCCATTCAGATCTTCATACACAGCATCCAACTTCTTGTTGAAGTCCATAGTGACCTTCGTCTGACCCTCCAGCAACCGCTCCATCATAGCTTCCATCTTGCTCTCATGAGCACTAGCAGCAGGAGGTGTCTGATATGAAGATGATCCATAAGTCCTCTGGTAAGAATTACCTTGCTGAAAAGGTTTCTGATAACCATCATTCTGACCATATCCAAAAGAGTTTTGGTTGCTTGTGAAAGCACTCTTCCGTCCACCATTAAAGAACTTGTTGCCTTGCTGATTTCCAAACCTGTTTCCTTGAAATCCAGAGCCACTGATGTAGTTCACATCCTCTTCCTGGCAGCCTTCTTCAGCCTCAAATACTTCAACTTCTTGAGCAAAGTGAACAGCCTTCTTACTAGTCAACAAGCTATGAACAGTGTCCAACTTGTTCCTGATATCATTAATCTGCAGATCATCATATTTCCACCAGACTCTTTTCTTCTTCTATCAGCAGTCTTGGTGCTGTTACTACTCACCAAGTTATCAATCAGCAATCTAGCCTGCTCAGGAGTCTTGGTGTTGAAATTGCCATTGTTGGCAGCATCCAATGCAGACTGGTAATTGAGATCAATTCCTCTGAAGAATATGCTCAGCAGCGTTACTTCATAGAATCCATGATGAGGACAGTCACGTTAGTACATCTTAAACCTCATCCAATCAGACTTAAGAGGCTCTATAGGACCTTGAGTGAATGTGAGAAGGTCATGTCTGATCTGATCTGAGCGAGCATCATCGTAGAAGTGTCGCATGAACTCTCTCTTCACAGAATCCCAAGTAGTTAACTTCCCAGGTGGAAGTTGCTTCAGCCAAGCAGCAGTGATACGATCAGGTTTTAATCCCTAGATCTACACTGCAAGTGCACAGACGTGAACTAGTAGTATATAGGGTATCGAATCCACATAGACTCAACATTCTTGCGATAGATTGTAGAACGTCGAATTAAGCTAGGTGAAACAGTAGTGAAAGCAGTAATCAGAACAGAAAGTAAATCAAAAGGTTTGTAAGCAATCAAACGAAGTGTCAGGTCTCGGGAGTTCTCAGGAAATCAGGAACACATGCTAATCAATCAATCGGGATCTAATTAGGAACTGTTCTAGAACTAGAATCACAAAATTATAACAGACCAACTTTCGTTGCGAATATTATCTATGTCTAACAACCTAGTAAGCCAACTTTCGTTGTGAATATTATCTATGTCTAACAACCTAGTAAGCCAACTTTCGTTGTGAATCCTAGAGTTCTAAACAAGCATTAATCTCAGGTTCTTTTGTTCACAATTCTCCTAAGCCAAATTTCTTTGCGAATAGTCAAATTGCTCATCTAAGTTCTTTCTAGTTAATTAATCAACTTTCGTTGCAGAAATCAACCTAACATCAATAATCTAAGTGGCCAATTTAGATCAAGCATTAAGAACAACCCTAGATGAAGAACTAATAGATATGAATCCCTACAGATTGATCAACCTATAATTCCATGAAATCCCCTGTGAGAATCCCTAAACCTAACTGGTAAACTACTCAGACATGATTAATGAAACAGAAATCATAATGAATAGAAAACCAAATATCATAAAAGAGAAACAAAGAATATGAGTTCCAAATCTATCTCTCTCTGAATAAAAATAAAACTTAAGTCTGAAAGAGTAGCCTAAACAAGTGGCTAAAAACCCTAATATAATGATCTAAACTCGGTTGGGGCCTTTTTACAAATCTGGGAAGTTTCTGGGCAAAAACTGTAATCTCAGGATTTTTGTGCGCAGAACCCTGGAATCACCTTGCATCGACCGATGCACATACTGCATGCATCGACCATTGCACGGCGATTTCGAAGCCAGTGAACTCGGTGAAACCTTTAAACAGTGCAGAAATGCTCCCAATGCTCCCAAAACGTCCAATTAGGCTCCAAATGTACTTAAACTTGTAAAACACCTGAAAAGACTCCAAAACACATAGAAAGACTCGATAACAAAGACATATACCATGGTCAAAAGTCCTAAAAACCATGATATATCAACTCCCCCACACTTAGCTTTTGCTTGCCCTCAAGCAAACAGAAAACCAAGATCAGGAGAAGAAGTTTGAAAACTTCAGAAACTCGTTTCATCGTAGGAGCACCACACTCAGATTCGCCTTAGTAAGCCACATGAAAATGAACCTTCAGACATCAATACCAACATATACTTCCCCCACACTTATCAACTATCCTGAGTAAACTCCACAAGCACATTCAAAGCATCCAAATTCACCATACTGACTTCTATAAGCTATTAAGTGTGGTCTCACCTATGGGGTATCGATCAAAGAACACATGGACTCTTACTATGTTAGCATCTGACCACTCAATTGTTGCTTCTGGTTCCTTTCTTCTCTTTTCTCTTCCTTAGCACTGATTTTTCCCCACTGGGTATCATTTTATTTTTTCTATCAGTGCTCTTCCCGCATTGGGGCATACTTTGGACATGTTTCCATGGATGCACATGAGGTAATAGGGGTCTCTACCACTCTCGTGACCACTTCGAAGCTACTAGCTTATCCTTAGTTTATTTTTTATTTTTGTTTTTTTTACTCTCAAGGATGGGGAGAAGGGAACCATAATCAGACATGTTTACAAGTTGTGCCAGAACCAACAGAGGAATCCGACTCGAAGTATACCAAGCCCATAGGAGAGAAAATTAAGTCAAGTTAAAGGTGAAGTCAAGTAATGGATTCTCTGAATACCTGAAGTGATATGGGTGTCCTCAGTAGGCTGGTCTGTGTTGGGTTTTCTAATAGTCATATATCATCTGCAACTCATCCAATGGTCACTTAAGTTCCTGCAAGTGTGGTAATCTCCTCAAAAAGTCTTTGTTTCCTACTCAATTTGACTCAATAAAACATATTTTTGATTGACTCTAAGAAAACAGAAAGTGTGCGTCAGTAGCTACCTCCCCCACACTTGAAACACAATGTCCCCAGTGTTGTCAAGCCTAGGCTCGGTGAGAAGAAAAAGGGAACAGAACATTTACCTATCGTCGTATTGCGTCGATCGATGCCGCAAGTAGTGTCGATCGATGCATATCGTGAATGCTCACGGTTACGTAGATAACCGGTGTCTGAACCGCAATAGAGTCAGCAAACCATAAATCGCATCAGTGTCGACCGACACAAGAATGTGTCAATCGATGCTGAGCGATTCTGCCTGTTTCTCACGCCTTTGAACACACAAAAACAGAAAAATCAAAAACACCAAATCAAAACGAAAAATGAAAAAAACGAACCTACTAGTGGGTTGCCTCCCACTCAGCGCTTGTTTAAAGTCAGTAGCTTGACTATGGAAAGGAGATCGGACTTATGGGGGATTCAACAAAGACTTTGAGTGTCTCTGTGAATGTCTCCTCATCCAATGTGGTGTATATGTTGTCGGGTCATGAGATTTTCCAAGGAAGGAAGGAGTAGAACCAGGGCGGGAGCGAAGATTGGGTGGGATTCTGCGTTTTCCTGCATTCAAAGCAATGTGGTTAGGAGGTTTAAGCTTAGATGATTCTTTCCTTACCTTTGGTGGAAATGAGATGTCTGGAGCTTTCTGTTTATGAGCAGTTGCAGGCACTGAAGATGTTAGAGCAAGTTCAAGAGGAACCGCCATCTTCTTCTCTCCAATCGGACTCTCTGGTTCCACTATAACACTGAAGCTCTGTCCATCAATGGTGGATCTCTGCAGTCTGTCCATTCTGAACTTCAACGGTTTATCTCCCAGATGGAGATCAACCAATCTGCGTCTCACATCAATCACGGCTACCCCAGTAGCTAATAAGGGTCTACCAAGCATTAGGGGATCGTCCGGTTCAACCGCATACTTCAGTACCACAAAGTCTGTTGGAATCAAGTAGTTTCCAACTCTGACAGGAATGTTCTCAAGAACTCCTTCTGGATACTTCTTTGATCGATCAGCTAGGATAAGAGAGATCCTAGTAGGCTGGAATTCCATCAGTCCCAATCTCACAGCCACATTGTATGGCATGAGATTCACACCAGATTCTGAATCACACAGAGAATGCGTGAATCTGTCCTTATGAATCGAACAATCAAGCACAAAGATTCATGGGTCTGGAAGCTTCTCTGAAATCTGAATCAGCTTCTTTTCCATTACTTTCATGCATTTAGCTTCGTCTAGCTCCTGTTTGGACAGCTTAGGAGTCTTAGGATATGGCGTAGAAGGCTCACAGACTCGTTCAAGGACTGTTGCAGATTTCTGGTCTCGTCTGCGATCTGTGTCGACCGATGCAGTAGGGGTGTCGATCGACACAAGGCGATTATGAGCATATTCATTCTTCGTATCGAGCATGCATCGATCGACATCAAGAGTGTGTCGATCGATGCTCGTCTCAGACAGACAATATTCATCCAGAAAATCCGAGATGATGCTCTCTTCTTCTCCTAGCAAATCAATCTCATCTCTTATGGTCACAACATTGACGAATTTGTTCTATTCAGCTTTCCCAGCTCCATTCTGTCTCTGCATAGCTCCAGCACTCTGTTGAACTTGAACATCCATCTTCTTCACATGAGTGCTCAAGGATTCAAACTTCCCATTTATGTCTAAGTACAAAGCATTAAGCTTATCATTAAAGTCCATTGTACTCTTCTCCTGTCTTTCCAGAAACTGCTCCATCATACTTATCAGCTTATCAGACTGCGTGTTTTGAGGAGGAACAAGCTAATATGATGAAGATTCATAATCTCTGGTGAATGAATAAGAACCATAGTCCCTGCAGAATGAGTTATTCTGCTGGCTTTCCAAGATCCGTTCCAACATTCCTATCATCTTACGCGCTGTGTCGATCGATGCAAAGTAGTGTCGATCGATGCTAATCGTGAGCAAGTGTCGATCGATGCCCAGGTAGTATCGATCGACGCAAGGCGATTCTGGTCGAACCTATAACAGAAAAACAAAGAAAACAAAATAAATTAGCAAAAGAAAAACGAAAAGCCTAGTCTAAACTCTAAACTCAAATCTATCAAAGACTCAAAGAGTCCCCGGCAGCGGCGCCAAAAACTTGATACGATCAGGTTTTAATCACTAGATCTGCAAGTGCACAGACGTGAACTAGTAGTATATAGGGTATCGAATCCACAGAGACTCAAGATTCTTGCGATAGATTGTAGAACGTCGAATTAAGCTAGGTGAAACAGTAGTGAAAGCAGTAAATCAGAACAGAAAGTAAATCAAGAGGTTTGTAATCAATCAAACAAAGCGTCAGGTCTCGGGAGTTCTCAGGAAATCAGGAACACAGGCTAATCAATCAATCGGGATCTAATTAAGAAATGTTCTAGAACTAGAATCACAGAATTATAACAGATCAACTTTCGTTGCGAATATTATCTATGTCTAACAACCTAGTAAGCCAACTTTCGTTGCGAATATTATCTATGTCTAACAACCTAGTAAGCCAACTTTCGTTGCGAATCCTAGAGTTCTAAACAAGCATTAATCTCAGGTTCTTTTGTTCACAATTCTCCTAAGCCAAATTTCTTTGCGAATAGTCAAATTGCTCATCTAAGTTCTTTCTAGTTAATTAATCAACTTTCGTTGCAGAAATCAACCTAACATCAATAATCTAAGTGGCCAATTCAGATCAAGCATTAAAAACAACCCTAGATGAAGAACTAATAGATATGAATCCCTACAGATTGATCAACCTATAATTCCATGAAATCCCCTGTGAGAATCCCTAAACCTAACTGGTAAACTACTCAGACATGATTAATGAAACATAATTCATAATGAATAGAAAACCAAATATCATAAAAGAGAAACAAAGAATATGAGTTCCAAATCTCTCTCTCTCTCTGAATAAAAATAAAACTTAAGTCTGAAAGCGTAGCCTAAACAAGTGGCTAAAAATCCTAATATAATGATCTAAACTCGGTTGGGGCCTTTTTGAAAATCTGAGAAGTTTCTGGGCAAAAACTGTAATTTCAGGATTTTTGTACGCAGAACCCTGGAATCACCTTGCATCGACCGATGCACATACTGCATCGACCGATGCACATACTGCATCGACCATTGCAAGGCGATTTCGCAGCCAGTGAACTCTGTGAAACCTTTAAACAGTGCAGAAATGCTCTCAATGCTCCCAAAACGTACAATTAGGCTCCAAATGTCCTTAAACCTGTAAAACACCTGAAAAGACTCCAAAACACATAGAAAGACTCGATAACAAAGACATATACCCACACTTAGCTTTTTCTATTTTATAAATTCGTTAATTTTTCATTAATATATTTTCTTTATTTGGTACAGGTCAACCGATAGATCGTCGCTGAGCTACACCAAATTAGACCGACTTCTCTTCTAATAGGCTTAATCCTCAATAGACCGTTTAACTGTTAGATCAAACTAAAGAATGGTGTTAAATCCACCTCCAACAAAAAGTCATGTCCATCATATGTGAATCTTAATTAGAACCAATTTTAAACCCATTTTTTAAATACGATGATTGTTTTCAAAAATCTGACAAGTACTTAGTTAGGCAAAGTAAAAAGGTATTAAAAATGAACAAGATTTAGCCGTTGATACCCAATTCGTTAAAAAGAAAAATTATTTTTATGATATAAGTTTCATTTTCTTTTTTTCACACTTTAAAGCTTTTCATCTTTGTATTGTTTTCGATTTATTTGGTTTTGAAGTGGAGATCTCTGGGTTTTTTCTTGCTACTAGCCTCAGTGGTTTTACATCCACTAGATCAGTTAAATACAAGCATAGTAAAGAGAGTGAAAGGTTCAAATTTTTCACCTAATCTATTTAAGTATATTGTAAAATTTACCTAACTTATAGTTAAAAGGTCCACAAAGTAATTTGTGCTTGGAGTTCATGTAATTTAAAGGCCTGAATCTGCATATAATATAATTTAGTCGACTCATATATTGTTTACCAACCATATTGTAACAACCAATTAGATGTCTTGAATTACCAAGAGTTCTAAAGAAGGAAGGAAAGAGTCTGACCACATGGATACATGTGACTCAACGACTCTAATTCCAGAAGTCGTAGAGAAATCTCTCTTCTCGACCTCACGCAAACCTTGTGAAACTTTTTTTTGTTAAGATATTTTTTTGCCTAAGAAACTTTATTTATAGTTTTAATATAATAAGAAGTGATCTAAATGAAAATAACTAATTAAGGGCGGCTTTATAAATCCTAAGATGGCTACTTAGCTGTTATACCTTCTTATCAATTTTCATATAAAAATTTTACTTTCTTCCTATTTAGTAAGTTTAATGAACACAAGAAATTTGAAATTCAGTCAGTTCAATCTTTACACTATAAAACATAAATCAATATATAGATTTGTCGGGAAAAAAAAACATAAAACAACATCTTTTGGGAACATATAATCTACCCAAAAATTAATTTAATTGGATGGAATTTTGGACCATTATATACTTTCTTAAAAGGCAAGCACGTCTTTGTAACACCTAGATTACTGCTGTATACGTAGATTCAGTGAACCATAGCATGCAGATGAAAATGAGCTGGCTGAAAAAGATATTCAAATAGCTCGTCAACATTTTTTTTTTTTTTTTTTTTTGACAACAATGGTAATATGAACCTAAATTTCTAATCCCATGATGGCGGCTCCGGTCCAACATGAAAGCTCCATGACTGTCTGAGACGTGCACTCTTTGCTAGTCCATCTGCCGTCATATTTTTTGTTCTGGGTATGTGCTTGATTTGGAAAGTTGGGTAGAATCCCTTCCTTTGATCAAACTCTTCGATGTGTCCTTTGAAGGCAGGCCATTCATCCGGTTCCGACACAATCTTCACCAGGTCTGAACAGTCCGTTGCAAATGTGGTATGAGGGTGCTGTAAGATCTTCATCCATTCCATAGCCCAAATAAGTGCTTCGAATTCCGCATGAAGTGGTGTCCGACATTGTCTGACATTTCTTGCTCCCATCATAATATTATCGCTACCTTCGTAACAACTATACCATCCTTGTCCTGTAGACATTGCCCCTTCTTTCCACGAAGCATCCACGAAACACCAATGCCCCGAGAATACCAATTCATTGCCCATTGCCCTTACTCCTGTAGAACCTGTTATTGTTTTCTTAATTGCATCATTCTGAGCTTCTTCCCATAGATTCGATTCTACTTCTGCCATTCTAACTGTATCCAGTGGGCTCCTGTCAATCTGAGTGTAGACCATATCATTTCTGCTTTTCCAAATGTACCATAAAATCCATGGGTAACTTTCTTTATGCTGATCATTTGGTATCCTCCAGAAAAGATAATCCATATTTGTGTATATCGAGTCCGCTGGGAATGTCATCGGGTTTGACGGTACCCGGGATAGTGCCCATACTTGTCGTGCCGGTGGACATTGAAATAATACATGATTAATTGTCTCTTCCATTCCACAACGAACACATCTCGTATCACACTTAACACCTCTTGTGTTAAGATTTCCTGTTACCGATAGACAGCCTGAAAGTGCTTGCCATATAAAGTGTTGTAATTTGGGAGGACATTTTATCTTCCATGAAAAAGCTTGCAGAGTTTTAATATCGGGTCCCCACACCGGTATGCGATCACCGAAATCTGGTATATCTCTCTCCGTATTATAGCCTGACTTGACCGTGTATTTTCCCGATTTTGTATAGTGCCATCCCAGCGCGTCCTGTCGAGCAAAGCGACTAAATGGGATGCTTTCAATCAACATTGCGTCCTCAGGATCAATGAACCGGTCGATGACCTCTTTATTCCAAATCTGTTTTTGATGATCAATTAATTGATCTACCGTGCGTAATACACTTGATGTGTTTGGTTTATGTTGTGCTGGTCTCGGGCGATGGGCTGGTATCCAAGGATCAGTCCATATCGAGATGGATGCTCCCGTTCCTACCCTTTTGATAAGTCCTTTGTTAACCAGAGATCTAGCTGAAGTAAGACTCTTCCATCCAAAAGACGGTGAGTATGATCTTATCGGATCTAAAGGGTCCGTATTCCGAAAGTACCTACCTTTGAAAACCTTTGAAAAGAGAGTTTCTGGCTTTTCCATGAGTCTCCATAATTGCTTTGCCAAAAAAGCTGTATTTGTGTCTCTGAATGCTCGAAATCCAATGCCACCTTCCTTCTTATCCTTACATAGCTTATCCCACGCCAACCAGTGCATTCCTGGATTTGTGCGTCCAGAACTCCACCAGAAACGTGAAACCACGCTAGTTAATTTTGATGTCACTGACTTTGGTAGCCTGAAACATGACATCACGTGATTCGGCATGGCCGATGCGACTGCTTTGATCATAACTTCCTTTCCTCCTCTGGATAACAACTTAGTTGTCCACCCATTTACTCTTCCAGATAATCTATCATGTAGATATCCAAAAATCTGTGTTTTCGATCCGCTCAAACACTCCGGGATTCCGAGATACATCCCCATGCCCCCCATTGTGCTGATTCCCAAAATCATTTTCATCTCCTCTTTAACGGTTTCTTCTACTTTATGGCCGAACTGGATGGATGATTTTGTAAAATTTATTTGTTGGCCTGAAACTTTCTCATAATTTTGAAGAATCCTTAAAATCGTTTCACATTCCTCTTTCGTAGCCTTACAAAAGAAAAGGCTATCATCGGCAAATAAAAGATGTGAAATTGATGGGCATTTCCTGGCCACCTTTAGCCCTGTTAGCTGTTTTTCCCGCTCCGCCCTCTTAATATTTGATATTAATGCTTCCGTGCACAAGATAAACAAGTATGGTGATAAAGGATCTCCCTGTCTGAGTCCCCTCTTTGGGGTTATGGAACCATGTGGTTGCCCATTAATAAGTACCTTATATTTAACCGTGGAAATACATTTCATTATCCTATCCACCCATGTTGTCGCAAAACCCATCTTTCCTAGAAGGGTCTCAATAAACGACCATTCAATCCGATCATACGCTTTGCTCATGTCCGTTTTTATTGCCATAAATTTTCCTTGACATGATTTATTTGTCCTTAAGCCATGAAACATCTCTTGCGCAATGAGAATGTTATCCGATATCAATCTTCCTGTCACAAATGCAGATTGCGTCTCCGAAATCAAACTTGGCAAAAATCCCTTCAACCGTTGGCAAAGTACCTTGGAAATGATCTTATATCCCACATTACAAAGACTTATTGGTCTCAGCTCCGTCATTCTCGTAGGCCTTTCTGTTTTGGGAATCAAACAAATGTTTGTAGTATTTATCCTTGGGTCCAGAATCCCTTCCTGTATGAACATATTAACCCAATGTGTAATATCTTTCCTCACAATTGGCCACGATTGTTGAAAGAACAGAGCTGTCATCCCATCCGGCCCTGGGGCTTTCTCTGGGTGCATCATAAACAAAGCTCTCCTTACTTCCTCCTCCGTAGCCATAGCCATTAGTTTCTCATTCATGGTCGAATTGATTGATGTCGGTATCTCCTGTAAAAACTCCTCGAAGTCCTCCGGATTTGTAGAAGTAAATAGTTCCTCAAAATAGTCAACTGCTACTTGTTCTATCTCGTTCTCCTTTGTGACCCAATCCCCACTAGAATTGTGGAGCCCCACTATTCTGTTGCGCGCTCTTCTTTGTTTCGTCAGTGCAAAGAAGAATTTTGTAAAGCGATCTCCGTCGGTATGCCAAAGATTTCGGCTTTTTTGTTGCCAGAAAAATTCTTCATCTCTATACGCCTCCTTAAGTTTACCTGTAATTTCCATAACCTCCGCATGTGTCCTTGTATCATCCTTTTGGACCTCCTCAAGAGCCTTTTGTAGTTCATAAATTTTATCTTTACTATATGGCAAATTCTGCTTCCTCCATTTTGACAATTCATGTCGACATCTGCATATCCTAGTTACCAAATCCACACTTGTGCCAATTTCGGGAGACTCCCAACCCGCTTTTATTGTTTCTAGGAGGCCCTCTTTCCCCACCCACCGTTTGTCAAATCTGAATTGTCCTCGTCTTTTATGAAGCTTTTCTTCTATAGTTGCCAATATCGGCCGATGATCCGAGCCTATCATCCCCAGATATTCCACATAAGAGCAAGGATATAGCATGTGCCAGTCTTCTGTGGCTAGTGCCCTATCCAATTTACACCTTACAAGTTGTTTTCCCCTCCTCCCTCTCCAAGAAAGTGAGTCTCCGATTGTTGGAAATTCTATTAGACCGCAATCTGTGATCATATTATTAAAGGAGACAAATGAGGATGGCTGTCGGACTGTTCCTCCCTGTTTTTCATGATTTCCTGTTATTTCATTTAAGTCTCCTATAATGAACCATGGTTTTGTCCTGGATACACCGATTCTTGTTAGTCTCTCCCATACTTGATCCCTTAGTTGTTGTACCGGCTCACCATAGACAAAAGAAATACAAACTTTATTCCCTTGTATATCCGCCTCGACATCGATAATTCTATTACTGGAATAGATAATCTCCACATTAAATTCGTTATTATAATATAGTGCTAGACCACCACTAGCTCCCCTTGGTTCTACCGTAAAAATCTTATCGTATCCAAAATGTCCCATAAACTTTTGTGTGAATCCGAACTCTTGTTTGGTCTCCGAAAGAAACAAGAAATCTGGCCTGTGTTTATGCCAAATCTCTCTTAAATAACTTATTGTCCATTTGCTTCCCATTCCTTGACAATTCCAGCTCAAGAATCTCATGTTATTATGATTATGAAAATCCATGCTATAAGGAATTTTGAGTAAAGGGCCCAAAATCCCAATAATATCTTAATTTGACCATAAACGTACACCCCGTGATACCTTCCACAACCAAATTCCAATAATACAATTGCCCATGCTTTATCCAAATCAGCATGATAATCATTCTGGTCTCTGCCATATTTCATCAAGAGACCAGCAAGCCCTCTTGGAATATTTTCCTTTCCATACTTATTTTCGTCTAACAGAGTATCATAATCAGGATGATGATTGTCTTTCTTCCCCTTAACATACTCCCTGTTATTAACCTGTTTATATTGAATAGAACAATATAATCTCCAGTACCATTCATGTTGAGATACTGATTTACACACGAGCTCAATAGACCCCATGTTGTACTCACTTCTAATCCATGAGTGATCACAACCCACCAACATCAGCTGTTGCAAACTTTTATACATATACCTTATGTTCCTTGAAGCCACCAGATTATAAGTTTTATGTCCTGGTATACTCTGACTCTCCCATTTCCATCTTGGAGAGTATTGCTTAGTCCAAAACGTCCATAAACTTTCCACCATCTCTCTTCCGTCCGATATTGATCCCTGGTTCATACACTTGTTCCGCTCTCTTCTCCTTATAGTCTTAGTGTTCGTCAAGTCTCTAACATTGGTCAGCCAACAAATCCATTTTCCCGCTCTTAACCATAATATCAGCAAACCAAAACCCCAAAAAATCATTGTCCACCATACCATGTTCATCCCTCCTGTGCATCCTCTTATCTTTATAAAACAATAAACCTGCCGAGAACATATATAATTCCATTTAATGTATATGCTTGTCCGTATTAGAACCGTGCATCCAAGACTTCTACAGAAGCCTGTACTCCATAGACCACATGAATAATCACCACATACAACCAAAAGAACAGACAATACAGTCCAAAAACCCTCCCCTGCTGTAACAATTATTCCAGACATTGACAAATATAAAGAACCATATTCCATTTCATTACTTTGTTGAAACAATAATGCAAAGTCTCCCGAACTTTGAGACGATACAACCGTGACTCTACTTGAAATAAACCAAACCAAAACAAATGCAAATTGCTTTCCCCTAGCTTGAAAGAGAGTCCAATATCCCACTAGATTCCCCCGAACTATAATTTGAAAGCTTATTGAATTCATAGAAAACATCAAATTGAAAATACTATGATCCTGTCACCTTAGATGGTAACCTTATTGTGACCTGGCTCGGTCATATCATCTTTTGCCTCTCCCCCCTCTGTTTCCTTCTCCACACTACCTGCTCCCCTTGTGGGTGGTTTCTTCCTTGGCGAGGTCAGAGACTGCACCAGTCTTTTCTTTCCCAATCGGCCCATCATCATTGATCCCACACCAGTACCCTTTTTCTTTCCCACCCCCTTCCTTGCATCCCCCTCCTTCCCTGCATCCACCCTCTGCTTCATCTTCTTGTCCTCTACCCGTGGAGCTGTGGATGTCTCATGGTGATCTTCATGGTTTGACTGCTCCACATGTCCAGGGTCACCCAACTGCATAGATGCATCTATATCACCTTCCTCATTGTTTGTTTCTTCCAACAGATCCATCAGGTCATCAATGTTACCCAGATTTTGCAACTCCTTGCCCACATCCATATCCTGGAAATCCATACCCAAAGAATCAGATTCCAATAGGGAATTCTCTACTGCCTCATCCTCCTCTCTCACACTCATTTCTTGAGATACACCATCCGGTTCTGTTAATGCACCTGTTTTACTAACCACCTTTCCATCCTGCCCTGTTCCCTTATTTCTGAAAGCCTCTACTATAGCCTGTTCCTCTCTTGTCAAGAACACTGCCCCCATCAGTGATGCAGCTGCCTCCGCTTCCTTGTCATAGGAGGCTTGTCGATGCCTGTTGTGTTTCGGAGAAGAAGACCTTTGACCCCTTGATCTCCGACTTGATTCTTCTCCATAACCACGTTCATACCGATTAGACCCTGGCCCTCTATCTTTTCTGGACCTTGAGTATGTTTTAGCCTCGTAAGCCTTGTTCTCTCCTGGTTTGTGACTCGAATTCTCTCCATGTTTTCCTTGATCTTTCCTGCCATCCCGAGGCTCACCTCCTCTCCCATTTGTTACAGCCCCTCTGTAGCTCAAGCCGCCTGATCTATCCATCGGATCCCGTGGATCCGAGTCACCTCTCTTCCTAGAACCTCCATCCTCTGGTTTTGGATCCGCATTCATCGGACATATCTCTGTTTCATGACACATGCTATTACATGATCTGCAAAAGCCGTGTAACTTTTCATACCGTAGCTGCACCAGGACTTCTTCTTCCCCATCAAACTCAACCGTGAGGTCGAACACCAATGGCTTGAGACCATTGAGCACCACCCGAACCCTTCCATTGTCCAGATCCACCGTCCCTGCTTTACCAATGCCATCTCCGATTCTCTTGAAGGTTAGGTCTGCCCAGTATTGGAGTGGTAGATCCAGAACTCTCACCCAAAAAGTGATCGCAGATGGGTAATTGGCCTCAATGCTCGGCTCCCACCTCACCAATGATATCATCCATGAGTCGAAGTGAAAGGGCCCCAAGTTCAAGACCTCCACTATGTCCTTCTCCTCATCAAAGTCGAACTGAAATCTTCCTAGCCCGAGATCTGCACCAGCAATCCTATCCTCCATGTTCCATATCTTGGGAAACATGTTGACCAGATGTTTTGTATCCTGACGACGTGGATTCATACAACGCCCTATCAAGGTCCTTTCGTAGGCCTTGATCAATTCAGAGTTGTCAAACCTTGGCACAGAGACCTTCAGCCTATGGGTTGATGTTGCCACCCTCTTTCCCTCTCTCTTCGACAGTGTAATGCTACTTTGTGACATCTTGCCTTTCTGAAAAGATTTTTGATACTCGAAAAGAAGGCTTGATGAAATTGTGAGTAAAACAAATACCATCTTCATCTCTTTATATCCACCACCGTGAGCCAAATCACACCTTGAATGCCGAATACCGTAAATCACGACCAATTTCCATATCCAGCTACCCCAAGATTTAAACGGATTATAATTCAAACTATTTTCCCAATCTGCAAGAATTGAAAATATCCACCTCCGATTCATAAGGAAAGTTCTTAGTGTTACCCAAGTCAAATTTGAATTCGAGAAGACCGGATCCCAAATCCTCATGTCTGAAAACAAAATCACCTCCGTGATTGACTCTATCCGCCGATTCCACAAATACCGCGGAACCTTTATTACCCGAATCAGAAGCCATAACTTCCGTATATCTTCAGACAGCTCTTCAATGATGGTCTTGGAATTCGTCAGATATGGTAATTCAATACCTCCGCCTCTCAATCCGTTGAAACCTTTCGACAATCTGTCCGTATCTCCGAAAATCTTCTCCCAAATCCTTCCCCAAATCCATGCACCAATAAACCCATAAACTGAGACCAGAACTTGAATCGCCTTTAAGATTCGCCTAAAGAAAGAAGAATCTTCATCATAATCCGAAATCTCCCACCGATTGTTTCGTGTATTAACCATAAAACCCTAAATCGCCTCCTGTATCGTCATGGTCTCTCGTCAACAATTCTTTTTTCCACGGTATCTCGTCAACATTTTTTAACTGTCGTGTTTACATGAAATATCTTGGGATCTAACCATGTATTTAGAAACATAAAACTATTATAAAGTTCAAAAAAAAAAAAACATAAAACTATTATTTCCTCTGTTTTATCATACGTTGTGTGTTACCATAAGCTATTTGTTTTATATTTAGTGATATGTTTTACAGTTTTTAGTATTAAACAATATATATATATATATATATATTGACATTTTTATGTAGTCTTTTATTATTAATCGAATAGTATTTAATTAGATAAATGATATTTAACTTGTACAAAGTAAATAATTAAATTGTTTTCGTTATATAAAAAAAAACTAAATAGGGATTCCAGCATTATGTAAAATACAGAATTTGAGAGAGGCACCTCGAAAACAGGGAAATTATTATTGTAATTTAAATACTGATATAAGTTATAAAGACGGCATTATTGGCAAATCATGACCCCACGTCAACTACAGTTGCACGGAAGTCAACTACGTACTTCTGCGAATCGCTTCCTCCCTAAGCTTGACGTATTATTATTTTTTATTTACAATTTTAATAATCCCAAGAGTTAAATTAATTTCCAAATAAATAAGGAAAAAAAATTCATTAAAAAAACAAACAAAATGAAGAAATTGACTAAGCTGAACTTTTCTTTATATTGCCTAATTGTCTCGTCACCTATTTCGGTTTATTGATTGTCATACGGATCATGCCATTAAACTCGTAGTTTCTTGGAAGTTGTTTCTCTTTGTTTAAATATTAAAGTGTGCAGAATTTTAGGTGACTTCATTAGACATCAATAACGTGTCAAATAGTTGTGGCAGCATTTTATTGACCTTTATAATTGTTATAAATACAATATGTATAATACAGATTTCATTAAATGTTCAATAAGTGTCATTATGTATTATTACACATTTACACTTAGGCTCCGAAAGGTGACAGCGGATTGGACGGTGCGGGATAAGCGGATCAAGCGGTGCGGAACGGTTCAAGTGCGGTTTGTAAAAAGAAACACACTATGCGGAACAAGTGCGGTTACTGCGAAATAAGCGGTACGTAAAAATGTGTGAATGGTGAAAAAAAGCTGTATGCGGTACAAGATAAACGCTTGAATGGTAAAATTGACAAAAATGATACGGGATACATATTAATTTT
Source organism: Orychophragmus violaceus (assembly GCA_030180135.1). Classification (NCBI taxonomy): domain Eukaryota; kingdom Viridiplantae; phylum Streptophyta; class Magnoliopsida; order Brassicales; family Brassicaceae; genus Orychophragmus; species Orychophragmus violaceus. The sequence continues at coordinate 98,972,978 of CM058239.1, read as the reverse complement.
GTGTAATTTCTATTTTTTTTGGTCTAATTCGATATATCTGATTTATAACTGATATAAATTTATTTAAATTATAAATAATTAAATAATTCTTTGGTGTGGTTACAGTTTGGTTCATTTTACGAATTATTTTGGGTAATTCAGGTAAAAATATTAGATAATTTGAGTAGTTCAGAGTAATATTCGGTTAATTCTGATTATTGAAATATTTTAAATATAAATATATAATTAATGTTTTTAGGTATAAAAACCGTATTTCAATCAGTTTAGATACCCATTCGGTTTTTGGTTCAATTTCTATTAGGTTCAAATATTTCAGACATGAAAATTTATAAATCATTATGTTATTTACGAAATTATGATCGGTTTCGGTTACTATTCTTTTGGTTCAGTTCATTTCACTTCGGTTCTTCAGTTGTTGGTTTTTACGTGAAATTAAAACAAACTATAAATTATTTTGTATTTTTCTTTAAATGGAAATAAAATTAAATAGATTTTGTTAAAAAAAGATAATTACTTTTTTCAATAAAAATAATGATAGTTTTCAATAAAAATAATGATATTTTTGAATTAAAAATATATTAAAATACCTTTACTAATATCTAAATATTCTATAAATAAAAGTTAATAATATAATGAACTATTGCTAAATTCAAAAAAAAAAAAAAACACACCTAACCACACCAATTTACCTTCTTTTTCTTTGCAAGTGCGTCTAGCATCAAATTTTGTCCCGCACATATGGATTATTATTATTATTAATTTTCTTTTATTATGAAAATCTGTTCACTTTTATACGTTGAATGGTAACATCTATTAATCCCACACCCCACGTTTTCCCATCCCGCACTCCACATTCAAGGCCTTAGTTGACGAGATCTCATTATCTATTGACGGTACGGCCAAACTATTAGAGCATGTGCATCAGCGTTTCATAAGAGGTTTATACACAGAATCATAGGCAGTTTGATTTTAAAAAAAATCAGAAAATGCTTTAATAACAAGAACCGGCTCTTAATTAGGAGGCGTTAAGACCTCGGTTGTTACCACGTGGCGGCGTGTGGTTGGCCCATTTTTTCGTCGAAAGCCTCTGCTCCAACCAAAAGGTTTCACACACTCCTCTCATTTCTCCTCGGGGTCGTCTTGTTCTTCGTCATTTCCAGAAAGAAGAAGAACTTGTGCGACGAGACAATTTTTTCTGAAGGATCGATTAACCTGAAGGTAAATCGTTTAGTGGATTCGATTAATCCATTAGGGTTTCGCTAAGGTTTAGAAATCGATTTGGGGCTTTGATTTAGGGTTTCGGTTTATGGTTGTAAATCGTCTTTGGATTGATTTTCCTTAATCTGTAATCCTCGAATCGTCTTTGGATTGATTTGGTAGTGAGATTTTTGAGATTTTAGGTTTTAGAGATCATGTTTGAGGTTTATGTTAAAGACGAGAATGCACAAGGCTAAGAACTGTTTCTAATTTTGGGTTGTGTTTGTGCTCTGTTGCGTTTTTTTGTAGCTTAAGGAAAAGCGTGTTGGTTAATCAATAGTGTCTCCTCTGGGGGTGTTATCTCTCCTGCGACAAATATGTGTGAACAATTCAATAATTCTCCACGAGGACAAGACAAGGACGTGGAGGCTGGAAGAAGCAACTTCACTGACTATGAAGATAGTCCGTTTGATATTGCTAGTACTAAGAATGCTCCAGTGAAGCGATTACGCCGTTGGAGGGTAAGTGATTCTCCTTCCACTTTACATAGATTCATTGGTTTTGTAAGTGCATTTCAATTTCCTGTCATTCTCCTCTCTGATCTTGTGAGTTGTGACTCGGGTTGTCCATTTGATTTCGAAGTGATATTGATTAGTTGTACAGTGCTTTATTAGGTTTCTCGGGTTTCAGTGTTGTTACTTGCCTCATTCAGATAGTTCAGATTTGTATTTCTCTGTTTTGTTTCCTAACATTCTGGAAAATTATTTGGGTTTGTAGCAAGCGGCGCTTGTGCTTAATGCGTCTCGTGGATTCCGTTATACTCTGGACTTGCAAAGGGAAGAAGAAATAAAACGGATGCTGAGGAAGATGAGAGCACATGCCCATGCAATAAGAGTACATATGCTTTGCTAGTAAATTTACTTACAAATGTTTTGGCGGTGTCTAATCAATGCTTGTTATTTCCTTAGGCTGCACATCTTTTTAAAGCAGCTGCAAGCAGAGTGAATGGTAATTTCTTTCAGTTTCTTATTCTTTTCTTCAACCATTATGTGAAGCATGTATTTGTTCTGTTGCAGTGTCTTATGGTATTAAGTTACTGTCATTTTAACAGCTTTCGTTAGATAGGCATTAGTGGTTTTGACCGACATTGTGGTTCGTTGTGCAGTCTCAAGTTCTGTCCAGGGAAAGTCTGAATGATCTTTGTTTTGCTGATTCATGTTTTTCAAAATGTGATTGATCTTGAAATAAAATGTTTGGAAAACAAAAACAAAAAATTAAGAACCCCAACTTAAGGTTCACCAATGGAAATGTAAAACAAACAAAAGTTCTTAACTATTCAATAATAACCAAAATATTATTAAAATAAGGCTAAGAACCCCAAAGTGAAGTTCACCAATGTACATGCTCTTAGAGCACCCACAATGGTTAGATACTCTTTAGAGTATCTTAGCTAATAAAATATTAATATGTGTAATATGATTTAATTGTTTAATTAAATTTTAATTTTTAAAAAAGTTGAACCAATCATATTGAAACATGTGTGAAATGGGGTTCTTAGGAAGATCTCATGAGTTCTTAAATAAGAACCCATAGTTTCTTATTAAGAAACTCTCTCTCACCTCTCTCATACTTTTCTATTTTTTTCTTTATTTTAATGTTTAGAACCCCTTCAAGAACCCCTTGTTGGAGATGCTCTTAGGCTTCTGTATTCGGCGCTCACATGTCGTGTATAGGCAATGCTATGTTACGTAACTAATTTGTATTTGCAAATGTAAATACTAGCTATTATTATATACCACACTAAAATATTTGTATTTTGTATATTTACTCGAAGTTTGGTACGAAACAGAACAAATACGAATCAATGAAATAAACACAGTTTCCTATAGCCCAGTTGGAAAAAATGAACATGTAAAAAAATAATAAGCAAAACAGATTGTATGTGCTTTTCTATTGATTTTTGTTGTTTCCTTCACCATCATGGTGGTTCGAACCATTGATCATAGAAGAAATAACGGCTGCAAGAGCCGCCGTGAAATTCGGATCAGCGGTGAGTGCTGTTATTGTATCAGCTACCGCGTGCGTCTGCGAAAACGCTGCCGACGGAGAGCCACCGGAAAACTGCAGCCCCGAGAATTTGGATTGGTTATACAATGCCTGACCTATTACATGAGGTAACATACCCGGGGGTAAATTCGTCATTTGATGTTGCTGCTGTTGCTGTGGCCGCTGCATCATTGAGTTGTGGTTGTTGTTGGTACCGGGGGCTGTTGAAGAGGATGAGTTGGAACCATTAGAAGGCGGAGGTGCGTGGGTAAGGTCTAATGTAACGGTAGGAAACGGCGCAGAGGCTGAGATTGTGGCCATGCTTGTGGAGCAAGGAAGAATAGCCCTAGCTAGTAAATTGGTAGGGTTCATCATCCCGTCGTGACTAGACATTGACCCGGATAGCAACATGTTAGCCGCGGCCGTGGTTGTGGAAGCCATCGCCACTGCAGCTGGCGGCAACGGATGGTTGTGGTTTCCCTCGTAGGTCGTTATCAGAATCGATCTGTCTTCTGCACAACGTTGAACCTGTAAATACATATCATAACGTAACACAATTATCAGCCAATCACTCGAAACATCTAATGGTCTTGGACTAAGAAGCCGTGAATCTTACTTGTTTGCGAACAGGACAGCCTGTGGCCATCGTACAACGGTAATAAGCCCTCGGACAAGGGTTGCCTTTTGCCATCTTCTGGCCGTACTTTCTCCATTGACATCCATCGCTTATCTATAAAAAAACATAAACCACAAACTTAGTTACATTGTCTTTAGAATATACTTCATTGTGTGATGTAAAGTCCAATGAAATCTACTGTCTAAATCAAATACTTACCATAGGAGCTTCCGATCGGGCGCGAACGGAGACGCGGGCTTTCCTCATAATAGCTTCTGCGGATTGATCAAACGTTGTTGGACTACTATTATTCACTTTCTGAACTTTGTTAGACTCGGTTTCGGGGCTTTCTTCACGCCCAAGTCTCTTTCCATCTCTAACCTCGTTATTATGCCTCTCGGCCGCATAAGAACCGCCCGAACGAGTTCTATCTTCCGATGAAGAATTTGACAGGTCCTCAGCCCCACCCGCTGTTCTCGAAGGACCTAGATCGATAAATTGCCTTGGTATAATCGTCTCCTCATGCTTTCCAGCAGCCTCTATTGCCTAATCATGTGGACTCGCTAATGTTAATTGCCTAATCATAGGGTAAAGTGTATTCACTAGTGGTTAACCAATCAAAAATTTTAATTACCTTATTCTGTTGTTGCTGCTGTTGTTGCATTAGTGAAACAAGATGCATGTGAAGTGAAGTGTAATCGTTGCTCACCTGTGTAAGCAATTCTCTAAGCTTTTGATTCTCCGTTGTCATTTTCTTCAGCTCATTTTGTAACTTAACCAACTGTGTTTAATATTATTAAAAGTACACACTATTTAATTAAACCGGTTCGAGTTATATATATATATATATATATATATTAATTACGAACGCGCTATAAAATTAAATTATATTTACCTCATCTTTGGCACGCTTGTCTTCCATTTCGGAAGATTCTCTATCGTCGATCACTGATTGATCACTCCCGGTATTAACCGTGGTTCGAAGATTCAAACCGGTCTATTAAAAACAAATTCACAAAACTTAAATTAATAAAATATTTCATAAAATAATAAAATTTAGAATTCATATTTGACTTTCAAAATTTCCACCCTGATTATGTCGTAAGATATTTATGCAAACCGTTATGTTATAAACACGGTTTAATCATATTTCAATTATACGATAGGATTTATAGAATTTTCTAACTTACATTTACGTCCGTTCGATCATCTTGTTCCTCCTTCTTAACACGATATCCTGCGTCGTCAACATCGTCGCGACAAACCTTAGATTTCTTGTCTGAGAAAAAATCCACTTCGCCGGGAACTTCACGATCGTTTTCTCCGGCAACTCTACTCGATAAATCATCATCTTCACGGTCACGAATACCGGAGAGACTCACTGGAAACCTAAAATCGCTGCCGGCGGTGGATATTTTGGTCTTTTGATCATCGTCGTCGCCAATTCTAGACATCGTCAATGGATTCGAAAAGCGGCAGAGGTTACTGCTCTTAAGAGAAGATGAATCAAGAGTGAGACCAGACCATCCTATGTCCATAAATAGAAGAAAGAAGATCACAAGATTAACGAAAGGAGAAAGATTGTTAGAGAGAGAGAGAGAGAGAGAGAGAGAGAGAGAGAGAGAGAGAGAGAGAGAGAGAGAGAGAGAGAGAGAGAGAGAGAGAGAGAGAGAGAGAGAGAGAGAGAGAGAGAGATATGGAAGATCTTTTTGGTTTAGAGAGAGAGAGAGAGAGTTTGTGAAGTCTTCTGCGAGAACATTAGACTGTCCTATAAAAAGGGTTTGGGACGTGGACCGATTTTTTATTTTCTTTTTTCTTTCGTGACATTGTTTTTTTGGACAAAGTTTTTTCTTTCGTCACATTGTTGAAATAATGAATTTAATGAACTTTGATTTATTTTTTCGGAGACTTTTTCGAAACAAAAAGGGTGATTTACGTCAGACCCTGCGTCATGCCGGGTCCTAACCTGACCCATAAATCACCCCGTTTATAAGCCCGTTTCATTTTCATGGAAATTTGATAATTTTGTTTTTTGGCTTAAAACAGAAAATTTGTAGTGTAAAAAAAGTTATATATATATATATATATATTCTTTTTTAGATCAAACTTACACATTCACGTGTTATTAAAAACATCAATTACTAAGATTTTTTTTTTTAAAGAACATCAATTATTAAGATTACTAAGATTTATTACCCAATCACATTAGTTATTATCCAATTAAGTTGGTCATATGTTCTAATAACTATAATATTGATTTAATTACATTTTGGATGGACTGGTCGGATCAATTTGTTTGTTATTAAGGAATAAGGAATAATAAGTAGGATAAAATTCCCTATATATAAAAACCAGGTGAAGTAATTAATAGAAAAGAGACGATAACATGTTCATAAATAAGCCGTATGATTTATTAAGTATGAACTTTTTTTTAAAAAAAGTATCATTAGATAAAATAACATTCTATTTTATGAACTCAACACACGTTAAATAAAATTTACATGTAACAAACCAGGACCATTTAGAATGTTATTAATCTATACTGAGTCTATATATCGGATCCAGGCTGAGAAGTATGATGACCCGATATGATCAGATTTATTAATTTAACTTTGATGTCAAAATCACGAGAAAATGGTTATGTGGCGCAATGTTCATATTTTAATTCATCAAGAAAGCGCATTGACTAGTTCCGTTGATCAAAGGACGAAAAATTGATCCACCGCCCCGTTTACTGCGGCGGGTTCCACGTGATTATCTATTTTCTTTTTTTGTATTCATTATTATGAATTACCATTACAAAAACATTTGAAAAAATGGACGATAAAATCAGAAGAAAAAGAGAGAGAAAGAGGTTAAACGATTTTGACGGCCCGGCATCTTAGGGGTTGATTGGAAGAGCTGTGGCTTTTATTTTTTTGCTGTATAAATTATGCTGTAGATTTTTTTGCTCTGGCTTTAAATTTAATTGATGTAGGTTTTTGGCTGTGAAAATATTTTCATTTTTTACAGCTCAATTTTTTTGCTCTGCATATTTAGCTTTGTACAGCCAAAACAAAAAATAAAAAATAATAAAGAGCTTTGGAGAGAAAAATATTTACAAAGCATGATTGGATTAGATTGTGTGCTTTGGAGAGAAATTAGGCTTTAGAGAGATTCTAAAACCATTACCAATCACCCCCTTAGAGACCGGGTGCGCCTTTCCGTAGGTCTTACGTCCGTGGGCGGCTGGGTCCCACTCACTTTATATAGAAAAAGGACCAATCAGACATCAGTCTATTTAAAAAAAAAAATTTGACGTTACAAAGTACGCACTGTTAAATTATGGATAATTATCCATCCATTTACCAAACTTTCTCCACTTCAATTACCAACTTCCTCCACTCCATTTTACCAACTCTCTCCACTCTCTTTACCAAATCTTACCACCATCACAATATTTTACTATTATTGTTTTACTATAAATATGTGATGTTCTTCATTGTAAAACTTACTCCAAAAATCAATAAGAATCTCTCTCTCATTTTATCTCTCTTAATCTCTTAAGATCATTTTCTCTCTCAAGATATATAAAGATATATGTCTTATATAAATTCCATAAATATTTCATATCACGCACTTAATTTTTGTTTTTTCTAGAATTAGAACTCTTTCTCGAATGTCAAATAAAAATAAAAATAACTTTTATATATTTATCTTACTTTATTAATACATCTATATGAATATTATGAAACAGAATGTCACAAATCGGAATTCATGATGGAGATATATATCTGGCAGACAGTGCTACAACTCATACAATAATCAGTGATAAAAAGTATTTCTCCAGTCTCAAAATAAACGACTCCGCTGGAAGCGTGAGTACGATCTCTGGTAATGCAAAAATTATAATGGGCTCCGGAAAAGTGAATTTTTCAATGCCAAGGGGAACAAAGTTTGAAATACATGATGCATTATATTCTCCAAAATCTCAACGAAATTTATTAAGTTTTCGAGATATCCGCAGAAATGGATATCATGTTGAGACTATGAGTAAAAACGGTATTGAATATCTTTGCATTACATCGGAGAGGAATCATGTATTAGAAGAATTGGAAATGTTATCCTCTGGATTATATTGCACAAAAATAAATACAACTGAATCATATGTTACAATAAACCCGAAGCTTGCAAATACATTCAAAGTTTGGCATGAAAGGCTAGGGCATCCTGGTTCAGTCATGATGAGAAAAATAGTGCAAAATTCTAATGGCCATCCGTTAAAAAACGAGAAAATTTTGCAATCGAATGAGCTTTTATGTGATGCATGTTCTCAAGGAAAACTTATAACTCGGCCATCACCAACTAAAGTTGGGAATGAATCACCAATATTTTTGGAACGCATACATGGTGATATATGTGGGCCGATTCACCCACCTTGCGGACCGTTTCGATATTTTATGGTGTTAATTGACGCATCCAGTAGATGGTCACATGTGTGTCTTTTGACCACAAGAAACACAGCTTTTGCAAAATTTATTTCTCAAATAGTCAGGTTAAGAGCACAATTTCCTGATTATACAATAAAGAAAGTAAGGCTTGACAACGCTGGAGAATTCACTTCAGCGACTTTTAATGACTATTGTATGTCATTGGGAATTGATGTTGAACATCCGGTTCCACACGTTCATACACAAAACGGCATGGCTGAGTCCTTGATAAAACGGTTGCAGCTCATTGCGAGACCATTAATATTGAGAACAAAACTCCCAATTTCGGTATGGGGTCATGCTATTTTGCATGCAGCAGCACTACTTCAGATAAGACCAAGTGCGTATCATAACCATTCTCCGTTACAATTAGCATTTGGCAGAGAGCCAAATATATCTCATCTCCGTGTTTTTGGATGTGCGGTTTATGTTCCAATAGCTCCACCGCAGAGAACAAAAATGGGTCCACAAAGGAGATTGGGAATATATATTGGCTATACGTCACCAAGTATAATTAGGTACCTTGAACCACGAACTGGTGATATGTTTACGGCACGTTTTTCCGATTTTCATTTTAATGAAGATGAATTCCCCGCGTTAGGGGGAGGATTAAGAGAATCACCAAAAGATATCACATGGTGTACACAATCTTTGGCTTATCTTGACCCTCCCACAAATCAACGCGAGATGGAAGTTCAGAAAATTGTGCATTTACAAAACATAGCAAACCAGCTACCAGATGCATTTACAAATACAAAGAGAGTGACGAAGTCATATATACCTGCTGCGAATGCTCCATCTAGAGTTGAAATTCCAAAAGAACGAACTGATGGGAGCATTGCTAATGAACCTAAGATCCAATTGAAAAGGGGGAGGCCAATGGGTTCAAAAGATAAAAATCCCCGAAAGAAAAAGAAGTTGGGAGAACAAAATGAAAAGGTTCATGTTGAACCACATTTGGAAAAATGTCCAGAAGAAATTTGTGAAAAGTATCTCGAAAAACCAGATAAAGATGAAAACCTCGAAGTCGAGCATGATACAGAAAAATGTGAAGTGTCCATTAACTATGCCCAAGATGGAAAAGTATGGGTAAGACATGAAATTAATGATTTGGATGGAGTATTCTCCTTTTCTGTATCTAAGGAATTTGAACATGAAAATGATGATTTGGATCCAACGTCTATAATAGAATGTCAGAAAAGACATGACTGGGAAAAATGGAAGATGGCCATAGAAACTGAATTACTCTCCCTCAATAAAAGAAATGTCTTTGGACCTATTGTCACAACTCCTAAAGGTGTAAAACCAGTTGGATACAAGTGGGTATTTGTGAGAAAGAGAAATGAGAAAAATGAAATCACAAGATACAAAGCCCGACTAGTTGCTCAAGGTTTTTCTCAAAGACCGGGAATTGATTACGAAGAAACGTACTCTCCGGTTATGGATGCAATCACATTCAGGTACTTAATGAGCCTAACGGCATCTAGAAATCTTGAAATGTAATTAATGGATGTTGTGACAGCATATCTATATGGATCACTTGATAATGATATATACATGAAAATTCCAGAAGGAACGAAAATGCCTGAAGCATTAAATTCCAAATCTAAAGAAATATGTTCGATCAAATTACAGCGATCTCTTTATGGATTAAAACAATCCGGACGCATGTGGTATAATCGATTAAGTGAATACTTGTTGAATAAAGGTTACATCAATAATGCGATATGTCCTTGTGTGTTTATTAAGAAATCCTCGTCGGGATTTGTGATCATTGCTGTATATGTTGATGACTTGAACATGATTGGAACTCAAAAGGAAATTATTGATGCAAGAAATCATATGAAAGAAGAGTTCGAAATGAAAGATCTCGGAGAGACAAAACTTTGTCTTGGACTACAGATAGAGCACCTCCGAGATGGAATATTTGTGCATCAATCAAATTATACCAAGAAGCTCTTAAAACGTTTTTATATGGATAAAGCAAATCCTTTGAGTACTCCAATGGTAAATAGATCACTTGACGTTGATAAGGATCCATTTAGACCTTGCGAAAATGACGAAGATGTATTAGGTCCTGACGTACCTTATATGAGTGCTATTGGTGGACTCATGTACCTTGCAAATTGTACTCGACCAGATATTTCATTTGCTACTAATTTACTCGCAAGACACAGCTCATCTCCCACTCGTAGACATTGGAACGGAATAAAACATATTCTTCGTTACCTCCAAGGTACGATTGATTTAGGTTTATTTTATCCAAGAAAATCCGAGGTTGGTCTTGTTGGTTTTGCAGATGCAGGTTACTTATCAGACCCTCATAAAGCTCGATCGCAAACTGGATACGTTTTCACAATTGGCGGAACTGCAATCTCTTGGCGTTCCCAAAAACAGACTTTGGTTGCAACTTCATCAAATCACGCAGAAACTATTGCGCTCCACGAAGCATGTAGAGAATGTGTATGGTTGAGATCCATAACTCATCACATTCAAGAATCAAGCGGAATAGCTACAAAGAAAGAACCAACAATTTTGTTCGAAGATAATTCTGCATGTGTCACCCAACTGAAGGAAGGATATATCAAGAGCGACAGAACCAAGCATATCCCTCCAAGATATTTCTCATACATTCAAGAACTCGTGAAAAATCAAGAAGTCAACATCGAGTACGTCCGTTCATGTGACAATGCAGCAGACCTTTTCACAAAGGCGCTTCCTACCTCAACGTTCAAGAAACATGTTAATAATATCGGAATGCGTCATCTACGTGATTTATGAAGACTTATCATTTCCAGGGGGAGATTATGTTACTGTACTCTTTTTCCCTTTTTCATGGTTTTTATCCCATTGGGTTTTTCCATGATAAGGTTTTTAACGAGGCAGTACATAATTCAAAATGGATAATTAAGGGGGAGTGTTAAATTATGGATAATTATCCATCCATTTACCAAACTTCCTCCACTTCAATTACCAACTTCCTCCACTCCATTTTACCAACTCTCTCCACTCTCTTTACCAAATCTTACCACCATCACAATATTTTACTATTATTGTTTTACTATAAATATGTGATGTTCTTCATTGTAAAACTTACTCCAAAAATCAATAAGAATCTCTCTCTCATTTTATCTCTCTTAATCTCTTAAGATCATTTTCTCTCTCAAGATATATAAAGATATATATCTTATATAAATTCCATAAATATTTCATATCACGCACTTAATTTTTGTTTTTCTAGAATTAGAACTCTTTCTCGAATGTCAAATTGTTATGTATGTTGCTTAACGCCGACCTATTTTTGTTAATCTTGGTTATCACATGTGATTGTTAGAGTCGAAATCCACATTTATCGAAATTAACGGTTAAAACAACTAGTTATAGAGATTATACTTCGTTAAATAAAGTTCAGAGACATCTAAAACAAATTATGGCTGAGCAGCTTTGTCAAAACGGTTAGATAGCTTTCATCAAAATGGTTAAATAACAATATTGAAGCCGAGCTTCAACAACAATTAATTTAGTAACGAGTAATACCAACTGCACAATCGTTGCAAAAAGCTCTCCCCTCTCTCCTCTCTCCTAGCAAAAACCTAAAATTATTTTTAGATCTCGCTTCTCCGCCGCCGCTTTCTCTTTTCACGGCGTGAGAGGCTCAACCACTTTTTGAATGGCCGATCTTCATATGTGGTCAAGCTCATCTCTATGCATGTTCTCTAGCGGTGTTCCGGTCTCTCTCCTGTGGTGGTTAGCGGCGGTGGATCTAAGCGGTGCTTTGCGGAGCTTCTCTCGGTCGTTGAGGACAAGATCTGGAGCGGTTCTTCGGAGTTTATCTCGGCGATCCTTCTCTGCCTCGGTTTTGTTCTCCCGGTGTGGTGGGTGTGGTGGTGCTGAAGTCGTGGCTGTGGTGCGGCGGTAAGTGGGTTGAAGGTACTTTGATTTCTGGATGTCGCTTCTGTGGGGTGTGGCTGCTCGGGGACGGTGGCTCTCCTCCTTTTGAGTTTTCCCGGTGTTGACGGTGCTGGTTGGCCCTTTCCCCCTTCAACCTCTGTGTTCGCTTCCATGGAGTAGGTGTTGTTTTCTTTTCCCTCCGGTGTTCTGCTTTTCCGTGGCCATTCGCATGTGTGTCTCTGGTGAGTTTGAGGTGGTCATGTTCCTCTGCTCTACGGCGCTGGTCCTGTAGCGTCGCCCTCTTCTCGTGCTTCCTCTATCGTGGCGGCGGCATCGTCCCGTTTCTGTCTCCAGCGGTGGTCCTGTGCTCTGGTGGTCAGCGTGGTTCTCGGCCTTTCGTCGGTGGTGTCTGCGCCTACTCGGCGGCGGCCTCGGCACAACAGTGTTCGACAGCTTAGGGAGTAAATCTAGGGTTTGCTTAGGTTTGGGCCGGTTCTGGGCCTTTGAATTTGTAAGGGTTAAACCCGTTTAGGATCTGTATGGTGATGGGCCATGATCAAGCCCACTAGGGAATTTATTTAGAATGGCCCAAAAAACCAGAAAACAACAAAAAAATTTAATTTGAAGAATTTGTTCAAAAAATAACAATTAATTTAGTAATTAATCTAAATTTTTTTAGACTGGGTATTTCAAGAGTTAAAGATCTAAAAAAACAACAAAAAAATAAGATAACATATCCTTTTATTATTTTAGAGTTCAAAATTGATGAATGATTTTTACTGTGGAATTAAGGTTGAGTACAAGAATTGAATGCTGATATATCATGGTTTTTACCCATTTTAGACCATGATATAGATGTGTTTTTAGTGTCTTTTGTCTTTGTTTAGAGTCTTTTACAGGTTTAATCAGGTTTGGAGCTAATTGGAGATATTTGGAGCATTTTGGGACTTTTGGGACGTTTTGGCCGAGAGCTTAACTCACTGTCCGATTTATTGATCATGCATCGACCGACACACCTTGTGCATCGGTCGACACACTAGCGAGATGGGCCGTACGCGTCGGTTTAATGAAGATATGAAGATTTGCAAAGAAGCCCAAGATAGTTCCAGTATTTACACAGAAGCCCCAGCCGAGATTAGGCCTATATATAGAGGATTTTGGTGTTTATTTTACTTACGCTTTCATAATTAAGAGCAGAGGATTTTTAGAGCTTTTGGGGCTAATCTGAACCTATTACTTCATCTGTATTTGGAGAAGATTTTGAACCCCTTTTACTATTATTCTTTTATGCAATTTATTCATTCTATGATTATGTTTTCATTATCTATGTCTGAGTAGATTCCTTGTTAGGTTTAGGGTTTCTCACATAGGATTTCATGACTTGCTAGACTTGTTCAAATTCAGTTAAGGATTCAAACTATATATGTTCTTCAATTTAATTGTGCTTAAAGCTAGTTCTAACCTGATCAATTAGAATCTAGATCTTAGGTTGCTAAATACGTCACGGAAGTGGGGTTTAGGAATCTGAACTAATTAAAGTGGGCAATTAAACTTTGCGCAAACGGAAGTTTGGTTTAGGATAATTGTGAACATATCAAACTTGGGATTAATGCTAGTTTAATCTGTTAGTTCTCGCAAACGAAAGTTTGGTTAGCTGCACTTAGACTTAGAGAATTATCGCAAAGGAATTTGGTTAATTCTATATCTGTGTTTTGAGTTCTAGAACTGTGCTTAATTAGATCCTTGCTGAATGAATTGTCTGCTTGTCTGATTTCCTGAGAATACCCTAGGCTTGACGCTTTTAATTACTTGCTTCCACAACCGTTAATCTCTGCTACTGATTTACTTTCTCGCACCGCTTTTAATTCAATCACATTGCTTATTTCTAGTATTAGTCTCTATTGTTCTGATCTATTGAGACCAAGTGTCCCTGTGGATTCGATAACCCTATATACTACTTTGACATTGTTGTTCACTTGCAGTTTAAAATAGGGATTAATTCTTGACCTATCAAGTTTTTGGCGCCGTTGCCGGGGACTCTTAGAGTCTTCGATAGGACCGAACTTAGGGTTTTTACTAGAAATTTTTTCTTTTTGTTTTTGCTTTTTTTCGTTTTGTTTTTATTTTACTAATTTTTTCTCTGATTCTTTCTGTCGCAGGTACGAATTTCGTCTTGCGTCGATCGTTGCATCCCTTTGCGTCGATCGTCACTAGGCGATTCTGAGATTGAATCGATCATTGCACTGATAGCATCGATCGTTGCTGGACGATTACAGACAGTTTATGCCAACGCAGAAAACTCGAAGTAATCCGAACTCGAGCTTGCTTAATCTCGGACTAGAGGAACTTGGACGTCTAGAGAGGACTATCAGAAGAGAAAAGAGAGAGAGAATGGTTCGAGAACGTCTGATCTTGATACCAGATGCTGAAGGTACCCTGAGGGACCAAGATAACAACCCGTACAATGCTGCTGGGCATCGGGTTGATGCTGAAGGGAATGTCATCCCTGATCCTCCTGAGCAACAGCAACAGGAGCTGAACCGAAACCAGGGTCAAGGACAGGCCCAAGGTAGAGAGATGGTGGTTCATGAGAGGACACTAGCTGATTACAACAGACCTGATGAGTTTCATGCAAACCGAGCAGCTCTAGTGCTTCCTGCTTTTGAGAGGAATGATTTTGAGGTAAAGACCATCTACTACCAGCTGATGAGACATATTGCTTTTCATGGTCTTCAAGCAGAGCAGCCTATGGATCACATTGACAAGTTTGAGGACATAGTCACTGGCATGAAGTACGAAGGAGTATGCCCGGACTATCTGTTCCTTAAGCTATTTCCGCACAGTCTTGCTGGAGACGCTAGTGTATGGCTGAGACAACTGGCACCTGGTCAGTATACTACTTGGGCAGCCTTAAAGAGTGAGTTCCTGCGTCACTTTTATGATGATGCGCGCTCGGATCAGTCCAGACAGGACATACTCACCTTTTCCCAAGGAGCTGTGGAGCCCTTGAAGACTGCCTGGATGAGATTTAAGCAGTATCAGCGTGACTGTCCACACCATGGATTCACAGAAGTACAGCTGATTGGTATTTTCTTCAGAGGCATAGATCTCCCTTATCAGACTGCGCTGGATAATTCCAGTAATGCTAATTTCAACACCAGGACTCCTACACAAGCTAAGCAGTTGATTGAGAACCTGATTGGCAGCAACAGTTACAAGACAATGGATGAAAGGAGGAAGAAATCTGGTGGAACTGTAGAGAATTCTGATATAGCTAATATAAGATCCAGATTGGACACAATCTACAATCTCCTGACAAGTAAGAAAGATGTCCACTTTGCCCAAGATGTAGAGGTGATTCAGACTGAGGAGGAAACTCAGGAAGAAGATGTGAATTTCATAGGAGGTTCTGGTTTCCAAGGTAATAGATTTGGTAATCAACAGGGGAACATATTCTCCAATGGAGGACAGACTGGTGGTTTTCAGAAGACCTATGGACAAGGTACTCAGAGAACCTATGGATCTACATCCTATCAGACTCCTCCTGCACCTACAGCCCATGAGAGCAAAATGGAGGCTATGATGGAACAACTGATTGAGAGTCAGACCAAGATTTCTGTGGACTGCAACAAGAAGTTGGACGCTGTCTATGAAGACCTCAATGGGAAGTTTGAGTCTATGAGCACTCACTTGAAGCAGTTGGACACTCAGGTAAACCAGATGTCCAGCTCACTGAAGGGAAAAGGAGTGGCAGACACTCATGTTAAGGCCTGGTCTGTGTACATTAATGATGGATCTCACCTAGGTGAAAGATTTGAGCTAAGCACAGCTGAGTTGGTGACAGAACAAGAATTTTCGGATATTTGTGAAAAACTCTCGGGTGAAATCTGCTGCAGTGCGTCGATCGATGCAACATCTGTGCCGATCGATACACCAGTCGGGATGGCAACGATCGACACATCCTTAGTGTCGGTCGTTGCAGGGCGTGAATGGACAGAACTGTCGGATGATAATGGCATAGATGCTGACTTGGAGCTTGATCGCCTGTTCAATGGAGCCTCTGAAATTACTCAACAGGAGATCTACGAACAGATTTTTAAACAACACTCCTCAGTGTCTGAAGTGATTAGGCAAGAGATTGAAGAGCTGAAGAAATTAGAAGGGATTGGTGAAGAATTGGAAGAAATTCCAACTTCTGATGATCCACCTTATCATCCATGTGTACAGAGGTACCTGAACAAGATGTTTCCCCTGGATGATGATCTGAAAGACTGGGTGATAATAGTTCCTCAGCATATTAGTGATGTTCTGCTAACTAAGGTCCCGAAGAAGCTGCCTGATCCTGAAGTCTTTGTACTGGATTGTTCTATCTTTGAGGATAGTTTTAGACACTCTCTGTGTGATTTAGGAGCTGCTGGAAGTTTGATGCCTTACTCTGTGGCAGAGAAGCTGGGTATGTTGGATTTTACTCCTACTAGGACTTCTCTTGTCCTAGCTGATCAGTCCATACGAGTTCCTGAAGGACTCCTTATGGACATTCCGGTGAGAGTTGGGAACTACTTAGTTCCAACGGACTTCCTTGTGCTGAGATATGACTGTGATCCGGATGAAGCATTATTGCTTGGGAGACCCTTTTTAGCTACAGCAGGAGCGTTGATTGATGTTAGGAACAGCTTGATAGACCTCCATCTGGGAGATGAACCACTGCACTATGAGATGGATAAGCTGCGAAAGCCACTGATAGATGGGCAGACATTCACCATAAGGGACGCAGATTTTGAGCAGCCTGATCATACCATGGTTATAGATCCTGGAGCACATTTCACTCCATCTTTTCTTGGACATGAGCATTCCGCAACAGCCTACTCACCACCTTGGATGAGGAGACTTGAACAGAGACAGAAAAGTCTCTGTAAGGACCTCCTGGTACTTGAAAATTCCCATCCGTCCGGTCAAGCTATTGACCTTAAACAAGCGCTGGGTGGGAGGCAACCCACCATTAGGTACTGGTGTTTTCTACTTAATTTTTGGTGTTTTTGTTAGGATTTTACGTTTGTTTTTGTTTCTGGTGAGTTTATGTTTGCAGGTCTCGGTTAAATCGCAGTGCAACGATCGACGCACTTCTGTGTCGATCGTCACAAAACGAAAGGAATCGCATTGCAGCGATCGTTGCGGTCCTGAGCAACGATCGACTATACACGAAAATCGCCAAGTAACGGTCGATGCACTTAGTGCATCGGTCGATGCCTGAGCGACAGAGGTAACCCGACAGACATAATTTCACCTTTTCAATTTTTTGTTATTTTCTTTTTACCGATCCTTTCGCTGGACACTACTGGGGACAGTGTGTCTTAAGTGTGGGGGAGGTGCTACTGACTTTTGTTTTCTGTTTTCTTAAGAGTCAGTCCGTTTTTCAAAAAAAATTTGTTTTATTGAGTCAAAATTGTTTAAGTAAGAAACTATGATTTTCTGAGAAGATTTACAAGACTTGCAGGAACTTAAGTAACCATTGGGATGAAGTTGCAGGATCTATCTCTGGCTATTAGAAAACCCCATCACAGATCAACCTACTGGGAACACCCACATCACTTCAGGTATCAGAGGATCCTTTTACTGACTTCAACCTTAATACTGACTTAGATTTCTCACCTAAGGGCTTGGTATACTTTGTGTCGGATTCCCTTGTTAGTTCTGACACAGCCTGTCAACCTATCCTATTTAGTTCCCTTCTCCCCTTCTATAAAGTAAAAAAAAAATATATAATAAACTGAGGATGAGTTAGTAACTCCGAAGTGGTCATGGGAATAGTAGCAAACACTATTATCTCTCATGTGATCCATGGAATGTGTCCAAAGTACACCCCATAACGGGAAGAACACTGATAAAAAAAATAAAATGATACCCAGTGGGGAAAAATCAGTTGTTAAAGAAGGGAAAGAGAAGAAAGGGACTAGAGAAAGATAGTATGGTGGTCTAGAGCTGATAAGGTAAGAATCCATGTGCCCTTTGATCGATACTCCTTAGGTGAGACCGCACTTAAATACTTGCAGAAGTCAGTAGGGAGAATTTGAATGCTTGAATGTGATTGTGGAGTTTACCTAGGACAGTTGCTAAGTGTGGGGGAAGTACATGTTGGTCTTGATATCCTGTAATTGATTCTTTCAGTGGTTTACTAAGGGGAATCTGAGTATTGTAGCTTCTAGGATGAAATGAGTTTCTGAAGAGTTTTCAAACCTCTTCACCATGTTTTAGTTCTATGTTTTGCTTGAGGGCAAGCAAAGGCTAAGTGTGGGGGAGTTGATATATCATGGTTTTTACCCATTTTAGACCATGATATAGATGTGTTTTTAGTGTCTTTTGTCTTTGTTTAGAGTCTTTTACAGGTTTAATCAGGTTTGGAGCTAATTGGAGATATTTGGAGCATTTTGGGACTTTTGGGACGTTTTGGCCGAGAGCTTAACTCACTGTCCGATTTATTGATCATGCATCGACCGACACACCTTGTGCATCGGTCGACACACTAGCGAGATGGGCCGTACTGAAGGATTATGCGTTTTTCCATGGTTCAATTCTCAGATTGCAACCTAGCACATAATCTTAAACAGATCTAGGTTCTTGTAATCGAATCATAAAACAAACCTGATCCTTACCTTTGCAGCGGAATAATTGGTGGTAATGACAAGATCAGATTAGAACAGATGAGAACCGGTTCCTCCTTGGTATCTACACTCTTACAAGCGAGGGATTGGCTGCTAGACCGAGATGGAAGAACAACAAAGAGAGAGACTCGAGAGAGAGAGATCAGCCGCGGCTTCAGCTCCAAAACTCGCAGACAAAAAGAATGCGAGTTTCTCAACCCTTGTTGCAATCTTATTTCACTAATGGGCCCAAGTTTAATTAATTAATTAAACTAATGGCTCATTAGTCTTTTGGGCCCAAGACACAAATCAGACAAAAGCCCATTTGTTGTCTGCCCAACTCTCTATACAAATACAGTAAATGCCTTAGCATCTTACCGTATTAATTCCATCTTAACTTTCCCGTTAGCTATGGTGTGTGACCCTTTGGGATCATACAATACTGGTAATAAGTCCTAAACTTATAGATCAAGAGCGGACTCTAGCAAGCCATCATGATCACCCAGTATTTATGACTTATGTCTGATCTCGACATTTATCATACTTTCTAGAGATAGTACAGTAGATTTCAGGACATTCTCAACAATCTCCCACTTGTACTGGAATCCTACACAGGACATTCCCAACAATCTCCCGATTGTACTGGAATCCTACATTCCCTAATCCTTTTGTCTCAATATCTCGATCTGGCATAAGGCAAGATGCGTGTCATCCTTATATAGCCAGACCATGTTTATCGGAACAGATTTGATACTGACAATGCAAACGACTTGGGCAAGTCCGTTTGGGAGTGGCCACTCTCTTACCAGCTATCAAGTCTCCGATTGGCCTAGAGATATTACCTCCGTTATACGGCAGGGACAAATCCCATCTTGTTCCATCACTATGAACTACACACTTTATAATACACCCAACCAAGGTCCTTATAGCTCCCAGTTACGAAACAGCGTTAGACAATGATCAAAGCGCATCACTCCATGTGCAGCCACATGCATGCGAACTCAGGTCTAAGGACTATACTCTATAGTCGTATATGAGAACCTCTTATGACACAGATATTAATATCTTGTAGAGTTCTCATCAGCGGGCCATGTCCGGTCATATGCTCCCCTACATATACCTATGTGTCGACTTTGATGCCGCGCATCTATGACCCCTCGAAACTTGGTCATAAGTCTCAACACAATCTAGTCTCAAGTGGTTGTTGGTGTTCCAATTTCAACAACCTTTGACTATGGACACTATGATTTATGTCATTTCGTCAAATATGGGGTTTCAGGATCAAGTCTACTCATGTACTTCGATGGACCATATATAATGACATGAATCATTTTGGAACGATTATTTATATCACAGTTAAAATAATCCAGAAATCATAGATTTCATAAACATAAAATATTATGTTTACATGAACCTTTCAAAACAACTAAGTAAAGCCCTTTACAAACTCCCACTGAATTTAAGACTACATCTTAATTTCACTCATCCTACAGCTACAGTCCGCGACTCGTTCTTAGGCCTAAGGAGTGGCTTCGTTAATAGATTAGCAACGTTCTCATTCGATGAAACTTGCTTATCTACTTAACATCTCTGTCATTTATCTCACAGAATAGGTTATACCTATCCTCAAGGTGTTTGGATCTCTGATGTGCAGCTAGTCTCATCTATGCTGTGAATCACATCAAGTTCAGTGATGAACTCTTCTATCCAAACAACCTCTTTCGCCGCTTATCAAGCTGCGAAATGTTCAGCTTAAGTCATGGAGTCAGCAACAGTGCTTTGTACCGCCAGACAGACACAAGATATAACCAGACTGTGACCGGAAATCATCTTTGTCTGTTGGAAACTTGCCTTTCAGACTCTATCGACTTGTAGCACCTCACTTTCTCCGTAAATCAAGAACTTATCCTAAGTATTTTCCAAATACTTGAGGATATTCATTACGGCAATCCAGTGATTCTTTGCTGGATTTGACTGGTCTTTACTTGTCTTGCTTAACATTAAAACAACATCAAACAAGTACGTTTCATGGCATACATGATAGATCCAATTGCCGACGCATATGGGATCTCATCCATGCATTTAAGCTCAGCAGTTATCGTAGGACACTGTATCTTGCTTAACGTAATGCCATGTGACATTGGCATAAAACCCTTCTTGGAATGCTGAAAACGTGTAGGACTTTGTCAATTTAAGAATCCTGATTTTGTCCTACCAGCTCTTTTGGATCTCTATCTTTAGATCCAAAATTCAAGAACTACGTGGCTTTACCCATGTCAATCATAAAAACAACTCCCAAGCCAGTCCTTTACCGACTGCAGCATTGGGACGTTATTTCCGAGAATCAGTATGTCATCGACATACAATATGAGAAATGCAGCATCGCTCCCACTTATCTATTAGTAAACGCACAGTTCCATTTCGTTCCTGTTCAAGTCAAAACCTTGACTACTTCAACAGAACGAAGATTCCAACTCCGATATGTTTGCTTCCATCCATGAATGGATCGATGAAGCCAACTTACACAAAATGTAATTTTTCGGAGTCCGGGCTCACTTTCGCTTCTTTGAATTTCGCAGATTCGTCGCTTTCAATGATCATCAGATCATGCGAATTTTCAATGATCATCAGGTTCAACTAATGACGAGAAATCACTCTCGGATTAGTGACTGATTCATTCATATCTGCGAACTTCAGGCTCTACAGGTGTAGATTCTACAGAAATCTGTAAATCCATCCGTTGCTCTCCCTCAACAGGTTGAGCAGCCTCCTGTATTTCTCGAATTTCTTCGAGTTATACTTTTACTCCCACTGTTCTTCTTGGAAAGTAACTTCCCTTCTTAGAAAACAGAATGGACGTCAAAGTAACAAGCCTTGGTTTCCCTAGGACAACCAGTGAAGTAGCACAACTACAAATACTCAGTAAAGACGAATTTGGATCGATTCCAATCCACATTTACGTGGTGTCTTTCAACTGATATTGGTGGAACTTTTTCAGCGTAAACTTAGATATTTCTAGAGCGTTATTCTTAAAGAATATCATGGAAGATTCGTGTGACTCATCTTTAATCACTTCTAATAAGATCTGATTCTTTCTCACAGAAATACCTCAAGGTTTTCAGGAGAATTGAGCTGTGAAACGACTTCACACTCATTCAGATGATCACACCATTAATGACTCAAGTATTCTCACTCGTGATCTAATCCAGAGTCTTAATACTTCTGTCACTCAGATTCTATACCTCATTCTGGAACTCTTTCGATCATGTCAAAGAATTCCGACTTGTGTCTCATCAAATGAACACAGTCTTACTCACTGAAGTAATCAGTAGAGACAATGAAGTACATGAAATTTTCTCTGGCATAACTGCTCATCGGACCACATACATGAGTATGTTCAATCTCCAATAAGCCTTTGGGCCTTTCTCTAGCTCGGCTAAGATGGACCCTCTATTCTTCGGTCCAGTAAACAGAATTCAAGTCTCATAAGATATCCAATCAAATGAGCCCAAAAGTCCATAACTATGGGGTTTCTGAATCCGACTTACTCTTTGACCAAAACATTTATGCCAAGAAAAATCAGGTTTAATTTATCAGATTTAAACCAATTCGGTATTTATGTTACATTTAGGCACTATTTGGTTTAAGATATAAAAACCATTCCTTGAATAGGGTGCTACAATTAACATTTCATTAAGATCAAAAGAACAAAACTTGTCTTTATCAAAATGAAAAACATTCAAATTCTTTACAAGAAAATAAAAGACAACTCTGCGTAAAGCAGGTACATTGTAGCAATTACTTAATACAAAACCAAGCCTCAAAGGCATCTACAAGTGAAAACCCTACGGCTGAGGCAGCATCCATAGCTCCTTCCAGACACGCAGTTCCACTTGTCCTTCCTTCAACGTTCTACTGTTGCTCAGGCTCTGCATATTATAACAAATATCAGTGCCACAACCAGTATCCAATACCTATAAGGTATAACTTGAAGTAATAACATGAATACCTGAGGAAGTAGTCTCATACATCGACTTTAACTCCTCATAATCTTCCATGAATTTAATGCAATTTCTCTTCCAATGCTCAGTCTCTTTACAGTAGCAGCACTTACCAACGTAAGAGGTATCTGACTCGGGCTCAGAAGACACACGCTTGCCATGATTCAAAATCTGGACAACTTTGTCTTCACCCTTGTCAGCATTAGGTTTAGTAAACCTACCCTTCTCCATTATGAGATTATACAGGGTACTCTTCACGTTTGGCTCAACTGTCTTGAGCATGTCATGCAGTTCAGTCAGCGTCTTCGTTAAGCCTTTCTTGATATAGTTCCTTCTGAACTTATCATAGCTTGACGGCAGTGACTGCAGAATGATCTCAGTTGCCAATTCTTGGCTAACTTGATAATCCAGTTTCCTCAGGTTATCAATGTAACCCATCATTTTACTGACATGAGGACTTACTGGATGATCATTTGGTAGCTTGCAGCTAGTGAGAGACTTAACCAACTGGTATCTCTCCACTCTTACCTGCACCTGAAATTTCAATTTCAGGCTGCTGATCATCTCTATTGGCGACTCCATGTTCTCATATTGCTTCAGCAAATCTGAGTCCATGGTAGCCAATATCAGACCACGCACATCTACCGCATCATTATAATGCTTATTCCAAGCATCATATACTGCATGAGAGGCATTGGACCCGATCCTCACGGGGAGAGCTCTCTCAAGGACATAGTCCTTTCTCTCCTGCCTGAGGACTAGCCTCAGGTTCCGCGACCAAGTCAAGAAATTTGATCCGTTCAGTTTGTCCATCTCAAGGACAGACCGGATCGAGAAAGTGTTTTGATTGTTTGTGCTAGTCATAACTGAAATTTAGAGATAAATAGAGTTTTAGTTATTCAGTTCATAAAAGAGTAATCTTAACAACTTATAAGAAAACTCGCATTGCATTCAAAATTTCTTTGTTTAACCTCATAAGAATGCAATGATTCCGAGACCCATGTTCAACCAAAACCAAAGTGGGCCACTGGCCGTCACCCGGAATTAGCTTTACTTGGTAAGCATACACACAGCTAGTTATATCCAATAACTCTCGGTTGTGAATTTGGGCCCAAGGCCCAATACACCAGATGTCTCAAGGCTCGGGACTCCCGATGGCCCAGTCAAGGAAACCAATCTCTTACAGCCAAATAATCACTAAAGTCTGGGACTCCCAATGAAATTAGTGACTATATACTACTTTACTTACGCGAAAACAGACACCTCACACTGTAAGCCATATCTGTAATCGAGTAAGCGTTAAGTAGCTGACAAGATTGGAAAGACATCCAAGCTTGATATTGGTTTTGAGGATTTTTTCAGTTTTATTTCCAAAATAGAAGATTACTATTTTGGGAAACTTACTTATTTTAGAAACTTTCTAAATTTAGTAACATACTAAAAATAGAAATTTCTAATTTAATATTTTATAAATATTTTCGGGTTGGGTCACAAATTATAGGCCCAATTCTTGGCCCAAGACCATAGAATTCCAGTTGGCCCAATAATTTGACATAACCGATTCGGTTTATTAATTCTGGTCCAAGACCAAATTAACTATCAAAACCATCGGTTATTTACTAAACCAGACCAGCTCTAAATTATTTGGTCCAACCAAATCAAACTTAGACCAGCCTTCGGTTTAGGTTAAAATTCAATTTTGAATTTTAATCCGGTTTAACCAGAAATTAAATAATACCAATTGTATTAAATAATTTCCAGCAAACCGCGATTTGGGTTAACCGCTTAAACCATACATTAATAAAATAATTAATTGATTAATATATTAGATCACGATTGATCGCTAACCAATTGGTATTATTTGAACCATAATTCAATAATTGAATCACTTATGATCATGATCTTAACAAAACAATCAAATCAAGCGATACACAATACACAATACAATACAACAATCGATAATCTTAACCAATCAATAATAGATTTTGATGTTCACTTAACAACAAAAAGATTTTGTCTTTTACTAATTCAAACAAGACAAAATCATTTAATCTCACAATTAAACTTAACAGATCGTCAACAAGCGAAACCTAACAAGCGAATAATTATATTCACTAAAGACAAAAAACCAACACATTATCAAAGCATCAAATCGTTTCATGCTTGTCGCTCAAACAAACCTTACACGATTCTTAACATCAATTAATAAGGTCAATCAAACTTAACAATTATTGCTTTACACTAAAAGACAAACCGACTTTGACATTAACATACCTTAATTCAATAAGCGATCAACTTTTCAATTCGTTTCATTAACCATAAGAAGACAAAGCGATTGCTTAAGAATCAAGTTCATCGCCACAATTATATAAATAATTAAAACAATCGATTATGCTCTCTCTTATCAAAGTCAACATACGATCGATATCAAGCAATTCTTCAAGCGATTCATATGATCCAATCAACAAAAACCTAACAATCTGGCTCTGATACTACTGAAGGATTATGCGTTTTTCCATGGTTCAATTCTCAGATTGCAACCTAGCACATAATCTTAAACAGATCTAGGTTCTTGTAATCGAATCATAAAACAAACCTGATCCTTACCTTTGCAGCGGAATAATTGGTGGTAATGACAAGATCAGATTAGAACAGATGAGAACCGGTTCCTCCTTGGTATCCACACTCTTACAAGCGAGGGATTGGCTGCTAGACCGAGATGGAAGAACAACAAAGAGAGAGACTCGAGAGAGAGAGATCAGCCGCGGCTTCAGCTCCAAAACTCGCAGACAAAAAGAATGCGAGGGTTTCTCAACCCTTGTTGCAATCTTATTTCACTAATGGGCCCAAGTTTAATTAATTAATTAAACTAATGGCTCATTAGTCTTTTGGGCCCAAGACACAAATCAGACAAAAGCCCATTTGTTGTCTGCCCAACTCTCTATACAAATACAGTAAATGCCTTAGCATCTTACCGTATTAATTCCATCTTAACTTTCCCGTTAGCTATGGTGTGTGACCCTTTGGGATCATACAATACTGGTAATAAGTCCTAAACTTATAGATCAAGAGCGGACTCTAGCAAGCCATCATGATCACCCAGTATTTATGACTTATGTCTGATATCGACATTTATCATACTTTCTAGAGATAGTACAGTAGATTTCAGGACATTCCCAACACGTACGCGTCGGTTTAATGAAGATATGAAGATTTGCAAAGAAGCCCAAGATAGTTCCAGTATTTACACAGAAGCCCCAGCCGAGATTAGGCCTATATATAGAGGATTTTGGTGTTTATTTTACTTACGCTTTCATAATTAAGAGCAGAGGATTTTTAGAGCTTTTGGGACTAATCTGAACCTATTACTTCATCTGTATTTGGAGAAGATTTCGAACCCCTTTTACTATTATTCTTTTATGCAATTTATTCATTCTATGATTATGTTTTCATTATCTATGTCTGAGTAGATTCCTTGTTAGGTTTAGGGTTTCTCACATAGGATTTCATGACTTGCTAGACTTGTTCAAATTCAGTTAAGGATTCAAACTATATCTGTTCTTCAATTTAGTTGTGCTTAAAGCTAGTTATAACCTGATCAATTAGAATCTAGATCTTAGGTTGCTAAATACGTCACGGAAGTGGGGTTTAGGAATCTGAACTAATTAAATTGGGCAATTAAACTTTGCGCAAACGGAAGTTTGGTTTAGGATAATTGTGAACATATCAAACTTGGGATTAATGCTAGTTTAATCTGTTAGTTCTCGCAAACGAAAGTTTGGTTAGCTGCACTTAGACTTAGAGAATTATCGCAAAGGAATTTGGTTAATTCTATATCTGTGTTTTGAGTTCTAGAACTGTGCTTAATTAGATCCTTGCTGAATGAACTGTCTGCTTGTCTGATTTCCTGAGAATACCCTAGGCTTGACGCTTTTAATTACTTGCTTCCACAACCGTTAATCTCTGCTACTGATTTACTTTCTCGCACCGCTTTTAATTCAATCACATTGCTTATTTCTAGTATTAGTCTCTATTGTTCTGATCTATTGAGACCAAGTGTCCCTGTGGATTCGATAACCCTATATACTACTTTGACATTGCTGTTCACTTGCAGTTTAGAATAAGGATTAATTCTTGACCTATCAAATGCGTTCTTTTTCTGCGCAACATAATTATATTTTTTCAGGAGAATAATGTTAAATTTCTAGATTTTTTTTGATATAATAATATTAACACTACAAAAAAATAACGTTTTGGTACTATATTTTTACGCAAAATAATCGTTACACGAAATTTTACAATTAAATAGCCACCTAAATTGATGAAGAGTCTCTTGAGAAGATAATTCGACCAGCAGCTATTTGGGTACAAAGCCAGAGAAGATGATGCCAACGTCTATTCAATTAGAGATTTTTTAATTAATGGGTACAAAGTCAATTTAGGTTTATAATTAATTCTAGTTTGTTTTAAAAAGGAAAACATTAGATGTCATACGTTGGTGAATATTTAAAAAAAGGAAACTTTTTAAAACCAGAAAATAATTAAGAATATTTTTGATTTTTTACATAATTTGTTTTATTGAATCAAAAACACATTAAAGAAAATTATGGGCTTTGGTATTGTTTAACATTTGTGGTATAATAGATCTATTAACCTATTACCCATATCAATAAAAATGTGGCCCTAAAAAATAAAAAAAAATTGGTGTCCCTAAGCAATGGTTTAGCCTACCTGTCCTCCGGGTCGGGCCTGGTTGGTTTTGATGTCTGCAGGTTCATTTTCATGTGGCTTACTATGGCGAATATGAGTGTAGTACTTCTACGATGAAATGAGTTTCTGAAGTTTTCAAACTTCTTCTCTTGATCTTGATTTTCTGTTTGCTTGAGGGCAAGTGATATATCATGGTTTTTACCTGTTTTAAGCCATGATATAAGTGTGTTTTAGAGTCTTTTGTCGTGTCTTTGGAGTCAGTACAGGTGTTTATTAGGTACATGCACCTTTGGAGGATTATTGGAGATTTTGGAGCATTTTGGACAAAATGAGGAGCTTAAGCCGAGAGAGCTAATTTCACCAAGTCTGGACGACCGATGCAAAGATCGATGCAGCATTAGCATCGATCGACGCAGCCATGCGCCAGCACATTAATGAAGACTTTGGAGATTTGTAGTTTTGCCCCAGAAAGTTTCAGTATTTCAAAAAGATCCCAAGACGTGATTAAGGCTTTATAATTAGGTTTTTGGTGTTTTGTTTTAGATACGCTTTCATACTATTAGCTATTATCAGAGAGAGAGATTGAGGATGATCGTTCTTGTACTACTGAGAGAAGATTTCGAACCTCCTTACTCTTTTATTATATGCAATTTACTTATTCATTGATTTGTGTTTCATTGATCATGTCTAAGTAGATTCATAGTTAGGTTTAGGGATTCTCGTTAGGGATTTCATGACTTGCTAGATTAATTTATCAGTTAAGGATTCATATCTTATTTGATTCTTCAACCGAAATTGTGCTTAATACTAGTTTCTAACTGTAGGAATTGTTTAGTTGATCCTGATTCAATTCACAGATTCATATCAACCTAAACATACAGATCTAGGTTCTCTTGTATTAGAAACATTATGATCTCACCTTTTACCTGTTTATGCAGCGGAAAGAGAGAACAGGTCAGAGATCAGCAGAACCACCAAGGGATGGATCCTCCAAAGGCTCACACACGCACACCGCAGGGAATTTGGCTGCTAGACCGAAGGAGGGAGGCCGCAGAGAGAGGCTCAGTTGGCGCAGAAGGAGGCTGCAGAAGTAAGAGAGCTAGGTCTGATTTTATTCATTAAAATCCCTTCTAGTTCTCATGGGCTTTTGGGCCCAATTCTCAATTCTGATTAAATCCCTTGGATTTAATCAGGCCCTTTAGTCTCTCCAAGTACAGTAAATGCCTAGCACTTTTACCGTACCTCTGCTAAACCGTTCCTTCGTATTTTCCCGTTAGCTTAGGCGTGTGACCCATATGGGATCATACAATAAAGGCAATAAGTCCAAGACTTATAGATCATGAGCGGACTCTAGCAAGCCATCATGACCCCCAGCATTGTATGACTTATGTCTGATCATTGACATACTCTTACTTTCTAGAGACAGTACCGAGATTACTGGACACAATTCCAACAATCTCCCACTTGTACTGGAATCTCTGTATTCATATTCCTTTTGTCACAATATCTCGATTAGTCATAAGGCAAGATTGGTGTCATCCTTATAAAGCCTAATCTTGTTCATCGGACTCTGATATGATACTGACAATCCAAACGACTTGGGAAAGTCCGTTTGAGCATGGCCATGCATTTTCCAGTATTCAAATCTCCGATTGGCCTAGAGATATTCACTCCATTTATATTGGAGGGACAAATCCCATCTTGTTCCATCACTGTAAACTACTCATTTCATAATGTACCCAAACAAGGTCCTTATAACTATCGCAGAACGATAGCGTTAGTCAATGATCAAAGTACATCAGTCCATGGGCAGTCACATGCATGTGAACTCAGGTCTAAGGACTATACTCTATAGTCGTAGTAAGAATCTCTTATGACACAGATATAAATATCCTGAAGAGTTCTTATAAGCGGGTCTTGTCCGGTCGTATGTTCCCAACATACACCTATGTACTGACTTTGATGCCGCGCATCTATGACACACTGAGACTTTGTCATAAGTCACGTACCAATCCAGTCTCACACGGTTGTTGGTGTTCCAGTTTCAACAACCTTCGACTAGGGACAGGGTGATATAAAACATTTATCAAATATAGGGTCTCATGATCAAGCTAAATGACTTTGATGACTCAAGATCAAGTCACTTACTTCGATGACCTATAAAATGCTTCATATCATTTTGGAACGATTATTTCATCACAGTTAAAATAATCTTGAAATAATAATTTCATTAAACATCTTAAATGTTATTTCAAGAACATATCCAATAACTAAATAAAGCCCTTTAATAACTCCCACTGAAATTGAGACTACATCTTAATTTCACTTATCCTACAGCAACAGTCCGCGACTCGTGCTTAGGCCTAAGGAGTGGCTTCGTTAATAGATTAGCAACGTTCTCATTCGTTGAAACTTGCTGATCTACTTAACATCTCTGTCATTTATCTCACGGAATAGGTTATGTCTATCCTCAAGGTGTTTGGACATCTGATGTGCAGCTAGTCTCATCTATGCTGGAAATCACATCAAGTTCAGTGACGAACTCTTCTTTCCAAACAACCTCTTTCGCCGCTTCCCAAGCTGCGAAATGTTCAGCTTAAGTCATGGAGTCAGCAACAGTGCCTTGCACCGCCAGATAGACACAAGATATAACCGGACTGTGATCGGAAATCATCTTTGTCTATTGGAAACTTGCCTTTCAGACTCTATCGACTTGTAGCACCTCACTTTCTTCTTTACCTAAAGAATTTATCCTTAGTATTCTTCAAATACTTTAGAATATTCTTTACGGCAATCCAGTGATTCTTTGCTGGATTTGACTGGTCTTTACTTGTTTTGCTTAACATTAAAGCAATATCAAAACAAGTACGTGTCATGGCATACATGATAGATCCAATTGCCGTCGCAAATGAATCCTATCCATGCATTCAAGCTCAGCAGTTATCGTAGGACACTGCTTCTTGCTTAACATATTGCCATGTGACATTTGCTTAAAAACCCTTCTTGGAGTGCTGAAAACGTGTAGGACTTTGTCAATTTAAGAATCCTGACTTTGTCCTACCAGCTCTTCTGGATCTCTATCTTTAGATCCAGAATCCAAGACTTTCGTGGCTTTACCCATGTCAATCACTAAACCAACTCCCAAGCCAGTCCTTTACCGACTACAGCATTGGGACGTTATTTCCGAGAATCAGTATGTCATTGACATACAATATGAGAAAAGCAATATCGCTCCCATTTATCTATTAGTAAACGCATAGTTCCATTTCGTTCCTGTTCAAGTCAAAACCTTGACTACTTCAACAGAACGAAGATTTCTATTCCGATATGCTTGCTTCCATCCATGAAGTGATCGATGAAGTCAACTTACATAAAATGTAATTTTCGGAGTCCGAGCTCACTTTCACTTCTTTGAACTTCGCAGATTCGTCGCTTTCTTTGATCATCAGATCATGCGAACTTTCAATGATCATCAGGTTCAACTAATACGAGAAATCACTCTCGTATTAGTGACTGATTCTTTCATTTCTGCGAACTTCAGGCTCCACAGGTTTAGATTCTACAGAAGTCTGTAAATCCTTCCGCTGCTCTCCCTCACTAGGTAAAGCAGCCTCCTGTATTTCTCGAATTTCTTCGAGTTGTACTTTTACTCCCACTGTTCTTCTTGGAAAGTAACTTCCCTTCTTAGAAAACAGAATGGTCGTAAAAGTGCCGAGCCTTGGTTTCCCTAAGAAAACTTTGAGTTATGCTTTTACTCCCACTGTTCTTCTTGGAAAATAACTTCCTTTCTTAGAAAACAGATTGGACGTAAAAGTAACAAGCCTTAGTTTATCTAGGACAACCAGCGAAGTAGCACAACTACAAATACTCAGTAAAGACAAATTTGGATCGATTCCAATCCACATTAACGTGGTGTCTTTCAACCGATATTTGTGGAACTATTTCAGCATAAACTTAGATATTTTAGAGCGTTATTCTTAAATAATTTCATGGAAGATTCGTGTGACTCATCTTTAATCATTTCTAATAAGATCTGATTCTTTCTCACAGAAAACACCTTCAGTTTTTTAGGAGAAATGAGCTGTGAAACGATTTCACACTCATTAAGATGATCACACAATTAATGACTTAAGTATTCTCACTCGTGATTTAATCCAGAGTCTTAATACTTTTGTCATTCAGATCCTATACTTCATTCTGGAACTCTTTCGACCATGTCAAAGAATTCCGACTTGTGTCTCATCAAATGAACACAGTCACACTCACTGAAATAATCAGTAGAGATAATGAAGTGCAGGAAATTTTTCTCTGGCATTACTGCTCATCGGACCACATACATGAGTATGTTCAATCTCCAATAAGCCTTTGGGCCTTTCTCTAGCTCGGCTAAGATAGGCCCTTTGTCTTTTGGTCTAGTAAGCAGAATTCAAGTCTCATAAGATATCTTATCAAATGAGCCCAACAGTCCACAACCATGGGATTTCTGAATCCGACTTACTCTATGTGACCAAGACTTTTATGCCAAGAAAAATCAGGTTTAATTCATCAGATTTAAACCAATTCGGTATTTATGTTACATTTAGGCACTCTTTGGTTTAAGATATAAAACCCATTCCATGAATAGGGTGCTACAATTAATATTTCATTAAGATCAAAAGAACAAAACTTGTCTTTTATCAAAATGAAAAACATTCAAATTCTTACAAGAAAATGAAAGACAACTCTGCTTTAAAGCAGGTACATTGTAGCAATTACTTAATACAAAACCAAGCCTCAAAGGGATCTATAAGTGAAAAACCCTACGGCTGAGGCAGCATCTCAAGCTCCTTCCAGACATGTAGTTTCACTTGCCCTTCCTTCAACGTTCTACTGTTGCTTAGGCTCTGCATATTATCACAAATATCAGTGCCACAACTAGTATCCAATACCTTTAAGGTAGAACTTGAAGTAATAACATGAATACCTGAGGAAGTAGTCTTATACATCGACTTTAACTCCTCATCATCTTCCATGAATTTAATGCAATCTCTCTTCCAATGCCCTGTCTCCTTACAGTAGCAGCACTTACCAACGTAAGAGGTATCTGACTCGGGCTCAGAAGACACACGCTTGCCATGATTCAAAATCTGGACAACTTTGTCTTCACCCTTGTCAGCATTAGGTTTAGTAAACCTACCCTTCTCATTCATGAGATTGTACAGGGTACTCTTCACGTTTGGCTCAACTGTCTTGAGCATATCATGCAGTTCAGTCAGCGTCTTCGTTAAGCCTTTCTTGATATAGTTCCTTCTGAACTTATCATAGCTTGACGGCAGTGACTGCAGAATGATCTCAGTTGCCAATTCTTGGCTAACTGGATAATCCAGTTTCCTCAGGTTATCAATGTAACCCATCATTTTACTGACATGAGGACTCACTGGATGATCATTTGGTAGCTTGCAGCTAGTGAGAGATTTAACCAACTGGTATCTCTCCACTCTTATCTGCTCCTGAAATTTCAATTTCAGGCTGCTGATCATCTCTATTGGCGACTCCATGTTCTCATATTGCTTCCGCAAGTCTGAGTCCATGGTAGCCAATATCAGACCACGCACATCTACCGCATCATTATAATGCTTATTCCAAGCATCATATACTGCATGAGAAGCATTGGACCCGATCCTCACGGGGAGAGCTCTCTCAAGAACATAGTCCTTTCTCTCCTGTCTGAGGACTAGCCTCAGGTTCCGCGACCAAGTCAAGAAATTTGATCCGTTCAGCTTGTCCATCTTAAGGACAGACCGGATCGAGAAAGTGTTTTGATCGTTTGTGCTAGTCATAACTGAAATATAAGATAAAAGGATTTTAGTTAATATGTTCAATATGATTAATCTCGTATTATAATTTAATATGATTAATCACGCATTATATTCAATAACATCAGTTACCCTCAATAGAATATAATGATTCCAAGATCCACATATAACTAAGATTAAAGTGGGCCACTGGCCGTCACCCAACTTTAGCTTATATCGGTAAGCCCTATATCGGCTAATTATATCCGTGATATAATTCTTGGTTGTGAATCTGGGCCCGAGGCCCAATCCACTCTGATGTCTCAAGGCCCGGGACTCCCGATGGCCTAGTCAAGAAAACCAGACTATACAGTCATGTAATCATTAATGTCTGGGACTCCCAATGACATTTATGAATCACAAACCGTCTTACCCACGCAAAAGCAGACACCCTCACACTGTAAGGCCATGAATACAATTGAATGGGCTTCGACAGCTGACATAGCCTGGACAAGACATCCAACGCTTGATATTATTTGAGGTTCGTAGGTTTATTAAAATTTCATTCCCAAAATAGAAGATTACTATTTCGGGAAACTTTCTATTTATGGAAACCTACTATTTTTGGAAACTTTCTAAAATTGGAAACTTTCTAAAAACGGAAACTTTCTAACTTTAGAAATTTCTTAAAAATCCAAAACCCGCAAATCCAGAAAATTCTATTTTAAGAAACTTTCTAATTTCAAAATTTCGGAAACTATAATTTAAAATCGACTTTATAATTTTATAAAATAAATTTTAAATTAAATCTGAAGAAAGACTCAAATAACTGGCCCAATTGTTTTAACTTCTTGGACCGAGGCCCAAGAATTGGTCCATGTCCAAGACATGACCCAATTGTCCAATTATTTGACATAACCGGTCTGGTTCATTAAAATTGGTCTAACCAAATTTTAATTACTACGATGACCACAATTGTCAACCGGTTATTTACTAAACCGGATTTTCTCAATTTATTTGGTCCAACCAAATCAAATTAGAAATTCCTGGTTTAGGCACTAAATCCAATAATTCTTTCGACATTGGATTTCTTATCCCGGTTTAACCAGATTTAATAAAATTATTAAAATCTGTTTATTAAACCAGGACGATTTAATTTTAATTAAAATTTTGAACCGAACCGAACCGAATTGATCACGAACCGAATTGGTCACGTCCGTGACCTAGCTACCCCATCACTCTCGACCAGCCGCTCGTGATGATCCGAGATCAAGACAGCGTGGAGGACGGGACGGGACAGGTACGGTGCACGGGACAGCTCGGGTCATGCGGGAGAGCCGCGATCGTTCCACGCCAAGCAGGAGACGATCGGGATGCCGGGTCGAACGGGAAGCGATCGCGATCACATGATCCGATCCGCTCGATCAATCCGTCCGGCTGCAGCTCTCACGTTGGCTCTCGGTCGATCATGCGATCGATCATGGATCGATCCATGCATCAAACTTGTCAGCCGATCACAACAACAAGTCATATAGCTTGTTTGTGATCCGATTTATGTGTTTAGATTTCAATTCTGATTCTTAAGTGTTTTTCTTATCAGTAATGGATTCAAAACACTTCTAAACAGATTAAACAACCTAAACATGAATCTAAAACAAGAAATCCTAAGAACCAATGGCTCTGATACCACTGTAGGAATTGTTTAGTTGATCCTGATTCAATTCACAGATTCATATCAACCTAAACATACAGATCTAGGTTCTCTTGTATTAGAAACATTATGATCTCACCTTTTACCTGTTTATGCAGCGGAAAGAGAGAACAGGTCAGAGATCAGCAGAACCACCAAGGGATGGATCCTCCAAAGGCTCACACACGCACACCGCAGGGAATTTGGCTGCTAGACCGAAGGAGGGAGGCCGCAGAGAGAGGCTCAGTTGGCGCAGAAGGAGGCTGCAGAAGTAAGAGAGCTAGGTCTGATTTTATTCATTAAAATCCCTTCTAGTTCTCATGGGCTTTTGGGCCCAATTCTCAATTCTGATTAAATCCCTTGGATTTAATCAGGCCCTTTAGTCTCTCCAAGTACAGTAAATGCCTAGCACTTTTACCGTACCTCTGCTAAACCGTTCCTTCGTATTTTCCCGTTAGCTTAGGCGTGTGACCCATATGGGATCATACAATAAAGGCAATAAGTCCAAGACTTATAGATCATGAGCGGACTCTAGCAAGCCATCATGACCCCCAGCATTGTATGACTTATGTCTGATCATTGACATACTCTTACTTTCTAGAGACAGTACCGAGATTACTGGACACAATTCCAACACTAACTTGATCACTTAGAATCTAGACTTTAGGTTTATAAATTGACACGATAGTGGAATTTAGAATATGATCTATTTAGGTTGAGCAATTTAATTATCTGCAAAAAAAATTTGGTTTAATTGAATTGTGAACAAATCAAACTTGCACTTAAGGCTAGTTTAATCTGTTAGGAATTGCAAAGAAATTTGGGTTTCTGCTAATTGAACTTAGAGAATTCTCGCAACGAAAGTTGGTTAGTTCTAATTCTGTGTTTGAGTTCTAGAACTAGACTTAATTTGATCATGACTGATTATCTGATCTGCTTGTCTGATTTCCTGAGAACTCCCTAGACTTAACGCTTTTAGTACTTGCTTCACAACAACCGTTCTTGCTACTGATTTACTTTCTGCTTAGTGATTTATTATCTGATTAGTATCGCCTAGCTTAACTTGACATTCTATAGTCTATCGTAAGATTTCTTGAGTCTCTGTGGATTCGACCCCTAGATACTACAATTTTTCTGTGCACTTGCAGTTGAACTTAGGGAACTAAACTCTAAGCATATCAGCAAGCAAAGCTTAAGTGTGAGGGAGTTGATATATCATGGTTTTCAGGGCTTTTGACCATGATATAAGTCTTTGTTATTGAGTCTTTTAATATGTTTTGGAGTCCTTTTATGTGTGTTTACAGGTTTAGGTACGTTTGAAGCATATTTGGACATTATGGCGCATTCTGGAGCTATTTGGAGAGTTCGTGCGAGAAGAAGAAGCCAGAGTCGATATTGGATGTCTATGTCGATCGACACGCATTCAGCGTCGATCAACGCATATTGTGACCAGGAAATTCTCGCCGATTAATGAAGACTTTGTGAAAATTGCAACTTGGTCTAGAAGTTTTTCATAATTACAAAGAAGCCCAAAACGTGTTTAGTTATTATATTAAGGGTTTTAAGCCATTGTTTAGGCTAAGTTATACTTACCCTTTATTTTACATTCAAAGAGATTTAGAGAGCTTTGAGGGGCTGGTCTTGTACTCGACAGAGAAGAGATTTCGAACCTCTATTTTCTTTACTTCTGATAGGTCAAGAATTAATCCCTATACTAAACTGCAAGTGCACAGCAATATCAATGTAGTATATAGGGTATCGAAATCCACAGAGACTCCGGTGTTCAATAGCTCAAGAACAGGAATTTAACTAGGAAGAAAGCAATGTAATTGAATTAAAAGCAATGCAAGAAAGTAAGCAGATAGCAAAGATTGTTGGTTGTGAAAGCAAGTTATTAAGAGCGCTAGGTCTAGGGCGTTCTCAGGAAATCAGACAAGCAGACAGTTCATTCAGCAAGGATCTAATTAAGCACAGTTCTAGAACTCAAAACACAGATATAGAACTAACCAAATTCCTTTGCGATAATTCTCTAAGTCTAAGTGCAGCAAACCAAACTTTCGTTTGCGAGAACTAACAGATTAAACCAGCTTTAATTCCAAGTTTGATATGTTCACAATTATCCTAAACCAAACTTCCGTTTGCGCAAAGTTTAATTGCCCAATTTAATTAGTTCAGATTCCTAAACCCCACTTCCGTGACGTATTTAGCAACCTAAGATCTAGATTCTAGTTGATCAGGTTAGAACTAGCTTTAAGCACAATTAAATTGAAGAACAGATATAGTTTGAATCCTTAACTGAAATTGAACAAGTCTAGCAGGTCATGAAATCTTATGTGAGAAACCCTAAACCTAACAAGGAATCTACTCAGACATGATTGATGAAAACATAATCATAGAAATAATAGATTGCATAAAAGATAAAAGATTAAAGGGGTTCGAAATCTTCTCCAAATACAGATGATGTAACAGGTTCAGATCAGCCCCAAAAGCTCTAAAAATCCTCTGCTCTTAATTATGAAAGCGTCAGTAAATAAAACACCAAAAACTTAATTATATAGGTCTAATCTCGGCCAGGGGCTTCTTTGTAAATATCAGGAACTTCTGGATCAAAGTGCAATATCTTGATTCTTCTAAACCGCCGAGTTTTGGCCCATCTCGCTGGTGCAACGACCGTTGCAGGTGTGCAACGATCGACACCTTTCTCTGTTTCGGACAGTGAACTCTATCTCTCGGCCAAACACTCCAAAAATCTCCAAAAAGCTCCATTATCTCCAATTTAGCTCCAAACCTGATTATACCTGTAAAAGACTCTAAAAGAACACAAAAGACACTAAAAACACAACTATATCATGGCATAAAACCGGTAAAAACCATGATATATCAACTCCCCCACACTTAGCCTTTGCTTGCCCTCAAGCAAAACAGAGAACTAAAGCATGGTGAAGAGGTTTGAAAACTCTTCAGAAACTCATTCCATCCTAGAAGCTACAATACTCAGATTCCCCTTAGTAAACCACTGAAAGAATCAATCACAGGATATCAAGACCAACATGTACTTCCCCCACACTTAGCAACTGTCCTAGGTAAACTCCACAATCACATTCAAGCATTCAAATTCTCCCTACTGACTTCTGCAAGTATTTAAGTGCGGTCTCACCTAAGGAGTATCGATCAAAGGGCACATGGATTCTTACCTTATCAGCTCTAGACCACCATACTATCTTTCTCTAGTCCCTTTCTTCTCTTTCCCTTCTTTAACAACTGATTTTTCCCCACTGGGTATCATTTTATTTTTTTTTATCAGTGTTCTTCCCGTTATGGGGTGTACTTTGGACACATTCCATGGATCACATGAGAGAAAATAGTGTTTGCTACCATTCCCATGACCACTTCGGAGTTACTAACTCATCCTTAGTTTATTATCTTTTTTGTTACTTTATAGAAGGGGAGAAGGGAACTAAATATGATAGGTTGACAGGCTGTGTCAGAACTAACAAGGGAATCCGACACAAAGTATACCAAGCCCTTAGGTGAGAAATCTAAGTCAGTATTAAATTGAAGTCAGTAAAAGGATCCTCTGATACCTGAAGTGATGTGGGTGTTCCCAGTAGGTTGATCTGTGATGGGGTTTTCTAATAGTCAGAGATAGATCCTGCAACTTCATCCCAATGGTTACTTAAGTTCCTGCAAGTCTTGTAAATCTTCTCAGAAAATCATAGTTTCTTACTTAAACAGTTTTGACTTCATGTCTATTGTTATGATTGCCATGTGTGAGTAGTTTACTTGTTAGGTTTAGAGATTCTCATTAGGGACTTCATGGAATTATCATGTCCCTATACTAAACTGCAAGTGAACAGCAATGTCAAAGTAGTATATAGGGTTATCGAATCCACAGGGACACTTGGTCTCAATAGATCAGAACAGTAGAGACTAATACTAGAAATAAGCAACGTGATTGAATTAAAAGCGGTGCGAGAAAGTAAATCAGTAGCAGAGATTAACGGTTGTGAAAGCAAGTAATTAAAAGCGTCAAGCCTAGGGTATTCTCAGGAAATCAGACAAGCAGACAGTTCATTCAGTAAGGATCTAATTAAGCACAGTTCTAGAACTCAAAACACAGATATAGAATTAACCAAATTCCTTTGCGATAATTCTCTAAGTCTAAGTGCAGCAAACCAAACTTTCGTTTGCGAGAACTAACAGATTAAACTAGTATTAATTCCAAGTTTGATATGTTCACAATTATCCTAAACCAAACTTCCGTTTGCGCAAAGTTTAATTGCCCAATTTAATTAGTTCAGATTCCTAAACCCCACTTCTGTGACGTATTTAGCAACCTAAGATCTAGATTCTAATTGATCAGGTTAGAACTAGCTTTAAGCACAATTAAATTGAAGAACAGATATAGTTTGAATCCTTAACTGAATTTGAACAAGTCTAGCAAGTCATGAAATCCTATGCGAGAAACCCTAAACCTAACTAGGAATCTACTCAGACATAGATAATGAAAACATAATCATATGATGAATAAATTGCATAAAAGAATAAGAGTAAAAGGGGTTCGAAATCTTCTCCAAATACAGATGAAGTAATAGGTTCAGATCAGCCCCAAAAGCTCTAAAAATCCTCTGCTCTTAATTATGAAAGCGTATCTAATAAAAACAACTAAAACTTGATTATATAGGTATAATCTCGGCTGGGGCTTCTGTGTAAATACTGGAACTATCTTGGGCTTCTTTGCAAATATTCATATCTTCATTAAACCGACGCGTACGGCCCATCTCGCTAGTGTGTCGACCGATGCACAAGGTGTGTCGGTCGATGCATGATCAATAAATCGGACAGTGAGTTAAGCTCTCGGCCAAAACGTCCCAAAAGTCCCAAAATGCTCCAAATATCTCCAATTAGCTCCAAACCTGATTAAACCTGTAAAAGACTCTAAACAAAGACAAAAGACACTAAAAACACATCTATATCATGGTCTAAAATGGGTAAAAACCATGATATATCAACTCCCCCACACTTAGCCTTTGCTTGCCCTCAAGCAAAACATAGAACTAAAACATGGTGAAGAGGTTTGAAAACTCTTCAGAAACTCATTTCATCCTAGAAGCTACAATACTCAGATTCCCCTTAGTAAACCACTGAAAGAATCAATCACAGGATATCAAGACCACAATGTACTTCCCCCACACTTAGCAACTGTCCTAGGTAAACTCCACAATCACATTCAAGCATTCAAATTCTCCCTACTGACTTCTGCAAGTATTTAAGTGCGGTCTCACCTAAGGAGTATCGATCAAAGGGCACATGGATTCTTACCTTATCAGCTCTAGACCACCATACTATCTTTCTCTAGTCCCTTTCTTCTCTTTCCCTTCTTTAACAACTGATTTTTCCCCATTGGGTATCATTTTATTTTTTTATCAGTGTTCTTCCCGTTATGGGGTGTACTTTGGACACATTCCATGGATCGCATGAGAGATAATAGTGTTTGCTACTATTCCCATGACCACTTCGGAGTTACTAACTCATCCTCAGTTTATTATATATATATATATATATATATATTTTTTTTTTTACTTTATAGAAGGGGAGAAGGGAACTAAATAGGATAGGTTTACAGGCTGTGTCAGAACTAACAAGGGAATCCGACACAAAGTATACCAAGCCCTTAGGTGAGAAATCTAAGTCAGTATTAAGGTTGAAGTCAGTAAAAGATCCTCTGATACCTGAAGTGATGTGGGTGTTCCCAGTAGGTTGATATGTGATGGGGTTTTCTAATAGTCATAGATAGATCCTGCAACTTCATCCCAATGGTTACTTAAGTTCTTGCAAGTCTTGTAAATCTTCTCAGAAAATCATAGTTTCTTACTTAAACAATTTTGACTCAATAAAACAAAAATTTTAAAAAAATGGACTGACTCTTAAGAAAACAGAAAACAAAAGTCAGTAGCACCTCCCCCACACTTAAGACACACTGTCCCCAGTAGTGTCCAGCGAAGGATCGGTAAAAAGAAAGAAAAATTGAAAAGGTGAAATTATGTCTGTCGGGTTACCTCTGTCGCTCAGGCATCGATCGTTGCACTATGTGCATCGACCGTTACTTGGCGATTTTCGTGTATGGTCGATCGTTGCTCAGGACCGCAACGATCGCTGCAATGCGATTCCTTTCGTGTTGTGACGATCGAC
The DNA here is from genome assembly GCA_030180135.1 of Orychophragmus violaceus. Lineage (NCBI taxonomy): Eukaryota > Viridiplantae > Streptophyta > Magnoliopsida > Brassicales > Brassicaceae > Orychophragmus > Orychophragmus violaceus. The sequence goes on along the minus strand of CM058239.1, from coordinate 98,931,754 downwards.
ACAGAAGTGCGTCGATCGTTGCACTGCGAATTATCCGAGACCTGCAAACATAAACTCACCAAAATCAAAAACAAACGTAAAATCCTAACAAAAACACCAAAAATTAAGTAGAAAAACACCAGTACCTAATGGTGGGTTGCCTCCCACCCAGCGCTTGTTTAAGGTCAATAGCTTGACCTATCAGAAAGAGATCGGACTCATGGCGGTTTCAACAGAGACTTTGAGTGTCTCTGTGAATGTCTCCTCATCCAAGGTGGCGTATAAGCATTCAGATCATGAGATCTCCCAAGGAATGAGTAATCAGAATCAGGGCGGGAGTGAAGCTTGGGCGGTCTACTGCGTTGTCCTGCATTCAAAATAATGTGGTCAGAAGATTTAAGCTTAGGTGATTTGTACCTTACCTTTGATGTATATCTGATGTCTGGAGCTTTCTGCTTATGAGCAGTTGCAGGTACTGAAGATGTTAGAGCAGGTTCAAGAGGAACCGCCATCTTCTTTTCTCCACTATCAGATACTGTAGTTCCACCAATCTGAACTTCTTCTTTCAGATCACCTTCAGTGGAGATCATCTTCTTTGCATGAACTCGCGAAGTTTCAACTGGTGGTGTTTTATTCACCTTCTTATCTATCACTTTCATGCAGTTAGCCACTTCTATCTCTTGTTTGAAAGGTTTAGGAACCTTAGGATATGGCACTGGGGGCTTGTAGGCTCGTTCTGGCACTGTTGCAGGTTTCTGGACATGTCTGCGTTCTATGTCGATCGTTGCATGATGTGTGTCGATCGATGCAAGGCGATTCTGTTTCTCGAAAGAAATCGAAATTGCCGTCAGAATGGCGTGTCGATCGTCACTGAGGGGGTGTCGATCGGTGCATGTATCAGGCAGACAATATTCATCCAGAAAATCCGAGATTATGCTCTCTTCTTCACCTAGCAACTCAATCTCATCCCTTATGTTCATAGCATTGATGTGCAGCTTCCGTTCAGCTCTCTTAGCTTCATTCTGCCTCTCTATTGCTACATCTCTTCGTTCAATTTTGATATCCAGCTCCTCCATATGCGTGCTTAAAGATTCAAACTTCTCATTCAAGTCTTCATACAAAGCATCCATCTTTGAGTTGAAGGACCTATCAATCTGTTGTTGTCTCTCAAGGTACTGCTCCATCATGATTTCCATTCTGCTCTCATGAGCTGTAGGTGCAGGTGGTACTTGGTAAGAAGAAACACTACAACTCCTTGTAAAGGGTTTCTGAAAAGCAGATCCGTGACTATAGAATCCAGTTCCTTCAACGCAATGGTTAGCTTCTTGTGCATACTTTCCAAGTAGAAGACTATGCAGAGAGTCAACTTGGTTCTTCAACCCAGCTATTTGTGAACTGTCAATCCCTGAGCTGAAGATATCATTCCGACACATCGTCCTGACGATCTCTTAGTATTCTTGGTGATTCAGCGAAGTGTGTCGATCGATGCAAGAAGAGCGTCGTTCGATGCAATGCGAAATCAGAGAAAACAGAAAAATAAATCAGCAAAAATAAAAAAAAAACAAAAACGAAAAAGAAAACAACAATTCCTAGTAAAACCCTAGGTTCTAAGCTATCGAAGACTCAAAGAGTCCCCGGCAACGGCGCCAAAAACTTGATAGGTGTATAGTTTTCCCTATTCTACTGCAAGTGCACAGTTAATGCAATCGTAGTATATAAGGTATCGAATCCCACGAGGACTCTCAGTCACACGATAGATTAATAGCAGTTCAGATTAAATTAAGCGAAGCAGATGTGAAAACAGTAACAAAATAGCAAAGTAAATCAAGTGAGTTTGTGAGCAAGAAGGCGAAGCGTTAGGTTTCAGGAGTTCTCAGGGAATCAGGAACGCAAGCAATCAATCTATCTAGATCCAATCAATAACTATTCTAGAACTCAAACACTGATATAGAATTAACCAAATTCCTTTGCGATAATTCTCTAAGTCTAAGTGCAGCAAACCAAACTTCCGTTTGCGAGAACTAACAGATTAAACTAGCATTGATTCCAAGTTTGATATGTTCACAATTAACCTGAACCAAACTTCCGTTTGCGAGCAGTTTAATTGCTTATCTAAGTTCTTTCTAGTTAAATCAACCAACTTCCGCTGAATTAATCAACCTAACATCATAACTCTGATTAGCTACTTCAGATTAAGCATTAAGAACAACTTAGATAAAGAACTAGTAGATTTGAATCTCTACAGATTAATTAAACTATAATTCTCTGAAATCCTTAATGAGAATCCTTCAACCTAACAGGTGATCTACTCAGACATATTCATCGAGACAGAAAATATCATAAGTAGAAAACCAAATATCATATAATCAAATAAGAACTGGGGTTCAAAATCAAGTCTCTTTCGAGAACAAAATCAGCCCCTAAAATCTCCTAAGAGAATAAAACTTAGTTATGAAGCATAGCCTAAACAATGGCTCAAAAACTCTATTTATAACCTAAAACACGTTTTGGGGCTTCTTTGTAAATATCAGGAACTTCTGGGCAGAATTGAAATGTTATCATTCTTCATCAAACCGTCGTTTGGCCCATCTCGCTGGTGCATCGATCGATGCTAGGCATGCAACGATCGACACCTTTCTCTGTTTCGGACAGTAAACTCTATCTCTCGGCCAAATACTCCAATTAACTCCAGAAAGTGCCAAAATCACCAAATATGCTCCAAATGTGCTTGTACCTAATAAACACCTGAAAAGACTCTAAAACGTAGTAAAGGACTCGATAAATAACACATATACCATGGTTAAAAGCCCTAAAATCCATGGTATATCAACTCCCCCACACTTAGCTCTTGCTTGTCCTCAAGCAAGACAAAGAACTAAATGTAGATAAGAGGTTTGAAAACTCTTCAGAAACTCTTTTCGTCCTAGAAGCAACTATACTCAGATTCCCCTTAGTAAACCACTGAAAGAATCAATCACAGGATATCAAGACCACAATGTACTTCCCCCACACTTAGCAACTGTCCTAGGTAAACTCCACAATCACATTCAAGCATTCAAATTCTCCCTACTGACTTATGCAAGTATTTAAGTGCGGTCTCACCTAAGGAGTATCGATCAAAGGGCACATGGATTCTTACCTTATCAGCTCCAGACCACCATACTATCTTTCTCTAGTCCCTTTCTTCTCTTTCCCTTCTTTAACAACTGATTTTTCCCCACTGGGTATCATTTTATTTTTTTATCAGTGTTCTTCCCGTTATGGGGTGTACTTTGGACACATTCCATGGATCACATGAGAGAAAATAGTGTTTGCTACCATTCTCATGACCACTTCGGAGTTACTAACTCATCCTCAGTTTATTATTATTATTTTTTTTTTACTTTACAGAAGGGGAGAAGTGAACTAAATAGGATAGGTTGACAGGCTGTGTCAGAACTAACAAGGGAATCCGACACAAAGTATACCAAGCCCTTAGGTGAGAAATCTAAGTCAGTATTAAGGTTGAAGTCAGTAAAGGATCCTCTGATACCTGAAGTGATGTGGGTGTTCCCAGTAGGTTGATCTGTGATGGGGTTTTCTAACAGTCAGAGATAGATCCTGCAACTTCATCCCAATGGTTACTTAAGTTCCTGCAAGTCTTGTAAATCTTCTCAGAAAATCATAGTTTCTTACTTAAACAATTTTGACTCAATAAAACAAAATTTTTTTGAAAAACGGACTAACTCTTAAGAAAACCGAAAACAAAAGTCAGTAGCACCTCCCCCACACTTAAGACACACTGTCCCCAGTAGTGTCCAGCGAAAGATCGGTAAAAAGAAAGAAAAATGGTTAATGGATGTTTTAGTTCTGTCGGTTTTACCTCTGTCGCACATGCACCGATCGTTGCACTAAGTGCACCGACCGTTGCTGTGCGATTCTTTCGTATTGTGACGATCGACACAATGGTGTATCGATCGACGCACTGTGCTTTCACGAACAGTCAGCAAGTTAGCAGGTTAGTCCGTCTGTTTTTGTCAATTTTGATCCCTGCAAGCTGAGAACACTAGAAACAGAGTAAAACCGAAGCAAAAGATGTACCAAATAAAGTGCAAATCATCCAAACATAGTAGAATCCTAAAAATCAAAGAAGAAAAGTGCAAAAGAAAAGTGCAAAAGAAAAGAAAAAGTCAGAATACAGAACCGAAAGACTGAACATGGAGACTGATCTCACTCGCTAACATCATCTATCCCACCATACAGTGCATCATCATCGGCTGCCTCGGGTGCGGGATCAGTATCAGTCGGAGATCGCTGTCGACGACGGTCAGGTACGGGCTGATGGATCTGTGGTGGCCTCCTGCAGCTGCAAGTACGCACGAAGTTCCAAAGAACTCGAAACATACCATCTGATCTCTCTCTCCACTCTGCCTCAGAGTATGCACCGTAAGCCATCGCAGGCTCTGGAAAGGGACCCACAATGTCGACCGGGGCAGGTGCTGGCGCAGGAGCAGGGGCAGAAGAAGTCAAAGCTCGTGAGGAAGGCTCTCCCAGCGGATGAGCCATAGTCGGAATCCCTCGCTGCGCAGACTCAAGAGGCTGAAATCTCAGTGCCTCTAATGTGTCAATCTGTGTCCATCTGGCAGCAGGAAGCTCGATACCAGTCCTCCCAGTGGTCGGATCAGTGTAAACCCAAATGCGACCCTCCTTGAGCCAGGTAGCGCTCTGCAAATGGCTGAGATCCAGGAACTCCCGAGCTGTATCACGCTCTGTGCCATGAAGAGGAATCCCACAATACTCAAAAATGGGAGTAAGTAAACTCCCTACCGTCTCAGTACCAGCTCCATCAAACGGCTTCAGCTGCATATCAACCAAATGCTGTGCGAAAATAGCTCCCAAGTTGAGACCCGCAGTCGGATCTCTCACGCCAGAACCTCTAAACTGATCTCTCAGCCCCATAAACAGCAACTCCATCTCAAGTTTGCGCATCTTGTTGGCCTCAAACTTGCAAAGCAAGCTCCAGCACAAGATACGCGAGACATATCGCAGCACCGGATGTCTCATCTGCACTACTGGTGTGGTCCTGGAGTTGTATCGACCGCTTCCAATACTCTCCCAGAATGTGCGAGCCTCCACCGGATCCCACTCGAGTGGCATGGCTATGCGCCTCGGCTCAGTACTGAACCCGTAGATCCTGCAGAGATCAAGTAAAGGAATCCGATACCTGACTCCCCAACTCATGAAGGTGAAAGCACCCACTGTAGCGCTCCTGTGGTCGGGATCCGAGTAAACCACTCTGCAAGTGGCCAATAGCTGCATGACCAGCTCAGGATAGAGGTCATAGTGTCGCATCGGCATTGTCCCTAGACCAATGCCTCTGCACACAGCTAGCACCTGCTCATCGATCCCCAGAATCCTGCAGGTGGAGTAGTCCGCGAACTTGGTCGGCTTGATGATCATCCCACACCAACCACTGTAGAGAAGTGAGTCATACTCGTCCCATCGACTGAGCAATGGCCGCTCGGTGAACTCAGCAGACTTGAAGAAGCGTATCAGGTCCTCCGGCCACTGTCTGGTCGTCTGCATCGGTGTGGCATCCTCTCTGGGCCAAGGTAAGGCAACCGGCGGCCCGTATCAGTTGTATGGTGCGGGTGCCTCTGACTCTCTGCTGAACCATTGAGGCGGTGGGGTGTAGTGTCTTGTTGCTGTGGAAGTTGTGGCTCGCTTCTTGCGGGGTTGCCTTTGAGACGCCATCTGCAAAAACAGAGTTCAAACGTTTATAAGTCTCGGCAAAGTTTCACTGTGAAATCGCGAAGCATCGACCGTTGCATCTAAGGCATCGATCGTTGCAAGGCGATTTCACGTTATCGAACATTTCCCAAAATCGCAATGCAACGACCGTTGCTCTAGAGCAACGACCGTTGCAGGGCGATTTTGCCGCAACAAATCATCAAAAATCAGTCAAATCCAAGCCACATTGTCTCAAATCAGTTCAAAATCATAATCAATCACCCTAAATCGTTCTAATTACGCATGCATCATCAATTTTTGGTTCAAAAATCAACAACCCTAAAACCCTAAAAATCCAATCCGAAAATTCGAAAATTGAAGAACATTACCTTGATTTCTTGAGATATGGGTTGGGGAAATGGATTGGGATCGTAAAAATAAGTAAATAGCACTTGGAAACAAGAAATTTGACGAAGAAATGATGATTTTTGGGTGGAGGTTCTCGGTGTGTCGACCATAAGGAATGGAGAAGAAGGAGAGAAAATAGGGTTTAAGGTAACTTACCTGGTCGTGGGTGCAACGATCGTTGCTTTAGGGGCAACGATCGATGCTGGTTGAACCAGATTGATTCCGGTTTAGCTCAACGTACCTTAATTTTCGATTTAAACCAATTGCAACGACCGTTGCACATGTGAGCAACGATCGTCACACATCTCCAGACTTGTGTTCTGTATCTAATAACTAACAAAAACAAATAAAAACGTGAAATCCTAAGAAAACACCAAAAATGAAAAGGAAAAATAATTAAACCTAGCAGTGGGTTGCCTCCCACTCATCGCTTGTTTCAAGTCATTAGCTTGACTTTTTGAAAAGGGGTCAGACTCATGGAGGTTTCAACAGAGACTTTGAGTGTCTCTGTGAATGCCTTATCATCCATGGTGGTGTGTAAGCAGTAGCAGCATGATGTCGTCCAAGGAACGTCGGGAGGAATGTTGGGTGAGATTGACACTTGGGTGTTTTAACGCTCTTTCCTGCATTCAAAACAGTGGAGTCAGAAGGTTTAAACTTAGAGGATTTATGCTTTACCTTTGGCAAAGATTTGATGTTCGGAGCCTTCTGTTTATGAGTGGTTTTAGGCCTTGAAGATGTTAGAATAGGCTCTTGTGGAACCACCATCTTCTTGTCAACCACCACTGTGCACCGAACCACATCTTTGGACTTAACGGGAGCTTTCGGGAATGGCAATGGAGGTTTATAGGTTCTTTCCTTAGCAGGTCCTTGAGATATGAGTGAAACTGGTTCCTTTCGGGGTGCAACGATCGGTGCTTGTGATGCATCGATCGATGCTGTCGTCTCAGCTCGTGTTTCAACTACAGTCTCTGGTTTATCCGCTTCTTGGTCCATTCCAGCCATCTCAGACTCAAATTTCTCTCCTTGGCATGGTCCCACTTCAATCTGAACTATCCAAGTTAAGAGATCCATGTCAATCTCTGTTGAGTCAGGTGCATCGAAGCTTTCAAACTCAGGTAAATCAAATCCCTCTCTGTCTTCCACAAATTCCACAGCCTTAACGGCTAGACATGATCCATGATCTATCTGTGTGTCATCCTGAATGGGAATGTTGCTGGCATGAGCTTCTTGAGGATCCTTCCTTGAGGTAGAACTTGAAACTTGATCCATCTGTGTGTCCAGCTGCTTCATACGAGTGCTCAAGGATTCAAATTTCTCATTCAAATTAGTGTACAGGTTCTCTAGCTTCGAGCTGAAAGAAGCTGTGTTCTGCTGTTGCTTTTCAATTGATTGTTCTATCATCATCTCCAGTTTTCTCCTTTGTGTAAGAGGTGCCAGATAGGAAGTATAGTTATGGTCTCTTGATCCATGAGCATGCCTAGAACCTTGTCTCTGCTGATGTCCCAATGTATGTCCATAAGAGTTGGCTCCAGCCATATAGTGTACCTCTGCAAATTTATCAGTTTCTGCCTCTGCTCGGAACTGTCTCTCCCTAAGTAAGATGTCGTGGATGTCATCTATCTTACTCTGCATCTCAGCTACTTGCCCAACCAATACATGGTAATCTGGTAAGATGGGATTTCCTTCCCCATCTATTTTATGACCTTTTGCGTTGCATATATGACCCTCTTGGTCTCGTAGAACGCCGTTTTCACCGCGAATCAAAATCACATGTTCCATGACGCGGAACCTATTGAATGTCTCGGATCTCAGCATCGCTGTTCTCGCTTTGTGTCGATCGATGCAAGGTGGCAACGATCGATGCAGTGCGAATCCCTGCGAATCCAAAAATCAAAAACGTGAGTAAACAAGAAAATTAAAAAGAATGCTTAGTCTAAATCCTAGTACTAAATCTATAGGTGAACTCAAAGAATCCCCGGCAACGGCGCCAAAAACTTGATAGGTGTATACACAGTGGAGAGCCCCCATTGACCTATACACTTTATGATATTTGGTTTTCTATTCATCATGTCTATTGTTATGATTGCCATGTGTGAGTAGTTTACTTGTTAGGTTTAGAGATTCTCATTAGGGACTTCATGGAATTATAAGTTAATCAATTTGTAGGGATTCATATCTTCTAGCTCTTCATCTAGGGTTGTTTTTAATGCTTAATCTGAATTAGCTACCCAGATTTATGATGTTAGGGTTATTTCTGCAACGACAACTGGTTAATTAACTAGAAAGAACTTATATAAGCAATTTGACTATTCGCAAAGAAATTTGGCTTAGGAGAATTGTGAACGAAAGAACCTGAGTTTAATGCATGTTTAGGATCTCTAGAATTCACAACGAAAGTTGGTCTGCTAGGTTGCTAGACATAGATATTATCTGCAACGAAAGTTGGTTTCTTATGCTTCTGTGATTCTAGTTCTAGAACATTTCTTAATTAGATCCCGACTGATTGATTTGCATGTATTCCTGATTTCCTGAGAACTCCCTTGACATGACGCTTCTCTTAATTGATTACAAACTGCTTGATTCACTTTATTGCTTTGTCTAATGCTTTATACTGCTGTTGCTTAGCTTAATTCGACACTCTATAGTCAATCGTAATATTCTTGAGTCTCTGTGGATTCGACCCCTATATACTACTAGTCATGTCTGTGCACTTGCAATGTAGCTCTAGGGATTAAAACTCGAGCATATCAAAGAGATCATCTTGTCTCTTCTCAAGGTTCCAAAGGTCTTCATCCGTCACTCCATGTGTGATAAAAAGGAGTAATGTTTTAGGAACGCGCCCGAGAGTTGGATGAAGCTATCGACCGACCCGGTTTCTAGTCGTGAAAACCAACTGAGGACCATTCCTTGGAGTTTCTCCACGAAAGGTTAACAATATTCGGCATCTCTTTCTTCATCCAAAAAATGATCTCATCCCATTGTGATCATGAACACAATTATGAAGTAAACGAAATATTTTTCCCATAATAAGTTGAGAACTTGATCTTGTCAAGATGCATAAATCTTGCATTCATTATCATGTGCATGAATGTCGTCTTTTGGGTCTCTTTTAATACAAAATCGATTTTTGGTGCCGATCTGGATACTCGATGGACTCTTGAGTTGAAATCCTAGATCTGATTCATTGTGGTGGTGATCTGAGCATTCAGGGTTGTTGCCGAGTTGGTTGTTGAGGGGATGGCGCTGGCTAGAATTACTATCGAACTGATCGTCCTCATAAGTACTTCAAAAAATAGACGTCTTATCAAGGGTGTTGTCTGCCTCAGAGTTAGATATGATGATGACGTCCCGCGATGACCAGTCATGGTTTCTTGGAATGCGGCTTGCTGGGTGGCGAGCACATCGATTCGTTTGTTGGCCACTCTTTCCATTTTGTCCATCCGGTTGAAAAGTTCATGGAACATTCTTTTCGTCATGATCTGACCTCATATCCTGGTCGTCGACACTGATGTGTTTATCATGTGTGTTGCCCTTTCTATTGTGGCTACTTATTCTGCACGTCTTGTTTCTGTTGCTGCCGTGCTTTCCAATATCAATCCTCCTGCTACGAGTGTGGTAGGGTGTTTTGTTCGTGCGTTGATACCATGTTGTTCATGACTTGAGTTAGTGTGGGCTCCATCGCCTTGTGCTGGCGAGTTGAGTTGAATATGTTCTTCTTCGTCTCCTTGGTTGTTGCTTCCTCCTACTTCTTGCGATGAGATTTGTGTTTTCATCATTGCCGATCTCCCTTTGGCCGTATAAATATATTCAAAGTTCCCACATACGACACCGATTGTTGAAATCGAACTTCGACAAGGATTACTTTGGTAATTAATCGAGATTTTGGGACTGAATACTTCATGATTTAAAAATATAAAAGCAATAATAGAAAGACCGGAGAACCTAGTCGTTTTATTATGTTAAAGTTCGAAATCGATGAATAATTTATGTACTCTGAAATTAGGTTGAATGTATCCTCTTTCGCGTAAAAAAATATATATTTATATCAAAAAAATTATATTAAATTTCTAAATTCTCTATGATATAATAATATTAAATTCGAAATATTTTAGATTTTTTTTCATAGAGATTTGTTTTTATCTTCTTACTTTTATAAATATGCTTAATTTAGATATCTTGTATTCTATTCGTTACAATTTTATAGGTTTCTCTCTCTTGGTTAGAGAGAGAGCCTTCTCTCGGCGTGCCTCCGACCTTCTTCACCGACTTCGATCTTTCAGAAGGAAGGTGGGCCTCCGAGTTTGGGTTTTTTTCTGATTTCGATCCTCTTTCCCTTTTTGTGATCGATATCTTTTTTTCCCCACTGTTTTGGTCCCGATCGAACCCTGTTCTTCCTTGTTTTGATTCTCTTAAGGTTTTCGATCGGGTTGTATAGGTCCGATCTTTCATCGGTAGTTTCTTTCCGTTTTAATAAGTTTCTGAATCGTTGTCTCTGGCTGGCTAATCCTTTCCGACTATTCGGACCTCGCCGGTTATGCCGGTTTCTTTCGTCTTTTGACGAGTACGGTCAAGCTTCTCTCTCTCTTCCCACCGTGGCTCCCTGATTGTGAACCGCTTCGCTCTCGTTCGACCTTATCGCCGGAATTAATTTCGTCAGCGTACCACCGCTTTAGAGGACAAGCTCCTGGTGGAAACAGGCAGGTTCTTAACCTTGTCGGCGCCGGCGTCTCCGTGGATTTGGCCGGTTTCGGTGGTGTAGTTGTTTCTGTGTTTTTTGTATGCAGGTTCTCCCATGGTGGTTCTGTGAAGCTATTCGACCGGCAAGTGGTCCTCTGACCTGCAGGAATCTGGTCCGGGGTGGTTCGCCAGCGTTTTCCTCCACGCATGCGGCTATCTCCGGTGGTGCTTCATTTCACTGACGCGTGTCTCTCGCTGTCTGTCTTTGCTGTCGCCACGTGGTGTCTTCTCCCGCAAACGGCTTCGGATGGGCTTTGGATGGGCTTCGTTTGTATGTATTTTTGTTTTCCTGTTTAGAGCTCAGGCCCATTTGTATTTGATAACGTTTTGGCCTTTGAATCGATTCTAATGACAAAAAAAAAAAAGAATTCGTTACAATTTTATAGAAAACCTTTATTTAAAAGAATTATGGAAATAAACTAAATTAACTAGATGTGAACAAACGTGTCACCACGAAGAGAGAAAGAAAGACAGAGAGATCTTGTTTTAATTTAAACTAAATCTAAAGCTCCCACATATTGACAAAAGAGATGTAGATCTGGACAGTTTTGGTTAGCATGTTGACTGTGTACCGGCACGACCGATCACTAGCTTTGACTTTTTGGCACTTTTCTACGCCCCTCGTGTTACCTCTAACGTGAGGGTTAGAAACTTAGAACTGAGAAACATTTTCTCCCTCTCTCTTTATTTTATTTTATAATTTATTGATGTATTTCATTTTTTTAGATATCTGGTATCCCATCAAACTTTTAGATTTCAAAACGACATTACAAATTTCATTTTACGTTATGTTTTTCCAAACATTTTAAAAAATTAATTATTGGTATCTCATAATATAAAATTAAGTAACAGCAATTTCTTTTACAAGTTGAATTATTAGTCTTCTCTATATTAATTTACAAGCCCGAAATTTTCTTCTGATGACTATTGTAGGTCAACTATTTCTTCAATTACAAGTTTCTTTGTTAGTATTTCTATTTAATAAAGGTTTCTTCACCATCGTGAATTCTTTAAACAATTCTACAGTATTTTTGCATAATTTTATTAATTCAATAAATAAACACTGTACTGCATAATTGCATTAATTTTGACAGGATTAATTTGTAAAATGATATATTTAATTAAAAGTGTGATAATTTAATGATAATATAAATGGATTGATTTTTTTATTTCTGATTCAAACCTTTTTATATAAAAATATATTTTTAATTAAAATAGATAAATGCTGATTCAAGTTCATAGGAAAATTATAGGTAGAAGATCCAAAATTCCATGGTATTAAAAAACTTTGTTACAACAAACAAATAATAAATAAATATTGCTCTGCATAATTTTCTTAATTTCAACACGTTGAATTTGTAAAATGATATTATGATATATCTAAATTGTTTCACATTAAGACGGAGAAACAAGCCAAGAAAGCGTGTAAGATGTCAAAGTGGGCCCCTTGAAAATTAAAGTAAACTAAATACTAGTATAAATTAAATATATTAGTCTTATGTTTTCTTCCAAAAAAGAATAATGGAGAAAAGAAGAAGAAAATCTGCAGAGCTGTCTGAGATATGCGTTGACCAATATCAAACTAATCCCACGTGGCCGAGTTCGCATGACGTAGAAATTTTTGTGGACAATAGTTTTGGTTTTACAAGTAAATTAAGTAATTAATCCGACTATTGATGCGTTTCACACTTTATAAAAATAAAATAATAGCTTTAATATAGATGAGATCACGATAGATTTATCTTCAACCTACAGCATCTAATATATACAAGAAGTCATAAGATGTGACGCAGTAAGCAATCTGATTTTAACTAAATCGGTGAAAAAGGATGAATCGGTTATTATTAGTGCCTTAATAACTATTCCATCCTCAAAATCTCTATCAAACCAATTTTATTTCAGGCATTTATATTTTACTTTTGTTAGAAAAAGGTAACTGCAAAAAAAAGAAAAGGTAACTGCCATCAGTTTGGACTTCTGTATTGTAGATGTTTGATTTTTCTGTAAATATTGTCAATGGGTTTTACTAGAGCTTAGATTTTTTAATCGAATGGAGGTGACCGAATGGAACAAACAGAGTTTTTGGTTTTTTTTTGTTCTTGGTTATGGTTTGGTTTCATCGGTTGAACCGATTGGTAATTTTTCTGAATCTTTTGTGTACCGATTTGGTTTGGTTTGGTCGACCGTACTGATCGGCTAACTGAATTTGTTTTTCTATTTTTTTATAAACCAGTATAAATTGAATCTAACTAAATATATTAAATTTTTAAACCGAATGGAACTGAACTAAATTAATTGAAATTAACCAAACTAAAAATAGAATTCAGTTAATGTTGATTATTAAACTCAAAACCGGGAGTAACAAATAATTGAACCGTATCACAAAAAAAAATGAGAAATTTGCCTAATAAGGCTGAAAAAAAAGATTATTGTCCCATTAAGATTTTCAATACCAAAAACGTCCATCTAGTATTTTAATTAATGTTAATACAATTTTGACCTTGTGTTTAAGTTTAAAATAAATCTAAATTATTAATAAAACAATTAAATATTTAATAATTATTTTAATTTAATCCTGCATCTTATCCTGCGTCAGAGGGAGAGAGAGAATGGCGTTTGATCTTTGAAATCAATGATCTTCGTTGTGGATCTGGTTAAAGATGATGATCTATCTACGGTTGCTACGCTTCTGGAGATCTCGTTCTACTTTCCTCAAAGATCTTCCTCCGCCGATTTGGTGGTGGGTTCTCGGTTTGAACGGTGGTTTCATTTGGATTTAATTTTTGGAAAAAAGGAATTTTGTTCGGTACACCCTCAAGATTTCATCAGTGGGGATTTTGCGCCTTTTAAAGGAGATCTGCGATTTGAAAGACAGCGGGTCTGAAGTTTCAGGTTTATGGATCATTAGTTCCTTCTCTTTACGGATTTATGGCTCTTTGAGGATGGATTTATGGTTTACTTGGCAGATCATGTGGGGATCGTTTTACGGAGGAAGGAGGCTCGTCTCCGAGTCTATTGAGATGGTGTCCCGATGGTAAGATGGACAATAGAGGTTGACTCGAAGGTCCGTGATCGTTCAAATTGGTGGTTACCAGGTGGTTTGCCATGGTACATAAATGTTGTTTCCGGAATTTGCCCTTGATATTATTAGGATTTGTAACCTTCATTAAGGGTAAAACTGTAAAACAATGTATATTAATGATTTAATTAAATTTCATTAAGAGTAATTAGGGAATATAACATTATCTCTACAATCCATTTTTTCAAACAAGACAATTATTAAACATGTAGCCAAACAACCAAATTCTAATGGGTCCCACTTTCCTAATTAATTAAAATCAAAACAAATTAATTGATAAATATAATTAATAATTTATACATCAACTATTATATATAAATTAAGATTCTCTAATTTATGATTTAATTCAAAATATATTTATAATATATTTTAATATTTTTTTTTCAAATATATATATATATATACATATTACGATTGATGTTTTTACGATTGCACTTTTTAGCAAGTTTTTCCATCAAACTGAAAAAATATTTAATTAATTAAACGGGTTGAAAAATTAATTAGCCAATCTCGATTATAAATTTTCTATAAAAAAATTCGCATATAGTAAATAATTTCAATTGATATATTTTAAACTTAATAAAAATAATAAAATGATTTCATACTTATATTATTCAAATATTTGAAGCGTCAAATTATGCTTTATGTTTGAATGAAGTTTTTAACGGATAGTTCCATCAAATTTGCAAATTATATATACGACTACAACATGTATTTTATAAAATAATATTTTAGATAAATATAATAACAATTAAACATATACCACATAACTTTTACAATAGTTGTTTTCACATATATATATATTTTTCCAAACTATGATCTTACGATACAACACATATTAAAATATATAATGCGAAATCTTTATTTTAATCTCTTAATCCTTACGATATAAAACCTCCAAATAACACATAATTCATTTAAAAAAAAAAACTAAATTGCTAACTCACTGTTTATAATGTTGGTTAAACAATTATAATCAAAATTAGATTACATAATTAAAAATCTAAATTACTATTAACAAAATGAATAAAAAGTAAAATTTGTAAAGAAAATTAAACCCGCACTTTCTAAGTGCGGGTCAAAATCTAGTTGTTTGTTAAAAGTTTCACATACTTAAGAGTTATAGATATTATGTGAAGTCGTTGATCAACTCAATCATTATCTATTAGTTTTAGACAATGCTGGATTTATTGCTGATTTTATTTTGGAATTAAAAAGTTACTATGATTTCAAATTGATGAGAATCACACGTTACAAATAACTAAAGAAAATGTGAAATATTTTCGTCTTTTGAATCGGAAAACCTAGTGTTGTGAGTTCGGCTAACCGAACCAAACCATTTGAATTTTTTTTCAAATTGTCGGTTAATTCAATTATAAAAATATCAGCCACAATTAATCAATTTTTTTGGGAGATTTGTGTAAAAGGGATAAAAAAAAAAGATTATTGTCCCTTTACCCTTTTTCATATTTTACTTTAATTTGACATGATTAACTTTATTATTATTTTTAAAAATTCATATTTTGAATTATTTTTATTCTAAAAATATATATAAATATGTAAAATAAAAATACACCAATCTGGATTTTTCAAATTTTTTTTTCCAGTTATTTTCGAATTTTAATATATTTTTTCCTTATTTATTCTAAAATAGTAGAACTTGCATTCTACCATGTAGAATATGTGTTCTACCGTTTTCACTAATATCCAAACAATTTAGAATACATAATCTAGTACTTGCACTATGATCCACATTTTATAGATTGTAAATTCTACGGTTTTAACTACATTCTAAAACTGTGGAATATGATTTCTACACTTTGCACTATATTCTAAAAATTGAAACATTTTGTGGAATACGTAATCTGAAGTTTTAACTTTATTCTACAATTTCGTAGAATTTACATTCTACCAATTACTCATTATTCTATCCTTCGTAGAACATACAATCCACAGTTTTCTCTTTCTTCTATATTTTGTGGAATGTACATTCCACGAAATCTGTTAAAAATTAGAAAAAATCTAGGAACAAATCTATGATCATCTTTATCATTTTTTATGTTGAATATTTCAAAAATCATCTTCTTCTTTTTTCAAAAAAATTCGTCTAATACCTATTTTTTGACGTTCATCAATAGATAGACTTAAATATCTATTTATTTTCATCAGTCAATCTGTTAAAGGATTTTACAAAGGCATTTGGAGGGCTGTTGTTGACGGGACATATTTGAAGAGTAAATACATAGGTGTTTTACTTGTTGCTAAAACTTTAGATGCAAACTCGAATTTTGGGGTTGTGGACTCAGAGAATGTCCACGAGTGGTTTTTCAGGTAACTAAAAGTTATTATTGGAGACGATCATGGTTTAGCTTTTGTTTCAGATGCTAGTGTTCTTGAACTAAAAGGACAAAACAAGCTTTGGCTGAATCCAGAGATTTTATTTTCCTATTCTGTTGAAATTTCAGAGTCGATACTGTGAGAACTCACTACATGTACATTACAACAAGTAAGCATGTAAGTAAGCAAAAGCATGTTTGAGTTCTATTCAATCTGATATGGATACACTGATCCGGATCATATTGTCCTCTAGGATTTGTAGCACCGAATACGATTGTCTTTCTGCTAAGAGTCGTCACAAGTCCAGCCTTCAAATTAACAAGACACAATAAGAAACAGAGAAATACAAAACCAAATAGGCATAAAGTGATTTAACACGAACGATGTACAACTAGAACAACGGAGCTGATCCTGCTACAAAAAGATAAATATAAATGAGTGGTTTACCTTGGCAGATCATGTGGGGATCGTTTTACGGAGGAAGGAGGCTCGTCTCCGAGTCTATTGAGATGGTGTCCCGATGGTAAGATGGACAATAGAGGTTGACTCGAAGGTCCGTGATCGTTCAAATTGGTGGTTACCAGCTGTTCGTTTGAAGTTTCTAAGAGATTTATTATTGGATATTGAAGTCAATTTCTCCACAAAAAATATTGGAAGAAGTGGCCCGAAGCTTGGGTTGGGATACTGGTTTCTCGAAAAAGGCATTGAAATGGGAGATCATACGGTAGAATGTGAAAGGACAAGAGATGATGAGGCTTATATGTGTCGATGGACGTTTTACTAATATCCATAACTACTGATCCTCTGAGGTATGTTTACGGTTTCAGAATTCTTCTTATTTTATGGTTTAGGCAGAAACAGGAAAACATGTCTCAAGCGGGGATAGGAATTGTAGTTCTAATCGGTTTGACTGGGAATGTAAGATAATTAACATTAAGGAGGTTATGGTGGTTAAGAGTCTATGTCTATGGAACTTTTGTACTGTTATAGGAGTTATGTTTCATAATTTTGGATGGTTAGCTCAGTCATTTCAAAGACATCAAAGGTTTTGCACTGGTGTTGCAAGGTGATTTATTTTCATGTTTGGTATCAAAGTATAGGTATTAATTCTTATGTAGTAGTTATCTCTGACGGTTTCTATTCATATTTACATATATGGCTCTTAAATATGATTGAGTTCCAAAATTTTCTTTCGAAGTCCGAACTAAATTGATTTGGAACTCAAGTAAAAGATTTGAGAATATTCACGTATTGTGTGGTTTCTTGTTTAGAAGCTGGTTCAGTTTTAAATGGAATATAGTTTCATTCGGATCCACCTTTTCTGGCAGACACTGGAAAATCTCAGTTCTTGAAGTTTGCTGCAAAACTAAGCAACAGAGCTATAATTACAACATGACTAGGAAGCACAAGTACTGGATTGACTGTAACTGCAGTGAAGGATGGAGCTAAGCACTCCAATCTTTTGCTTATTTCTTGTATTAGGGACTTTGTAACATTTTCTTGCCATTTCAGTATTATTAATTTGTCTCCAGGAGAATGGATGTTGGACTAGACGTGTTCGTGTGGTCTTGTGAATCTCGGGACTCTAATCACTAACAAGAACTTCTTTTGCGTCAGGTTTGGCTCTACTGCATCTTTCTTGGTAGGCTTACCTACAACTAAGGCGTTTACTTTTTAAATTTTCCGGAAGCATGAGGGAGAATGACAGAGAAACTATACATGACGCAATGGAGCAACAAAGTATAAGCGTTGACAAGGTAAACCACTCATTTATATTTATCTTTTTGTAGCAGGATCAGCTCCGTTGTTCTAGTTGTACATCGTTCGTGTTAAATCACTTTATGCCTATTTGGTTTTGTATTTCTCTGTTTCTTGTTGTGTCTTGTTAATTTGAAGGCTGGACTTGTGACGACTCTTAGCAGAAAGACAATCGTATTCGGTGCTACAAATCCTAGAGGACAATATGATCCGGATCAGTGTATCCATATCAGATTGAATAGAACTCAAACATGCTTTTGCTTACTTACATGCTTACTTGTTGTAATGTACATGTAGTGAGTTCTCACAGTATCGACTCTGAAATTTCAACAGAATAGGAAAATAAAATCTCTGGATTCAGCCAAAGCTTGTTTTGTCCTTTTAGTTCAAGAACACTAGCATCTGAAACAAAAGCTAAACCATGATCGTCTCCAATAATAACTTTTAGTTACCTGAAAAACCACTCGTGGACATTCTCTGAGTCCACAACCCCAAAATTCGAGTTTGCATCTAAAGTTTTAGCAACAAGTAAAACACCTATGTATTTACTCTTCAAATATGTCCCGTCAACAACAGCCCTCCAAATGCCTTTGTAAAATCCTTTAACAGATTGACTGATGAAAATAAATAGATATTTAAGTCTATCTATTGATGAACGTCAAAAAATAGGTATTAGACGAATTTTTTTGAAAAAAGAAGAAGATGATTTTTGAAATATTCAACATAAAAAAATGATAAAGATGATCATAGATTTGTTCCTAGATTTTTTCTAATTTTTAACAGATTTCGTGGAATGTACATTCCACAAAATATAGAAGAAAGAGAAAACTGTGGATTGTATGTTCTACGAAGGATAGAATAATGAGTAATTGGTAGAATGTAAATTCTACGAAATTGTAGAATAAAGTTAAAACTTCAGATTACGTATTCCACAAAATGTTTCAATTTTTAGAATATAGTGCAAAGTGTAGAAATCATATTCCACAGTTTTAGAATGTAGTTAAAACCGTAGAATTTACAATCTATAAAATGTGGATCATAGTGCAAGTACTAGATTATGTATTCTAAATTGTTTGGATATTAGTGAAAACGGTAGAACACATATTCTACATGGTAGAATGCAAGTTCTACTATTTTAGAATAAATAAGGAAAAAATATATTAAAATTCGAAAATAACTGGAAAAAAAAATTTGAAAAATCCAGATTGGTGTATTTTTATTTTACATATTTATATATATTTTTTAGAATAAAAATAATTCAAAATATGAATTTTTAAAAATAATAATAAAGTTAATCATGTCAAATTAAAGTAAAATATGAAAAAGGGTAAAGGGACAATAATCTTTTTTTTTTTTATCCCTTTTACACAAATCTCCCAAAAAAAATTGATTAATTGTGGCTGATATTTTTATAATTGAATTAACCGACAATTTGAAAAAAAATTCAAATGGTTTGGTTCGGTTAGCCGAACTCACAACACTAGGTTTTCCGATTCAAAAGACGAAAATATTTCACATTTTCTTTAGTTATTTGTAACGTGTGATTCTCATCAATTTGAAATCATAGTAACTTTTTAATTCCAAAATAAAATCAGCAATAAATCCAGCATTGTCTAAAACTAATAGATAATGATTGAGTTGATCAACGACTTCACATAATATCTATAACTCTTAAGTATGTGAAACTTTTAACAAACAACTAGATTTTGACCCGCACTTAGAAAGTGCGGGTTTAATTTTCTTTACAAATTTTACTTTTTATTCATTTTGTTAATAGTAATTTAGATTTTTAATTATGTAATCTAATTTTGATTATAATTGTTTAACCAACATTATAAACAGTGAGTTAGCAATTTAGTTTTTTTTTTTAAATGAATTATGTGTTATTTGGAGGATTTATATCGTAAGGATTAAGAGATTAAAATAAAGATTTCGCATTATATATTTTAATATGTGTTGTATCGTAAGATCATAGTTTGGAAAAATATATATATATATGTGAAAACAACTATTGTAAAAGTTATGTGGTATATGTTTAATTGTTATTATATTTATCTAAAATATTATTTTATAAAATACATGTTGTAGTCGTATATATAATTTGCAAATTTGATGGAACTATCCGTTAAAAACTTCATTCAAACATAAAGCATAATTTGACGCTTCAAATATTTGAATAATATAAATATGAAATCATTTTATTATTTTTATTAAGTTTAAAATATATCAACTGAAATTATTTACTATATGCGAATTTTTTTATTTTAAACTCATCCGAATTTTTTTTAAGAAAATTTATAATCGAGATTGACTAATTAATTTTCAACCCGTTTAATTAATTAAATATTTTTTCAGTTTGATGGAAAAACTTGCTAAAAAGTGCAATCGTAAAAACATCAATCGTAATATGTATATATATATATATATATATATATTTGAAAAAAAAATATTAAAATATATTATAAATATATTTTGAATTAAATCATAAATTAGAGAATCTTAATTTATATATAATAGTTGATGTATAAATTATTAATTATATTTATCAATTAATTTGTTTTGATTTTAATTAATTAGGAAAGTGGGACCCATTAGAATTTGGTTGTTTGGCTACATGTTTAATAATTGTCTTGTTTGAAAAAATGGATTGTAGAGATAATGTTATATTCCCTAATTACTCTTAATGAAATTTAATTAAATCATTAATATACATTGTTTTACAGTTTTACCCTTAATGAAGGTTACAAATCCTAATAATATCAAGGGCAAATTCCGGAAACAACATTTATGTACCATGGCAAACCTTCCTGTTTTAATAGATTAGATATTTGATTATAGGTTTATTTGCGTATTTGTTCACACAAAACAAGTTTATTTGCGTACAATATTTTATTTGTCCAGTACTAGACTTTAGATATTGATCTGCTAGTTTATCAAAAATTAAATTGTGAACTCTTCATCAGAGGTATGTTCATCTGATAACTGATTATCCGCTTTCCAATTTGTTGGTGTACTTGGCTGTGACTTGTGAGCTTTGAAGTCTCGTGTTCTCGTTTCTTTTTCTTTGTTTGCGAAATTTTCAATTGATTTTCAGTGTTTAGTTTTAGTTTGTAATTTTGGTTTTGGTTTTCAAACCTTGTATTTGTCCTTGACTTGTAATTAAGTTTGTTTCGAGAGAAGTTGATCTTTAGCTTCTTTTGAAACTTTAAAGCTTTAATTTTTCCGCAAAACACTCAGCATCTATGTAATCTATCGATGTATTCCACACTTTCTTTTCAACTATAAACCAAAACCTTTTAGAACACTGATTCGTATTCGTATATGAACAAGTTCCTTGACCGACTGCTGGTTTTGCAATATGTCAACAAGAGAAGAAAGAGCATAAGAAAATAAGAAACCTTGTGCTTTGACTCCCGTTTTATTTTCAAAGTTTTTTTTTTTTTTTTACACTGTTACTATTAATCGATCAGGTCTAAAAAAGACCAAGAAGTTACAACCTCAGTTTTGCAAGAGCAAAAAAAACCAGAGGCCTACCAAAGAGTATAAAAACTGGAGAAAACCAGGAGATAAAAGGACGATAAAAAGCAACAAGAGAGAGCAAAAAACTAAATTTGTAAGGAGAATGACATCAAGGAGACTGATTCATGAGAACTCCAAAGGTGAGAAAACCAGACGAGCCCAAAGGCCGGAGGAGGAGCGAGCAGTATCAGGATATCGCTCAATGGTGAGTGTCAAAGGAGATGACAGTGCGGAGCCAAGAAGTTTTAAAACTCAAAACTAATAAAATAGTGAAAACATCCAAAATGTTCTTTTCATTCATGTTTTTTAGTTATTTTTATATTAATTGAAAAGTGTTTTTGAATTTTTATTCACTTTCAAAATGGTTGATTATTAGATTATTCTTAATGAAATTATGTTTTTTATTATATTAACTTTATTTTTATATATTAATTTAACAATTATTTGTATTATATTTAATAGATATACATAATTTTGGTAATAAATTTTTTAAAATATCAGATAATTTGTATAATATTTTCTATTTCATTTTAAGATATTATTAGATATCTTTTTTTTTTTTATCGTCTAGAATATTATTACAATCATGAGTGATATTTAATCTAATCCTAACACTAAGGATCTTCTGATCAAGATCAACACCATAATTCAACTACCTGCAGCACCTACGATTACGATGAACAGCTCCACGAACAATGACTCCATGGTTCAGCTCTCCCCTGCAACACTTGATCTACGATGAACGGCTTCACATGTACCACACTTACGATGGACAGCTCTCCTGCAACACACGAGACCATGATGGTTGGTTGTTGATATGTCTATATTTTCATGCATTTAGGATAGTGTTTGTTCTTGATTTATCTTCTTTTCTCTTCATTCTTCCTTCCTTTGTTGTTTCTTTGTGTTGCATTTAGAGTTTAGGCATCTAGGACTAGGAGTTTGTGTTTTGGTTTGTTTTGGTGTGTTCTAGGTTGGTTTTTAGGTGCAAAAGGAGTTGTTGTGGAAGTTTGGAGCATTAGGAGCATTTGGAGATGATGAGGTGTGGAAGAGTACAAGGACGGGTCGAAGAGGAGCTTGTCGCGGTTTGCATCGCGGTTGGTGACAAACCGCAAGCAAGGAGAGATTCAAAACGTGATGCGTCGCGGTCTGAGTTGCGGACGAGAACTGGACCGCGAGGGATGGCCGAACCCAGACGCAACGGATCGCGGTCACTCCCGCGGTTGTAGCGCAAACCGCGAGCACCGTTTCTAATCGGACCGCGTTATCTCGCGGTTTACACCGCGGTTTAGGCCAAACCGCGAGCTGCCCAGACTTTGTTGACCTGCGAGCTTTGACCAGTTTTTACCCATTGGATCCGGGTCAACACCCGGTTTGTCCCGGGTTGACCCGGTTTCGAAACACTGTTCATTTATAAGCCAAAAACCCTCATTTTTGGGATAAAAAGCTTGTTTTTGTTCTAAGTACTTTGTAAGACAAAAGTTTGATCTTTTCTTAATCTAAGACTTGTTTTGTTTTGATTCTTCATCTCTTCTCTTTAATCATTCACAAATCATCATGCTTAACATCTTTCTCATGGATTTTGTTGGGCTAAGCATGATTTGTGAGTAGTCTCATTCAAGGATTATGGGTTAGGTAGATTAGGGCTATTTAGAGTGAATCAAGGATGTTTAAGGCTTATTTATGATTGTTCTCACCCTTCTAGATGTTCTTATTGCTAGGTTATCCATGATCAAGTTAATCTAGATCCTTAGGCTTTTATTGCCCACCAAGTGTTTGATGAAATGCAAGCTATGATCTATTAGGGGATTTTCATATTCTAGCTCATGGGAATGAATGTTTAGAATGATTATTAGCTTATGGAACTTGATTGTTAATGCTTGCCTTGTCTAATTTCACAAATGAGAATTTGATCTTGAAATCTGATTAGGGAAAGTGATTAGTACCAAGAAATTGGATTAGTCAATTGTTATTGTTCCTTGCTTGGGATTTGCTTCTTGATTGATTGTTTAGACATCCTTGTTAGCTCTAGATAGTCTTAGTCATTGCCTTAGCCCATAAGCCTTGTCTTTTACATTGATTTATCCTTGTCTCTTACCTTAATTAGTGATTGCTTGCTTGTTTAGTTTGCTTTGTTATTGTTAATTGTGCTTAGAACTATTAGGATCTCAATTTGAACTTGTATTACTTGGCTTTTAAGGTTAGGTGCATTCAATTGGTCATTATCCATTCTCAAAAAGGTTCGATACCTCTTACTACGCGATAAGTAAGAGGAATTGATACCTCGGGGATTAGTAAAATTCCTGTTATCAATTTGGCGCCGTTGCCATTTTGGGAACTTGGATAGATCAATTCGATTTCCTTTCCTATTTAGATCAAGTTTTGGTTACTAACTTTGCTTCTTCATTTCTCTTTGATGTCAGGTGCATGAACTTGCGGAGCCGAGGCCCTACAGATTTGGTTGCGCGGGTTTCAGATATAAAAGCACTCGAAAGACAGTTAGCAAGAGAGAGAAGATCACTAGAAAGAGCTGTTCACTTAGAGAGACTCGGGTTGGAACAGGAAGAAGTAGTTCAGCCTTTGCTTGAGCCTCAAGAGGAGCCAGTTATGGATCTCGAGGGTCACCAGGACCAACAGGGCCATCAGGGCCATCAAGAGCAGCATCAACAGGATGAGAATGCTAGGGATGGACAGGGAAACAGGATCCCGGCTCATCGTGAGAGACCAGCTCGAGCCATTGGAGATGGCGATACACCGGATACGAATGCTAATCGAAGGGGCATCATTCCACCACCAGTGAACAACAACAATTTTGAAATCAGAGCCATGGTGATGAATATGGTGCAGAACAACCAATTCCACGGACTTGCCTCAGAAGACCCGTTGCAACACTTGGATACCTTCGATAAAATCTGTGCCACAACTAGGCTCAATGGCGTGACTGATGAGGGTCTCAAGATGCGCCTCTTTGTCTTCTCCTTGGCGGACAGAGCCAAAGATTGGGAGAGCACCATTCCACCGGGTTCCATCACTACATGGGCAGACCTCAAGAAGGCTTTCTTGAAGAAATTCTTCTCAACTACGAGAACTGCCCGTTTCCGCAATGAGTTATCCGGGTTTGTGCAAAGAAACAACGAGACCTTCGCTGAAGCTTGGGAAAGGTTCAATAAGCTCACTACTCAATGCCCACACCACGGTTTCACCAAGGAGACACTGCTCAGTAACCTCTACCGCGGTGTGCTTCCTAGAATGAGGGCAATGCTTGATTCTGAAGGATTATGGTGTTTTTCAAGGTTCAATTCCCAAATTACAACCTAACACATAATCTTAAATAGATCTAGGTTCTTGCAAAACGAATCATAAACCAAACCTGATCATTACCTTTCAGATTGCAGCGGATGATGGATGGTAATGATGAGATCAGCTAGAACAGATGGTAACACCTATTCCTCCTTGAGTATCCACACTCTTACAAGCAAGGGACGGCTGCTAGACCAAAGAGATGGATCAGATCAGAGAGAGAGGTTAGAGAGACAAAGAGACTCGCGGCCACCAAAGGAAAAATCGCTAAGGATCGCTGATACCTTAGGGTTTTCGAATCCTTATTTACTCTCTAATGGGCCCAAGTCTAATGACTAATGGCTCATTTGTTATTTGGGTCCAAGACACAAATCAGACAAAAGCCTGCATTTTGTCTGGCCCAATTCTCTGATCCAATACAGTAAATGCCATTGCATCTTACCGTATTAATTCCATTTAACTTTCCCGTTAGCTATGGTGTGTGACCCTTCGGGATCATACAATACTGGTAATAAGTCCTAAACTTATAGATCAAGAGCGGACTCTAGCAAGCCATCATGATCACCCAGTATTTATGACTTATGTCTGATCTCGACACTTATCATACTTTCTAGAGATAGTACGGTAGATTTCAGGACATTCCCAACAATCTCCCACTTGTACTGGAATTCTACACAGGACATTCCCAACAATCTTCCGATTGTACTGGAATCCTACATTCCCTAGTCCTTTTGTCTTAATATCTCGATCTGGCATAAGGCAAGATGCGTGTCATCCTTATATAGCCAGACCATGTTTATCGGACCAGATTTGATACTGACAATTCAAACGACTTGGGCAAGTCCGTTTGGGAATGGCCATTCTCTTACCAGCTATCAAATCTCCGATTGGCCTAGAGATATTACCTCCGTTAAACGGCAGGGACAAATCCCATCTTGTTCCATCACTATGAACTACACAATTCATAATACACCCAACCAAGGTCCGTATAGCTCCCAGTTACGAAACAGCGTTAGACAATGATCAAAGCGTATTACTCCATGTGCAGCCACATGCATGCGAACTCAGGTCTAAGGACTATACTCTATAGTCGTATATGAGAACCTCTTATGACACAGATATTAATATCTTGTAGAGTTCTCATCAGCGGGCCATGTCCGGTCATATGTTCCCCTACATATACCTATGTGTCGACTTTGATGCCGCGCATCTATGACCCCTCGAAACTTGGTCATAAGTCTCAACACAATCTAGTCTCAAGTGGTTGTTGGTGTTCCAATTCAACAACCTTCGACTATGGACACTATGATTTATGTCACTTCGTTAAATATGGGGTTTCAGGATCAAGTCAACTCATGTACTTCGATGACCCATATATAATGACATGAATCATTTTGGAACGATTATTTTATATCACAGTTAAAAATAATCCAGAAATCATAGATTTCATAAACATAAAATATTATGTTTACATGAACCTTTCAAAACAACTAAGTAAAGCCCTTTACAAACTCCCACTGAAATTAAGACTACATCTTAGTTTCATTCATCCTACAGCTACAGTCCGCGACTCATGCTTAGGCCTAAGGAGTGGCTTTGTTAATAGATTAGCAACGTTCTCATTCGATGAAACTTGCTTATCTACTTAACACCTCTGTCATTTATCTCACGGAATAGGTTATACCTACCCTCAAGGTGTTTGGACCTCTGATGTGCAGCTAGTCTCAACTACGCTGGGAATCACATCAAGTTCAGTGATGAACTTTACTTTCCAAACAACCTCTTTCGCCGCTTTACAGGCTGCGAAATGTTCAGCTTAATTCATGGAGTCAGCAACAGTGCCTTGCACCGCCAGACAGACACAAGATATAGCCGGACTGTGACCAGGAATTATCTTTGTCTATTGGAAACTTGCCTTTCAGACTCTATCGACTTGTAGCACCTCACTTTCTCCGTAAACCAAGAACTTATCCTTAGTATTCCTCAGATACTTTAGGATATTCTTTACGGCAATCCAGTGATTCTTTGCTGGATTTGACTGGTCTTTACTTGTCTTGCTTAACATTAAAGCAACATCAAAACAAGTACGTGTCATGGCATACATGATAGATCCAATTGCCGACGCATATGGAATCCTATCCATGCATTCAAGCTCAGCAGATATCGTAGGATACTGTTTCTTGCTTAACGTATTGTCATGTGACTTTGGCATAAAACCCTTCTTGGATTGCTGATTAGGTGTAGGACTTTGTCAATTTAAGAATCCTGACTTTGTCCTACCAGCTCTTTTGGATCTCTATCTTTAGATCCAAAATCCAAGAACTTCGTGGCTTTACCCATGTCAATTACAAAACCAACTCCCAAGCCAGTCCTTTACCGACTGCAGTATTGAGACGTTATTTCCGAGAATCAGTATGTCATCGACATACATTATGAGAAATGCAATGTCGCTCCCACTAATCTATTAGTAAACGCACAGTTCCGCTTCGTTCCTGTTCAAGTCAAAACCTTGACTACTTCAACAGAACGAAGATTCCAACTCCGATATGTTTGCTTCCATCCATGAATGGATCAATGAAGCTAACTTACACATAGTGTAATTTTCGGAGTCCGGGCTTACTTTCGCTTCTTTGAATTTCGCAGGTTCGTCGCTTTCAATGATCATCAGATCATGCGAACTTTCAATGATCATCAGGTTCAACTAATGACGAGAAATCACTCTCGGATTAGTAACTGATTCATTCAGATCTGCGAACTTCAGGCTTTACAGGTGTAGATTCTACAGAAATCTGTAAATCCATCCGCTGCTCTCCCTCAACAGGTTGAGCAGCCTCCTGTATTTCTCGAATTTCTTCGAGTTACGCTTTTACTCCCACTGTTCTTCTTGGAAAGTGACTTCCCCTCTTAGAAAACAGAATGGACGTAGAAAGTAACAAGCCTTGGTTTCCCTAGGACAACCAGCGAAGTAGCACAACTACAAATACTCAATAAAGACGAATTTGGATCATTTCCAATCCACATTTATGTGGTGTCTTTCAACTGATATTAGTGGAACTATTTCAGCGTAAACTTAGATATTACTAGAGCGTTATTCTTAAAGAATATCATGGAAGATTCGTGTGACTCATCTTTAATCATTTCTAATAAGATCTGATTCTTACTCACAGAAACACCTCCAGGTTTTTCAGGAGAAATGAGCTGTGAAACGACTTCACACTCATTCAGATGATCACACTATCAATGACTTAAGTATTCTCACTCTTGATCTAATCCAGAGTCTCAATACTTCTGTCACTTTGATTCTATACCTCACTCTGGAACTCCTTCGACCATGTCAAAGAATTCCGACTTGTGTCTCATCAAATGAACACAGTCACACTCACTGAAGTAATCAGTAGAGACAATGAAGTACAGGAAATTTTCTCTGGCATTACTGCTCATCGGACCACATACATGAGTATGTTCAAACTCCGATAAGCCTTTGGGCCTTTCTCTAGCTCGGCTAAGATGGGCCCTTTGTCTTTTGGTCCAGTAAGCAGAATTCAAGTCTCATAAGATATCCATTCAAATGAGCCCAAAAGTCCATAACTATGGGGTTTCTGAACCCAATTTACTCTATTTGACCAAAACATTTATGCCAAGAAAAATCAGGTTTAATTCATCAGATTTAAACCAATTTGGTATTTATGTTACTTTTAGGCACTCTTTGGTTTAAGATATAAAACCCATTCCTTGAATAGGGTGCTACAATTAACATTTCATTAAGATCAAAAGAACAAAACTTGTCTTTATCAAAATGAAAACATTCAAATTCTTCACAAGAAAATGAAAAACAACTCTGCTTAAAGCAGGTACATTGTAGCAATTACTTAATAAAACCAAGCCTCAAAGGCATCTACAAGTGAAAACCCTACGGCTGAGGCAGCATCCCAAGCTCCTTCCAGACACGCAGTTCCACTTGCCCTTCCTTCAACGTTCTACTGTTGCTCAGGCTCTGCATATTATAACAAATATCAGTGCCACAACCAGTATCCAATACCTATAAGGTATAACTTGAAGTAATAACATGAATACCTGAGGGAGTTGTCTCATACATCAACTTCAACTCCTCATAATCTTCCATGAATTTAATGCAATCTCTCTTCCAATGCCCAGTCTCTTTACAGTAGCAGCACTTACCAACGTAAGAGGTATCTGATTCGGGCTCAGAAGACACACGCTTGCCATGATTCAAAATCAGGACAACTTTGTCTTCACCCTTGTCAGCATTAGGTTTAGTAAACCTACCCTTCTCATTCATGAGATTGTACAGGGTACTCTTCACGTTTGGCTCAACTGTCTTGAGCATATCATGCAGTTCAGTCAACGTCTTCGTTAAGCCTTTCTTGATATAGTTCCTTACGAACTTATCATAGCTTGACGGCAGTGACTGCAGAATGATCTCAGTTGCCAATTCCTGGCTAACTGGATAATCCAGTTTCCTCAGGTTATCAATGTAACCCATCATTTTACTGATATGAGGACTTACTGGATGATCCATCGGTAGCTTGCAGCTAGTGAGAGATTTAACCAACTGGTATCTCTCCACTCTTACCTGCTCCTGAAATTTCAATTTCAGGCTGCTGATCATCTCTATTGGCGACTCCATGTTCTCATATTGCTTCCGCAAATCTGAGTCCATGGTAGCCAATATCAGACCACGCACATCTACCGCATCATTATAATGCTTATTCCAAGCATTATATACTGCATGACTGGCTTTGGATCCGATCCTCTCGGGGAGAGCTTTCTCAAGGACATAGTCCTTTCTCTCATGCCTGAGAACCAGCCTCAGGTTCCGCGACCAAGTCAAGAAATTTGATCCGTTCAGTTTGTCCATCTCAAGGACATACCGGATCGAGAAAGTGTTTTGATTGTTTGTGCTTGTCATAGCTGAAATTTAGAGATAAATTGAGTTTTAGTTATTAAGTTCATAAAAGAGCAATCTTAACAACTTATAAGAAAACTCGCATTGTATTCAAAATTTCTTTGTTTAACCTCATAAGAATACAATGATTCCGAGACCCATGTTTAGCTAAATCCAAAGTGGGCCACTGGCCGTCACCCAGAATTAGCTTTACTTGGTAAGCATACACACAGCTAGTTATAACCAATAACTCTCGGTTGTGAATTGGACCCGAGGCCCAAATTCACCAGATGTCTCAAGGCCCGGGACTCCCGATGGCCCAGTCAAGGAAACCAATCTCTTACAGCCAAATAATCACTAAAGTCTGGGACTCCCAATGAAATTAGTGACTATATACTACTTTACTTATGCGAAAACAGACACCTCACACTGTAAGCCATATCTGTAATCAAATAAGCGTTAAGTAGCTGACAAGACTGGAAAGACATCCAAGCTTGATATTGTTTTTGAGGATTTTAAGTT
Source organism: Orychophragmus violaceus (assembly GCA_030180135.1). Classification (NCBI taxonomy): domain Eukaryota; kingdom Viridiplantae; phylum Streptophyta; class Magnoliopsida; order Brassicales; family Brassicaceae; genus Orychophragmus; species Orychophragmus violaceus. The sequence continues at coordinate 98,901,497 of CM058239.1, read as the reverse complement.
TTATTTCCAAAAATAGAAGATTACTATTTTGGGAAACTTTCTTATTTTAGAAACTTTCTAAATTTAGTAACTTACCAAAAATAGAAATTTCTAATTTAAATATTTCATTAAATATTTTGGGTTGGGTCACAAATTATAGGCCCAATTCTTGGCCCAAGACCATAGAATTCCAGCTGGCCCAATAATTTGACATAACCGATCCGGTTTATTAATTCTGGTCCAAGACCAAATTAACTATCAAAACCATCGGTTATTTACTAAACCAGACCAGCTCTAAATTATTTGGTCCAACCAAATCAAACTTAGACCAGCCTTCGGTTTAGGTTAAAATTCAATTTTATGAATTTAAATCCGGTTTAACCAGAAATTAAATAATACCATGTATTAAATAATTTCCAGCAAACCGCGATTTTGGGGTTAAGGCTTAAACCACAATTAATTAAATAATTAAATATTCAACAAACACAAAATCGTTTGTTAATATTCTAATTACACAATATACAAAATCCTCATTAAAGCAATCTCAATATATTTTGTCAACACCACACGATTTTGTTGAACCAACAAAATCACACGATTTTGTTCTTTCATTAACTAAGTCAACAAAGTCCTCATTGATTCATGCCATCAACATAATGATTTTGACTTTAACAATACAACTCATCACATTATTAATAATCAACAATCGCAACATACAAATTCGATTGGTGAATGATTATAAGCAAGGTCAAATCACGATTCCATCATCGAATCATACAAACACAAGAAGACAAAATAACTATTTTGGCATCTTATGAAACCCTAACTTGCGATTTCTTGTTATTATTAATGAACAAAGTCATAAACATCACGATTAGGGTTTATTTAGCTTTAATCAATTTTCATTCCTTAATTGATTCAAAAACCAATAAACATTCATAAGATCCAGATTCACAAGAAACCTAAAACCTGGCTCTGATACCACTGAAGGATTATGGTATTTTTCAAGGTTCAATTCCCAAATTACAACCTAACACATAATCTTAAATAGATCTAGGTTCTTGCAAAACGAATCATAAACCAAACCTGATCATTACCTTTCAGATTGCAGCGGATGATGGATGGTAATGATGAGATCAGCTAGAACAGATGGTAACACCTATTCCTCCTTGAGTATCCACACTCTTACAAGCAAGGGACGGCTGCTAGACCAAAGAGATGGATCAGATCAGAGAGAGAGGTTAGAGAGACAAAGAGACTCGCGGCCACCAAAGGAAAAATCGCTAAGGATCGCTGATACCTTAGGGTTTTCGAATCCTTATTTACTCTCTAATGGGCCCAAGTCTAATGACTAATGGCTCATTTGTTATTTGGGCCCAAGACACAAATCAGACAAAAGCCTGCATTTTGTCTGGCCCAATTCTCTGATCCAATACAGTAAATGCCATTGCATCTTACCGTATTAGTTCCATTTAACTTTCCCGTTAGCTATGGTGTGTGACCCTTCGGGATCATACAATACTGGTAATAAGTCCTAAACTTATAGATCAAGAGCGGACTCTAGCAAGCCATCATGATCACCCAGTATTTATGACTTATGTCTGATCTCGACACTTATCATACTTTCTAGAGATAGTACGGTAGATTTCAGGACATTCCCAACAGATTCTTGCAGCAATGGACACTTCCTAGGCAAGGGAGTTGATGAGGCTATGGAATTGATTGAAAACCTTGCTACAAGTGATGGGAATTACAATGAAGACTATGAGCGGACTAGTAGAGGATCATCTTCTACGGATGAGAAGTACGAGAAGGAAATCAAGTCTCTAAATGACAAGATAGACAAGATGATCATCTCTAGTCAGAAGCAAATCAGCTTTGTAGGCAACTACGAAGATTCTCAGCCCGTCCTCTATAGTCTTGAAGGTGATATGACCCAAGAAGAGATCAATTTCATTGCTGGCCAAGGAGCTTTCAACAGGGGTTTCAACCCAAACTATAGGAATCACCCCAACTTCTCTTACAGAAACCCCAATGTTGCCAACCCACAAGATCAAGTTTATCCCCAAGCTCAACCCCAAGGACAAGCTCCACAACAAGGGCAACAAGGCTTTCCACAAGCTCAACAACAAAAGCCATTTGTCCCTTACACCAACCAACAAGGGTTTGTCTCTCAGCTTCAACCTCAAGCACAACAGGGTTATGTTCCAAAGCCACAATACCCTCCACCCGGTTTTGGGCAACAACAGCCACAAGCTTCTTCCTCTTCGGGTTTGGATAATGAGTTAAGGGGAATGATGCAACAACTAATCCAAGGACAAGCAAGTGGGGCTTTGGAAGTGAAGAACTTAAAGAATGAGCTGCAACATTTGACTTCTCGCTTGATCAATGTTGAAAACACGAACGCTTCCACTTCTAGACCTACTGGTACATTGCCCGGAAACCCGGAGAAGAACCCGAAAGATTACTGCAATGCAATCTTCTCTACTGTTGATCATGAGAAACCAGACCATGAGAGAGAGGTTGATGAACTTGAAGCACTTCTCTATGGTTATGCACTCCCTCCGGCTGCACTTGTCCCTCTCAAGGAGATGAAAGCCACTGTAGTTAAGCCTTCCTATGCTGCACCAGCTAAGGTGATGAGTGCTACTGATTCTTTTGCTGAAGATATTGTGCCTACTGTCCAAACAACACCAAAAGTGCTTCCCAAGCTCGGCAATCCGGGTAAATTTACCATCAGTTGTACTTTGGGCGACTTGGAGATTAATGATGCATTGTGTGACTCCAGCTCTACTGTGAGTGTGATATCTCTTGACATGGTGGAAAGTCTTGGGATCAAGAGCATGGAAAGATACCCATCTTCTATGACATTTGGAGACTCTTACTCAAAAACTCCAATGGGAATGATCAATGACTATCCACTGAAAATTGGTGAGTGCACAATCCCAACTGACTTTATTGTCATGAAGATGAAGAAGAGTACCCAACTACCTCTCTTACTTGGTACCTCCTTCCTCCATACCACTGGAGCTTGTATGGACTTCAAAAAGCAACGTGCTGTGCTGAATAATGTTGACAACAAGGTCTACTATCCTTTGAGGAGCACATCTCTCCACACTTGTGGTGCCATTCTCTCTCCCAATGAGGCTGATGTGTTAGAGGAAGCAAGGCTATTTGCAAATGTTGGTAAGGAAGTTTGGCCTAAACCCACTACCTATGGATCATTGACTGAGCACATGGGACGTGCTCAAAAGAAGAGGGTGGATAGAGCTATTGGAATTCCTTCTACACCCATAAGGACTGAGTATGTTGGGTCCAAATCTTCAATGAAGCTGACCACCAAGGAGGATAAAGGACCAAGGGAGAAGGTTGTGGATATGGTGACAAAGAGGGCTCCAAAAATGGCAAAAGTTGGGAAGGATAAGGCTGTCAACAATCCTCCAAGGACTCAGGAGTTTGAAAAGGAGATAATGGATGGTGAGAGTCTACAATCCTTGTTTGATGGGCATAATGGAAATACCCCAAACAATGGACTAGACGGAGTTAAGAGAGCTCGAAAAGGATATAAGGATAAGATGGAAGCTCTAATAGCTGTCGACACTCCTACTTCTCTCAACCATCTCAGCTTGCATCCATTGGGTTTGAAGGGTGACTACATTGAGTACAAGGTCAAGACCAAGGGAAAGTCTAGGCCATTTGCAAGTGCTAAAGCTTCAATCAATCCAAGGTTTCAAGGTGACTCAGTCAATCTCAGTGAGCTGACTTCTCAGGTCCTGACCATCACTCTCGAGGGCAGGACTCACTCTTCAACCGCCTAAAAAACCGGTTTGAACAGTCGAGCTTACCGACTTTAAACAAAAGCGCACTTGGGAGACATTCCCATGTTTATCCTTGTAAATATTCTTTTATCTTGTCATTTGTGATGTTTTACTTGAGTGTTCTCAGGTCTTTAGGTTCTTCATGAGTCAAGAGCTGGCAAAAGTTACGGTTGGAGAGGTTTTGGGCGAAATTGACAGTGACCGCTGGGCGACGCTGCTTTGACCGAGCAAGTCCATCTCCCGAGTCTCCCACCTTTTGAGGTACTTACTCCGCACCTTTTTGTACATACTTGCATTTAGTTTTCCGTTTTTCTTTCTTTTGAGTCTCTTTCTCAAGTTTGCTTTCACACCGAGACGGTGTGAAGTAAGTTTGGGGGAGAGACTAGTTGCTGATCTTGTGTTCTTTGCTCTTATTTTTCCTTTTTGTTTCTTGAGTCTCATGCATCTAAGGCATAGAAAAAACAAAAAAATTGAAAAATTTCAAAAATTTTCACAAAAAAAAAGCATATAGGATCGAGTCTAGTTAGTAGTATAGGATGCATGCATTGGGAACAATGATTGGTTTTCCTTGTAAGGTTCAATTGGGTCAAACTCGTTTCACATGCTAGCTTTAGGCTAGATAGACCACACTAAAGTTGTAACTCGAGAATTGCATTGAAAGCTAGAACGAACCATGCTTGGACAGCTTGCTTTGAAACTTGATTTGATTCCGAAACTTGTTGTGATTTGAAGCTAGCTCCACCTAAGTGAGAACCATAATTGAATCATCTAATTATCCTTGTTCTTGCTTTGTGTGATAACTCATGGGTACCATAGAATATTTGAGCAAGCTTATCCTTTCTACCCCTCTCTACTTGCTCTAATAGATTTCCACACCTTTCACCGCCCTTATTTCAAGCCCCAAACACTATCTTGAGTGGTAGGCCTATTTGGAACAAGCTAGGTAAAAAGTGTTGAGTATGAGGCGACTAGGAGAAAATTTCCATTTTAGATGCAAGCTCTTCGCTTTTAGCTTTGCAATAGGTTAGAGTTTAAGTTTGGGGGTTTCTTGGGAAATTTGGGAATGAGAAAAGAGGGTAAAAAGAAAAGGAAGAAGTGGTTGAATGGGATCAAAAGTTTATTGGTAACACAAAAGTTTTAAAGCTCTTATGTGTTTTGAAAAAGAAAGTGTCTCAAGTTTTATAATGAAAAGAAGCCAATGTGCTCACCAAAAAGAAAGTTTGTGAAAGAAGAGACTAAAGAAAAGAAAGAAGAGTTTTGAGCTAAGTTGAAAAGAATGAAGTTACCAATGTTTTCAAAGTGTTTTGAGTGATCCTTTGGGGGTTCTTGGGAAGTTATGCATTGTGAAAGAAGGAAAAGGCAACAAAAGCCTTGAAAAAGGGTAGAACTCATTTAGGAGGGTTTAGATTAGGAGTTGAAGTTCTTGGGGCATGGGTAGATGGGAATCTATCCTAGTATGCACCAATTGCCTCTAACTCTTAGCATTTTACTATAGCTTGTTCACATTTCCTCCGAGAGAACCTAAATGATTATGGAGTAGCCTTTCTTTCAGTTGAGACCATCTTTGTCTCAAGTCCTTGACCCTTAAACCAAATGAGTTTGATCACTTTGCTTTGAATAAGGATTCACTTGAAAAATCTAATGAATGTCAAGGAGCTAGTGGATTTGAATGCTTGTGTAGGTTGAAGGTTAAGCTAGAAGTTTTGTTTTGATAAGTATGGCTATATCCTTGGAGTAAGCTTTTCTCGGTTGCACTTTTGTTGTATAGATTTGAAACTTGTTGAAGCTTGATTGAACCTTTGGATATGAGTTCCCACCTTCAAACCTTTCTCCCAACTTCTTTGAATGTCTTATGCTTGCTTGTGGACAAGCAAGATTCAAGTTTGGGGGAATTGATATGTCTATATTTTCATGCATTTAGGATAGTGTTTGTTCTTGATTTATCTTCTTTTCTCTTCATTCTTCCTTCCTTTGTTGTTTCTTTGTGTTGCATTTAGAGTTTAGGCATCTAGGACTAGGAGTTTGTGTTTTGGTTTGTTTTGGTGTGTTCTAGGTTGGTTTTTAGGTGCAAAAGGAGTTGTTGTGGAAGTTTGGAGCATTAGGAGCATTTGGAGATGATGAGGTGTGGAAGAGTACAAGGACGGGTCGAAGAGGAGCTTGTCGCGGTTTGCATCGCGGTTGGTGACAAACCGCAAGCAAGGAGAGATTCAAAACGTGATGCGTCGCGGTCTGAGTTGCGGACGAGAACTGGACCGCGAGGGATGGCCGAACCCAGACGCAACGGATCGCGGTCACTCCCGCGGTTGTAGCGCAAACCGCGAGCACCGTTTCTAATCGGACCGCGTTATCTCGCGGTTTACACCGCGGTTTAGGCCAAACCGCGAGCTGCCCAGACTTTGTTGACCTGCGAGCTTTGACCAGTTTTTACCCATTGGATCCGGGTCAACACCCGGTTTGTCCCGGGTTGACCCGGTTTCGAAACACTGTTCATTTATAAGCCAAAAACCCTCATTTTTGGGATAAAAAGCTTGTTTTTGTTCTAAGTACTTTGTAAGACAAAAGTTTGATCTTTTCTTAATCTAAGACTTGTTTTGTTTTGATTCTTCATCTCTTCTCTTTAATCATTCACAAATCATCATGCTTAACATCTTTCTCATGGATTTTGTTGGGCTAAGCATGATTTGTGAGTAGTCTCATTCAAGGATTATGGGTTAGGTAGATTAGGGCTATTTAGAGTGAATCAAGGATGTTTAAGGCTTATTTATGATTGTTCTCACCCTTCTAGATGTTCTTATTGCTAGGTTATCCATGATCAAGTTAATCTAGATCCTTAGGCTTTTATTGCCCACCAAGTGTTTGATGAAATGCAAGCTATGATCTATTAGGGGATTTTCATATTCTAGCTCATGGGAATGAATGTTTAGAATGATTATTAGCTTATGGAACTTGATTGTTAATGCTTGCCTTGTCTAATTTCACAAATGAGAATTTGATCTTGAAATCTGATTAGGGAAAGTGATTAGTACCAAGAAATTGGATTAGTCAATTGTTATTGTTCCTTGCTTGGGATTTGCTTCTTGATTGATTGTTTAGACATCCTTGTTAGCTCTAGATAGTCTTAGTCATTGACCTTAGCCCATAAGCCTTGTCTTTTACATTGATTTATCCTTGTCTCTTACCTTAATTAGTGATTGCTTGCTTGTTTAGTTTGCTTTGTTATTGTTAATTGTGCTTAGAACTATTAGGATCTCAATTTGAACTTGTATTATTTGGCTTTTAAGGTTAGGTGCATTCAATTGGTCATTATCCATTCTCAAAAAGGTTCGATACCTCTTACTACGCGATAAGTAAGAGGAATTGATACCTCGGGGATTAGTAAAATTCATGTTATCAGTTGTTACCTGCACAACTCTGGACCTCCTGGAAGCTTGTATGCATTAATCTGGCTAAACTGCATTCTCTGGGAATCGAACCCCAGACCTGGTGTAGAAGCCTTTAAACCCTTGACCATTGGGCCAAGGGGCTTCCACTTATTAGATATCTTTATATCAATGGCAAGTGATTCTAAATTTTTATTGATTCTCAAAATGGTTAATTACTAGATTAACTTTAATGAAATTAGGTTTTTACTTTGTTAATCTTACTTTAAATTTTTATTTATTTATTATATTGATTTAAATAATTTATTTTTATTACATTTAGTAGATAAACATAATCTCAGTAATAAATTTTAAAATAAAATATTAGATAATTTCTATAATATTGTTTTTTTGATTTTAAGATATTACTATATATTTTGTTATACATAAAATAATTTTATATCATGAATTCTATAATTATCACTAATATTAAATTTGAAAAATATAAAATAAATTAATTTCTAATACAAAGATTAAATGAAAAATCTAAATATTAATATTAAAATTTTATTACATTTAATTTTTATTACATTTAATGGATATACATAATTCGGTAATATTTTTTTTTAAAAAATATTAAGATAATTTCTATAATATATTTACTATTTTATTTTAAAATATTACTATTTAATTTTGTTATAGATAAAATAATTTTATATCATGAATTGATCATGAATACTAAATTTTAAAAGTATAAGGTAAATTGTTTTTTATGTAAAGCTTACATAAAAATTTAAATATTAATATTACTAGTTTACTGTAAAAGTATAAAGTGGTTTTATACTATGGTTTTGATTTCCCACAAGTTGGAAACCATATTAAATTTTGGGTGATACAAAGGATTAACCAATTGGCCAATCAATTCCGGTCTTTCTTGTTGATACCTTTCATCGATTTTTGGGGCATTAACTCATTGGATATAAAGACTTTGATATATAGTAGTATAAGATAAAATAGAAATTTTTAAAGAATGGATAAGTAGAAAACAAGTATATATATGACTTGTAGAGGGCAATGAGGACAAAAAAAAAATCAACGACGGAAGAAGAAGGTAACTTGTGTGAGAACACTTTCTCATCAATATAAACTAGTATGATTCGTTCACACCATGTGCGAACACATACATTACTACAATCCAAATTTTCTAAAATAAAGTATCATTTATTTTAACAATAAATATTATTATAACAAAATCTATATCAGATTATTTACAATAAAATATAAGTATAAACAACTTCTTATTAAAACATTTTTCTTTACATTATAACTCACAAATTTTCTATAAATAAAAAATCAACAATTTTATTTAACAATAATAAAATTTTAACAAAGTCTATATCACACTTTTTAATTAAATATAGATATAAAAATTATTATACTTTATCTTTTATTAAAATATTTTATAGTTTATTCTAAAATAAATTATTTATAACAATCATATTTATTAATATTTAAAAATCTTCATAAATATTTTCATCTTTATCATCTTACTTTTATTTTTTTATTCAAAGTTATATATATCTCATAAATAAAATTAAAAATAAAATATAATTATGTATGTATATATATATTATAATTTTTTATTTAAAGGATTTATCGTTTATATTTATCTAAATTTAAAATTCATATAATTAATACGAATTTACTATATAAATTTTTATTATCCACAATAGTCATAGTTATCAATATTAAAAACTCATAATTCAAAAATATTTTTTTGTATTTATCATCTTATCTTTTTATTATCCGGATGATTTATATCTCTAAAATAAAATAAAAACTAAATTTAAAATTAATATAATAAATAATAAAATTATAAATATAAACTAAGGTTAACATAGTAAAAATTGTAATTTCATTAATGGTAATTTAGTAATCAACAATTTTGAAAGTGAATATAAGGTCAAAATCACTTCTCAATTAATATAAAGATTTTGACTGATTTAGACCTCCTGTGATATAAATAACAGATTTATTTTATTTTTTTGATAAAATAACAGATTTTTTTTTGTCGACAAAAAATAACAGATTTATTCTTCAATAACTAGTAAAACTCTATTTCGGAAGGTACCAGTCTACCATTACAATTACCTTTTTCATGTTGTATACTGATTTTGTAATTTCAGTTTGATATATAAACTTTTCGTGGAAAAGTATTTATAACACATCTCGAAAGTCACAAACAGTTTCATTGCCGTCAGAACATTAAGGAAAGAAAAAAACATTGGTTGGTTTGACGAAAAGAATCCTTGGTTCCGTACTACTTCTGCCATCTTTAAAAATAAATAAGTAATAAAAAATTAATTTGTGAAAAAAAGCAACCAAAACCAAAGTGCATGTAAAGGATTTGGTCTGCCATTTACGAAAATGGCGAAATATTCTTGTCTTCATATTGAAGAATATAATCTCTTTTTTTTATAGATAGTTTTTCACATACTAAGAACAAAAAAGAGTTAAACAACTTGGTCGAAGATAGTCGACAGATTTGTAGTCTTTATTGGTGGTTAGAAAATTCTATCTAAAAATAAAATAATTCAATACTTATTTTTCTTTGTCACCAAATTTGCGTACGAATATATTAATACATGAAGTTATTTTCTTGGTAACTGTGTTAGGCGATTTTTGGCGATTTTTAGGTTTTCTGAGATTTCTTACCTTCGGCCTCCTCCGTCGGAGGTGTTTTAGTCGTCTCAGCTTCTCTTTCGCTCTTCTCGGTGTTTGGGATGAGGTTGAACCCGGATTCCAGTGTACCGCCAGCTCCACCTGTATCTATGAAGTCTTCAGCCTCAGCTCAGTTCGATTTCGAATCTCCTCAGAATAGGGAGCTTAAATCCTCAGTTCCGGCAGCTATCCCCTCCTCAAATGCGCCATCTTATGCTGATCGATTTAAAGCATCTCTAAGAAATCTTCGCAAAATCTCTTCTCCGACCATGTTAGAAGATGGTATTCCGGTGGTCCAAGCTCCGGCCTCGGTGTTGTTGGAAACGGCAACGCAGTGGAAGGATCATATTGTCGCACAATTTCACGGTTTGGTCCCTCCTCCAGTGCTTGGGAGAAATATGGGGATATTACTATCCGTAAGGTTTCAAATACATCATGCATCATCTTCGTCCCGTTCGTAGCTACTAGAGAATGGGTTCTTCAGGTTGGCTACTGGCAAGCTGGGAATTGCGCTTTCTCCGTCTTCCCTTGGTCGCCTGAAGGTTCTTTGGAAATGCCAGAATTGAAGACTGCTCCGACTTGGGCAATACTGAAGAATGTGCCTCCGCAACTATACTCTCTCGATGGGATTAGCATTATCGCTAGTGAAATTGGCGAACCGCTACACACCGAGAAATCACGGTTGGATCCTTTCCATTTCGGGGACACCAAAGTTAAGGTGGAGATAAACCTGGATGCAGCACCTCCAGAATTGATTGTTGTTCGAGACTCTATCGGGAATTCAGTCAAAGTGAGAGTCGAATATCCTCGACTGCCTCCTAAGTGCTGCAACTGTGAAAGGTTTGGCCACTTTTTAAACCGATGTCCTAAGCCTCTGATGAAGAAGAATAAAGGCAAGGAAAAGGTGAACCAAGTGAATATTGCTTCAGCCTACACAGACATTCCTTTGGCTGAGCAAAATACGGAAGTTAAAGCTCAAGTAATGAGTAGTGTGACTAGTGAGGTCAATGTTGAGGCTGCTACTCTAGGTTCGGAAGTGGCAATGAAGGATGAGCCAAGGATACTACTTAGATCTCGCCCCATGCCTAAAAAATCTACCTCCTCCGATGGTAAGGAACCATTCTATTGAAGGTCAATCTGATGTTGTAAAGGATGGAGAGTTGCATCAGGAAGAGTCCTCGTTGGGAAAAGAACTACTCGAGAATTCCCCAGCGGTTGATTTGGATGCGACCAAGGAGAAAGGTCTGGTAGAAGTAATCTTAAAGAAAGCAATTGAAGGCGGCAAGGCTGCTTAAGGAAGGGAATCTCAGTTACCAGGTGTGTTAGCTCACTCGGATTCAGGGGACGGATTTATGCTTTCGAAAGCAGCGAAAAAGAGGGAAAAAGAAGCAGAAGAAGGCGTTAAACATGTTGGGAATGTCCTGAAATCTACCGTACTATCTCTAGAAAGTATGATAAGTGTCGAGATCAGACATAAGTCATAAATACTGGGTGATCATGATGACTTGCTAGAGCCCGCTCATGATCTATAAGTTTAGGACTTATTACCAGTATTGTATGATCCCAAAGGGTCACACACCATAGCTAACGGGAAAGTTAAAATGGAATTAATACAGTAAGATGCAAGGCATTTACTGTATTTGTACAGAGAATTGGGCCAGACAAAAGACAGTCTTTTGTCTGATTTGGGCCTTGGGCCCAAAAGCCTAATGAGCCATTAGTTTAATTACTTGGGCCCATATAAGAAAGAGGAGAGGCGCAGGAAGCCCTAATGCTTCTAGCTCTGCGATTTTAGCCTGAGCCGTCTTCCTCTCTCTCTGTTGATTCCAGCTTGGTCTAGTAGCCTGATCCAGTAGCTTGTAAGAGTGTGGATACCTAGGAGGAGCCGGTTTCTATCAGCTCTTGCAGATCTCTTCATTCCTTTGATCAATCCGCTGCAGTCACAAGGTAATGAATCTGATCTGTTTATGATTCAACTGCAAATCACCTAGATCCTAGTTTATTATGTGCTAGGATGTAACCTGACAATTACACAATGAACCCACATAATCCTTCAGTGGTATCAGAGCCTAGGTCGTTAGGTTTTTGCTTTTTGGATCATACTAGGTTGTTTGTTAGTTTGATGAATCGATTTTAATGAGTAAAATTGATTGAAACTTGGAAAACCTAGAAATAAGAAAAGCGATTGTTAATTATTGTCAATCGATTTGTTAAATCGATTTGAATGTATGATTAAAGTTGATATCGTTTATTGAATGAATCGTTATCAAAAACAATCATGCTATTGAAATCACGATCGCTTGTTGTCATAGTGTGAATCGTAATATGACTTTGCTTTGTAATCATAAGACAATCGCTTATTGACTTTGTTGTATAATAATTAATCGATTATTGAATTAAGTCATACGATTTGGAGTCAAAATCGTGTTTGTCCTTTAGTGAATTTCATAATCGTGTTCGCTTGTTGACTTTGTTAATATAAGGTTTGTTTAAGTGAATGATCGATTTTGTTTTGGAAAAAGTCAAAAGCAATTATCAAATTTCGATCGCATGATTATTTAAGTGATTGCATCATACGATTTGTAAAAGATCTGATTTTGTCTTCAAGCTAAAAGACAAAATCTTTCAAAGCTTTGAATAATTATGGTTTAAGCGGTTAACCCAAATCGCAGTTTGCTGGAAATTATTTAATACAATTGGTATTATTTAATTTCTGGTTAAACCGGATTTAAATTCAAAAATTGAATTTTAACCTAAACCGAAGGCTGGTCTAAGTTTCATTTGGTTGGACCAAATAATTTAGAGCTGGTCTGGTTTAGTAAATAACCAGCTGGATTTAGTAGTTAATTTGGTCTCGGACCAGAATTAATGAACCGACTCGGTTATGTCAAATTATTGGGCCAATTGGAATTCTGTGGTCTTGGGCCAAGAATTGGGCCTATAATTTGTGACCCAACCGAAAACTTTAATAAAATATTAAATTAGAAATTTCTATTTTTAGTATGTTTCTAAATTTAGAAAGTTTCTAAAATAAGTAAGTTTCCCAAAATAGTAATCTTCTATTTTTGGAAAGAAAACCTAAAATTCTCAAAACCAATATCAAGCTTGGATGTCTTGCCCAATCTTGTCAACTACTTAACGCTTATTCAATTACAGATATGGCTTACAGTGTGAGGTGTCTGTTTTTGCGTAAGTAAAGTAGTATATAGTCACTAATTTCATTGGGAGTCCCAGACTTTAGTGATTATTTGGCTGTAAGAGATTGGTTTCCTTGACTGGGCCATCGGGAGTCCCGGGCCTTGAGACATCTGGTGAATTGGGCCTTGGGCCCAATCCACGTTATATGGATATAACTAGCTGTGTGTATGCTTACCAAGTAAAGCTAATTCTGGGTGACGGCCAGTGGCCCACTTTGGTTTTAGTCGAACATGGGTCTCGGAATCATTGCATTCTTATGAGGTTAAACAAAGAAATTTTGAATGCAATGCGAGTTTTCTTATAAGTTATTAAGATTACTCTTTTATGAACTAAATAACTAAAACTCTATTTATCTCTAAATTTCAGTTATGACTAGCACAAACAATCAAAACACTTTCTCGATCCGGTCTGTCCTTGAAATGGACAAACTGAACGGATCAAATTTCTTGACTTGGTCGCGGAACCTGAGGCTAGTCCTCAGGCAGGAGAGAAAGGACTATGTCCTTGAGAGAGCTCTCCCCGTGAGGATCGGGTCCAATGCCTCTCATGCAGTATATGATGCTTGGAATAAGCATTATAATGATGCGGTAGATGTGCGTGGTCTGATATTGGCTACCATGGACTCAGATTTGCTGAAGCAATATGAGAACATGGAGTCGCCAATAGAGATGATCAGCAGCCTGAAATTGAAATTTCAGGAGCAGGTAAGAGTGGAGAGATACCAGTTGGTTAAGTCTCTCACTAGCTGCAAGCTACCAAATGATCATCCAGTGAGTCCTCATGTCAGTAAAATGATGGGTTACATTGATAACCTGAGGAAACTGGATTATCCAGTTAGCCAAGAATTGGCAACTGAGATCATTCAGCAGTCACTGCCGTCAAGCTATGATAAGTTCAGAAGGAACTATATCAAGAAAGGCTTAACGAAGACGCTGACTGAACTGCATGATATGCTCAAGACAGTTGAGCCAAACGTGAAGAGTACCCTGTATAATCTCATAATGGAGAAGGGTAGGTTTACTAAACCTAGTGCTGACAAGGGTGAAGACAAAGTTGTCCAGATTTTGAATCATGGCAAGCCTGTGTCTTCTGAGCCCGAGTCAGATACATCTTACGTTGGTAAGTGCTGCTACTGTAAAGAGGTTGGGCATTGGAAGAGAGATTGCATTAAATTCATGGAAGATTATGAGGAGTTGAAGGTGATGTATGAGACTACTTCCTCAGGTATTCATGTTATTACTTCAAGTTCTACCTTATAGGTATTGGATACTGGTTGTGGCACTGATATTTGTTATAATATGCAGAGCCTAAGCAACAGTAGAACGTTGAAGGAAGGACAAGTGGAACTGCGTGTCTGGAAGGAGCTATGGATGCTGCCTCAGCCGTAGGGTTTTCACTTGTAAATGCCTTTGAGGCTTGGTTTTGTATTAAGTAATTGCTACAATGTACCTGCTTTAAGCAGAGTTGTCTTTCATTTTCTTGTAAGAATTTGAATGTTTTTCATTTTGATAAAAGACAAGTTTTGTTCTTTTGATCTTAATGAAATATTAATTGTAGCACCCTATTCAAGGAATGGGTTTTATATCTTAAACCAAAAAGTGCCTAAATGTAACATAAATACCGAATTGGTTTAAATCTGATGAATTAAACCTGATTTTTCTTGGCGTAAATGTTTTGGTCACATAGAGTGAGTCGGATTCAGAAATCCCATAGTTATGGACTTTTGGGCTCATTTGATCGGATATCTTATGAGACTTGAATTCTGCTTACTGGACCAAAAGACAAAGGGCCCATCTTAGCCGAGCTAGAGAAAGGCCCAAAGGCTTATTGGACCTTGAACATACTCATGTATGTGGCCCGATGAGCAGTAATGCCAGAAAAATTTCCTGTACTTCATTATATTTACTGATTACTTCAGTGAGTATGACTGTGTTCATTTGATGAGACACGAGTCGGAATTCTTTTAAATGGTCGAAAGAGTTCCAGAATGAGGAATAGAATCTGAGTGACAGAAGTATTGAGACTCTGGATTAGATCACGAGTGAGAATACTTAAGTCATTGATGGTGTGATCATCTGAATGAGTGTGAAGTCGTTTCACAGCTCATTTCTCCTGAAAACCTTGAGGTGTTTCTGTGAGAAAGAATCAGATCTTATTAGAAATGATTAAAGATGAGTCACACGAATCTTCCATGATATTCTTTAAGAATAACGCTCCAGAAATATCTAAGTTTACGCTGAAATAGTTCCACCAATATCAGTTGAAAGACACCACATAAATGTGGACTGGAAATGATCCAAATTCGTCTTTACTGAGTATTTGCAGTTGTGCTACTTCGCTGGTTGTCCTAGGGAAACCAAGGCTTGTTACTTTTACGTCCATTCCGAAAACGAAGTTAGGTTGTTCGGAATTATGTTTTCTAAAAGGGAAGTTGCTTTCCAAGAAGAACAGTGGGAGTAAAAGTATAACTCGAAGAAATTCGAGAAATACAGGAGGCTGCTCAACCTGTTGAGGGAGAGCAGCGGATGGATTTACAGATTTCTGTAGAATCTACACCTGTAGAGCCTGAAGTTCGCAGATCTGAATGAATCCGTCACTAATCCGAGAGTGATTTCTCGTGATTAGTTGCCATGATCTGATGATCATTGAAAGTGACGAACCTGCGAAATTCACAGAAGCGAAAGTGAGCCCGGACTCCGAAAAATTATACTGTATGTAAGTTAGCTTCATCGATCCATTCATGGATAGAAGCAAACATATCGGAGTTGGAATCTTCGTTCTGTTGAAGTAGTCAAGGTTTTGACTTGAACAGGAACGAGATGGAACTGTGCGTTTACTAATAGATAAGTGGGAGCGATGTTGCATTTCTCATAGTGTATGTCGAAGACATACTGATTCTCGGAAATAACGTTCCAATGCTGCAGTCGGTAAACGACTGGCTTGGGAGTTGGTTTTATGATTGATATGGGTAAAGCCACGTAAGTTCTTGGATTTTGGATCTAAAGATAGAGATCCAAAAGAGCTGATAGGACAAAGTCAGGATTCTTATATTGACAAAGTCCTACACGTTTTCAGCATTCCAAGAAGGGTTTTATGCCAATGTCACATGGCATTACGTTAAGCAAGAAACAGTGTCCTACGATAACTGCTGAGCTTGAATGCATGGATGAGATTCCATATGCGTCGGCAATTAGATCTATCATGTATGCCATGACACGTACTTGTTTTGATGTTGCTTTAAAGTTAAGCAAGACAAGTAAAGACCAGTCAAATCCAGCAAAGAATCACTGGATAGACGTAAACAATATCCTTAATTATTTGGAAAATACTTAGGATAAGTTCTTGATTTACGGAGAAAGTGAGGTGCTACAAGTCGATAGAGTCTGAAAGGCAAGTTTCCAACAGACAAAGATGATTTCCGGTCACAGTCCGGTTATATCTTGTGTCTGTCTGGCGGTGCAAGGCACTGTAGCTGACTCCATGACTTAAGCTGAACATTTCGCAGCTTGGGTAGCGGCGAAAGAGGTTGTTTGGATAGAAAAGTTCATCACTGAACTTGATGTGGCTAGCTGCACATCTGAGATCCAAACACATTGAGGGTAGGTGTTACCTATTCCGTGAGATAAATGACAGAGGTGTTGAGTAGATCAGCAAGTTTCAACGAATGAGAACGTTGCTAATCTATTAACGAAGCCACTCCTTAGGCCTAAGCACGAGTCGCGGACTGTAGCTGTAGGATAAGTGAAATTAAGATGTAGTCTTAATTTCAGTGGGAGTTTGTAAAGGGCTTTATTTAGTTGTTTTGAAAGGTTCATGTAAACATAATATTTTATGTTTATGAAATCTATGATTTCTGGATTATTTTAACTGTGATATAAATAATCGTTCCAAAATGATTCATGTCATTATATATGGGCCATCGAAGTACA
The DNA here is from genome assembly GCA_030180135.1 of Orychophragmus violaceus. Taxonomy (NCBI): domain Eukaryota; kingdom Viridiplantae; phylum Streptophyta; class Magnoliopsida; order Brassicales; family Brassicaceae; genus Orychophragmus; species Orychophragmus violaceus. Next base: position 98,884,493 of record CM058239.1, on the reverse strand, counting down.
TGAGTAGACTTGATCCTGAAACCCCATATTTAACGAAGTGACATAAATCATAGTGTCCATAGTCGAAGGTTGTTGAAATTGGAACACCAACAACCACTTGAGACTAGATTGTGTTGAGACTTATGACCAAGTTTCGAGGGGTCATAGATGCGCGGCATCAAAGTCGACACATAGGTATATGTAGGGGAGCATATGACCGGACATGGCCCGCTGATGAGAACTCTACAAGATATTAATATCTGTGTCATAAGAGGTTCTCATATACGACTATAGAGTATAGTCCTTAGACCTGAGTTCGCATGCATGTGGCTGCACATGGAGTGATGCGCTTTGATCATTGTCTAACGCTGTTTCGTAACTGGGAGCTATAAGGACCTTGGTTGGGTGTATTATAAAGTGTGTAGTTCATAGTGATGGAACAAGATGGGATTTGTCCCTGCCGTTTAACGGAGGAAATATCTCTAGGCCAATCGGAGACTTGATAGCTGGTAAGAGAGTGGCCACTCCCAAACGGACTTGCCCAAGTCGTTTGCATTGTCAGTATCAAATCTGTTCCGATAAACATGGTCTGGCTATATAAGGATGACACGCATCTTGCCTTATGCCAGATTGAGATATTGAGACAAAAGGATTAGGGAATGTAGGATTCCAGTACAAGTGGGAGATTGTTGGGAATGTCCTGAAATCTACCGTACTATCTCTAGAAAGTATGATAAGTGTCGAGATCAGACATAAGTCATAAATACTGGGTGATCATGATGACTTGCTAGAGCCCGCTCATGATCTATAAGTTTAGGACTTATTACCAGTATTGTATGATCCCAAAGGGTCACACACCATAGCTAACAGGAAAGTTAAAATGGAATTAATACAGTAAGATGCAAGGCATTTACTGTATTTGTACAGAGAATTGGGCCAGACAAAAGACAGTCTTTTGTCTGATTTGGGCCTTGGGCCCAAAAGCCTAATGAGCCATTAGTTTAATTACTTGGGCCCATATAAGGAAGAGGAGAGGCGCAGGAAGCCCTAATGCTTCTAGCTCTGCGATTTTAGCCTGAGCCGTCTTCCTCTCTCTCTGTTGATTCCAGCTTGGTCTAGCAGCCTGATCCAGTAGCTTGTAAGAGTGTGGATACCTAGGAGGAGCCGGTTTCTATCAGCTCTTGCAGATCTCTTCATTCCTTTGATCAATCCGCTGCAGTCACAAGGTAATGAATCTGATCTGTTTATGATTCAACTGCAAATCACCTAGATCCTAGTTTATTATGTGCTAGGATCTAACCTGACAATTACACAATGAACCCACATAATCCTTCAAAACATACTTGCAGTTGCAAGTCAAGGTCACTTTGCAAAGACCAGCTCTATGTCCTCATTCCATCTAACTCGGGGTTTGGCCTCGAGAAAGGTGGATAATCTATGAGAGTAGTTACTTTCACAAATTTTTTGGATGTATATATGAAGAAATTTAGTTGGAATGTTAGGGGTTTAAACAACTTTCCTTGTTAGAGATTTATTAGGAGTTGGGTCAGTCTTAATAGACCCGTAGTTGGAGGTATTTTGGAGACTCATGTGAATCAAGAAGGTGCTAGTAGGATAATAGCTTCTACTTTCCCGGAGTGGAAGTGGGATAGTAATTATATTAACTCGGACAGTGGCAGGATTTGGGTGGTTTGGGACCCTTCCGTGTCACTTATAGTAATTAAAAGATTGGCTCAGATGATTTTTTTGTGTGATCCATGATTGCTCCTTCTCAGTTGCGTTTGTGTACGGCTTCAATATGGAAATGCAGAGAAGATACATGTGGGAAGAGATTGTTGATCTGAAGTTGAACTCCCCAATTAGATTTCGGCCATGTTTATTGACTGGTGATTATAACCAAATCTTAAATGTGAATGAACATTACTCAGTGATGCCTTATGACCTGCCGCTCAGAGGTATGACTGCCTTTAGAGAATGCCTAGATTCGACTGAGTTCATGGATCTGTCGAGCACATGGGCATTTTTCACTTGGTCCATTGGTCGCCTGAACGATCCCATCTCCCGTAAGTTGGACAGGGCTTTACTGAATGATGAATGGTTATAATGCTTCCTCAATTCAGTTGCACGGTTTGATCCTCCAAGCGACTCAGACTATTCGCCGTGTCTCATCAATACCAATTCCTCTCTTCAGGAGTCTAGAAAGCCGTTCAAATATTTTTCTTTCCTGTCCACGCACCCTGCTTTTAAGGCTCGTCTGATGACAACTTGGAGCACTCCTATAGCGATTGGATCAAGAATGTTATCTTAGTGTCAGAAAATGAAAGATGCCAAGAAGTGTTATACGAGGCTCAACAAAGAAGGTTTTGGGAATATTCAACAGAAAGCAAGAGATGCTTTAAGTGCTTTGGAGGATATTCAAGCTAAACTTCTAGCTCACCCTTCTCAAACTCTGTTCAGAGAAGAATTTGTTGCAAGGAAAAGTTGGATTTTCTTTGCAAATGCTTGGGAATCCTTCTTCCGAAATCAAGGGTCCGTTGGTTGAGTCATGCGGATGCTAATAATGCTTTTTACTATAAGGTGGTTCAGGCTCATCAAGCAGTGAATGCAATCAGATACTTGGTGGATGTAGATGGGAATCAGATTAAGGACGAGAATCAGGTGAAAAGCATGTCAGTGGATTACTTTAAGCTGTTGTTGGGCTCAGAAAACACAGAAGTGGAGCCAACGTCGGTTGATCAGATACACGATATTCACCTATTCCGCTGTTAAGATGATATAGCTGCTTCACTCATTGCAATTCCATCTGATGAGGAGATCACTCAGACCTTGTTTAGGATGCCAAGGAACAAGGCCCCTGGGCCAGATGGTTTCCCGATGGAATATTATATTGAAGCTTGGGAGATTGTGGGACAAGATACAGTTGTTGCGGTGAAGGAATTCTTCACTTCAGGCATGCTCCTCAAAGGTTTAAATGCGACTGCTATTGCTCTTCTTCCGAAGATCCAAGGGGCAGATATGTTAAACCAATTTCGTCCAGTTGCTCTATGTACCACATTGTATAAGGTGATTACCCGTATTATAAAGAGGAGAATGAAGCTCTTCATAGCATATGCAATACAAGGAAACCAAGTAGGTTTTGTAGAGGGTCGTTTTATTTGTGAGAATGTGGTGCTTGCCTCAGAGTTAGTTTCGGATTTCCACACGTTAGGGGAGGTCTCTCGTGGATGTTTGCAGATAGATTTATCGAAAGTGTATGATAACCTTAACTGAAATTTCTTGTTCAACATTCTTCAGGTAATGAGGCTGCCTCAGATGTTTATCAATTGGATTCATCAGTGTGTGTCGACCCCTACTTATAGCGTGGTTGTTAATGGAGCTTTGATGGGATACTTTGATGGCAAGAAAGGGATCCGAAAAAGAGATCCAATCTCCTCTCTTCTATTCCTGCTTGCAATGGATGTATTGTCAAAACAATTGGATAAGGGGGCTGTAGAAGGGGTTTTTGGGATTCATCCTCAAGGTAATGCTCCACTAATAATTCATTTGAGCTTTGCAGACGACGTCTTGTTTTTCTTTGATGGGGCGGAGCAATCACTCCAAGGAGTTCTATCCATTCTCGGTAATTTTAAGCGGGTATCACGTCTGTCTCTCAACGGAAATAAAATGGCGCTTTTTCTTGATGGGGGAAACTATCAACAAAATCAAGTGATTGCTGATGGTTTTGGTCTGAAGAATTGCTCTTTCCCTGTCAGATACTTGGGACTCCCTCTGAGTTCAAAGAAGATGAAAAATCAGGATTTCCAGCCCCTCTTGGATAAGATATCACAACGGTTCTCATCTTGGTGTTGGAATTCCTAGCAGCTCCTAATCCGATTAGGCAACCCTAAGTCTGAATTCCGAGCCTAGGATCTGGGTTTGAGTAATTGAATCCTTACCGATCTAGCGTTTACCTTGTTCTGGCAGCGGAAATTGGGTCAGATAAACGAGATCAGGAGCGCCTCAATCGCTGCGCCTCTACCGTAGTCCACACGCACACAAGCTGGAATCCGCCGGAATGATAGTACCGGGAATCGGATCTCCTGGGGTTTCTACGTGTTTCTCGAGGAAGAGGGTCTGTTTTCTGTCAAGAAAAACTGTCTGCGACGGCTCTCACACTTAGGTCGTGTATCCTGGCCCCTATAAATAGGCCCACGGTTTACAAACCGTAACTTCAGTTTCGGTATCGACCTTGTGTCGATCGATGCACCCAATGGTGTCGATCGACACACCTCTTGTATCGATCGACACACCAATGGCATCGATCGACACACCTCTTAAAACATGAATTCAATGTGTATACAATACACATTGATCGGACCATATGCCAATGATCAATCCCATACAAAGCGTATCCAACTTGCTTAGGTGTGTGACCCTGTAGGTTCACACGATACTAGAAATGAGTTATAACTCATTTGTCATAAGCGGTTTCTAGCAAAACATTATGACTACCCAGTATCACATGAATTGTTCGATCTCGACAATACAACTATCTTTAGAGTAAGTACAATGTGATTTCAGAACACAATCCCAACAATCTCCCACTTGTACTGGAATCATCTATTCCCATAATCCCTTCGTCTTTATATCTCGATATGGCATAAGGCAAGAAACTGTGTCATCCTTATTATAGCCAATATCATATTCATCGAACTCCTGATCTATACTGATAAAACAAACGACTGACAATCACCTCGTTTGAGCACGGCCATGCATTTTCTCAGTATCAAATCTTCGATGGGCCTTGAGATATTTATCTCCTGTTATATAGGAGGGACAAATCCCTTCTTGTTCCATCCCTGTTTCTACACATACTTCATGATACACCTAAGCAATGCCTTTATAGCCGCCAATTACGGAACGACGTTTGACAAGGTCAAAACGCACCAATTCATATGCTAGAAAGCATGATGAACTCAGGTCTATGGACTATACTCTATAGTCGTAATGAGAACCTCTTATGACACATATATAACTAACCTGTAGAGTTCTCATTAGCGGGTCATGTCTGATCATATGTTCACCAACATATATCCATGTGACTGACGTTGATACTCATATCAATGACTCCATGAAACATAGTCATACGTCACCTCACATACTAGTCTTAACGGTTGTTAGTGTCCCATTTTAACAACCTATTACCAGGGACAAACATAATTTTATGTCATCTTTCATTTATAGGATTTCATGATCAAGTCCTCAACTTGATGACCTATAAAATGAACATAAAATACTTGGGACCATTATTCAATTATCCAATAATCAAATAATGCTGATGTCAGTTTTTTTTTTTCATAAACATGACCATATCATGTCTATCTGAACATCATAACTAACATAACTCCCACTAGAATCAAGACCACGTCTTCAGATATCTAGTACCTACAACAATAGTACGAAACTCATGCTTAGGTTGTGAGAGATGTTGCGGTATTCTTGCTTGGAACCATTCCAACAAACCACACCGCTATTCTTTAATAAGCACTATTATACGGTCCACTGCTTGGAGACCTTTCCAACAGATAGCGCCGTTATACATGCAAAGAGATATAACCAGGTGGGAACCAGGAATCATCTTTGTTCGTCTAACTACTCATAACAGATTCGTCATTTTTCTCAGTTGAATAAGAACTATCCTTAGTGTTTCTCAAACACTTGAGGATATTCCTTACAACTGTCCAGTGACTTTTACCGGAACAAATTGGTATCTTCTCGTCATGCTTTGTGCGTCAGCTACATCAGACGAGTGCAAAATATGGTATTCATGATGGATTCTATTGCATAAGCAAAAGGAATCATACTCATAGATACTAGCTCAGCCAGTGTCCAAGACACTTCATCTTGCTAAGATCGATACTAGCTCAGCCAGTGTCAAAGACACTCCATCTTACTAAGATCGATACTAGCTCAGCCAGTGTCAAAGACACTCCATCTTGCTAAGATTATTGCCATAAAACCTTTGGTGTGAAGCCATTCTTGGAATTAAGCACATTTGAACTGTCCAATACCTTATCATAAGGATTCTGACACGATCTAATTATCCTTTCCAATCCATTTCAATGGATCCTTATTCCAAGAACTTTCGCGGCTTCTCCCATGTCCATCGTTAAATTTGACTTCCGACCCAAATCTTGACAAGACTTTAGCGTCGGAACGTCGTTTATGAGATTAAGTATGTTATAAACATACAATGCGAGAATTGCAACTACGCTTCCATTAGTTTACTTGTAAACGCACGGTTTCTATACGTTCCTGATCAAGTCAAAACCTTTGACCGTTTTAACAGAACATAAATTCCAACTCCAAGGTGTTTGCTTCAATCCAGAAATGGATCGGTGAAGCTAACATGCATAACTAGCCAATTTTTCGGAGTTGGGGCTCACCTTCGCTTCTTTGAATTTCGCAGGTCCGTCACTTTTCAATGATCAACAGATCACGACAATCGGCTACGAGAAATCACTCTCGAGTTAGTGACGGATCCTTTTGGATCTGCGAATTTCAGGCTCCACAGGTGTAGATCCTACAGCCCTCTGTAGATCCAACCGCTGCTCTCCCTCAACAGGTTGAACAGCCTCCTGTGTTTCTCGAATTTCTTCGAGTTGTACTTTTACTCCCACTGTTCTTCTTGGAAAAACAGAGTTCGAACAACAAGGCTTTGTTCTCGGATTGGTTGCAAAAGTACTAAGCTTCGGTTTCCCTAAGACAACCAGCGAAGCAGCCCTTATCAGATTTGGGTTCAAGTTTGTTTGTTGACAACTGCCTTACACAAACCTTGCAATCCCAATTAATCAGAAAAACATACTTGGAAATCACCCAGTCCACATACAATGTGGTGTCTTTCAACTGATTCTGATAGAAAACTATTTGGCGTAAACATATTCATTTTAGAGCGTATTTTAAAAGGGTAATGGAAGATTCCTGTGACTCATCATTAATCGGAGCATATCTAATAAGGTCTGATTCGTTCTCTCAGAAACACCATTTAGGTTTTTCCAGGAGAAAAGAGCTGTGATATGACTTCACACTCACTTAGATGATCACCCAATTCTTGACTCAAGTATTTTCCTCCGCGATCTAATCGAGGATCTCAGTACTTCTGTCAAATCGGTTCTATACTTCATTTTGGAACTCCTCAAAGGATTCCTACTCGTGTCTCATCAAAAGAAACACATCCATACTTATTGATGCCATCAATAAGGTAATGAAGTACTAAAGATTTCCTTTGGCATTGATGCTCATCAGGCCACATATATCAGTACGTGGAAGGCCCAATAAGCCTCGGGCCCTTTTCTTTAGCTCTGCTAAAGAAGCCTTAGTCATTTGGCCCAGCAAGCAGAATTCATATCTCAAATGATTTATAATCAAATGAGCCTAAAGCCCATAACAATGGAACTTCTGAATCCGCTTCACTCTATGTGGTCAAAACGACTATGCTAAGGAAAAATCGAGTTCAAGTCATCAGACTTAAACCGTTTGGTATTTATGTTATATATACAAGCGTACATTGGTTTAAGATATAAAACCCATTATCAAAAGGGGTGCTACCATATAATATTTCATTAAGATCAAAAGAGCAAAACTTGTCTTTTATGAGAATGAAAAATATCCAAATTCTTACAAGAAAATGAAAGACATCTCTGCTTAAAGCAGGTACATAGTAGCAATTACTTAATTCAAAAACCAAGCTTGAAAGGCTCCTACAAGTGGAGAATCTCTACGGCTCATGTAGCAACCATTGCTCCATACCAGACTCGCAGTTCCACTTGTCCTTTCCTCAACGTTCTACTGTTGCTTAGGCCCTGCATATTTCCAAAATATCAGCACCACAACTAGTATCCAATACATACGTAGAACTTGAAGTAATAACACAATACCTGAAGAAGAAGTACCATACATCTCCTTCATCTCTTGTGAATCTTCCAAGAATTTTATGCAATCTCTCTTCCAATGCCCTAACTTATCACAAAAGAAGCACTTTCTAACACCAGATGGGCCGGACTTGGGCTTATATGATGACACATGCTTATCCTGATTCCAAATCTGGACGGCCCTGCCTCTACCCTTGTCAACACAAGATTTCTCAAATCTTTTACTCTTTATGATGTCTTGCTCTGCTGTTTTGAGCATGCCATGCAGCTCAGTCAACGTCTTCGTCAAGTCATTCTTGATATAGATTTTGACAAACTTATCATAACTAGACGGCAGTGACTGCAGAATGATGTCAGTAGCCAACTCTAAGCTGACAGGACAATCCAGTTTCCCCAGGTTATCAATGTAACCCATCATTTTAACGACATGAGGACTCACTGGAGCATCCTCTGGTAGCTTGCACCCAGTGAGAGACTTCACCATCTGGAATCTCTCAACTCGTGCCATATCCTGAAACTTCAGTTTCAGGCTGGTGATCATCTCTATTGGCGACTCTATGTTCTCGTATTGACTCTTTAAGTCCGATTCCATGGTAGCCAACATCAGACCACACACATCTACCACATCAATATAATGCTTGTTCCAAGCATCATACACTGCATGCGAGGCATTGGTCCCAAGCCTTTCGGGGAGAGCTTTCTCAAGGACATAGTCCTTACTCTTTTGCTTGAGAATAAATCTCAAATTACGATACCAATCCAGGAAATTTGATCCATTTAACTTGTCCTTCTCAAGGACGGATCGCAACGAGAAAGTAGTTTTAGACATAGGCTGAAATTTTAATAAAAGAAAATTTTAGTTATGAAGCTCAGGAAATGAGAAATCTTATCTAATAAGAAAATTCGCATTATATTCAAACAATGTTTCCTCTATGAATATAATGATCCAAGACCCATACATCACTAAAATCTGAGTGGACGACTCGTCATCACCCAGAGTTTAGTCATCTAGGTAAGCAAATCATTGCTAATTGTACCCAGTACAACTCTTGGTCGCAGATAAGACAATCCATGTCCTATCTACTCTGATGTCTCTGGGCCCAGAACTTCTGATAACCCAGTCAAGTAAACCAATCTCTTCAGTCTTGTGATCATTGACAGTCGCACTGCAAGTCTATCAATGATCACCTGCCTTACTCATGTAATTGTGAATACCAAGGACTCCAAGACTATCCAACAACGAAATGAGTCTTGACAGTAGACAAGATTGGGCAAGACATCAAGGTCACTTGATATTTGGTTGAGGAAACAGACCTTTAAAGGGTTAGTAAATCAATCTCTTAGGTCATGCAATTTTTGATGTCAAGCACTGCAAGACCATCAACACAACTACCTGCCTTACTCATGTAATTGTGGACACCAAGCTCTTGACAAGAGTATCACAACAACGAAATGAGTCTTGACAGTTGACCATATTGAATACTAATCTTTGATCTAATACACATCCAATGTGTATTAGATAGGTTTAGAACATATTTACTTCTAATTTTAATTAAGTTTTAATTGTTCTTATTTAAGCGGATTATGACATTTGGTTCGGTTTTTCAATCATCTGGTTCAAAACCAAACGATTACGGTTCGCATCGTCACCATATGCATCAACTGACACACTTGGTCGACACTTGATATGCAACCTTAACCAACCCTATAACCGGTCAATCCAATTGAACCGATTCTACCAGTTTTAACCAATCGCGATAACCGGTCCAATCTAATTGAACCGACTTATCCGATCATACTGATCTTAACCAATCAAATCGGTTTATACCAGTTGAGATAACCAATTCAATTCAATTGAATTAATTCATCCAATTTAAACCGATCTGATTTGCTTTTAACCAAGCATGATAACCAGTTCAATCCAATTGAACCGATTAACCAATCACAAGGCCTGTGTCGACCGACACTAAACCTGTGTCGATCGATACAGTAGGGTATTAGGGAATTTTAATCGAATTAAACCGACATAACCATGCGAGATAACCGGTTCAATCCAATTAAACCGATTAACCATTCGCACAGCCTGTGTCGATCGATGCAACCAGTGTGTCGATCGGCACAATGCGATTTCTAAATCGAAACCCAAATTTTCAATAGGCGAATTCGCGGTGCATCGACCGACACAAACTTGTGTCGATCGACACTATGCGAAAACACAAGTTCTTTTGCATTTTCGCGGTGCATCGGCCGACACACCCAGTGCATCGATCGATGCTATGCGAAAACCCTAAAATAATTTTTCGCCATTTTCGCGGTGTGTCGACCGACACAAACTTGTGTCGATCGACACAGTGCGAAAATACAGTTCTTCGTTTTCGATACTAACAAATCCGAGATTCCAAAACGAAAACTAACTAACATCAATTCAATCAAATACTACATTAATCGAATTCCATGCTACTGATTCAATGGATTAAACCCTATGGCTCTGATACCACTGTTGGAATTCCTAGCAGCTCCTAATCCGATTAGGCAACCCTAAGTCTGAATTCCGAGCCTAGGATATGGGTTTGAGTAATTGAATCCTTACCGATCTAGCGTTTACCTTATTCTGGCAGCGGAAATTGGGTCAGATAAACGAGATCAGGAGCGTCTCAATCGCTGCGCCTCTACCATAGTCCACACGCACACAAGCTGGAATCCGCCGGAATGCTAGTACCGGGAATCGGATCTCCTGGGGTTTCTACGTGTTTCTCGAGGAAGAGGGTCTGTTTTCTGTCAAGAAAAACTGTCTGCGATGGCTCTCACACTTAGGTCGTGTATCCTGGCCCCTATAAATAGGTCCACGGTTTACAAACCGTAACTTCAGTTTTGGTATCGACCTTGTGTCGATCGATGCACCCAATGGTGTCGATCGACACACCTCTTTTATCGATCGACGCACCAATGGCATCGATCGACACACCTCTTAAAACACGAATTCAATGTGTATCCAATACACATTGATCGGACCATATGCCAATGATCAATCCCATACAAAGCGTATTCAACTTGCTTAGGTGTGTGACCCTGTAGGTTCACACGATACTAGAAATGAGTTACAACTCATTTGTCATAAGCGGTTTCTAGCAAAACATTATGACTACCCAGTATCACATGAATTGTCCGATCTCGACAATACAACTATCTTTAGAGTAAGTACAATGTGATTTCAGGACACAATCCCAACACTTGGACGGTAAGAGCCTTATCCTTTGCTGGTAGAATACAGTTGATCAAAGCAGTGATATATTCCACTGTGACTTTCTGGGCATCAGTGTTTATATTGCCAAAGCAATGTCTCGAGGAAATAAAGAGACTATGCAACGGTTTCTTGTGGAAAGGTGTGGCTGGTCCAGCTCGAGGAGTAAGAGTATCTTGGGACTCGGTCTGCACAACTAAGAAAGATGGCGGTCTGGGCTTGAGAAAGCTTACTGTATGGAATACAGTTCTATGTCTGAAGCTTATTTGGCTTATTTTTGCTGCGGGTGGTTCTTTATGGGTTTCGTGGGTGCGGAGGAACTTAATTGGTAGTGCTAACTTCTGGGATATGGGTGATCCAACCTCGGGAAGCTGGTTATGGAGAAGTTTATGCAAAATCAGGCCTATGACCAGACCCTTTATCTTCTGTGAAATTGGATTTGGGATTTCTGCAAGCTTTTGGCATGATGACTGGACAGGGTTGGGGCCTTTGATTGAACTAACAGGAAATCAGGGGCCTAGAAGAACCGGCCTTTCAGCGGATTCAGTACAGATGCGATTGGTTCAAACGGGTGGTGGATCTCATAGAGTAGAAGTTGAAATCCCATCATCACAATGTTGAGAATTGTCTGCCATCTCCGGAGATTGTTTCTGCTCAAGGCCCTGATGATTCTTATAAATGGCGAATAAGGCAGGGTATTCCCTCAGATAAATTCTCATCTTCGAAGGTTTGGCATTTCCTAAACCCTCAAGGTCCAAAAGTTTTTTGGTTCGAAGAGATATGGTTTAAACAGAGAATTCCAAAACATGCATTTCTATGTTGACGATATTCCCTCGGATAAATTCTCATCCTCGAAGGTTTGGCATTTTCTAAACCCTCAAGGTCCAAAAGTTTTTTGGTTCGAAGCGATATGGTTTAAACAGAGAATTCCAAAACATGCCTTTCAATGTTGGCTGACGGCGAGAGACAGACCGCTGACGAGAGATAAGCTGCGGATTTGGGGTTTGCAAGTTCCTCAAGAGTGTGTTTTATGCAATGGAGGAATAGAGAATAAGCAACATCTATTTTTCGATTGCTCTTTTAGTGCTCAGGTTTGGTCTCTCTTTGCATCTCGGATCAATCTGTCCCCACCATGGAATTTTGAGGACAACCTCAGATGGTTGAAAGATCCAACCAATTGCAAGAATTCCACTGTCATTGCGAGGCTGGCTTACCAAGCTTCGCTTTACTTGCTGTGGCAGGAGCGTAATGCACAGATTGAGAAAATTAAAAGAATTATCAGATATAAGCTTATACCAATCTCGAGGGATCAAGAGGATATTTTGGGGGAAGTCTCAATATTACAAACGTAGATAGCTCTTTTTAATGAGGCATGAGCCTTTGTTTTTTTTGGGTTAGAGTCCAATTCCCGGTTTGTGGTGAATGGACATACTAGGGCTGGGCATAATACCCGGACCCGAAATACCGAACCGAACCCGAACCGAAAAAGTAGAATCGAACCCGAACCCGAACCGTTAAAATATCCGAAGGGGTCCTAAACTCCTATAATGGGTACCCGAAATATCCGACTTACAATTATATATCTAAAATATTAATTATATTTATACTTAATATAACAAAATTATCCAAAATTGCAATTATAAACTTAAATATATTAGTTATTTTTAGGCTAAAATAACTAAATTATCAAAAATAAACAAAATATATGAAGGGGTTTGTTATATTAATCAAAATTTAACGAATTTTTATTTAAATATAACTAATTTTTATTTTTGTTTTATGATTTTCGGGTACCCGAACCGAACCCGAATGGAACCGAACCGAACCCGAACCAAAATTCTAAAATACCCGAATGGGTTTATATCTCTAAACCCGAAAATCCGAAAACCCGAAAAACCCGAACCGAATCCGAACGGGTACCCGAACGCCCAGGCCTAGGACATACGAAACATTTAGAAGAAAATGTTATATTTAAAAAAATAGTTATAGTTCAACTTTCCCCCTCAAAATAATATACTGTAAACACTTGTTTCTTGCTCACTATACAATGTAAAGGATAAATAATCAATACTATTAAAAAAATTAGAATCAAAAGTAAACTAACATTTGGGACATGTGTTATTTACAATTTGTGCCATTGAAAATTTAAAAGTGTTTTTAATATTTATTAAGGGTAATTAAAGAATATAACATTTTCTCTACTATTCATGTTTCCAAACAAGACAATTACTATACATGTATCCAAACAAGTTAAATATAATGGATTTCACTTTTCTAATTAATTAATATATATATATATATATATATATATATATATATAAACATGAAACTATTAAATCAATTGATAAATATAAATAAATAATTTAAACATCAACTATTTTATATATATATATATAAGATAATATTCTTTAATTATGATTATATTCAAAATTTATTTATAATATATTTTAATATCTTCTTTATTTTTTTGTTTCAAATATAAATATTTATTTTTATATTATAATAAAATTTTATAAATATATTAAATTAATTTATTTCGTAAGAATTTTGCTTTTTACGATTGTATTTTTAGCGGGTTGTTCCATCAAATTTCAAAATATTTAAACTATTATAAGAACGGGTTAAAAATAAATTAGCTGATTTCAAATTCTAAAAATTAACTTTCCACGAGTTTAAAACAAATATATATATAAATTAATTCCAATTGATATATTTTTAATTTAATAAAATATTAAAATTATTCAATATTTATATTATTCTACTATATGATGCGTCAAATTATAATTCATGTTTGAATGCAGTTTTAACGGGTTGTTCCATCAATTTTTAAATTATATACCATTACAACACGTGTTAAAAAATAGATTAGGCAAATTCTATTATAAAATATTAAAATTAAACTTTGTTAAAAAGTTAAAATTTTGAATGAATCAATTTTAATTATATAAATATTTAAAAATGAAAAATATAATATATTGTTATTTAAAATGTTAAATTATTAAAAACGTAATAAATTATATAAACAAATATATGTTCATTATAAATAAATATTATAGATAAATATAATAAAGATGAAACGTATATTAGATAACTTTTATAATGCGAAATCATTATTTTAATTTTTAATGATATCACTCCTCCTGATAACATACAATTTCTTTTTAATTACGATTATTTACGATTGATGTTATTACAATTGCACTTTTTAACGGGTTATGCATCAAATTACAAAACATTTAAACCTTTACAAACGGGTTGAAAAATAATATAGCCAATTTTAACTAAAATTTTTATACAAAAAACATTGCGCAAGTTTAAAATATATATATATTAACTAATTTCAATTGATATCTTTTTGATTTAATAAAAAATATAAATATCAATATTTATATTAATCAAATATTTGATGCATTAAATTATGATTCATTTTTAATGCATTTTTAACGGGTTGTTTCATCAAATTTGCAAACTATATACCACTACAACATGTGCTGAAAAATAGATTATCCTATTTGTTAGTAAAATATTAAAATTAAACTTTTCTCACTGAAAGAGGTTAAAACGAATTAACCAATTTCAATTATATAAATATTAAAATTAAATAGATTCAAAAATATAAACATATTGTTCTATTTCTACTTTCTTAAATATTTAATTATATAAGTATTAAAAACATAATAAATTATATATATAAATATGTGTTTCTTTCAAAAATGTTTTTTAGATAAATGTAATAAAGATTAAACTTATATCATATAACTTTTACAATAGTTGTTTTCATAAAAAAATTATTTCCAAACTATGATCTTACGATACAACACATTTAAAACTTATAATGTCAAATCGTTATTTCAATCTCTTTATCTTTACGATATACCTCCTCCCAAATAACACACAATTTTTTTTAAAACCTAAATTATTAATTTATTTTTTATAATGCAGATTAAATAATTATAAACAAAATTAGATTTCATAATTAAAAAATTTAATTACTAATAACAAAATAAATAAAATTTATATTTGTAAAAAAAAGTAAATACGCGTTTTTAACTGCGGGTCAAAATCTAGTTATTACTTAAAACATAAAATGTCTTAACTATTTGTCGTCTTCTTTGTAACTTTATTCTAAATCTCACCAAACATTTCAAGACCAAAATATATTATTAGGTAAGTAATTAATTAGCATGTGCTTTTTTAGAGAAACGTTTCTCACAAGTCCAAGTATGCATGAACCATTGCAATTCCATCAGAATCTAAATTGGCTTTTGACTAATTATGAATAAGAGTCAATATAAAACAATACTTTAAGCTACACCTTTTTATTATTGTCATCATTGTCTGTAAAAAGGAAGGGCAATACATTATCATATTCATATACTATGGCTTTCATTGGTAAATAAATGATGGGAGAGAGAGGGATAAAGATAGTGGGAGAGAGAGAAAAAAAAGACAGAGATTGAAAGTAATTTTTATTCTACTTGAAATTACCAACGGAAATTTTTGTTTGGTGTGTTACTTTTAAGTGGGATACAACTGAATTTTATTTCTTTCCCATTTTTATTGATTGGTATAAAATTAGTGAGATTAGGAGGGGAAAAAATTCCACCAAATCCCTTCCCTCTATATATGTTAACCAATCATATCTTATATGTAGAGCCGTCCCTGCCATAAAACAGGTGAAGCATAAGCTTCAGGCCACAAATTATTATATAAAATATTAGCAATGTTCTTAACTATTGTTTAAAAAAAAAGTGGAAAAAAAATTCAAGCCAGTAAGCTACATACAATGAGTTAAGCTACATACAATGAGTTCGACGAGTAGAAAATTAATAATAGTGCATTATCTTTTCATGATTTGTTTGTTTTTTGGACTTGTGTGTTTCCATTTTGGATTCTTCTGGTTGGCGTGTTTATATGGATAGTTGAATTGTTGTTCCTTTTTTTGTATGGTAATTGTAGTTTTAGCTTCTTTAACTATTGTTTAATCTTTTATTACTAGTAGTAATTTACTACTGTTGTTTTTCCATTTAAAATTTTAAATTTTTCTTAGTTTTCTATTTGAAAACCAAAAATGTCTTTTTCTCTTTTTTGGTCACGCCAAAAATGTTTACTAGATAACAATAAATAGTTCAAGTTAATTAATTAAAAGCTATTTAGTTATTGACAAAGAAACTTAAATTTAAATTTAAAGTAAAATATCAACTAATACTCATCTATTTTTTTTTTTTTTTGATAACTAAGGCTAGTCCGACTCATCTAAAAATTAGTAAATAGAACTAACTATATTATATTTCTTAGTGAAAAACAATTGTATAAATATACACAAATATCTTGTAAAACTATTGTGCTAAATTCTCTTGTATTTGTTTTACCCCAATAATATAAATCTCAATATTTCAGTGAAAAAATTACGGAAATATTATTTTATTTATAATATAGGCCACCATTTTTACAAATGCTTTAAGCCACTAAATTTTTTGGGACGGCCTGCCTATATGTGTATGCATATTTTATGACTTGTTTGTTTTATGTTAATACTGTTGGATTATTGTGTGTTCATGGTTCAATTAACAGATTGCAACCTAACACATAATCTTAAACAGATCTAGGTTCTTGTAACTGAATCATAAAACAAACCTGGACATTACCTTTTGCAGCGGAATGATTGTAATGTCGAGATCAGATTAGAGCTGATTAGAATCGGCTCCTCCTCGTGTATCCACACTCTTACAAGCACGGGACGGCTGCTAGACCAAAGTTGGAGGAAACAGAGAGAAACAGGACGGCCTGTTTTCAGATTCGCAGACTCACCTCGAAATAATAAGACTCCCTTCTTATTTATCTCGACTCGTCAAAAACCTAAACTGATGTTTCGGTTTCGCTATTGTGTCGACCGACACATATACCTGTGTCGATCGACACAAGTCCTGTATCTCGATATGGGCCCAAGTAATTAACTAATGACCCAAGTCTCTCTGTACAAATACAGTAAATGCCTTGCATCTTACCGTATTAATTCCATTTTAACTTTCCCGTTAGCTATGGTGTGTGACCCTTAGGGATCATACAATACTGGTAATAAGTCTTAAACTTATAGATCAAGAGCGGACTCTAGCAAGCCATCATGATCACCCAGTACTTATGACTTATGTCTGATCTCGACACTTATCATACTTTCTAGAGATAGTACGGTAGATTTCAGGACATTCCCAACAATCTCCCACTTGTACTGGAATTCTACAAAGGACATTCCCAACAATCTTCCGATTGTACTGGAATCCTACATTCCCTAATCCTTTTGTCTCAATATCTCGATCTGGCATAAGGCAAGATGCGTGTCATCCTTATATAGCCAGACCATGTTTATCGGACCAGATTTGATACTGACTATTCAAACGACTTGGGCAAGTCCGTTTGGGAATGGCCATTCTCTTACCAGCTATCAAATCTCCGATTGGCCTAGAGATATTACCTCCGTTAAACGGCAGGGACAAATCCCGTCTTGTTCCATCACTATGAACTACACAATTCATAATACACCCAACCAAGGTCCGTATAGCTCCCAGCTACGAAACAGCGTTAGACAATGATCAAAGCGCATTACTCCATGTGCAGCCACATGCATGCGAACTCAGGTCTAAGGACTATACTCTATAGTCGTATATGAGAACTTCTTATGACACAGATATTAATATCTTGCAGAGTTCTCATCAGCGGGCCATGTCCGGTCATATGCTCCCCTACATATACCTATGTGTCGACTTTGATGCCGCGCATCTATGACCCCTCGAAACTTGGTCATAAGTCTCAACACAATCTAGTCTCAACAGGTTGTTGGTGTTCCAATTTCAACAACCTTCGACTATGGACACTATGATTTATGTCACTTCGTTAAATATGGGGTTTCAGGATCAATTCTACTCATGTACTTCGATGGCCCATATATAATGACATGAATCATTTTGGAACGATTATTTATATCACAGTTAAAATAATCCAGAAATCATTAGATTTCACAAACATAAAATGCTATGTTTTCATGAACCATTCAAAATAACTAAGTAAAGCCCTTTACAAACTCCCACTGAAATTAAGACTACATCTTAATTTCACTCATCCTACAGCTACAGTCCGCGACTCGTGCTTAGGCATAAGGAGTGGCTTTGTTAATAGATTAACAACATTCTCATTCGATGAAACTTGCTTATCTACTTAACACCTCTGTCATTTATCTCGCGGAATAGGTTATACCTATCCTCAAGGTGTTTGGACCTTTGATGTGCAGCTAGTCTTAACTACGCTGGGAATCAAATCTAGTTCAGTGATGAACTCTACTTTCCAAACAACCTCTTTCGCCGCTTCTTCAAGCTGCGAAATATTCAGTTTAAGTCATTGAGTCAGCTACAGTGCCTTGCACCGCCAGATAGACATAAGATATAGCCGGACTGTGACCAGGAAGTATCTTTGTCTATTGGAAACTTGCCTTTCAGACTCTATCGACTTGTAGCACCTCACTTTCTCCGTAAATCAAGAACTTATCCTAAGTATTCCTCAAATACTTCAGAATATTCTTTACGGCAATCCAGTGATTCTTTCCTGGATTTGACTGGTCTTTACTTGTCTTGCTTAGCATTAAAGCAACATCAAAACAAGTACGTGTCATGGCATACATGATAGATCCAATTGCCGTCGCATATGGAATCCTATCCATGCTTTCAAGCTCAGCAGATATCACAGGACACTGTATCTTGCTTAATGAATTGCCATGTGACATTGGCATAAAGCCCTTCTTGGATTGCTGATTACGTGTAGGACTTTGTCAATTTAAGAGTCCTGACTTTGTCCTACCAGCTCTTTTGGATCTCTATCTGTAGATCCAAAATCCAAGAACTACGTGGCTTTACCCATGTCAATCATAAAACCAACTCCCAAACCAGTCCTTTACCGACTGCAGCATTGGGACGTTATATTCGAGAATCAGTATGTCATCGACATACACTATGAGAAATGCAATATTGCTCCCACTTATCTTTTAGTAAACGCACAGTTCCACTTCGTTCCTGTTCAAGTCAAAACCTTGACTACTTCAACAGAACGAAGATTCCAACTCCGATATGTTTGCTTCCATCCATGAATGGATCGATGAAGCTAACTTACACATAGTGTAATTTTTCGGAGTCCGGGCTAACTTTCGCTTCTTTGAATTTCGCAGATTCGTCGCTTTCAATGATCATCAGATCATGCGAACTTTCAATGATCATCAGGTTCAACTAATGACGAGAAATCACTCTCGGATTAGTAACTGATTCATCCAGATCTGCGAACTTCAGGCTTTACAGGTGTAGATTCTACAGAAATCTGTAAATCCATCCGCTGCTCTTCCTCAACAGGTTGAGCAGCCTCCTGTATTTCTCAAATTTCTTCGAGTTGTACTTTTACTCCCACTGTTCTTCTTGGAAAGTAACTTCCCTTCTTAGAAAACAGAATGGACGTAAAAGTAACAAGCCTTGGTTTCCCTAGGACAACCAGCGAAGTAGCACAATTACAAATACTCAGTAAAGACGAATTTGGATCGATTCCAATCCACATTTACGTGGTGTCTTTCAACTGATATTGGTGGAACTATTTCAGCGTAAACTTAGATATTTTAGAGCGTTATTCTTAAAGAATATCATGGAAGATTCGTGTGACTCATCTTTAATCATTTCTTATAAGATCTGATTCATTCTCACAGAAACACCTCTAGGTTTTCAGGAGAATTGAGCTGTGAAACGACTTCACACTCATTCAGATGATCACACAATCAATGACTTAAGTATTCTCACTCGTGATCTAATCCAGAGTCTTAATACTTCTGTCATTCAGATTCTATACTTCATTCTGGAACTCTTTCGACCATGTCAAAGAATTCCGACTTGTGTCTCATCAAATGAACACAGTCATACTCACTGAAGTAATCAGTAGAGACAATGAAGTACAGGAAATTTTCTCTGGCATTACTGCTCATCGGACCACATACATGAGTATGTCCAATGTCCAATAAGCCTTTGGGCTTTTCTCTAGCTCGGCTAAGATGGGCCCTTTGTGTTTTGGTCCAGTAAGAAGAATTCAAGTCTCATAAGATATCCATTCAAATGAGCCCAAAAGTCCATAACTATGGGGTTTCTGAATCCGACTTACTCTATGTGACCAAAACATTTATGCCAAGAAAAATCAGGTTTAATTCATCAGATTTAAACCAATTCGGTATTTATGTTATATTTAGGCACTCTTTGGTTTAAGATATAAAACCCATTCCTTGAATAGGGTGCTACAATTAACATTTCATTAAGATCAAAAGAACAAAACTTGTCTTTATCAAAATGAAAACATTCAAATTCTTCACAAGAAAATGAAAAACAATTCTGCTTAAAGCAGGTACATTGTAGCAATTACTTAATTCAAAACCAAGCCTCAAAGGCATCTACAAGTGAAACCCTACGGCTGAGGCAGCATCCCAAGCTCCTTCCAGACACGCAGTTCCACTTGCCCTTCCTTCAATGTTTTACTGTTGTTCAGGCTCTGCATATTATAACAAATATCAGTGCCACAATCAGTATCCAATACCTACAAGGTATAACTTGAAGTAATAACATGAATACCTGAGGAAGTAGTCTCATACATCAACTTTAACTCCTCATAATCTTCCATGAATTTAATGCAATCTCTTTTCCAATGCCCAGTCTCTTTACAGTAGCAGCACTTACCAACGCAAGAGGTATCTGACTCGGGCTCAGAAGACACACGCTTGCCATGATTCAAAATCAGGACAACTTTGTCTTCATCCTTGTCAGCATTAGGTTTAGTAAACCTACCCTTCTCATTCATGAGATTGTACAGGGTACTCTTCACGTTTGGCTCAACTGTCTTGAGCATATCATGCAGTTCAGTCAACGTCTTCGTTAAGCCTTTCTTGATATAGTTCCTTACGAACTTATCATAGCTTGACGGCAGTGACTGCAGAATGATCTCAGTTGCCAATTCCTGGCTAACTGGATAATCCAGTTTCCTCAGGTTATCAATGTAACCCATCATTTTACTGACATGAGGACTTACTGGATGATCATTTGGTAGCTTGCAGCTAGTGAGAGATTTAACCAACTGGTATCTCTCCACTCTTACCTGCTCCTGAAATTTCAATTTCAGGCTGCTGATCATCTCTATTGGCGACTCCATCTTCTCATATTGCTTCCGCAAATCTGAGTCCATGGTAGCCAATATCAGACCACGCACATCTACAGCATCATTATAATGCTTATTCCAAGCATTATATACTGCATGACTGGCTTTGGATCCGATCCTCTCGGGGAGAGCTTTCTCAAGGACATAGTCCTTTCTCTCATGCCTGAGAACCAGCCTCAGGTTCCGCGACCAAGTCAAGAAATTTGATCCGTTCAGTTTGTCCATCTCAAGGACATACCGGATCGAGAAAGTGTTTTGATTGTTTGTGCTCGTCATAGCTGAAATTTAGAGATAAATAGAGTTTTAGTTATTTAGTTCATAAAAGAGTAATCTTAATAAATTATAAGAAAACTCGCATTGCATTCAAAATTTCTTTGTTTAACCTCATAAGAATGCAATGATTCCGAGACCCATGTTCAACTAAAACCAAAGTGGGCCACTGGCCGTCACCCGGAATTAGCTTTACTTGGTAAGCATACACACAACTAGTTATAACCAATAACTCTCGGTTGTGAATTGGGCCCAAGGCCCAATACACCAGATGTCTCAAGGCCCGGGACTCCCGATGGCCCAGTCAAGGAAACCAATCTCTTACAGCCAAATAATCACTAAAATCTGGGACTCCCAATGAAATTAGTGACTATATACTACTTTACTTACGCGAAAACAGACACCTCACACTGTAAGCCATATCTGTAATCAAATAAGCGTTAAGTAGCTGACAAGATTGGGCAAGACATCCAAGCTTGATATTGTTTTTGAGGATTTTCAAGTTTTATTTCCAAAAATATAAGATTACTATTTTGGGAAACTTTCTTATTTTAGAAACTTTCTAAATTTAGTAACTCACTAAAAATAGAAATTTCTAATTTAATATTTTACAAATATTTTGGGTTGGGTCACAAATTATAGGCCCAATTCTTGGCCCAAGACCATAGAATTCCAGCTGGCCCAATAATTTGACATAACCGATCCGGTTTATTAATTCTGGTCCAAGACCAAATCAACTATCAAAACCATCGGTTATTTACTAAACCAGACCAGCTCTAAATTATTTGGTCCAACCAAATCAAACTTAGACCAGCCTTCGGTTTAGGTTAAATTCAATTTTGAATTTCAATCCGGTTTAACCAGAAAATAAATAATACCATGTATTAAATAATTTCCAGCAAACCGCGATTTGGGTTAACCGCTTGAACTACCAATAAATTGATCGGTTCAGTTAAGTCCAAAACCGGGAAGAAACACCTTGTGTTTTAGCCAATTTTGACCTAACTTGCGGTTTAGGCTAAAGTAGACAATGAACCACAATCGGATAGATCGGTTCATTGTCTCGGTTTAGGGAAAGATGAACCACGAAGCTCGGCTGAACCGATTGGCTACTCGCGGATCATCTGCATTGCCTTCGTATCGATCGATATGAATCTTTCATGTCGATCGATACCAGCAAATATCAGCTCGGGTCAATCGGGTCATCAGGACCGCGAGATGGCAATCGGATCGATCTATATCGACCGATACCTCGCTCCCTCGTCGATCGACACGGGCGACCAGATCGCACACCAATGCATCGATCGAT
This sequence comes from Orychophragmus violaceus, assembly GCA_030180135.1. NCBI lineage: Eukaryota > Viridiplantae > Streptophyta > Magnoliopsida > Brassicales > Brassicaceae > Orychophragmus > Orychophragmus violaceus. The sequence continues at coordinate 98,861,563 of CM058239.1, read as the reverse complement.
GCTCGGCGATCACAATCACATACCAACGCATCGATCGATACGCTCTTGCATCGATCGATGCTCGGCGATCACATCGCACACCGATGGGTTTCAATCGGATTAATGCGATTTCAATTAGGTTTTTGAGATTCTTAATCAAATTTCAACATTCAAATTCGATTCTAATCAGTAAAACAACCTAAGAATGATCCAAAATTACAAGAAACCTGAAACCAGGCTCTGATACCACTGTTGGATTATTGTGTGTTCATGGTTCAATTAACAGATTGCAACCTAACACATAATCTTAAACAGATCTAGGTTCTTGTAACTGAATCATAAAACAAACCTGGACATTACCTTTTGCAGCGGAATGATTGTAATGTCGAGATCAGATTAGAGCTGATTAGAATCGGCTCCTCCTCGTGTATCCACACTCTTACAAGCACGGGACGGCTGCTAGACCAAAGTTGGAGGAAACAGAGAGAAACAGGACGGCCTGTTTTCAGATTCGCAGACTCACCTCGAAATAATAAGACTCCCTTCTTATTTATCTCGACTCGTCAAAAACCTAAACTGATGTTTCGGTTTCGCTATTGTGTCGACCGACACATATACCTGTGTCGATCGACACAAGTCCTGTATCTCGATATGGGCCCAAGTAATTAACTAATGGCCCAAGTCTCTCTGTACAAATACAGTAAATGCCTTGCATCTTACCGTATTAATTCCATTTTAACTTTCCCGTTAGCTATGGTGTGTGACCCTTAGGGATCATACAATACTGGTAATAAGTCTTAAACTTATAGATCAAGAGCGGACTCTAGCAAGCCATCATGATCACCCAGTACTTATGACTTATGTCTGATCTCGACACTTATCATACTTTCTAGAGATAGTACGGTAGATTTCAGGACATTCCCAACAAATACTTCATTCATGATAGCCTAGGGTTACATAGTTTGCCCTAATTTTGAACTTCCCAGATGCTTTTCCCAAGTTTGACTATCTTTTAATCTAGACTTTTTTTCTAGCGTCCGACAATTCGCATCGTCGCTTTTGGAAAAGACTCCCTTGCTTCTTTGTCGTCACTTGGTTCTTTTCGTCGGCGGTTTGACCTCTCTATGTTTTGAACCTCATTGTCCTTCTTTGTCTGCTATTTGTGGAGCTGCGACAATCGCCAGTGGTTGATGTGATGGTGCGGGTTGTTGGTGCGTCGTGCACATCAGTGGTCTTGTCTGTTTGACCCACGGTGGTTGGAGTTTGTGCGGCAGAGTTTGTGCGGCGGAGTTTGTTTCATGTTCGAGAGCTCCAATAGTTTTTCCGTCGTCTTAGCGTTTGTTGGTTGTCGGTGAGGAGGCAAGGTTGGTTTCTGATCCGATTTGTTTCATGTTTCTCCTCGTTGTCGTCTATTTGATCTATGATTGGTTAAGCCTCATGTTTAGTCTGTTTAGGTTTGGTTGTTCTAGGTTGTTCACTACAAGAAAACAATCCCCTTGCCACAAAATTGAACGAGGAAATTATTTCGTTGCTATATTCGTTGTAAATTAGTTGCTAATTAACGACATATTTATTTCGTCGTTAATTCGTAGCAATTAACGACGAATTAGCGACGTAAACATGTACATTACTACGAATTAACATCAAAATATAACGTAGTTATTTGGTAGATAAACACGTTTAATAACTTATACATGTTTTTATAACGACATGTGTTTCTGTCGTTATTTCGACTTAAAATCGTCGTTAAAATCTTGTTATTATAATCTGTTGCTAAATCGTTGTTAATATTTCGCTTCTAATTCGTTTTAAAGTCGTAAAAAAAATAATCTATAAATAAAATTCACACTTCAAAACGAAATCACAACTCATAACACCAAAACTACAACTCTCTCTAAAAAAAATCTCCTTGTCAAAAATATGTCTATATACGAACTACATAATTGCATGTATCAACAGAAGTATGCGGAAGGATCATTGACAAGGAGTTTCGAGATGAGCTTGAGATATTCATGTACCAAGCATGTCAGAAATCAATAACTATAGAAAGCGGTAAGATGTTTTATTCTTCTTGAGACGGTTTGACGCCACTTATTGAATAGAGGATTTACACATCATTATTTTATATGGTATCAACATGGAGAAGGTATACTACTGGTAGTGGATATGATGCATGAAGTAGTAGTAGCAATGTTCAGCATGAAAATGAAATGCTTGTTAATTATGATTAATTCGGTTATCACGAGCATGACAGGGTGCATGAAATGGTTACAAATGCATTTCATCAAACAATTAGTAATGATCAAAATGATGTTGAGAAACCCAACTTAGATGCTAAACAATTTTATGATATGCTAGACGCAACAAATCAGCCTCTCTACTATGGATGTAGAGAAGGGTTGTCCAAATTATTGTTTGGATTTTGGATGGTGTGGAACCTTTGGATTCTAGCTGGTTTGGTTATAGGCTTGGTTTAGTTAAGTGCTTTTGGTTAGGTTCGTCTTGTGCTACTTTTGTCAGATCTCCTTCTCGAGTTCCAGACATCTGGTTTGTGGCTCTGGTTCTAGCAATTGGTTAGTTAGACGGACTGTTTGTCTTTTGGGAGGTTGTGCATTTGGTTTTGTCTGCTTTGGGTGGTGATGAAGACTCGTTTCAAGAGAGTGATTTCCTATCCTGGTTGCAACAACATAGTTTATGCGATTTTCCTTCTTATCATTTGATTTTGGACAAGGGTCCTTAGGCTCTTTTTTTTAGGATTTGGGGTTTCAGTTCTTCGTGCATCTCGTCTTCGCTCGTCGAATGGTAAAAAGTTATGTTCTTTCGTCTTTCTAGATTGTTCTACATACGGATTGGTTCGTGATTCCTAATGTATTGGAGCAATATAATAGGTTCCAGTGAGACAACTTCAATAAATCTCGATTTTGGATGTTCGTTGTTCTCTCTCGGTTCTTGTTCGTCATTGCTTCTTATGTATATTGTTTTGCTCGTTGTTGATCTGCCATTTGTTGCTTTATAGTCGTTTCTAGTGGTGTGCCTGTTGACGAGGATTAATTTTGATTTGGCTATTTGATTGGCTTTAGGGCCTGTTCTTTTCCTCATCTGGAAATTGCGTCTAGAAACTGCGTTCAGATGCAATTTCCAAACGTTGCATCCAGATGTAAATGCAATTATGTTTCTTTGTGCATTTAGAAACTGCGTCTAGAAATTGCGTCTAGATGCAATTATGTTTCTTTGTTTATTTGTATACATTAGTTGGATGCATTATTTTTAAGGTTTGAATTTTGTGGTTTTGGTGGAAAAACACGATTTTGCGGTTTTGATGGAAAACGGGATTTTGCGATTTAGACGGAAAAACGAGATTTTGTCGTTTTGGCGGGAAAACGCGATTTTGCCGTTTTGGTGGAAAAGCACGATTTTACAGTTTTGGCAAAAAACACGATTTTGCGGTTTTGGCGGGAAAACACGATTTTGACAGGAAAACACGATTTTACGGCTTTGGCGGGAAAATGCAATTTTGCGGTTTTGACGGGAAAACGAGATTTTGCGATTTTGGCGGAAAAATACGATTTTGCAGTTTTGGTGGGAAAATGCGATTTTGCGGTTTTGGCGGAAAAACATGATTTTGCGGTTTTGGCGGAAAACATGATTTTGCGGTTTTGGCGGGAAAACGCGATATTGCGATTTTGGCGGAAAAATACGATTTTGCGGTTTTGGCGGAAAACATGATTTTGCGGTTTTGGCGGAAAAACATGATTTTGCGGTTTTGTCGGGAAAACGCGATATTGCGGTTTTGGCGAGAAAAGGCGATTTTGGCGGGAAAATGCGATTTTGCGGTTTTGGCGGGAAAACGTGATTTTGCGGTTTTGACGGGAAAACACGATTTTGCGGTTTGGCGAAAAACGTGATTTTGCGGTTTTGGCGGGAAAACGCGATTTTGCGGTTTTGGTGGAAAAACGCGATTTTGCGGTTTTGGCGGAAAAATGCGCTTTTGTGATTTTTTTTGTTTCGCGAAAAACCGCGATTTTGCTATTTTATCGAGAAACCGCAGTATTTTACGATTTTCCCAAAAAAATGTTTATTTTAGATTTTTGGGAGTTGAGACGCACCAAAGTGCGTCTCAACTCAACTTTCAAATGCATCCAGAATTTCCAATTATTTTGGATGCAATTCTGACTTTTGCATCTGGATGCGTTTCTTAAGTACCACTAAAAAAACAACATATTGTTTTTGCAGTTAGATGCAGTTTCTCAACGCACAAAAGAACAGCACCTTAGTCTCCGAATATTTTCTTTTAACTTGTCGGCTTCGGTCTTTCTTAATATCCTGGTTTTAAACCGTAGTACGAATATAATCATTTAGTGAAAGGAAAAAAATGACAGCCTAGTGGTATTAGTAAAGCTTTGAGTTTTCGACTGCGTTTAAGATTGGTCCTTGTGGATATCTTACTTATATGACAATTTTTGGGATTTATTTTTCCAGAAACACAAGACCAACGTTCTACTAAATAACCTAATCGCTATAGACACATTGTGCAAGACTAAATAGTATTATTCACTGAAATATAGAAGCATCAAACTGGTTCCGAAAAATATTGATATTAAATTCTTTAAGAAGCTCATGAATTGCCGGTTTATTTAAAATACATATAACATACTAACAAAAAAAAAGAAATACACAAGCCTGTAGTTTTGTACTAAACTACTCTGATATGATCAGTTAATGTACTATCTGTATGCTTCACTTGTATATGATCTAAGTTGTTAAACTCTTTCCTGAGTCAGTTTTCGGTTTCTGCCTTTCTTAGTTTTATAACTTTAACCTTTGCATTTACCTTTTTTTTCGGTTGCATTCAAAAGGTTGTTGTATCTATTGATGATTCTACTAATCCTTCACTCAAAAGCCGCATCGCAGCTCCCCTGGTGAACTTCCTTGCAAAGAGAAAGCACGGGACGGGTTTTGAATTCGCCCTGCACCATTCCGTTCGATATTCCGATTCATAATATACATGGTTGATTTTCTGTTACCCCGAACAAAAAACAATAAAGATCATCAGCTCAAACTGAGCCATTTCGATATACATTAACCGAAACCACATCGAAACTGTACCTTTATTTCTTCTATTTCCTTTGTTCCGGAATTGTCAGATGTGAAAGTGAGAGGATGCCAAGATTTGGCTTCAGCTTTTTTGGCTGATAGGTTCCATGTAGTGTATGTCACTGTTCTCCGTTCCATTTCACTTTCCAAGCCACGCATCTGAAAGAGATCAAAATTAGGATACAAAAAATGGAATCTGGAAACCGAATCAGAGACTTTGATAATTTTTTGTGCTTACTGTAAGCAGAGTTTGCACGTAGTGTTCATCAGGGATGCAGTTGTGACGTCTCTGTTTCTGTTTCCACATTCACAGCAATGCAAAAATGTAATGAAAAATGCTGCCATTTACTGAGAAAGAATGTGGGAAAATAATACTCATAATACACTAAATCTAGACACTAGGAGAGAAAAAGACCAAGCAGAATATTCCGTAATCGTTTAAAGTATATGAACAGGTACAACTTGTTTGTGTATTCAATATATTCTTATCAGGCAATCTATTGTCATCTAATCAAAGTGATCTAGAAGCAGCAAGAATCAGATGAAATATGGAAAAGACTGAAGTACAACTTACAAGATACAGCCATTTCTTTCTGGGATCCAAAGGTAGAGATCGCTGGAAAATAAAAGAAATATATAACTAATCAGTTATTTTGTCAAGAAAACAGCACAAGCGAAACAATTACGACATTTGATTCTCTGAGGTTTCCCTAACAATACAGTTCAAAAGCAGTTTACAAGGCTGATGTGCTACTTATTGTAACCGATAACTGATAAGTAACAAAATAAGACACCAAAAGCTTGACCATTACCTTGCAAAATTTCTGAAAAACTGGGAACACGGTATCGTCATTAACAATTACCTCTGCATGGCTTCTGATCAATGATATCCACTGCAATACACACAAAATAACTAAGAATGATTCATAAAACTGCAACAGAAAATCCTGTCCCGAGAATTGAGATCTTGCAAAGGAAAAAATTCTGCAAATAGTTCACTTCAAAATCTAAACAATAAAGTTGATTATATCAACATGATTACAAGATAACCTGAGATCCTTTTCGCCATTTCTCTTTTGGTATGACAGGAAACATTTTCATGGTGTAACGCTTATCTTTAGTATCAAGGAAACTACAAAACAGAACACAGTTGATAATCAACATCTATATAGCTCTTCTTATAATACAACGGTTGTCTCGGGCATAAATATATCTAATGATTATTTACATAACGAAATCTGAAGATCGAAGAGTACCTGTCTACAAAACTTTTGGGTGAAGACATTAGATATCTGTATATGTAACCAAAGTCGTATAACGGAACACAGCTGCACCAAAAAGAGTAAACGCAAAGAAATGAGTATACGTCGTCAGACATACATAATATATGTATCATACTACAAGCAACCAATGCCTAAGTCCTAAAGAAACCGAACCTATCAGACAAAAGGACAAATCTTTGATTCGATGGATCCTCCAAAGCAGATGCAAGCAACAATCTCTCGGCTGCAATCATGCTTGATTCTCCCCAAACCACCTGTAAAGTGAAGCAATTCTAAGGTTCTCAACTCATCCATCAAAACAAGCGCTTAATGCATTTTAGGCATCCTAAAAATAAAAATATAAATTTGTTCCGAGGCATCAAAATTAAAACTCACCTCGGTGCTATTCTTCAATTGCCGATTATGGAAGAAGTGTGATCGAGTGGTGCCTTCATCGAACACGAAACCAGGTATTGAATGTACATAAATCGAGAAATTCCTCTGATCTGTACCCTGCCAAAATTTCAAGAAGAGGTGAGTGATTCTCCGATAAATGAACGATCATCTAAGACCTCGTCTGCGAGTTTAAGAACCTTGAAGAATCTATCCCACAGAAAATCGAGTGGCAGATTAAGTCGTGCAAGGAAAAGGAACGCGATCTTCGGACGGTCGCCGGAGTATTTTTGAATCGGGATTCGAGATCTCGCGACGGAGAGCGACGGTAGTGTCACATTGGGACGAGACTGACGGTGGTGGATACTGAGAAGAGTGAGGATGCATAACGCGGCGGACATAGCAGTAATTAGCTTCCATCGCAACGACACAACGCCACGACGAGACGCCGGAAGCTGCGGCTGCGATTTCCGCGCCATAGTAACTCGAAACAGAGCTGAGATTACTCACCTTGCATCCGTAACTTCGAAACGGAATTCGAAATCTCTCTTAGGGTTTTTTGAAATCGAGATTTTGGAATGTAGCGATGATAGAGCAAAGGAGATGAAGGCAAAGTCACTCAAGGCAGACGTTGAATCTCATGAAAACGACACCGTGTCCAGGTTTGAGATTTATGGGACCCTTACAACTGGCGTTTTCCTTTTTAATTGGACAAAAGTAACATTCGAAAGACAATTAAAATGGGCATTAAATTGTTGTTTCCAAAGGATTTTAAGGATGTGAATATTTTATGTACGTTTTTCCTTGCATCAAATGTGGGTAAGCACATTTGTTTTGGTATGTTTCAGCGCAACACACTGTTTTCATTTCCTTTAGTCTTATTCTTTGTATTTTACTAAAACTAAATTACATGAATTATTAATTAAAGTAGTTATTTATTTCTACTTATACTATTCAATCAAATTTATTCATGAATTTTTCAATGATTTTGTTTATTTCTAAATTTATGTGTAAATATAAAATGATACTAGTAATTAAAATATATAAATTTGTTGAAAAAATTAAAATAAAATGATATCTGAGAAATTTTAAAATACTATTTTATGACACCTGTCAAAAATAATATTATTTGCAGTCAATTTCAATGTTACTAGATTTTGACCCGCCGATCGGCGGATATAATTTTGTTTCGATTTTTATTGATTTTTTGTATAAATAATATATTTGTAAGATAATATGTTTTATAACATATTATTAATATTAAATTAAGATGTTTGAGATATGTGAACATATATATATATATATATTTTTTTTTTGTAAATGATAATGATCTTCTTTTTTTTTTTGATGAAATTTCAAATTTATTGATGTATGTGGAAAAGAATGTGGCATTTACAAAAGGGTGGAACCAAAAAAGTAACTAGCAACTATGATTTACAAAAGGGTATGAAATCAGCTTCCTGTGACTTGGAACCATCTTCGCATTAGACCTTCTAGCTTCTTGTTATTCTTATAATCAAGGGAAAAAATCCTGTTGGTGATTGCCTTAACTATCAGCGTTGATATCTGCTCCACTGTGTTCCAACCATTATGATGGATTCTAGAGTTCCTCTCTCGCCACAAGAAATATATAGATATTTGGAAAGCCAACCGAAGTAGGATAGTGTCATGAAGCGAATGCTTGGCTAGCACCAAATGGTTCAGAGTCTCATCCCATCCTGGAGAAATACTTGCGCCGATAAGTCTGCTTGCGATCTTAGTCCACACCATGAAAGTATAAGGGCAGGCATAGAAGAGGTGATCCCTTGTTTCGTTCCTCTCACCACACAAAACACAGCCTTGATGAACTCCCCATTCTCTCATTATGTCCCCAGTTGTCAGTCGGTTCCGGACTGCAAGCCACACAATAAACGCGTACCGGGGTACTCCTTGACCAAACCAAACCACCTTATCCCAATCAACCTTAGTCCGCACATGACGTACCTGATCCCATGTATTCTTGGCACTGAAGTTATCGCCGTAGGTGTCTATGGAGTGTCGCCATAGCACTCTATCCTCTCCCGCTGCCTGGTCCGGTGGTGGTACAGCTCTAATCCGAGAGACAATGTCCGAAGGTGCTCGGGTTCTGCTGCGGATTAGCCATTCATTCGATGAGACCGCGTCTGCCACTCTAGCATTTCGCCTTACCCCTAAGCTGCTAATGCCTCCATCACCTAGAGCATCAATAAGCTTTCCTCCTCCCAACCAATTATCAAACCAGAAGTAAGTTGCATTACCATTTCTCACCTCAACTTTGAAAAAATGATAGGCCTCATTTCTGATTTTGAGGAGCTTCCTCCACAGCCATGAACCATTGGTACCGTCTTTTGCGTCTCATAACGACCCGTTATGAAGGATCTTTGGGCCAATTCTAACAGTTTCAGAATTGCATCAAGTTCCTTAAGCCTAGGATCTAGGGTTTAGTTAATTGAATCATTAGGATAGATCTCGTGTTTACCTGGAGATTTGCAGCGGAATAATGAACAGGTAAGTGAGATCGAGAGCGCCTCAGATTCTGCGCCTCTACTGCAGTCCACACGCACACAAGCTGGAATCCGCCGGGATGCTAGTGCCGGGAATCAGATCTCCTGGGATTCTCTGTGTTTCTAGAGGTGGCTGCGTTTTTCTGTCAAGAAAAAATCTCTGCGACGGCTACATCTTCCAGGTCGTGCATATAAGCTTATATATAGACCTGGAATGACAAAACCGTTCATTGGATCAAAACCCAAAACGTATAAGTCATAAACCGAAACATCAGTTTCGGGACCAGCCTTGTGTCGATCGACACACCCAATGGTGTTGATCGACACACCTCTTAAAACTCGAATTCAATGTGTATCCAATACACATTGACCAGACCATATGCTAATGATCAATCCCATACAAAGTGTATCCAGCTTGCTTAGGTGTGTGACCCTGTAGGTCTACATAATACTAGCAATGAGTTACAACTCATAAGTCATAAGCGGCTTCTAGCAAAACATTATGACCACCTAGTGTTACATGGATTGTCCGATCTTGACAATACAACTATCTATCAAAGTTAGTACAATATGATTTCAGGACATAATCCCAACAATCTCCCACTTGTACTGTAATCAACTATTCCCATAATCCCTTTGTCGCTATATCTCGATATGGCATAAGGCAAGAAACTGTGTCATCCTTATTATAGCCAACATCATGTTCATCGAACTCCTGATCTATACTGATAAAACAAACGACTGACAATCACCTCGTTTGAGCACGGCCATGCATTTTCTCAGTATCAAATCTTCGATGGGCCCTGAGATATTTATCTCCTGTTATATAGGAGGGACAAATCCCTTCTTGCTCCATCCCTGTTTCTACACATACTTCATGATACGCCTAAGTAATGCCGTTATAGCCGCCAGTTACGGAACGACGTTTGACAAGGTCAAAGCGCACCAATTCACATGCTAGAAAGCATGATGAACTCAGGTCTAAGGACTATACTCTATAGTCGTAATGAGAACCTCTCATGACACTGATATAACTATCCTGTAGAGTTCTCATTAGCGGGTCATATCCGATCATATGTTCACCAACATATATCTATGTGATTGACGTTGATACTCATATCAATGACTCCATGAAACTTAGCCATACGTCACCTCACATGCTGGTCTTAACGGTTGTTAGTGTCCCACTTTAACAACCTACGACCAGGGACAAACATAATTTTATGTCATCTTTCACTTATAGGGTTTCCTGATCAAGTCCTCAACTTTATGACCTATAAAATGAACATAAAATACTTTGGGACTATTATTTAATTATCCAATAATCAAATAATGCTGATGTCAGTTTTTCATAAACATGACCATAGCATGTCTATGTGAACATCATAACTAACATAACTCCCACTAGAATCAAGACCACGTCTTCAGATATCTAGTACCTACAACAACAATACAAAACTCGTGCTTAGGTTGTTAGAGAGGCTGCGGTGTTCTTGCTTGGAACCATTCCAACAAACCACACCGCTATTCATTAATAAGCACTATTCTACGGTCCCCTGCTTGGAGCCCTTCCAACAGATAGCACCGCTATACAGACAATTAGCCTACCCTAATCTATCTCAATAGATCCTTATTCCAAGAACTCACGCGGCTTCTCCCATGTCTATTGTTGAAATTGACTTCCGACCCAAGTCCTGATAAGACTTAAGCGACGGAACGTCGTTTATGAGATTATGTATGTTATACACATACTGTGTGAGAATTGCAACTACGCTCCCACTAGTCTACTTGTAAACGCACAGTTCCTATTCGTTCCTGATCAAGTCAAAACTTTTGACCGTTTTAACAGAACGTAGATTCCAACTCCAAGATGTTTGCTTCAATCCAGAAATAGATCGGTGAAGCTAACATGCATACCTAGCAAATTTTCGGAGTTGGGGCTCACCATCGCTCCTTTGAATTTCGCAGGCTCGTCACTTTTCAATGATCAACAGATCACGACAATTGGTTACGAGAAATCACTCTCGGGTTAGTGACGGATCCATTCGGATCTGTGAAATTCAGGCTCCACATGTGTAGTTCTTACAACACTTTGTAGATCCCATCGCTGCTCTCCCTCAACAGGTTGAGCAGCCTCCTGTGTTTCTCGAATTTCTTCGAGCTGTACTTCTACTCCCACTGTTCTTCTTGGAAAGAAAATTTCTATCTAGAAAAACAGAGTTTCGAACAACAAAACTTTGTTCTCGGATTGGTTGCAAAAGTAACAAGCCTCGGTTTCCCTATGACAACCAGCGAAGCAGCACTTATCAGATTTGGGTTCAAGGTTGTCTGTTATCAACTGCTTTACATAAACCTTGAAATCCCAATTAATCAGTGAAAACATACTTGGAAAACTCCCAGTCCACATCCAATGTGGTGTCTTTCAACTGATTCTGATAGAAATCTATTTTGCGTAAATACAGACATTTCTAGAGCGTATTACAAAAAGGATAATGGAAGATTCATGTGACTCATCATTAATCGGAGCATATCCAATAAGGTCCGATTCTTTCTCTCAGAAACACCATTTAGGTTTTCCAGGAGAAATGAGCTGTGAGACGACTTCACACTCACTTAGATGATCATTCAATTCTTGACTCAAGTATTCTCCTCCGCGATCTAATCGAGGATCTTTAATACTTATGTCATATCGGTTCTATACTTCATTCTGGAACTCCTTTGACTATTTCAAAGGATTCAGACTCGTGTCTTATCAAATGAACACAGCCATACTTACTGAAGTCATCAATAAAGGTAATGAAGTACTGAAGTTTTCCTCTGGCACTAATGCTCACCGGGCCACATACATCAGTATGAGCAGGGCCCAATAAGCCTCTGGCCCTTTTCTTTAGCTCTTCTAAAGAAGCCTTAGTCATTTGGCCTAGTAAGCAGAATTCATATCTCATATGATTTATAATCAAATGAGCCCAAAAGCCCATAACTATGGATCTTCTGAATTCGCTTTACTCCATGTGGTTTAAACGACTATGCTAAGGAAAAATCGAGTTCGAGTCTTCGGACTTAAACCACTTGGTATTTATGTTATTCACAGGCGTACATTGGTTTAAGTTATAAAACCCATTTTCAAAAGGGGTGCTACTATAGAATATTTCATCAAGATCAAAAGAGCAAAACTTGTCTTTTATCAAAATGAAAAACATCCAAATTCTTATAAGAAAATGAAAGACATCTCTGCTTAAAGCAGGTACATAGCAGCAATTACTTAATTCAAAAACCAAGCTTGAAAGGCTCCTACAAGTGGAGGATCTCTACGGCTAATGCAGCAACCATTGCTCCATTCCAGGCGCGCAGTTCCACTTGTCCTTTCTTCAACGTTCTACTGTTGTTTAGGCCCTGCATATTTCAAAAATATCAGTACCACAACCAGTATCCAATACCTACGTAGAACTTGAAGTAATAACACAATATCTGAAGAAGAAGTTCCGTACATCTCCTTCATCTCTTGTGAATCTTCCAAGAATTTAATGCAATTTCTCTTCCAATGCCCAAGCTCTTCACAATAGCAGCACTTATCAACATCAGATTGGCCAGACTTGGGCTTATAAGATGATACAGGCTTATCCTGATTCCAAATCTGGACGACCCTGCCTCTACCCTTGTCTATACAAGATTTCTCAAACCTTTTGCCCTTTATGATGTTTTGCTCAACTGTCTTGAGCATGCCATGCAGCTCAGTCAACGTCTTCGTCAAGCCATTCTTGATATAGCTCTTGATAAACTTATCATAACTTGACGGCAGTGACTGCAAGATGATTTCAGTAGCCAACTCTAGGCTAACAGGACAATCCAGTTTTCCCAGGTTATCAATGTAACCCATCATTTTAATGACATGATGACTCACTGGAGCATCCTTTGGTAGCTTGCACCCAATGAGAGACTTAACCATCTGGTATCTCTCAACTCGTGCTTGATCCCGAAACATCAGTTTCAGGCTGGTGATCATCTCGATTGGCGACTCCATGTTCTCGTGTTGACTCTTTAAGTCCGAGTTCATGGTAGCCAACATCAGACCACACACATCTACCAGATCAATATAATGCTTATTCCAAGCATCATATACTGCATGCGAGGCATTGGTCCCAAGCCTCTCAGGGAGAGCTTTCTCAAGGACATAGTCCTTATTCTCTTGCTTGAGAATAAATCTCAAGTTCCGATACCAATCCAGGAAATTTGATCCATTTAATTTGTCCTTCTCAAGGACGGATCGCAACGAAAAAGTAGTTTTAGACATAGGCTGAAAACTAAGAAAAGAAAAGTTTTAGTTATGAAGTTCAGGAAATGAGGAATCTTATCCAATAAGAAAACTCGCATTATATTCAAACTATGTTTCCTCTATGAATATAATGATACAAGACCCATACTTCACCAAAATCTGAGTGGACGACTCGCCATCACCCAAACTTCAGTTATCTAGGTAAGCAAATCATTGCTAATTGTACCCAGTACAACTTTTGGTCGCAGATAAGACAATCCATGTCTCATCCACTCTGATGTCTCTGGGCCCAGAACTTCTGATAGCCCAGTCAAGTAAACCAATCTCTTCAGTCTTGTGATCATTGACAGTCGTACTGCAAATCTATCAATGATCACCTGCCTTACCCATGTAATTGTAGATACCAAGGACTCCAAGACTATCCAACAACGAAATGAGTCTTGATAGTAGACAAGATTGGGCAAGACATCAAGGTCACTTGATATTTAGTTGAGGAAACGGAACTTTAAAAGGTTAGTAAATCAATCTCTTAGGTCATGTAATTGTTTATGTCAAGCACTGCAAGACCATCAACACAACTGCCTGCCTTACTCATGTAATTGTGGACACCAAGCTCTTGGCAAAACTATCACAACAACGAAATGAGTCTTGACAGTTGACCATATTGAAAACTAAGCTTTGATCTAATACACATCCAATGTGTATTCAATGGGTTTAGAACATGTTTAACTTTTAATTTTAATTGAGTTTTAATTGTTCTAACAAAAGTGGGTTAGGTCATTTGGTTCGGTTTCTCAATCATTTGGTTCAATAACCAAACGATTACGGTTCGCATCCAACCTTAACAAAACCCGATAACCGGTCAATCCAATTGAACCGATTCAATCAGTTTTAACTAATCGCGATAACCGGTCCAATCCAATTGAACCGACTTATCCAATCAAACTGATCTTATCCAATCAAATCGGTTTATACTAATTGAGATAACCAGTCCAATCCTATTGAACCAATTCATCCAATTTAAACCGATCTGATCTACCTTAACCAAGCATGATAACCAGTTCAATCCAATTGAACCGATCAACCAATCGCAAGGCCTGTGTTGACCGACACTTATCCTGTGTCGATCGACACAGTAGGGTATCAGGAAATTTAACCATGCGAGATAACCGGTTCAATCCAATTGAACCGATCTATCCTTTCGCACAGCCTGTGTCAATCGATGCACCCAGTGTGTCGATCTCTAAGATCGATACCCAAATTTTAATAAGCGTATTCGCGGTGTATCGACCGACACAAGCTTGTGTCGATCGACACAGTGTGAAAACCCTAAAATTTTATAATCGTTTTCGCGGTGTGTCGACCGACACAAGCTTGTGTCGATCGACACTGTGCGAAAATACAGGTTCATCGTTTTCGATACAAACAAAATCCGAGATCATATTTATCAAAACGAAAATCAACAAGCATCAACTTATTCAAATACAACATTATTCGAATTCCATGCTTCAGATTCAATGTTTAAAACCCTAAGGCTCTGATACCACTGAAGGATCTTTGGGCCAATTCTAACAGTTTCAGAATTGCATCAAGTTCCTTAAGCCTAGGATCTAGGGTTTAGTTAATTGAATCATTAGGATAGATCTCGTGTTTACCTGGAGATTTGCAGCGGAATAATGAACAGGTAAGTGAGATCGAGAGCGCCTCAGATGCTGCGCCTCTACTGCAGTCCACACGCACACAAGCTGGAATCCGCCGGGATGCTAGTGCCGGGAATCAGATCTCCTGGGATTCTCTGTGTTTCTAGAGGTGGCTGCGTTTTTTCTGTCAAGAAAAAAATCTCTGCGACGGCTACATCTTCCAGGTCGTGCATATAAGCTTATATATAGACCTGGAATGACAAAACCGTTCATTGAATCAAAACCCAAAACGTTTAAGTCATAAACCAAAACATCAGTTTCGGGACCAGCCTTGTGTCGATCGACACACCCAATGGTGTCGATCGACACACCTCTTAAAACTCGAATTCAATGTGTATCCAATACACATTGACCAGACCATATACCAATGATCAATCCCATACAAAGTGTATCCAGCTTGCTTAGGTGTGTGACCCTGTAGGTCCACATAATAATAGCAATGAGTTACAACTCATAAGTCATAAGCGGCTTCTAGAAAAACATTATGACCACCTAGTGTTACATGGATTGTCCGATCTTGACAATACAACTATCTATCAGAGTTATTACAATATGATTTCAGGACATAATCCCAACACGTTATGCAGTAGGTAGTGACGAACCCAAGCCACCCATAATGACCCCGATAGTGTGAAAAGTCGCCAAACTAGGCTAAGAGAGAAGACTTTTGCAGACTGCCTTAAGCTTCTCAAACCCAGACCACCCTCAGACTTTGGACAACACACATCGGTCCATGCC
This sequence comes from Orychophragmus violaceus, assembly GCA_030180135.1. NCBI lineage: Eukaryota > Viridiplantae > Streptophyta > Magnoliopsida > Brassicales > Brassicaceae > Orychophragmus > Orychophragmus violaceus. Next base: position 98,845,602 of record CM058239.1, on the reverse strand, counting down.
ACCTTGGCTTTGTGTGGTTGATTCGGAGTTCCGGACCATAGGAAGGAGCTCCAAAGGCTCTCAATCGTATCTAAACAGCTGGCTGGCAGAACATACGCTTGACTCCAGAAGTTAACTGTGCTTACAATCACTGATTTCAAAAGCTGTAATCGACCAGCATAGGAGAGAGGCTTGTTAGCCCATCCAAGCATCCGAGTTCTGATCTTATCAATGAGGGGTTCATAATCAAGCTTAGTAAGCCGTTTAGTGGTCAGAGGTAATCCCAAATAACGAATAGGCAAAGTTCCAAGACTGATACCAATTTCATGGGCTGAGGCAGATATCAAGTGAGAATTATTCCCTGGCGTGAATAGAGAAGACTTACTTGCATTGATGTGAAGACCAGAGATGTCAGCAAATCTACTCATGATCCCCATGACTCCCTGAAGTGACCGAGGCGTACCATCTGTGAAGACTAGGATGTCATCCGCAAAGCTCAGGTGCGTGAGCTTCACTTCACTGCACTTCGGGTGATACCCAAACTGGTTTTGGTCAGCGGCCAGATTCAGCATCCTTGAAAGAACGTTGTTAAGAATAACATACAAGTACGGAGAGAGAGCAGCCTTGTCTAATACCCCTGGCGCTTGTAAAGAACCCTTCTAAGGATCCGTTGATGGAAACCGAGAAGGATGCAGTGGATATGGATACCTTTATCCAATGTATAAATTGCTCCGGAAGACCCATTGCCTTTAAAACCGAAGTGATAAAGGAACACCTGACAGTATCGAAGGCCTTAGCGATGTCGAATTTGATCACACTTCGAGAGGACAGAGTTGCTTTGTGATATCCATTCACGAGCTCCGATGCCAACAATACATTTTCAAGAAGTAGCCTCCCCTTTATGAAGGCTCACTGGTTAGCTTCAATGGCTTCAGTCAAGAACTTCTTCAACCGGTTAGCAAGGATTTTTGATATCAGTTTATACACTAGATTGCAACAAGCTATCAGCCGATAGTCTCTCATTGTCTGGGCATTCTCAACTTTCGGAATTAGTGTGAGGATTGTTGAGTTAATACCCGAGGGGAGGAAGCCATATAGGAAAAAGGATTGTACCGCAACTATCAAGTCTTTCCCAATCACCGGCCACACAACCACATAAAATTCCTTAGTATACCCATCTGGCCCTGAGACTTTATCATTGGGTAGAGACAATAATGCCGACTTTATCTCGGCCGCTAACACTGGCGCAGCTAGTTCAGCTCTACTGACCTCAGAGCACTGGAAAGATAGGAGATGGGGGAGTTCTTCCACTGACATCTCTGCGGATATACCCTGCTGCATCTGCATAAACCGCTGGAAATGGCTCACTGCCTCACGTTTAATATCACTGATGGACGTAAGTGTTTGGCCCGTGTCAGTGAGAAGAAGTTTAATAGAGTTCTTTGCACTTCTACTTTGGGCCATTATGTGGAAGAAAACTGTATTGCGGTCCCCCGCTTTAAGTTGCGTGATACACGACTTTTGTCGATAAAACTTCTCCTCAATAAGTGATAGCTTGTTCCATCTTTCCGAAGCAATAGATTCTGCCTCCAGATTACCAGGACTAGGATCCGTAAGAACATCATTTTGGCATCTACACAACTCTTCATAGGCATGCTTTGTTCTACTCGGAAGGTCCCCATAATGCGTACGATTTAATCCCCTCATATCAAACTTCAAAGATTTTAACTTCTTATGAAACAACTGAAGCGCAGCTCTCGAATGGTGAAGCGGTCCTGATTCACTCCATTTCCGTGCTACTGTCGGCAAAAAATCCTGGTGCTCTGTCAGATAATTGAAGAAGCGAAATGGCTTCCGAGTGCATTCTTGATCAACTGTGGTTCTGATAAAACAGCGGGAATGATCAGAAACTCCCCCCGCGTCGAAACTTGCGTGAGAAAGAGGGTAGGCCGAGAGCCAATTCCCATTTATTAAGGCCCTGTCCAGTTTCTTCCCGATAGGATCATCCTGACGTTTATTCCACCAGGTATAAAAGGCTCCCGTGAATGGCAAATCCGACAACTCGCAATCCGCAACCATCTCTTGAAAGTGCCTCATTCCTGTCTGGTCTGCTAAGTAGCCCAAATGACAAGAGTGTTCTCCAGAATTGAGCGTGGTGTTAAAGTCACCAAGCACAATCCATGGCAGAGACAAATGCAGGTAAGCTTGTCTCGTTGCACGGAGCTCCTCCCACAGACTGATTCTTTCACTGACTTGATTATGAGCGTACACTGCCGAACATATGAACTGCTCCCCTGTCGCAGGATTCTGAATCGCACATGAGATGATTTGTGCGCTTTTGTGAAGGAGAGTGACCACTATATTCCCCGTCCAGCAAAACCAAATCCGACCAAGCCGATGATAATCATAGTTGTGATAAGCGTTCCACCCCGGTAAAGCATCCCTCAAACAAGCCGGGAAATTTTCCTCTTGAACCCGAGTTTCTAAAAGACAGCCAAAGACTGGTTTTTCACTCTGAACCCACTTTCGTACCACTTCATATTTGCGCGCCATATTGAAACCGCGCATGTTCCAAGTAAAGAAAGACGTCATAACTTCCTAACGGAAGTTTTCTTCATTGTAGTCCCAAACTTGAGGTCCTTAGTTCTCATTATTCTCTTCTTCTTCATAGGATTTTTAACTTCCTTTGTCTGTTCATTAGCCAATGAATGATGTTTTTGATCTTCCTTTGACTCACCATCTTGCTCATTGTCTACTAGTTCTCCCTCCTCTATATCCAAATCCTTTAAATCTGCCAAAATCTGATAGCGTGATGGAGAGATAATTGCCTCCTCAGTCACATGAGCCGAGTCTGTTTCTACCTCATTCATGTCTGATGATCGCGATGCACCTTGGACATCAATCCAGTCCTTCTCTTTCTCCTTCATACCTACATCTCCAATAACTTCAGCCTGAGCCGAAGTGTCCACATGCTCTGGAACCTGCTGACACACCTCGCTAGTTAAACCAAGATTATCCTCATTAGACCTTCCTTCCGGAAGTAATTCCAGGTCTGTGAGGAGCTTCTGTAACACTGAACCAGCAGAAGTTGTGCTATTCATTCCTTCATGGGCCTCCGCATCCGTCTGTCTCTCCTTACCATTGTCTTTTTGCACCAGTGACACACTCGACGATTTGCAGGCGGATCCTGAGTGCCCCCAACGATTACAGATTCCACACTGTTGAGGCAGCCAAAGGTAGCTTACTTCCAGCTCCACTAATTCACCTGCCAAATCCTTAAACTGAAGCTTCTCGACCAATGGTTTATGAAGGTTCACCTCTACCAACAACCGAGCAACATCCAGACGCATACACCTCTCCGTAGTGGGATGGAGTTTCACAAACTTACCTGTTGGGGCAGACAAACACTTCAACCCCTTCTGCGAGAAGAGATTGTTCGGCACACCTTTTATGTCAACCCAGAGCGGTAGAGCAGATAGATCCGGTGGGTTCAGGGCAGACGAGGGCGTCCAATCATTTACCACCAGCGGAACATCAGAAATATGCCAATATTTCCTCTTTAGTACACGGTTTCGAACCTGACCGTCTTCGATACGAAAGAAAACTGTACCCTTCTCTAAGAATTGCACATCAATCTTAGATCCTCTTTCTGAGCTATTCCACAAGCGATTTACCGTTGCGTGAATGAGACCGATGTGAGGGGCTTCACCAATAAAGTAGCCAACGATGAAGATTTTCCACAAGGGGGTCGAATCGGAGAGGATCTCGTCCGGAATTTCTATTGAAGCGATGCCATTGACCACCTCAAAGACAGGCTGAGCAGGGCAAATCTGTTCATCTTTAACCCATGGAGAATCCTTAGGGCCAGAAGTTGAGGGCGAGGAGACAGAATTGGGGGGGAGAGACGACTGACTCTCCATCGGAGAGGAGAGCGGATCGCGCCGTCGAGGGAGAACAGGAGTGTGGAAACCCTAATCGCCGCCGAGGGAGTCTTCTCTAAATCTTTAGCTCTATTACTACTTTTCTTTTTGTATTTGGTCTAAATGATAATGATCTACGTTAAGGACGGACAATTATTATTATTTATAGCATATAGATTTAAATTTGTAAATGTGATATTATTTCAAAACACATATTCTATTGTTGTTTGTTAAAGATTTGAGCAGTTTATCTTTATGCAGTAGTTAGTATAATATATAAAATGTATGTGTAATATGGTGATGAACATATATTATTAATCCAAATATAACTAATTTGTTATGTATATTTTTATTTTATGTTTGGAATGTTTTTTTTAGACTTGTAATTTTTAATAAAATTTATAAAATTTATCTTTATTATTTTTATACTTTATTGTAAAAATTAATTTTAATTTACTTGGAAATAACAAATTCTATTTTTCCAACTAATTTTAGTTTCTAAATTATCAGTTTATGAGTTGAAATTATATTTTATTTATACAAATGTAAATTATTGAGCATATTATGATGAGAAATATTAAAAATATGATGACGACAAAAAAAAAAAAATTAAAAATATGATTGTTCTCATTTACCCATGGACGGGTGTAATATATATTTATAAATGCTAATGTGTTCTATTTTATATATTTTCATAAGTAACTGTGGATGTTTGAGATTTGTTGACAATTTGGTTGTTTAGGTGATATTATTATTATATAGTTTATATTTGTTTTGTAATTTTAGTAGATAGTAAAATTATAAAACGTTAATTATTATATTATTAATTTATATGTTAAAATTGAAAATAAATCATATAGTTTATAAGTTTTGTTTTTAAGTAACTAATTTTTAGAATTTAATTTAACAACATAAAAAGAACAATAAAGATGTTTATTTTACAAAACAAAAAGACTTGAAGCAAAAAAAAACCCAATATTTTAATTATTTATATTAGAATGTAATAATAATGATTTAAACTAAATATGTTGTGTAGATTTTTTGTTTATATATTTTGTATCTTTAAAATTAATGATGATAAACTTAATGAAAAAAAATTAAGAATAATAAATTAAAGTATTACATTTTGTTTGAGTTAATGTTTCGAAAAATATTAGTTGTAATCATATTAGTATTTACATTTTTAATATTATTTACATACTATTAATTGTATTAAATACCTTTTGATTTCGATTGTGTTAGTTAATTTTTTTTATTTCTATAAAATATTTATAGATTAAATAATTCCAAAAATAAATATTATTTATTAATATGATTATTTAATTTCGAATTAATTAATTTCTAAAAATAAATATATTATGATTAACCAAAATATCTTAACCATAAATATCTTTCATGTTATTTAATATTTTTGAAATTATTTAGTATTAAAATTAATAAAAATTAATTTGCATGATTGTAAATAAAGTGAAAATTCAGGGTAGTTTCTATTTCGTACTTTTCCTTTAATAGTATTTAGATTTTGATTCGCGCTGAGCGCGGGGTCTTAATTAGATGTTTTATAAATTGTAAATTAGTTATATATAAATTTTTACTTTTAAATCATTATATCGGTATTATTATACTATTCATTTTATTTTATTTTCGTTTTCAAAATACACAAATATTTTCTTGTTTAGTAGCCATTGTAAAAGAGTAATACTTGGATTCACCCCTAGAGGTGAACCCTTTTGTTCACCTCCAACTTTTCTAACCAATCAAATAATTCCACATAATCTAATATTAAAAATAACTAAAATTTTAAAAATGTTTTAAGAATTAAAAAACGGAGAAAAAAATATTTTATTTCAGACAAAACTTAAAAGTAATTTTTTATAAAAAATACTAAAACCTAAATCTTAATCTCTAAACCCTAAATTCTAAACCCTAAACCCTAAACGATAATTTGAACCTAAAATATTAAAATTAAAACTAAATCTTAATCTCTAAACTCAATATGTAAATCTTAAAAAATAAAAAACTAAACCCTAATTCCTAAACCCTAAACCCTAATCCAAAAAGCTTAAATCCTAGGGACGTTTGCAAAAATGCCCTCGAAATTGAAGTCAACCCTGTTTATACCCTCGGCCTTCTCCTTCCTCTCCATCGCTAATATATCCCCTTATTAATCTGGATATTCACAGGAATGCCATCGCCAGACTTCATTTGAAGTCTGATATTTGAAATCAAAAGACAAAAGGACCCAAAATTTTTTTGGATATTCACGAAAATGCCATCGCCATGAATGCTCAACAACCACGACACCCACCATCGCCGACGAGTTAATGTGTAATCCAGCTCGTTTTTTCACCATTAAAGCTCAATTAAAGCTCAAGAATCTGAGCTCGGACGTTCTCCTCACCGATTTCTCTTTTCCCCTTTGATTTTGTGGGATTTTCGATATTTTTCGATTCAAAAGTAGCGAAATCGTTTATCATCTAATAAAAACAGCAAAACACGTCTCGGATTTGGGGCTTTCGGTGATTTTAGACGTTCTGGGAAATCGACGCGGCTAAAAACAAACGGAAATCGGAGATTGGTAAGAACATTTTCATATCGTCGATTTTCAGATCCGGTTTTGTAGTCTGCATCTTTTCGTAAGCCTCAATATGGTCAACAAGAGGGTAGTTTTGCAATTGACTTTCAATTGCCAGACCTCCATAGAAGTCTGTTAAATTCCTTTGAAAACAAAAAAATACATCGTTAAAAAGTCCAAATAAGAAGAGGGTAGTTTTGCAATTGATTCAAATTTGTTTTTTTTGTCAGACTTCTGATGTAGTCTGGCAAGAAATTGACCGATTCTTGACTTTTTGTCAGACGGAATCCGTTGTCTGAAAATAATGGGGGGTAGAAACTGCAATTGACCCAAATTTTCAAACGTTGACCAAAATAAGCGAAAAAATTGTCAGACATGTAAATCTGTCTGAAAATAAGAAAAATAATCTCAGACGGCTATAGACATCTGAATTTCCAAAACTTTGCCAGACGGCAAAAGACATCTGAACAATTGAATTTTGGTCAACGCTCGAGAATGCGATGTTTTTCATCAGACTTCATTCGCTGTCTGAAAAAATTGTCAGACAGCATAAGAAGTTTGATGAGATATCAGACTTCCGAAGATGTCTGACATTTCAAAATCAATTGCAAAACTACCCTCTACTTTTTCTTCAGACTTCGGAAGAAGTCTGATTACTTTCAGACTTCTGCGAGAAGTCTGGCATTTCAAAATCAATTGCAAAACTACCCTTTTTTTTTCAGACTTCTTGAGCTGTCTGACAAAAAATTTAAAAACTTCCAAAGCAGACAGCCTGCGCTGTCTGAATTGTTTCAGACTGCATCCGCTGTCTGGCATTTCAAAATCAATTGCAAAAATACCCTCTTTTTCAGACTACCATAGACGTCTGGTTATATAGAAAGCAGACTTCTATAGACGTCTGAAATATGTCAAACTTTTAAAATACATTTTTATTGTATAATTGTGATTAATTTCGTTGACATTAATTTTTTTAAATGTGTGTTAGTGTTATATGTTCCTTCTGCGTGAGTTTTACATTCTTATATATGGTAATTATTTTTAAATAAATTTTTGAATAATATTGGCAATGTAGCTAATAGCATCCCCATTAGACTTCACAAAGAAGTTTGGCTTTTCCCAAAAGATCTCTAATGTTGTTTATACGTGTTTGTTTATACAGATAATGGTTCAGTTACCTGTTAATTTTGGTGAATGAGTTGTGAGAGACCAGATTTGGCATTTTGTGGTTGATAAGCTCAAAGGAGGGCGGTTTATCACTCTGCGTGATGGTTCTACACATCAAGAACTAGTTGAGATGGTACAAGATGATTATATGCTGGACAAGAAAACCGACCCGGTGGAGTTATCATATCCATTGCCGGAAGCACTCTTGAAACAAATGGATCCGGATAGCCCTCCAGTTTATGTCACAAATGATAGGCAAGTAAGGAGCATGGTTGAGTTAGCTAATACGCATTTAATCCGTCTATGTGTCTCGAGCCGATCCCGTATGGATGATGAAGATGCTGTGAATCATGATGACAAATATGAATCTGAAGATGTAGACGAAGATGACAAAGAAGAAGACTGGAATGCGGAATATGTGGACTCAGTCTCGGAGGATTCTGTTTGTGGTGGTGGTGGTAATGATGGTGTTGGTAACTTGGATGTGCCTGAGAATGTTTTCATGGAACACGCTGAGGCTTACCATGACGATGCTGATTATACCCTATATGGGAAAGTTAAACATGAAGATGTAGATGTGGAAGAAGATGAAGATTATAAGAAATATGAGTTGGAGAGTATGAATAATCAGAGTGTTCGCAAAAGGGACTTATCTGAGGGTATCATTCTCAATAAGTGTTTTGATAGCAAGAAAGACCTAATATCAGAGCTACGTTTGACGGCGATAATGAAGAAATTCACATTTAGGACAGAGAAGTCTGACAAGACACGTTTTGTGGCTAAATGTCGTGTGGAAGGATGCAAGTGGATGCTTCGAGCATGTGTGAAGAGCGAACCAAACAAGTACTGGGTGATGATCTATTCAGAAACACATTCATGCTCGATGGCGGACCGGATGTCTACGCGCAAACGTTTTACTCCAGTTTATATTGGTTGGTTGTTTACTGAAACTTTTGGTATGATTGAGGGGATAACACCAAAGCATGTCAAAGTATCAATGAAGAAGCAGTTTGGGATTAGGATGAGCTACACAACCGCATACAGAGCATTGTTACATGCTCAAAGGATTGTGAGAGGAACAGCGAAAGATGGGTACGCGAGACTGCCTTCTTTTTTGCATGGAATCAGGCAAACCAACCCGGGAACAGTAACTGGGCTTGAGCTAGATGAGAAGAATAGATTTAAGTATCTATTTATAGCATTTGGAGCTTCCATACATGGGTTTACGTACCTTAGAAGAGTCATTGTGGTGGATGGTACTCATCTTAATGGAAAGTATGGCGGTGTTATGCTAGTGGCGGCCGCACAAGACGGAAATTTTCAAATATTTCCGTTGGCTTTTGGAATTGTAGACTCTGAGAACGATGACTCGTGGAAATGGTTTTTCACCAAACTGAAAGAATGCATTTCAGACCAATATCCTTTGGTCATAGTCTCGGATAGATGTGAGTCGATCAAGAATGCGTGTGAAGCAGTTTTCCCTTGGGCACAGCGAGGGATATGCTATTACCATCTACAAAATAATATTGTTACCAAGTTCAGGGGAAAACATCTTCTGTACTTGGTGAAAAACGCGGCTTACGCTTATACAATTTACGATTTCGACCGAAACATGGCTTCCTTACGAGCGGCAAATCCTGAACTTGCTGATTACTTGGAAGAGGCGGATGTGAGTCTATGGTCACGCGTGCATTTCAACGGAGACAGGTACTTAGCGGTCTGACAATAGTTATCAGACTTCTAATGATGTCTGATACAATTATGAGACCTCTCTTGCTGTCTGATTATTTTTCCAGACGACTGGAGAAGTCTGAAAGCATAATGTTTTTATGATACTTTCTAATTCTTACTTGGGTTAACCTCTTTCAAATTGGTGGATACAGGTACAACATAAAGACGAGCAACATTGCTGAGTCTATAAACTCCGCAGTTAAGAAGGCAAAAGGATATCCCATATCTTTCCTTTTAGAGTTTATACAAGAGAAACTAGGGACGTGGTTTTGTAAAAGGCGGCTAGATGCAATGAGTCTCTCAACAACATTTAGCCGAGGAGTTGAATATTTGCTGGCTATTCGTGAATATTATGCAGATATGATGACGGCAGAACGAGTAGATACGTATAAGTTCGTTGTTAAGGGAGGACATAGGGATTGTGTTGTTGATTTGGAACATCAGAAGTGTGAAAGTGGTGTTTGGGATTACGAAAAGATACCTTGCTCACATGCCATATGCGCTGCACCAGAACTTGAGCTACACATTTCTACCCTTGTATGTCCATCTTACAGAACGGACTACTTGTACGCTGCATACTCGCGCAACATCTTACCAAAGAAGGTTTCCGGAAAGGCAAATCATGACACCGTGCGTGTCTATCCGCCGGAAGAGAGGCGGAAGCCTGGAAGACAAAAGAAGTCGAGGTGGCAATCTATGCTAGAAATCGCCAAGAAGAAGAGCACTAAACCGCGGAAACTACACAAGCAATATTGTTGTTCGAACTGCAAACAACCAGGCCACAAACAACCTAAATGTCCACAACCTCAGGCTGATTAGAAATGGTTGAAATCTTATATGTTTTAGGGATTTCTGAAGTCTGATTTGTGTTCGTGTTCAGTGAAGTCTGATAAGTTTTAGGGTTTACAGAAGTCTGATATTTTTTTAGGGTTCACTGAAGTCTGACGTAGTGATGTATTCCAGAACTCTAATATTTAAACTTGTCTCAATTGTTTGGGTTCTGTTTCAACAAGCGTAGTAATAAACATAACTTGAATTAGTGCTTAAGTTTGTTACATAACTAAAAAACAAGCACAAAAGTAGGCCAAAAGATTGATGTGTTTTTTACAACCACCATAGATATGTATTGTTTAGGAATGCAAAAGATAAAGGCGGTCTATTTATCACCGTAGGTGTCAAGCAAAGCATACTCGGAACGTTGCTCTTCACCTGTTCGCTTGAGTTCAAACAATATGTCAAAAGCTAGCCTGTCCCTGATTGACTTGATGTTCTTATCACAAAGATACTTTGGAAACTCCATTCCAAGTGAATGGAACTCGATGAACTTCAAGCAGAACACTCCACAGTCACCTGTTTGTTTGTTTTGAGGAAGATCGTCGCTCCTAACAATCGAGTGGGTGTAACGATCGACTGGGTAAGGCCATCCATCAGCATCAGGTATTTTCAAGATGTGCATCGCATAAGGAAACATCTCGCAGATTGGTGCCACTGCCGCTCCGACCAACTCATCAGTCCTATCATTAATGATGCTGTCCCATATTGTTACGTGCCTATCCGGGATAGAAATCATAATTGCTACCCAATGATTTCCGCCAGTGTGCAGTGCGGTGTAAATATAATCAATATCCACCGCCCAAGCCTTCGGTGATTTGCAGAATAGTGGTAGGTCACCAGTGAAGTAATCAAAACAACCAGCAGGAAGCATTCTAGTTGCGGCTGGTGCATTCCCTCCAGCACCACTACTAATAAAAGTTGGATAGTGTTGACGCCACAAGGCTTGAAGGAGTGTGTCAATGAAACACAGCCTCTCGCTCCTGAACCATTCCGGATGGCTGTGTTGGCGAAGCCTCAACAGATCAATACCCGCATCAATTTGCTGCATTAAGCCAAGCATGTGTTAATATAAAAAAAAAAAACACAACCAGACAGCTATGGAAGTCTGGATATACAATCAGACTTCTATGGAAGTCTGGATATACAAAGAAGTCTGAGTATAAAACCAGACTTCTTTGGAAGTATGAATAAACAACCAGACTTCTTTGGAAGTCTGAATATACATCCATATTGGAATGGAGTTCTTAATTCATAACCATTGGAGTAATACTGACCGTGTCATGCAGCCATTCCTTTGGAGTGCGAAGATCGTAATACCATTGTAGTGATGTGTTCAGTTCCCTAGTTGGATAACCCCTACAAAAGAACAATACACTTGTTAGACATCGAGTTAGGTGTACATACTTACAATCTAAGCAGAGTATCAACACATACGGCTGTCTTTTGTTGTAATCATTAAGTGCCTTCACTTGCATCCTGGTGATAGCAGCACAAGGGTCATATCTCGGTGGAACCTGTGCTTGGACAACAGGTTTAGCTGGAGTCTTCACCTTCTCCTTTTGTTTAACCTGGGTTGCCTTTGCTTGCATGTAAACTTCAGCTGCCGCCTGCTTAGTGTCCTGTTTAAACTGCCGCGTAGAATTGAAGTTTATGCCCGTAGCCGACCGTGCAACGACCATGACACTCGGATCTGTGCCATCGGGTATACTCTGCATAGACAATTTGACAACCCATGTTAAACATAATGTTGGAACTAAAATTCACACAAGAACCAGACTTCACTAGACGTCTGGTAACTAGAATACATAACATGTCAGACATCCATAGACGTCTGACATGTGCTAAATGCCATCGAAAAATCATAGCAAGCCAATGCAACATAAGTCTAATGCCAGGAATCCATGTTCAAAGCAAATACAAGAACCAATGGGAAAAAAAACAAATACTATTATGCTTCAGCCTTTACAATGTTCATAAAGCAATAGAAGGCTACTTCCCCTCAAGTGATTTCTTCATAAGCCTGCTACTTCTCTTAGGCCCAACGTTCTTTTCCTTATTTGTATCCAGAGATTGAGGGTTTTGGCGACTAACCCCATCATCAGTCGCAATCGGTATGATTTCCTTAGAGGGATTGGCGGATTTATCTGCTGCTACTTTAGGCCTCGCTTTCCCTGCATGTTCAGGTTCGGATACCTTCAGTACAACTTTCTTCAGGTTCCTCTTAGGCCTTTCATTTTTCTTTCTTCCTCCCTCTTCATCAACCGCAGCAGCTTTTACCCCTTCGTGAACCTGAAGATCTTCAGCTGGATCTTCTTCATCCTCACCAACTCCAGCCTTCTTCAGCTCATCGGCGGCAGCAGCAACAACAGTTTTTGCTTCTGCGTTCTTCACTCTTCCTTTCCCTCCAGTACCAGCTTTCTTCTTCTCCTTTTCCTTCACTTCAGAAGAATCTTTCTTCTGGTCTTTCTCCTTCTGCTCAACTCCAACACTCTCTTTCTTTAAACTCTGGACGATCTTGGCAAGATCATCAATTCTGATACCCATCAGACGCAAACCATCGTTGAAAACATCTACCAATACATCAATCCGAGTTTCAAGTGATTTTTGCAAACCCTCAATCATTTGAACAACATCCCCATTTGTAGGACCAGCCTTCCCTACTCTAAGTTTCTTGCTAACTACCTCAGCCTCTTCTTCCTCATCTTCATCATCAGAAACAACCTGCAACAACTTCCTCTTGACTCCCACAACCTTACGCTTTTTCTCACCAGTCTGATCATCATCTTTCTCAGACTTAATCTCAAGCTTAACAGGACCTCCAGCTCTGGTCTTGAACACACCTTCGCTCTTCCAGTGTTTTGAACCCCACCTCCAATGCACAGTCCCTAGCTGTCCGAACATTGCCTTCACAATGTTCTCAACTTTGTCGTCCTCCTCATCAGGGTTGTCCCATACGGGAAACATGTCATCGTATTCCTTGAGTACGAAGCTGTTGACGCGGGTCTGCAAATTACAAGTCACATAGGAAAACAAATATAAGCATTTGTAATATCAACCAGTCAGACAACATACGAGACTGGGTCATATGAAGTATGACATTATGTGTGTCAGACTTCATATGAAGTCTGACTTTTATGTCAGACTTCATACAAAGTCTTACATTATGTGCCAGACTTCTAATAAAGTCTGACACATAATGTCAGACTTCATATGAAGTCTGACATAAAAGTCAGAGTTCATAAGTACAAGAAATACCTGTTTGCGTAAGGCTTCGTCGGCTTTCTTTCGACTCCGTGATCCCTGGTACGCCAGCAATGGTAGGTCTGGGGCATCCGGAAAGGGCTCTCCATAAGTTGTCGCCATAGCGGGACATGCCCAGTATATCCAGATGTTCAGGACCTCAGCAAAACCTCCGATCTGATAATTTTTTCCATCCACGAGTTTTCTGTTTGCCTCTTTAACAGAATCTATCAGAACCTTGAAGGCGAATCGTCCCCATGGATAGGATTGTATCGATCCTGGAAACAACAGAAGCTTGGACATGTCACCCCTTGTGGAGGTTGTCCAGTGATGAGCCTCAATGAAGGTTGCATAGATCGCTAGATAGCCCAGCCATATCCTTTGTTCCGGTTCCCATTCAGAACATCTTGTACAAGCATCCATTAGTTGCGTATAACTTGGGCCTAAATCGAAATCCACCCTAAGAAGCTTCCACATTTCTCTCATCTCATCGGTATACTGAATTTCAGGGTACTCGAGGTTCTCAATATAGTCGCATTTGAGTCCGGTTATAGCATGAAACTCATTCAGGGAAAACCTAACTGGATTAACGCCGAAAAGAGACCATAACTCATACTTCTTCTTGCAGTCTAACTGCAGACAGAGCATATAGTGCACCATCCTTGAACACCATTTGAAATTCAGTTCATGGAATTTCAAAAAAACGCCAAGTTCTGAATCGAGGAGTTCCCGCCATTCAGCCGGTAACAGCGCTAGTTTAACATCAGTTATCAGATCTCTCCTTCCACTAAAGTAGTGTATGCTTTTATCCGGAGATGGTTCATAACCGGCAGTGAACATCCTTTGTGGGAATTCAACATCTTCCATAACGGAAACCTGAAACAACGAGGGCCTTACACAGTCAGACATCTTATGCCGTCTGCCAACTATAGTTATGTAAATATATAGAAGAGGAGAAGAGTCGAGGAATCTTACTGTCGAAGGAAGACGACGGAGGAGCTACAGTAAAACAAGATCGAGGCCCAACAAGATCTGGAATTTAGGAAAAAGACAAAAAAGCTCAGCGCAAGTATGAGACAAAAAAGCTCAGACTTCAGACTTCAGACTCCACCTGGAGTCTGAGGATGTAATCAGACTCCATATGTGGTCTGAGATCTACAATCAGACACCAACAGCCGTCTGATTACTAATAGTTTAACTTAGAATTCCCCCGAAGAAGTTTTAGATTAATCTTACCGTCGAATGTAAGCGGCGGAGCAGAGAGAAACCAGATCTGGAAACGATACCCAGAAAAAGTGCACGGTGTCGATTGAGTGGATTTGAGAGAGAATAGTTTTTTTTTTTTATCTTTCCTGCGAAACTGTAAAAAAAAGGTTAAAAAATCATATTTATATATGTCTCATAGGGGGCAGTTAAAACGAGACGGTTTTACCACTGGCGAACGATTTTACTGCAGACGTAACTGCCGCGCTTTTTTCGTCTCCTTTTTACATAACTCCCGCCCGTTTAATTTACAAAATATTTAAATTCCCGGGCATGCAAGAGGCCACGTGTCGTTACGCACGCGAAGTCTGGTGAAAATTAGTTATTGTAGATTCAGACTCCATACGAAGTCTGAGGAAAATCATTTAAGTCTTAAAACTAATTATTGTAGATTCAGACTCCATACGAAGTCTGAGGAAAATCATTTAAGTCTTAAAACTAATTATTGTAGATTCAGACTCCATACGAAGTTTGAGGAAAATAATTTATTAGTCAGACTTCTTTAGAAGTCTGACAATTCGCAGATTTGGATGATGAATGAAATTGGACGATGATGAATGAACAGAAATTGGATAAAACCCTAAAATTCGTCTTATAATACATAAAATTGTACTTGGATACATAGGACTTATATTACAAGAAACCAAAAGCCCTCAAGATAAACGGGACGATGATAACAGCACCAGCAACCATCAGATACTCATACTTGGCGCCACGCACCGTCTGGCTAGATGGTTTCTCAGTCAAGAGCTCCTTTAGTTGAGCTATCTCTGCCTGCGCTTTCTTGATCTCATCGTGCAAGTTGGTTACACAGTCAATTTCAGCATAACAAAGGAATATGTAATCAACTTGTTCGCCATGTTGGTCCACACTCAGCTTTAACTCGTGAAACTCCTCCATCATAGCCTCATCCCACCACTTCATTATATGGTAGCCACCATCCTATACAGCCACATTTTAAATATGCAATATCATCTTCAAATTCTGAAAATAAGCTCGAATAAGTCAAAACGAAACAAAACAGAAGAGAAAGGCAATTACATCCCAGTTACGACATCCAAAGAATCTTCTTCCCGGATTATCGGCTGTAGTGGATGTTCGCATGACAGGGTCCAGACCGCAGAAACATTTTTTGGGGAATCCATTGCATGAACCGGATCTTTGTCGGAATGTGGAAGTTGAGAATGAACTACTACTACTCGAGGTTGGAACCTGACTGAATCGCCCCATCCTGTGTACAATAAAACGATTGTAAGTCAGACTTCTAAAACAGTCTGAACAAAAACAATTCCAAATTCAGACTTCTAATAGAGTCTAACTCAAGCATAAAACCTAGGGGCCCTAGAACCTATCTATTTTTTGTTGGGGATGTTCAGATCTAGACAAAAGACATGTGAAAAAGAGGATGATTGGGACTCAAAACCGTATGGATCTAAAACGAGAAATATATTAAAAAAACAATTTTTTTGCTAATTTTTTGTTAAGATCTAGACAAAAGACATGTGAAACCGGGGATGATTCGGTCTGAAAACCGTATGGATCCCATGGATCTAAAACGAGAAATATATAAAAATCTATCTATTTTTAGTTTTATTCAGATCTAGACGAAGTACAAAGTACATATGAAAAAGGGGATGACTCGAACTCAAAACCGTACGGATCTAATACGAGAAATATATAAAAACCAAATTTTTGTTTAGATCTAGACAAATATCAAAGAAAAAATGACTTCTTTCGTATAGATCTCAAACATTTAGAGAACGAAGAGCTTAGAATATGATGGCGGCGGTGTATGGACTGGTCAGGAGAGACGAAAAGAAGAGATAATTACAAGAATGAAGAAGATGACGACGGCGGTAGCGGTGGCGGTGGCGACTGAGGGTTGGCGGAGAGTTATTAGAGGGTATTTAGAGAGTATCTAGAGAGGGAGTGTGTTTCCGTTTTAGAGAGAGAAGTTTGATAATGACTTTTACGATCTAATGTCGGTAACTTCCGTTTATATATGGGGTAAATTCCCAAGTAGGGTTTAGTTTTTGGTCGAGATTAGTCAGACTTCTTCGGTAGTCTGAGAAATCATGTACGTTAATCAGATTAACATGGAAGTCTGATATACCCTAAATCTACTAATTACTACTTAAATACCATCATATTATATAGAAAACTTAGCAAAAACATCAAACTCGTTTAATATAGTCACAACCTAACCAGTATATGCAAATGTAACAACATGGATGAAAATTCACAAACCCTCAGCCTAACCCTACAGATGAAAATATGATATCCAACTCCATATGTCAAGCATAGATCAAGCTACATGGTGTTTTTAACCAAATATACCTTAAATGGTTAAAATTGACTAAATATTATGTAATTTTAATTTACATATGTCCAAAAGTCCCATATTTAATTTATGTATCCGAAATTTTCCTCAAAATATTTTTTTAATAATTTTATAATTTAAATTTTCAACTTAATTATCTCTCAGACTTCTCGTACGTGTACAAGTTGGGATTTGTCCCTCCTGAGTAACGGGAGATAAATATCTCAGGGCCTATCAAAGATTTAATACTGAGAAAAATGTGTGGCCGCACTCAAACGAACTGTAGTTCAGTTGTTTGTAATGTTCAGTATAAGATCATGAGTTCGATAAACACGATGTTGGCTTAATAAGGATGACACCAATCTTGCCTTATGCCAAATCGAGATATGGAGACAAAAGGATTATAGGAATTGATGATTCCAGTACAAGTGGGAGATTATTGGGATAGTGTCCTGAAATCACACTTGTACTCACTCTTGATGATAGTTGTGTGTCGAGATCAGACATTCGTATAATACTAGGTGGTTGCAATATTTTGCTAGAAGCCTCTTGCAATATGTAAGTTGTAGACTTACTGCCAGTATTATATGATCCTATAGGGTCACACACCTAAGCAAACTGGAAGCTAAGACATGGGAATGATCATTATGGTAATGATCATATTAATGTGTATTGGATACACATTATTATCGACAAAATGGTGTTGTGTCGATCGACACAGCTTGTGTGTCGGTCGACACAGTTCGGGTTTCGAAAGGACTTTTCGAAATTATGACTTAATTAAGTCTGGCCCGTTAAGTGTGTTTTAGGTCGAATAAAAACTTGATAGTCTCAACCGAAAACGTGGGCCGTCGAGTTTTTCTCAGACAGAAAAGCAGAAACACCAGAAACTGAGAATTCCCATAGATCCGGCACTAGCATCCCGTTTCCAGCTTGTGTGCGTGTGTATCTGGTAGAGGCGAGGCACATGTGTCGCTACTGATCTCGTTCACCATTCATTCCGCTGCCAGTAACAAGGTAAGAGCGAGGTTGGTGATTCAATATATCAAACCCTTAGATCATAGGAGATCCAACAAAAGGTGCTAATTCTCTTCTATGCAGATTCAGAGCTACCTTGGTTTTATTGGTTCTGATGTATCTTTTTATGCCAGGGATAGTGGGGAGAACCCACAAGATACTGCTCCAGGAGGTGCTTCTCCTCCTCCCCCACAAACTGGAGCTGCATCTCCTCCTCCCCCACAAGTTTCTGCTCCAGCGGCTGCTTATCCTCCTGTTGGAAACAACACAGACAATAAATCTGCTGCTTTTGTTAATGAATCTTCTCCTCAGAAATTTGAGTCTTTCGATGAGTTTGATCCACGCGGTGCATTTTCAGGTACATAGGTCTCGAAGTTGCATTTCTTTAGTTCCTACTTTGTTACATCGTTAAATTTTTCTTTGCCTTTCAAACTGCTCTGCTCCATAGAGATTAACTTTCATTTTTCGTTGCGTTTGTTATATTGTTATCCCATATAACTATCTGCTAGTTTTGAGTGTGAGAGTTGTGCTTCGTTTTTTTTCCAGCTGGCCCTCCAGCATATGCAACTGCAGACGGTGTTTCAGCTCCTTCAATAGTTGCTTCAACATCTGCTCCTCCCACCTCAAACAATGTTGAGATGGACTTACTTGGCTCCCTTGCAGACATATTTTCATCAAATGCATTGGCCATTGTCCCGGCAGATTCTACGTCTGTTGAAACCAATGAACAATCAAATGCTCCATCGTTTTCTACATCTCAGCCATCAACTCAGGTATTAAACACATGGCTTAAGCAGTTGGTTGTACTCAAAGATTTTGACTGTTTCTTATGAGGATAGCTTTTTTTTCTTTGTACAATTTTGATGATTAAAAATTCTCCCCACATTGTACAGCCAATTGATGACCCATTTTCTTGATATGTGTCGGGAATCCGCTTAGTCACAGCAGTCATGGCCACTTTGAATATATCAAAGCACAATCATTACGACTTATATGAGAAGATAAGTTCATCTTTGTCCTTTACAATACATGAATGTAAATTCGAATTTTCAAAACAAACTAACTAAATTATACTTTCTGTTTAGGTAGGTTAAATAGATAAAAGCACCTCGGGCCAGTATTTTATTTCACACGCATGGCCAAAAAAACAGGTTAGAAATCAACTACAACTCTTTATAGAAAAATATAACTCGTTAGGTTGAAGGTGAATCAGAGGTACATGTTAGGAAAAAGATGAGTACATAGAGACTAAAGCATGTTAAGTTGTTTGAACATTGTGATATATATAGTTTGTTATCTATCTTATGAAAATCAAACTAAATTTGCAAAAAATTATCGAAGAATGATATACATTTAAAGTTATCAAATCAAACATAATTCTTTATATAAAAAAGAACAATTATTCAAATAATATAAAACCAGAATGTAAAGAGTACAACCAATAACCCTTTCATTATTTTTTGTTCAAAAAGAGAAATATGAATTGAAAGAAAAGTTTGAGTTGGATTAATGAATAAAATGTGTGAACCGTGAACTCTATTTATAGGGAAGCTATGACGTAGGGTTATAATATTCTTTACTAATATGCTTAACCGAAATAACAAATCGGTTTTGCATAGGCTTGTTAGTCAAGTTAGATAGGCTTGTTAGTCAAGTTTAAATATCTAGCAAAATAAATTAGATCACGATATTGTTGAGATTTTGTGTATCATCGATATAGTTGAGAATATACCTTCCCAACTTTGTATAATTTGAACTTTGTAAATTAGGCAACCGGAATTTATTTTAAGAAAACGAATATAAAGATATTTAGTTTAGTTTTTAAAATCTATGGTAACATTCGTTAAGATTATACAAATCTTATTTAAAATATATTTTGTTTAAGAAATCGAATATATTTTTACTATATTGTGTTTCAAGTTGGTATTCGAGAATAATTAACTTGTAACAGTATTGTGTCTATGTTCATAAAACGTTTTATGATTTGCTGTGATATTTAGTATAAATCTGTTTAAGGTATGTCGATCATTTTTTTAATTTGAAGTGTCAATTGGCTTGTTTTTAGGAAATAAGTTAAGTTTGTTAGTAAAAGGAATTAGTTAGTTGAGATTAGGCAACCAGCATTTTATATTTAATTGTTTCCAAACATAATGATTTGATTTAGTTGATTTATAACATTTAAATGTTTCCAACCGGAATTGATTGCAAAACCGAATAGAATCATGCTCATTAAATCGTTTTAGTGTGATTTATTGATACATGTTGTCAGGTTTGGTGCAAGAAAACCAAATGAAATCAAGAAATCGGTTTGGAGGCTATATACCGACATTCCATTAAACTTTTGGTTCTACAAAAAAAGGATGAGTATATACTTATAATATCTATTTGAACACAAAACATTGTTAGACCAATATTAATTTTCATGGTTGTGCAGGGTCTGGTTTTATTGAACACGTTTATCTATTTGAACACAAAACATTGTTAGACCAATATTAATTTTCATGGTTGTGCAAGGTCTGGTTTTATTGAACGTAGGTATATCGATTGGTTTAATCATACCGATCTGGCCGTGTGTGATAAATGGCATAGAAAGACTTAGAAGCCCTTAATGAAATCAAAATAAAACAAATAAAACAAGTGGCATTCTCAGTAAATAAATTGAAAAGTTTGGATAGTTTCTAAAACGTACTTCTGTTTTAATAGTATAGATTTTAGATGTTTTATAAAGTTATTTTATAATACTAAACTAGATTTTGATCCGTGCTAAAAAAACTGCGGATATATTTTTAATCAATTTTTTTTATTTTTATAATAAATTTATTAATTATTTAACAGAATTTTATTAATTGAATATAATGATAATTAAATGTTCAAAGCGTGAATGCATTTAATAATTTTTTTTAAAATAATTATATAATGTTTTTTTAGTAAAAGAATCATCAATACTATTAACAAAATAGAGTATATTAGAGACTAACTTTCTTCCATGTGTTATATTACATGTTATGCCATTGAAAATTAATGAATTAATTAAATTTCATTAAGGCTAATTAGGGAATATAACATTTTCTCTACTATCTATGTTTCCAAACAAGATAATTATTAACCATATAGCCAAACAACCTAGATATGATAAATCTTACTTTTCTAATTAATGAAAATAAAAGCAAATATATATATATATATATATGTATAATCATGAAACTATTAAATCAATTGATAAATATAATTAAACAAGGTATTATTAAATTCATATTTATTATTAAAATTTACTAATCAATAATCAATTGATGAATATAATTAAATAAAATAATTATTTAATTTATATTTATTATTAAAATTGACTAAAAAATAATTTAATTACATTTGATCTATAATAAACATAAAATCTTTATATTTATACCAATATAAACACAAATTCATGTATTTTAACATAACAAATTTTTTTAAAGTGAGTATTACAAAAATAAATAAATTACTAGAAATTAAAATATAATTTATAATTTTTTTTAAAAAATAGAATACCAAAAATTAGATTGATATATTTTTAATTTGATAAAATATTAAAATTAGTTTATATTTTATATTGTTCAAATATATGATATGTCATATTATGATTGATGTTTTTATGATTGCACTTTTTATCGGGTTGTTCCGTCAAATTACAAAATATTTAAATCATTACAATAACGGGTTGAAAAATAAGTTAGCCAATTTCGATTATAAATTTTCTAAAACAGAACTTTGCACGAGTTTAAAATATATATTAACTAATTTCAGTTGATATATTTTAATTTAATAAAATATTAAAATTATTCAATATTTATATTATTCAAATATTTGATGCGTCAAATTATGGTTCATATTTGAATGCAATTTTAATGGGTTATTTCTTAACGGGTTGTTTCTTATGAAAATTTTAATAAAAATCAACCATATATATAACCCATTTCAATTGATATATTAGTCAATTTTTATTATTAATGTTTTTAAAACAAAATTTCCATGAGTTTAAAATATGAAATATACTTTAATTTGATAAAATATAAAAAATAATCAATATTTATAATATTCAAATATATATTAACTCAAATGATGGTTTATATTTTTACGATTATATTTTTTAACGGGTTGTTACATAAAATTTGTAAATTATTTAAACGACTACAAGATGGGTTGAAAAATATATTAGTAAGTTTTAATTATTAATTATTAAAAATAAATTTTACTAATTGGAAAATGAGTTACAAAGATGAATTAACAATTTTCAATTATAGAAATATTAAAAATAAAATTAAAACCAATGAAAAATATAATGAGATTATGATGTTGTTACTTTCTTAAATATTTATTTATTAAAATATTAAAACACATAATAAATTTCACATATAAACAAAAATTGTTTTACGAAATATTATAGATATGTGTAATAGAGATTATATTTATATTACATTATAACCGTTGTTTTTTTGAAGATGTTATAAAATTATC
Organism: Orychophragmus violaceus; assembly: GCA_030180135.1. Taxonomy (NCBI): domain Eukaryota; kingdom Viridiplantae; phylum Streptophyta; class Magnoliopsida; order Brassicales; family Brassicaceae; genus Orychophragmus; species Orychophragmus violaceus. The sequence goes on along the minus strand of CM058239.1, from coordinate 98,823,068 downwards.
TATAAAACCATGACTTTACGTTAGATTGGGTTTTAGGATTTATAATACGAAATCATATTTTAAATTTTTATCTTTATGATATAACTCATGTCAAATAATACATATTTTATTTAAAAAACATCAAAATCATTAACTCATGTTTTATAACACGGGTTAAACAATTATAAACAAAATTAGATTGAATAATTAAAAAAATTAAATTATTAAAAAAAGATTTGTAAAGAAAAATATATCCGCACTTTCGAAGCGCGGATCAAAACCTAGTTATTATTAAAGTTACTAGTGATTTTTCCACCCTCGCGCATGCATGTGGTAATAGTTTGTTGAACTTCAAATTTTAGTACTCAGACTTAAATGAAGTAAATTGTAGTTGTCAAATCATATTCACTTGTAATACGGATTTTGGTCACATAAGTGTTCGTAATGTCTCCGTAAAGCCGACTCCTACCTTTTTGGTGGATATGATTGTTGGTATTCTCGGATCATTTCATATACCATTATAAAATAGTTTTAAGTAATGAACTATATGATAAGTTTTGTAATCACATGGACCACAACTTTGAATTACTATGTGTAAATCATTTCCTAAACATTCTTCCTAGTGCATTCAGATACTCTAATGGAGAAGACATCTCTATACCATTTTAATGTAATTCACCTTTAACAATACTATCACCGCTAAAATATTTTTTTAGACGCCTGGAATTTTAGACATGATAAACTGTTAATTTCATCAACGGTCTCGTTCTTTGGTGTTAAGATTACAAACTCCCTTAATTTTTCATATCCTCAAAAGTTTGCTCCAAATTAAAATCTATTGATTCATACTGAACATGAAGCGGTTTATTAAATCCCATACTGACTTATCTTTTTGGTTTTTGCCGATCTACTTGATTAAGGACCCCACGTATAATTATTTTCTTAAAATATGGTATGTTTTTGTTGTATACATTGTTATATATGGGTTTAGCACTCCATCTACTTAGCAGGGCCCAATACCAATTCTCTGTACAAAGGTCGGCCCAACATAAGCAAACTCGGCCCAATAAGCGAAGGCCCGAACACACACACACTCGAAACGAGTCCATCATTATCGGCTCGGCTCGGCCTGTGACAGCAAACCAGCTCGGCTCCGCTAACAGACAAAGGAACGTACGGCTTGGCCCATCTCGTCATAAAGTACGGCCCATCCACACGAGCTCGACAAATGGTCAATGGCCTGTAAAAAGTACGACCATATTTTACTATAAATACGAGTCGTCACTGTACATTAATGTAACTTTTTTGGGATTTGTGCACTTCTTACTACTTTCTCTCTCTAGATTTAATACTTCCCGAATTATAATCCGAGCTCGTCTTTCGACCTGCTCGGGTACCTTAATGCAAAACACGCTCGTTACCGAGCAAGCAACTCTCTTCGACAAATCTATCCCGAACTCAACTCTTTTCTCTTGTTCATTCCTGAATCTAGTCAGTTCCTCTCTAAAAACAAACTTTGTTCCCTCGGACCCGAGCACGTCAACTCTCCCAAGAAAGACGCGCGTTCGGACTTTGTGACCATCTCGGTTATCACAATTGGCGCCGACTGTGGGGAAGCAAAGTTTTCTTCACTAACTGACAGGTTCAACAATGACATGATTGCCACCGAACAAGGACTTCACCCTCGTCCAGGACAAAACAAGATCGGAAACAACCTCGCAAGGAAGGGGTCAGCCTCAGCTCCAACACGTCTCTCAAGTCATGGATCCGATCATTCAGCCGGCGGGAGCCGAGCAACAAAATCCAATCGTCGAACAACCTCGGCAGACCGAGAATGCTCAACAAACCGAGCAGGACACTTCCGCCTTGCTCAAGACTCTCATAACACAAGTAACCGAGCTATCTCAAGGAAGTAACATCCGTTTCGACCAGCTTGCCACAGCGCATGCGATATGCTAAGGACAAATCAACGATCTACGAATGTTGAGCCAGCATGGATCTGTCCCTAGAACTCGTCTCCACCGAGCATTGTTCGAGACGACACCACCACAGAATCCCAGAAACCGAACGGTCTCGCAGCAAACCGAGGAAACAAGCGAGCAACCTCCCAACACTGAGATCCCGAACAGCTCAGCGCTTGACGCACATAGGGATAGCGAGATCGAAGACTTAAAACTGATGCCGAAAAACATGACATCGAAAGTCCATCAGGCAATCAGCTCGGCACCTGAAATCGACTGCGTGCTAGAAGAAACCCAGAATACCCCATTTACTCGCCGGCTCATGGACATCCAAACCGAGCATCTAGTCTCAGCAGTTAAAATTAAAATGATAACTTACGACATTAAGTCCGACCCGAAGCAATTTCTAACGGCCTTTCGTATTGCAATGGGTCGAACAAATTTCAGCCTTGGTGAGCGAGACGCAGGTTATTGCCAACTATTTGTCGAGCATCTAACCGGCTCGGCGTTGGACTGGTTCTCTCGCCTAGAACCAAATTCAATCGATGGATATAACGACTTGACACACGTTTTCCTCAAATACTACTCAATGTACATACAAGAAGAGGTATCCAGTGCATACCTATGGGCCATCTCGCAAGGATCAAAAGAAAGTCTCCGATCTTACATAACCCGCTTCAAAGGCATTCTCGCGAAAATCACAATCACCGATAGCGAAGGTCTGCCCGCGCTCCGGAACGGTCTATGGTATGAATCAAACTTCCGAGAAGTGCTAAAAAGAACAAACCGATCTCACTCGAAGATGCTCTCCACCGAGCATCAATCTTCATCGACCTCGAAGAAGAAAAAGAAACTCTAGCAAGGAAGTTTGGCCCAAAAATTCAGCTTCGGAAGAAAAACCCGAGAAAAGTACCGAGCAGTACGAACCACAACAACATTACGACCAGGACTACAAGAAAACCAAAGAGGAGGAAATCACAAGGAAGGGTAAGTCGTCCTTTTACGTTAGCGACCATTCGCAGGACCACCAACAGAATGAAGAACGCTCCTACCAAGATCAACGCCAAGATCGTACCGACTGTCCCCAGAGTTATCAACAGGACCGACCTTCCCAAGGCTACCAAGGTCAAAATAAAAGCAAGCCATGTAACAAATTCGTCCGAGGAAGCGACAAAAGCAAGCTATTTTGCGATTATCATCAACGAACGGGCCATAGTACCGAGGACTGCAGGAACCTACAAGCCCTCCTCTATGCTGACTATCAGAAGGATGGCAAGAAATTGGTGCTAAACCGCAACCTACCGCCCCCGAAGCACGTCAATCAAGTAGCACAGCCAAAAAACAAAGCCGAGCGCTTTAAGCTCGTCCAGAAAGAAAGGAAGAAGCAAGTAACCTTCGAAGAAGAAGTTGGGAAAATAGAAGCAAACACAGCAGCCGCCAACAAGCGGGCTCGTGACGAGGAGGACAAAGAAGGAACACCCCCGCCGAGGAGACGTATAACCATGATAATGGGAGGACTGCCAATGGTTAACGACTCAGTCCGCTCGATCAAGGAGTACGAATGCCGAGCGGCAACTCATCAGCAATGGAAACGAAATAACGGCGACGAACTCAAGATTGGCAGTGACATCACCTTTACCGAACATGACGAGGAATGGGTGTCCAAACCGCACAACGACCCGCTCGTCATTGCAATGCGAATATGCGACTGCGAAGTCTCTAAAATCCTGGTTGATACCGGAAGTTCGGTAGACCTAATTTTCAAAGAAACGATCCAACGAATGGAGCTCAGTAATTACTGCATAAAGCCATCTGTGAAACCATTGACGGGCTTCTCCGGAGACTACATCAACACGATCGGGACGATCAAGCTCCCATTCTACGTCGGCAAAATTTCCAAACTAATAAAATTCGTAGTTGTTGACCGACCAGCAATCTACAACGTCATCCTCGGTACACCGTGGATCCACGAGATGAAGGCAGTCCCATCCACGTATCATCAATGCATCAAATTTCCCACCCCGTTCGGCGTCTTCACTCTGAGAGGAGACCAACATGTCTCCCGATCATGCTTCCGAATCGAGCATAGGCTGTGCCACAAGTCACAAGCTTACCTGGTCGCCGAGCCCCGAATCGAGCTGTCACCTCCCGACCGACCGCAAAAGGACGCAATCGTTCAAGTCAATATCGATATAAGCGATCCCGAGCGTTGCGTGGGAATATGAGCCGACCTTCGTGAAGATCTACGGGATAAGCTTGTGGAATTCCTCAAGCAGAATGCCACAACTTTCGCCTAGACCACCAGTGATATGACCGGAGTTGACCCTTCCATCGCGTGCCACGAGCTGCATGTCGACCCAATCTTCAAACCGGTCAAGCAAAAAAGAAGGAAACTCGGTCTCGAGCGCGCCAAGGCTATCAATGACGAAGTAGAACGACTCTCCAATGCAGGCTCGATCACTGAAGTGAAGTACCCGGATTGGCTAGCAAACCCCGTCGTGGTGAAAAAGAAGAACGGCAAGTGGCGAGTGTGCGTGGATTTTACCGATCTAAATAAGGCGTGTCCCAAGGATAGTTTCCCTCTTCCGCACATCGACCGGCTCGTTGAAGCAACCACCGGACACGATCTTCTGTCCTTTATGGAAGCCTTCGCGGGCAACAATCAGATTATGATGCATCCAGATGACTGTGAGAAAACCTCATTTATCACCGACCGTGGAACCTAATGCTACAAGGTGACGCCATTCAGACTCAAGAATGTAGGAGCCACATATCAACGTCTCGTTAACCCCATGTTCGCCGACCAACTCGGCAAAACAATGGAGGTCTATATCATCGACATGCTCGTCAAGTCCCCCTCGGCGCACGACCACATCAACCATTTGGCAACATGTTTCGCAAGCCTAAACAAGTACGGAATGAAGCTAAACCCGACCAAATGCACGTTCGCCGTAACCTCGGGCAAATTCCTCGGCTACATCGTTACGAGAAGAGGAATCGAGGCAAACCCAAAGAAGATAACAGCCATCACCGAGCTCCCTTCTCCGAAAATACCCGAGAAGTACAACGATTAACCGGGAGAGTCGCAGCATTGAAGAGGTTCATCTCTCGATCAACCGACAAATGCCTCTCGTTCTACAATCTCCTCCAAGCAAACAAGAAATTCGAGTGGGACGCCAAGTGTGAAGACACATTTCAACAGCTAAACACCTACCTGTCCACCCCACCGATCCTGGCCAAAACCGAGGAGGGAGAGACGCTTAACTTATACATCTCCGTATCGACTTCGGTAATAAGTAGCGTGCTCGTCCGAGACGACCGAGGCGACCAAAGACCCATCTTCTATACGAGCAAAATATTTGACGACGCAGAAACACGCTACAACACACTTGAGAAACTCGCATTAGCCGTCGTCATCTCGGCAAGGAAGCTTCGCCCTTATTTTCAGTCGCATTCGGTGATAGTGCTCACGAACCAACCAATCAGAATGATCTTGCACAGCCCCAGCCAATCAAGCAGAATCGCCAAATGGGCAGTCGAACTAAGCGAGTACGACAATGAATACAAACCCCGAACCAGTGCCAAGTCACAGGTCCTAGCAGATTTCTTAATCGAACTGCCACCCGAGCTCACCATAAGTGAAGATCAGGTACTGAAAGAGAAATGGATTCTGTTAGTGGACGGCTCTTCATCAAGAAACGGCTCGGGGGTAGGAGTCAAGCTAACATCCCCGACCGGCGAGCTAATCGAGCAATCCTTCCGACTGGCATTCCCAGCCTCTAACAACGAAGCCGAGTACGAAGCACTACTCGCAGGTCTGCGACTTGCCGAGGTAGTAGGAGCAAAACAAGTAAAGGCGTTTGCCGACTCCCAGCTCGTGGTGAACCAATACAACGGAGAATACGAAACAAAAAATGAGCGTATGGACGCGTACCTAAAACTTGTCGAAGAGATCGTTGCACGGATCGGATCGGTTACATTAACCAAGATTCCTCGAAGCGACAACTCCTCCGCAGACGCTCTGGCCGCTTTAGCCTCGACTTCTGATCCCGACCTCTGACGAATCATTCCAGTCGAGTGCTTTGCCCGACCAAGCATCTTACCAGACGAGGACGTACTGCTCATTACCGAGGAGGACGAAGGAATGGACGATGCCCACAAAAGAATGAGGACATCATCAAGATTCCCGACCTAGAGCCAACCAAAGCCGTCGACTGGAGAAATGACATCAGAGAATACATCCTTAACTGGACGGTTCCCGAGGATCGATGGGCAGCCCGCAGACTGAAAGCCCGATGCGCGCAATACGTAATGATGAAGGACGAGCTGTTCCGATGGAGCGCATCCAAAGCCTTCCTACGATGCATTAATGGGCAAGAAATACAGTGGGTCACCGAGCAAACCCACAAATGAGCAGGCGGAAACCATAGCAGTGGCCGAGCTCTCGCCGCAAAGATCAAGCACCATGGTCACTTCTGGCCAACCATGATTGCCGACTGCGAAAAGTACGTATCCAGATGCGAAAAATGCCAAAGGCACACATCAAGCATACATCAGCCAGCCGAGCTCCTAGCCACTGCGGCCACACCCTATCTCTTCATGCGGTGGGTGATGGACATCGTCGGACCCCTCCCAGCTTTGCACCAAAAGAAGTTCATCTTAATAATGACCGACTACTTCACAAAGTGGGTCAAAGCTGAGTCCTACTGATGTGTTGTGTTTTTGAGTGTTTTTAGGCATGATTAAGAGTGTGATTTAGCTTTCGGAAAAGCATTTAGACAACATTATTTTGTCTTATCTTTAGGTTAGTGCATTTAGGCATCATTAGGTTTGGTTTGCTTTGTTTCTTCTTTTTGTAGGTGGTGGATGACTGTTGGTACTGGATTTCCCTCTAGGAAATCCGGCCCATTAACAAATAAGACAAAGTCCCATATCTATGAGCCCGTTCCAGGATCAAAGACGAAGAGACGAGACGATTCATTTGTTGGGCCCAAACGAATGACACTTTGATGGGGCCCAAGCGATGCCGAAGTAAGAGGCGATCGAGCTCGAGCTCGGCAGGAGACGACGTGGAGATAGAGCGACTCGGTCTTTTCCAGTTCAACTGATCCGCGAGGATCACGGGGATCGTTACGAAAGAGAGGCCGAAATATCGGAACAGATAGATCAGAGTCGAGACTATTTAAAGAAGAAGTGGCGACTCATTCAAGATATTCCAACCCTAACTTAGAACACTTCGACTAGATAGCTCGAGCATCATACTTTGTACTCTCTTTTCGATTGTGTTTGTTCTATCTCGATGATCAATCACAATAAAGTCTTTGATTCATAGGAAACTATACCATTTCTATATCCTAAAGTCCAAATCCACGAATACAAATTCTTAGTGTGAATCCCGGATCTCACCTTTGGCGCCGACTGTGGGGACTATCTATAGTTTTTCCTATCTTAAGAATCAGATCTTAGATCCGATAGATCGAGATGAATCCCGACCAATCTGGCTCTCCCAGCGCCACAACCACCGGTTGACCACCCTAAAACGGTCGACAACGTTCCTCAGAACAACACCGGGGTAAGAATCATGGGTCAGACCGATGGCGTGTTGACGAGCTATGCCTCAGTCTCCGCGACCTCGGCACCAGCCGGCTCAGTCGCCCAAATAATCGCGACGAGTCAGACTCCGACAAATGTTTTGTCAGGAACTAACGATCCGAGCATAAACTGGGTGTGGATGAGAAACGATTCGATTCCCACCCCAGGAGGTGGATCTGGAACAACCAGACCCAATTCGCCACTGCCTTCTGCTCCACAGAGACAAGGGCCAAACGATCTTGCTGAAATCCGTTCGATGTTAAGCCTATTGGTAGATCGGACGAGAAATAATGAGGCAAGCGCAACGTCCCAAGAGATCGCAAACCGTTCTCTGGCCGCGCAGCTCGATGAACAGGAAAGGCGTATTAATGCCCGTCTTGAAGAACTCGCTAGCCAAAACCAGGGGGTAGATCAACACACGATCCATGAACCCCTATAAGTCCCCCACCGTGTACACGCTTGGACTTCTCCCAGGTGGTAAATCCACCGGGAACGTCGGGGAATTTCGCCAGTACGTCGAATAGTGGCTTTCGCCCTATAATGACGCCCATCGCGACTCCAACCCCATACGGTTCAAATTCAACGATCACAGATCCAACCGGATCGGGAAGTCGACCATTACCCAGTCCACCACCTTTCCCGAGTAGTTCGAATATCCGGCCGAGGCAACTAGGAGGCTCTGCTTTCGCCTCGAGCTCAGGACCCGTTAACGGGTCAAATACGGTACAGTTCCGAACGCAGCAGGTCGACCAGACGGGATCGTTTCCAGCAATCGATCTCCTCGACCCCGCTTTCCCCGGACTTGAGTCCAATCAGGCACGAGCCCAGTTCGCGCCCACGACGGGCGACGACCACGACATGCTTAGACAGTATATTGAACAAGCTAAGGCTCAGTTCGTCAGTCTGAGCTCCAAAGTTCACATGGCGACAAGCGCTGCGCCCGACATCGACCGAGTGATCGAAGAAACGCGACAAACGCCGTTCACAGACCGGATCGCCTTCGCAAGAATCCGAGAAATCAAGAAAACTAAATTTCCGGAATTCTCTGGGAAGTCGGACCCCAAAGCCCATATCAGGGCATTCCGACTAGCGATGGCAAGGGTATACCTTACCGACGAGGAGAGAGAACCAGATTTCTGCAGGCTCTTCACCGAAAACCTATCGGGCTCCGCCCTAGAATGGTTTGCCGGACTGGAAGAAAGGTCTATCGACAATTTCACCCAGTTCATGACGGCTTTCCTCAAACAATACTCCGTCTTTATCGAGGAAAAGACTATTGAGGCAGCTTTGTTTGTCGTCTCCCAAAAACCCGACGAATCGCTTCGCTCGTACATCGACCGATTTAAGGAAATACAATCCAAAATCGCAAACCCGCGAGACGAAGTAGCTATAGAAGCACTGCGACGTGGACTATGGTATTCAACCAGATTCCGCGAGGAAATAACAGTCCGCGAACCTCAAACACTCGAAGACGCCCTTCATCGCGCATCGGCCGTCGCTCGCCTCGAGGACGAAACCACGACCCTCAGAGAAAAGCACCGAAAAGAAAAGAACCCTTCGAGCTCGCAGAACTCGAACTCGAAAAAGGATTCCCGTAAATCAGGGAACGTCAATGCGGTCGAGAGCCCGAAGAGCTCGAAGAAATTCGAGTTCGATAAGGAAAAATTCTGTGAATTTCACAACAAAAGAGGGCACTCGACCGAAGACTGCTATACTCGAGCTAAAGCCGAGGCTCAAAAGCGAGAGTCCGAAAGCAAACAAGACTCCAAAGTCGAGGAGGAAACTCCATCCGACAAAAAGGAAAGTAAACAGACCAAAGAGGCGGACACCAAGAGGCCTTCTCAAAATAAACGAGAACGGACAAAGGAGCCGGAATCTCCCGAGACACTTCCTCATGGGTCGCGGAAGCGAGTTGAGTTTATTCTCGGCGAGCTCAGCCTGAGCGGCACCCCGAAAGGTTCGGCTTTATCCCCACCTCCAGCTCCCGTTAAGATTTTACGCTCACGAATCAATCTCCCTCGCCTCTGCGGGGGGGGGGGGGGGGGGGGGGTGTACGGGCTATACCCCCTAAACGAATCGACTTCATCTTCGGTGGCTCCAAGCTTTGCCGAGACCTGGTCAATTCAATCAAAGCTCTTCAAAGAAGAGTCGAAACTGACAAAGGGGGAAAATCCCAATGATAGGTCCAGACCACGAGATCACTTTCCACGAGAGCGAGACAAGCAATCTCGACAAACCACACGACGACGCTCTCCTCGTTTGTCTAGTAGTGGGAGATGTCGAACTCTCAAGGATAATGATCGACACAGGAAGTTCGGTAGATGTCCTCTTTTACGATGCGTTCAAAAGATGGACTTCAATGACTCTGAGGTCGTGGAAGAAAAGACACCACTAGTAGGGTTCGCTGGCGAAACAACGTACTCGATGGGCTCTGTCTTCGCCCCGGTAATAGCTGGAGGAGTCCGAAGAATGACAGAGTTCGTCATAGTGGATCGGCCAGCTCCCTATAATGCTACCATCAATGCATAAAATTCCCAACTCCTAAAGGGGTAAAAACCGTGTACGGAAGTCAAAAGATTTCCCGCCATTGCTACATGAATGGATACAAACAGATTGAAAAATCCCTTGCGTAGCAATTACAGAAAGAGGACGATCTCGCCACCATGCAGACCAAAAGGTCGAATGACCCGAGTCAAATAGGACCTCCAAAGGACCTCGCGACCCAAGTTTGCATAGACGATTCTCATCCCGAAAGACTCGTTGGCATTGGAATCGACCTATCAGAGCCAGTCAAAAACGAATTGGTCTCTTTCCTCAAACAAAACGTCGACTCCTTTGCCTGGTCTTCAGCAGACATGAGAGGGATCAACATCGACGTTACCAGCCACGAGCTGAATGTCGACCCAACCTACAAACCGGTAAGACAGAAACGTCAAAAACTAGGTTCGGAATGATCCCAAGCCGTTAATGATGAGGTCGACCGATTATTAAAAATCGGATCGATCAGAGAGGTCAAATACCCTGACTGGCTTGCGAACCCTGTAGTGGTTAAGAAGAAGAACGGGAAGTGGAGAGTCTGTGTAGATTTCAGGGATCTCAACAAAGCATGTCCGATGGACAGCTTCCCACTCCCACACATCGACCGGCTGCACGAAGCCACCGCCGGACACCAGCTGCTATCCTTCATGGACGCTTTCTCGGGGTACAATCAAATATTAATGAACCCCGAGGACCAAGAAAAGACTTCGTTCATAACTGATCGAGGCACGTACTGCTACAAGTCATGCCCTTCGGACTAAAAAAAGCAGGAGCGACTTACCAACGTCTCGTCAACAAGATGTTTTTAGGACTCCTAGGCAAAACTATGGAAGTCTACATCGACGATATGCTGGTCAAATCTTCCAGGTACGAGGATCACATCCCACAACTGAAAGAATGCTTTGTCATTCTCAATAAATACGAGATGAAACTCAACCCAGCAAAGTGTACCTTCGGGGTCCCCTCAGGAGAATTCCTAGGTTACCTAGTAACCGAAAGAGGGATCGAAGCAAACCCCAAACAGATCGCAACATTCATAGAGATGAAATCTCCCAGAACAACGCGAGAAGTCCAGCGCCTGACTGGCAAAATAGCTGCTCTGAACCGTTTCATCTCGAGGTCGACTGATAAATGTCTGCCCTTCTATCACTTGCTCAAAGCGAACAAAAAGTTCCTCTGGGACGAAAAGTGCGATGAAGCGTTCACTCAGCTCAAAGCTTACCTAAGCGAACCACCCATACTGGCGAAACCAGTAGAAGGGGAACCCCTCTACCTCTACCTAGCTGTCTCGACGGCAGCGGTAAGTGGAGTCCTGGTTCGCGAAGAACAGAACGAACAACGGCCGGTGTATTACATCCGTAAGATCTTAATCGACGCTGAAACCAGATACCCCGCCATGGAAAAACTCGCCCTAGTGCTAGTAACATCGGCTCGGAAACTCCGACCATACTTTCAATCGCACTCGATCATAGTAATGACCTCTCAGCCACTGAGAACCATCCTTCACAGTCCAAGCCAGTCCGGTCGACTGGTCAAATGGGCTATCGAACTTAGCGAGTATGACATAGAATATAAAGCTCGGACGTGCCTAAAAGCGCAAGTACTTGCAGATTTTGTAATCGAGCTCCCACCAACCGTCGAACTTGACCCGACCTCTGCCAAAAAACGGAAACTCTACGTTGACGGAGCTTCCTCAAGGCAAGGATCTGGAATCGGAGTAAAACTGGTCTCCCCCACCGGCGAAGTATTGGAACAGTCTTTCAGACTGGGCTTCGCCGCATCGAATAACGAAGCAGAATATGAAGCGTTAATAGCCGGGCTCAGACTAGCAAAAGCAATAGGAGCCCGAGAAGTAGACGCGTTCAGCGACTCCCAATTGGTCACGAGCCAATATCACGGCGACTACGAGGCCAAGGACGAGCGCATGGAAGCATACCTACAGGTAGTCCATACGCTCACCGAACAGATCGAATTCTTTGATCTAACACGGATCCCACGGGGGGAAAATACCGCAGCCGATGCCCTAGCCGCATTAGCATCGACATCAGATACTAACCTTAAAAGGATCATACCGGTCGAAGGGATCGAAAAACCAAGCATCGACATAGTCCTAAAGGCTCTGTCCTTGAAATAGGACGAGCCTGCCATAAAGGACGATGTCGAGCACAAAAAATGTCTCGGCAACACCAGTCGCGACATCATCGAAATTGATGATGATCCTAACCCGAGGAATGCCGTGTACGTCGCGAACATCCCCGACGGACCAATCCAAGCCGCATCCACCAGTCAAGGACCCGAGCACGACAATGACGAAGATTGGAGAACTCCGATCATTCGATACATTACAAATGGCGAAGTTCCGGACGACAAATGGGAGGCACAGAAACTCAAAGTACAAAGTGCAAGGTACTGCGTCACACAAGGAGAGCTCTTTAAAAGGAGTCTCTCCGGACCTTACCTCAAATGCCTCAACAAAAGGCAAGCCCTAGCCGTGATCACGCAGGCCCACGACGGATCCTGCGGAAGCCATTCCGGAGGACAAGCCCTGGCCGTACGAATCAAAAGGCAAGGCTATTTCTGGCCAACAATGGCCACCGAATGCGAGTCCTTCTCCAACAAATGCGACAAGTGCCAAAAGCACGCCCCGATTATCCACCAAGCATCGGAGAAACTCTCCTCTATCTCATCGCCATACCCATTCATGCGATGGGGAATGGACATTGTGGGGCCCCTAGTCGCATTCGGCAAAAAGAAAGCCACACACTTATTGGTAATGACAGACTACTTCACCAAATGGATTGAAGCCGAGTCATACCAAAAGGTCAAAGACGTTCACGTTAAGGAGTTCGTCTGGCGAAACATCGTTTGCAGGCACGGACTACCCCACGAGATCGTCACTGATAACGGTTCCCAGTTCATATCAAACGCCTTCAAGGAGTTCTGTAGAACGTGGAACATAAAGCTGACTTAATCAACGCCACACTATCCCCAAGGGAATGGACTAGCGGAAGCGGCTAACAAGGCAATCATGAATAGCCTCAAGAAAAGACTCAATGAGTGCAAAACGAGCTGGAGCGACGAGCTCCCAGCCGTACTCTGGGCCTAACGGACTACCCCCCGCAAATCCACCGGCGAGACTCCCTTCTCGCTGGCTTACGGGATCGAGGCGGTAGTACCAGCCGAAATCCTTGTGTCAAGCATCCGCAAAGAAGAATGCCCACAACAAGAGGAACTCAATAACAAGATGATAACTGACGTGTTCGATCTCGTCGACGAAAGGAGGAACCTCGCACTAGCTCGAATCCAGAACTACCAACAAGCCGCAGCTCGTTACTACGATTCCAAGATCAAAACTCGAAGGTTTCAAGTAGGAGAGCTCGTCTTGCGGAAAGTGTTCGACCATAAAAAGGAAGAACACGCTGGGAAGTTAGGAGCAAAGTGGAAAGGTCCTTACCAGGTCACCGACGTTGTAAAGGACGGGGTCTACCGACTCAAGTCGGTGGAAACCCAGAAACCTGAACTACGACCTTGGAACATCATCAACCTCAAAAAGTACTTCCACTAGGAGTACGAAAACATAATCGAACTACGAAATGGCTTGATCCCCTTAAAAGGGTACGTAGGCAGCTCGACTTCGAGCGCAGCCACCCCCCAAACACAAAGCTCTTACCGAGCTCAATAACTTCTGACGAAGTCATACTAGCTTATCTTTGTGAAATCATAATAAGCCTCTCAATCCAATGCCTCTTTCTGTCGTAAAAAGTTAGAGTCATTGCGAAATACCTCACCATAACATCCTCAAAAAGAGATATGAAATTTTTTCTTCAAAAGCTAAAGTGATATGAAATTATCCCTCCGCAAACAAGCGATATGAAATTATCCCTTCCAAGCGATATGAAATTATCTCTTTAAAAATCAAGCGATATGAAATTATCCCCTCCGAGCGACCTGAAATGGCCTCTCCCAAAATCAAGCGATATGAAATTATCTCTTCGAAACAACCTTCCGTAAACCTAAAATTCTCCCAACCTTTTACAGCTCGGAAGAATTAGAGGGCCACCCTCTCCCTTTAAGCGGAAATGTCGAAGTCAAGGCAACCGATCACACGGAAAGACCTCCGCGCACAACGAATCTTTGTAAGTCCACCCCGATTTATCATTCCCATTAAACAACAAACTCGTACTGCACTTTACGGAAGAACTCGAACTCGAGTACGAACGACTTCGCGCTAAGGCGCTAAAACAGTAAAGTCTATGCTAAGGCATGAAAGACTCAAAAAAGATCCATTGAAAAGAGGACACAATGTCCTCGAGTTCCAACATTAAAATAAAACAAAGCCCCCTCGGGCAAATAAATGTTCAAAAAAAGGTCAAAAGCCCCTTCGGGCAACGACAGAACAATCAAAATTGCCGCGAGCGCGAGGAAGCCTCGTCTCCACCCTCCGCCTGATCACCGGTAGATGCAACCCCAGCCGGAAGATTCGATCCGTACTGATCAGGGCGGGAAGCAGCCGGCGGCGGAGCATGCGCCAAAATAACCGAGTCGCTCGACACGGTCGGCAAGTTTAACTTGCCAACACTAAAATCAGAGACCGCTGTGGCGTTCATCTCTTCCATGGCCGCCCTCTTTTGGTCGGCCAACCTCAGCACTTCCCGAGTCAGGTCAAGCTCGCCGGAAGCAAACTCCGCGATGAGTTCGATATTGGCCAGGGTTTCTTGGAGGCGAATCTCAGCATTGGTTTCAAGCTTCCGCTTTTCGCTTTTCTCCTTGACCTCTTTAAGGATTTCCAAGTACTCCCCGCTCATCTTCTTCCTCGCCTCGTGGGACATGACCTTTATGTCGAAGTCCCTCCCCACGAGGACTCTCTCTAGGTCATCTCGATCTTGAGCAGCTCGCGCTGCCGCAACTCGACTCGCATCTTCGGCGGCCAACGTACGACCTTCAGCCGCCCGAAGCCTCTGAGAAAGATCTTCCTCGCGATTCTCGAGAACCAATAACCGGGCTTCTATCCCCTCGTACCTAGCCAATTTCCTTCCGAGCTCCTCCTCTCGAGCCAAGGAATCCTGCAGCTCCGCGGTCAAAATGCAGACTGATCTCCTAGTGGCCTCGAGCTCGTCTACTTGCGACCTCTCACGAAGCTCGCGCTCGAACTGGGCCATAAGTCCGTTCGTAGCCTCCAGGAACTACATAAGCACACGAATATTAAAATCTCTCGTACAAAAGAAAGGCGAGAACAAAGAACTACGATCGATACCTTCCCGGTGGCTTCCGCCATCTTGGTGTACAAATTGCCAAGGACCATGTCCCCGGCGACCGGAAGCCGAGCACCCGTAGGTCCAAAGCGCCTTGATAAACGGGCCGCGTCCCCGGGCGTCCCAACGCCTTCACTCGAACTGCTCGAGCTCGCCTCCGTGTCGATCCTCCGACGCTTCGGTGCGGGGGAAAGGTTCCCACCCACACCCTGATCATTCGGTCTCTCTGAACCATTCGGCCGAAGACCGCGCAAAACCAGCTCCCTGGACGAGACCGGGTCTGCTCCCTGAACAACCGGAGAAGAAGGGACCTCCCGTGTCTCTGTGGCCGCATCGCATGCCCCGGAGTTCGGAGGGATGACCGGGGAAGGGAGAGGAGAATCACACATGGCAAAAAAGAGTGCGTCACTTAGACTCCCGTCTCCCACCTTTTTTACCAAATCCATAGGGTCCTTCCCGTTTCGGCGACTCTTCGATCTACGAGATAACTTCTCGTGAGATGGAGTGCTAGCATCCGAACCCTCACCCAAAGAAGGACGACCTGTAAAATTAAAAAAAGGAGGGTTTAGGCCTTTCCAAATAACGACGAACAAAACGTCGCGAATAGGAGAATCACTCTCTCCTGCCCGCTCGAGTATACGAAGCGGAGGCCAGATATCTCGACTCATAGAAGCCCGAGGAAGTACAGGAGGAAACGGTAGGTCCCGAGAGATCCGAGATCGGTCCCGCGGAACCCCTCTCGGGTCGATCCTCAAGGTAGCCTGCACGCGCTCCGCCGTGAAACTGTCCCAGTTGACAGCACCTCTCCTCAGACGGGTTATTAGGGCCTCCGTGACAGGGTTGAGGTCAAGCGATTCGGGAAACTCTGTGAGGATCAAAAAGGAAACCAAGAGTCTTACCAACATCGGAGTCCCACCGCGAAGGAATGACCGAGCAATCGAACTATCCGACCGAGTGATGGGTCATCTTAAAGAAAAAATATTGGTCCCTCCATCCATCCCTCGACGGGAGACCGTCAATGATCCTCCCAAACTGAGGAGAGAGACGATACGACCCCGGAAAGCGGGAATCTCGCTTCACCGAGCAAACCCGCATTAATTCCTCGGGACCAAACTCAATCCCCTCCTCCGCGGCCCTAAATCCAAGGCCGATAACGTATCGAACGAAGTTTGGCGTCATCTGATAAAACGCCAGCTGGAGCTGAGCCAGCACTAAGAAAACAAGGCGGGGAATAGGAAAGAAGAGCCCACATTTTTCGAAATACGTGTAGGAGGCGCAGCAGTAGCCTTCTACGACCGTCTCAGGGGACACCGCCGGGGAAGGAATGACGATTTCGACTTCCGGCGGAATCCGGCAAAGCACCCTCAACCGCTGAATATGGTTCACGGTTAATGAAGACGGCAGATGCGGACCGAATAATCCCACCGCCGCACTCGTACTCGCTCCCGCAGGGTCTTTCAAGGCCATAAGGAAGGATATACCGAAGTAAACAGAAAATCTCCGGGAAAGAACTCTTCTGACGACAGAGGAAATATGGAGAAAAACCTTAAGCAAGAAGGAAACCGAATAACAGTAAGAAGGCAGAAGGCTGCCCTCGACGATATGTATGATTATCTATAGCGGGAATTGTGCGTGATATCGTCCGTACGACTCCCAAACTCGTATTAATTACTGAGAAAATCGAGACAGTTTGGACTCCTCGCTCTCCCTTTGCTTGAACCGTTGATTTGAGATCAACGGTTGCGAGTGCGCAGTAATTAGGTCACGTCATCAAAAGAACGAGCCTGAAAAGACTCTTCGCAACCTTCGAATCTTAGCCGTTGGCGATCGACCAGATCCACGGCTGGAGATGACGTTCTCAAACAGATACACGCCACAACTGCTGACGCGCTAAAAAGCAGATCAGCTCGTCCCACGCGCCCTTCCTTGACCATTGGATCGCAACAAGATCTGCAGATGGGGCGAGAGTAATCATTAGATTTTTCGCCTCCCGAGACACGCGCGCGTCTTCCTGAAAACGTCCACCGCCCATTAACCTCGACTTCTCGAAATCAATGGGCTGGGGGGCTATTGTTGGTACTGGATTTCCCTATAGGAAATCCGGCCCATTAACAAATAAGACAAAGGCCCATATCTATGAGCCCGTTCCAGGATCAAAGACGAAGAGACGAGCCGATTCATTTGTTGGGCCCAAACGAATGACGCTTTGACGGGGCCCAAGCGATGCCGAAGTAAGAGGCGATCGAGCTCGAGCTCGGCAGGAGACGACGTGGAGATAGAGCGACTCGGTCTTTTCCAGTTCAACTGATCCGCGAGGATCACGGGGATCGTTACGAAGGAGAGGCCGAAATATCGGAACAGAGAGATCAGAGTCGAGACTATTTAAAGAAGAAGTGGCGACTCATTCAAGATATTCCAACCCTAAATTAGAACACTTCGACTAGATAGCTCGAGCATCATACTTTGTACTCTCTTTTCGATTGTGTTTGTTCTATCTCGACGATCAATCTCAATAAAGTCTTTGATTCATAGGAAACTATACCATTTCTATATCCTAAAGTCCAAATCCACGAATACAAATTCTTAGTGTGAATCCCGGATCTCACAATGTCCCAAAGAAGCACCAAAGGACAATGGAGGAGGTAGGGACCAAAAGAGCACCCAAACAAGGTGGAAAAACAGCTAAGGGTCGAGGAAGGAACTCACAGCGAGGTGTCACAGCGGCTTACCCAGGCCGCTATGAAGGACTAGCGGAAGCGCCATTTCTCCAGCGGCCTGCGCAGCGGCCTACCCAGGCCGCTGTGACCTCACAGCAGGGTGCCATAGCGGGCTACCCAGGCCGCTGTGAACCTAATTTTTCACACATGCCACTTTTTCTTTTTGCTTTCGGCTTGTAGACCACCCCATGTGTTTGTGGTCGACCATTGCACGTTTTTAGATCTATTATCACTTCTTGTAAACAATTACTTCAAACAATTTAGTTTTCTTGATCTTTTATGCAATTTGAGTTGTGTTCTTGAAATTCTTCTTTGAGTTCTTCTTGTTTATCTTGTTTAATCATGTCTTTTCTGATTGTTGCTATGGCTAGTGAGTAGTTTTCCTAAGTTTCTGGGTTTGAGCTGAGGTAAGGGTGATCTAGAAAATGGTTTAGGTTGTTTAATAACTTGGGAATAGTGGTTTCTTACTTGCTAGAAGTTCTTAATGCTAGGATTGAAATGGCCAATCAACTCCTTGATCTTAAATGTTGCTAGCACCGAGAGGTGTAGTTTATGTTTGAATCTCTATCAAGTGCTTTACATTCTTAACCAATGAGAATTGATGCTTAAGGTGTTTAGTGGTAGTAAGAACTTGATCTTATTGCATAGCTATCTTGAAATTGCCGACGAGAGTTGATGTTAATGCTTGATAGGTATAGGGTTATTATCACGAGAGTGGATTAACTGGAAATCGTTGTTCTTAGCCTAAGAAATCACCCATTGTTTGCTAAATGCTTCTGAACTAAATAATGATCACCCAAACCGAAACTCAACCCATGGAACTTAGCTTTTAATCATCTGTTTTAACAACTATCTTGCTCTGTTTTTACTCTGTTTTATGTACTTGTGAATTGTATTTTTATTCAGTAATCACATTTGGAATTTGATTATTAGATACAAAACCCACAAGCAAATTGGTTGCACTTAGATTAAGAGAACACTTGCATTCTTAGTGCGTTTAATCACCCGAGTGGATTGACACCTCAAAACTGTATCGACTAGGTTGTATACTTGCAACTGAAGTAAGTGAAGAGGAATTGATTTATTGCTTATCAAGTTTGGGGCCGTTGCCATCTTGGGTGTTAATTAAGCCATTAGGATTTGGTGTTTGCTTGAGACTAAGTCTTTTGGTTACAAAGATACTAATCTTCTCTACCTTCTTTCTCTTTGTTTTGCATGTGAATAAACTTGAGGAGCAGGGGACCAACAAACCTTGTACCATGAGTTGAAGATATCAAAGCACTCGAAAGAGAAATTTCAAGAAAAAGAAGAGAAGAACAAAGGTTGACAGGAGAACGAATCAATATGGCCGACCAGGGACACCAACAACATGGAGGTGAAACAAACAAAGAAGGACGAAGACCACAATATCCATCAAGAGTGACTAGAGCCATTGGAGCCTATGACGAACCTAGCATCAACGACTACAATTCTGGAATCATCCCACCGGCAGTGGAAAACAACAACTATGAAATAAAGGCAAGCATCATCAACATGGTGGAAAGAAACAAATTCCATGGCCTACCTATGGAGGATCCACTAGACCACCTTCACAACTTCGACAGAGCTTGTAGAACTGTCCGCTTCAACGGGATTTCTGAAGATGCAATGAAACTCATACTGTTTCCTTTCTCACTTGGTGATAAAGCCCATCTATGGGAGAAGAACCTTCCACCAAACTCAATCACTTCTTGGGATGAATGCAAGAGAATCTTCCTATCCAAATTCTTCTCCAAATCAAGAACCGCAAAGTTGAGGAATGACATTTCAAGCTTCAAACAAAAAACAACAGAAAACTTTGGAGAAGCTTGGGAACGATTCAAGAGCTACACCAACCAATGCCCTCACCACGGTTTCACTAAGGAGAGTCTTCTCAGCACCTTATATAGGGGCATACTGCCAAAGTACATGATGATGCTAGACACTGCTAGCAACTGTAACTTCCTGCAAAAAGATGAAAGAGAAGCCATGCAGCTGGTGGAGAACTTGGCAATCAGTGACACCAACTATGGGGAGGACTATGACAGGACATACAGAGAAGGAGGAGACATAGAAGATCCAAGGAGAGAGATCAAAGCCCTCAATGAGAAACTAGACAAGTTTCTTAAAGCAAACCAAAGAAATGTTAGCTTTGTGGGAGACTTTGATCAACACCAAGGGTACATGGAAGATGATGCTGAGATGTGTTTTGATGGACATGCTGAGATGAATTATATTGGAGGACAAGGCTACAACAAAGGATTCAACCAGAACTATAGGAACCACCCAAACTTCTCATACCGAAGTAACAATGTGGAGAACCCACAGGATCAGTCTTACCCTCCATTCAAGCAACAGAGCCAAACAACACTTCAAGGAAACTTCCAAACAAAACCGGCTTTCAACAACAATGGAAACTTCCAGCAAAGGCAACCTTACAACAACCAAGGCAACTTCCAATCACGCCAACAGTACAACAACAACCAAGGGAACTATCAAGGTAATCAACAATTTCAGGGACAAGGAAGTTCAAACAACTACCAAAAGGCAGATGATCAAACACAAATGATGAGACAATTTATGGAGAATACCAACAAAGCTATCGTCGACTTGACAACAAAATTTGAGAGCCTAGCATCAGAATTTGCAACCATCAAGCAGCAATCCAACAAAGCCGGACCTTCTACAAACAGACCACCAGGTTTCCTCCCTGGAAAACCTGAGCCAAACCCAAAGGAGTACATCAATGCCATAACACTAAGAAGTGGAAGAGAGTTACCATCAAGAGAGCTCATTGAGGACAATGAGATTCAAGGTGGGGGGATGGATTTTGAACTTGAAGGAGAAAAGGACCCCATTGGGAAAGAGAGGAATGATACAGAAGAAGTCAAAGATATCAAAGGGAAAGGCAAAATGTATGAAGAAACAAAGGAGAAAGCAAAAACCGGTTCAGCCTCTACATCCAAGGAGAAAGTCTTTGTGCCACCAGCCTATGAACCCAAACTTCCCATTCCTGGAAGATTTAAAAAACAGCTCTTAGAGACAAGCAAATGGAGAAGATTCAGCACACCATGCCATTGATGGATGCATTCATGCTTGTGCCTCAATACAGCAAATTCCTCAAAGATGCAGTCAAGGAAAGAACAAAAGAGATGGAAGGCATGGTTGTCCTAACCCCCGAGTGTAGTGCTATCATTCAGCGAATGAACACCCCAAAGAAGCTAGAGGACCCATGAAGCTTCACTCTACCATGCGCTTTGGGACCACTCTCATTTGAGAGATGTTTATGTGATCTTGGAGCAAGTGTAAGCTTGATGCCACTCTCAGTAGCAAAGAGCCTTGGTTTCACACGCTACAAAGAGTGTAGAATCTCACTTGTGTTGGCTGATAGGTCAGTGAGACTTCCGGTTGGCATGCTTGAAGACATTCCAGTCATGGTAGGAAATTACGAGATACCGACAGATTTTGTGGTTCTGGAGATGGATGAGGAACCAAAAGACCCACTGATCTTTGGGAGACCTTTCTTGGCTACTGCTGGAGCCATCATTGATGTGAAGAAAGGGAAGATTGACTTGCACTTGGGAAAGATCCACATCCTGAAATTTGACATCAATGAAGTCATGAAGAAACCAACAATTCAAGGGCAAGCTTTTTGGATTGAGACGTTGGATGCTCTAGCTGATGAGTACTTGGAAGAGCTTGCTATGGAGGACGCCCTGGAGACAGTATTGACCACCAAGGAGAGCATGATTGAGCTGGTAGACAAGGAAGTGCAGGAGTACGCAAAACTTCTTGACTCTCGCAAAGTGATGGAAGAGGACAACCAGTTTTTGGAGCTACCCCAGAAAGTCCACGACATCAAATCTGTGGAGGGAGATAAGGAGACCAATCCAACCACCACAACTGATCCTAGCCAAGATGATGATTGGAGTGAACTGAAGGCACCCAAGGTAGAGCTTAAGCAACTCCCGGATGGGCTCAAGTACGCTTTCTTAGGACCTAACTCATCATACCCTGTCATTGTGAGTGAGAACCTTGATGAAAATGAACTGTATTTGCTCCTAAATGAACTGAGAAAATATAGGAGAGCCATAGGGTACTCACTAGATGATATAAAAGGACTGTCACCTACACTTTGCACCCATCGAATCCACTTAGAAGATGAAACTATGACTTCAATTGAACACCAAAGAAGACTAAACCCGAATCTGAAAGAAGTCGTTAAAAAAGAAATTCTGAAACTCTTAAATGCTGGCATAATCTTTCCTATTTCAGATAGCACATGGGTATCACCTGTTCATGTAGTTCCTAAGAAGGGAGGAATAACTGTTGTTAAAAATGAGAAAACGAACTAATCCCTACAAGAACTATAACTGGACATAGAATGTGCATTGATTATAGGAAGTTGAACTCAGCCACTAGAAAAGACCATTTTCCTCTCCCATTCATTGACCAAATGCTTGAAAGACTTGCAAACCATCCATTCTATTGCTTCCTTGATGGGTACAGTGGGTTCTTCCAAATACCCATTCACCCTAATGACCAGGAAAAGACGATATTTACATGTCCCTATGGCACCTTTGCATATCGAAGGATGCCATTCGGTTTATGAAATGCTCCAGCAACCTTCCAAAGGTGTATGATGTCGATCTTTCCCGACCTGATTGAAGAAATGGTAGAAGTTTTTATGGATGATTTCTCTGTATATGGTTTTTCGTTTGATGCTTGTTTGTCTAACTTGTGCAGGGTACTTCAACGTTTCGAGGAGACAAACTTCGTGCTGAATTGGGAGAAGTGTCACTTTATGGTGAAGGAAGGAATAGTTCTTAGGCACAAAATCTCAGAGAAAGGAATTGAAGTTGACAAGGCCAAGATAGATGTGATGGGGTTACAACCACCAAACTCAGTCAAGGGGATCAGAAGCTTCTTGGGCCACGCTGGTTTCTACCGACGGTTTATCAAGGACTTTTCAAAGATCGCAAGGCCTTTAACAAGGCTGCTGTGCAAGGAAACAAAGCTCATTTTCGATGAAGAGTGCCTAGAAGCGTTCAACAAGATCAAGAATGCACTTGTGAGTGCACCGATAGTACAAGCTCCAGACTGGGACCTCCCCTTTGAGATTATGTGTGACGCAAGCGACTATGCAGTTGGAGCAGTCTTGGGCCAGAGGAAAGACAAGAAGCTCCATGTGATCTATTATGCAAGCAGAACTTTGGATGACGCTCAAGTCAGATATGCAACAACGGAGAAGGATCTCTTGGCGGTAGTGTTTGCATTCGACAAATTCAGATCGTACCTGGTGGGATCAAAAGTGGTTGTATACACAGACCATGCAGCTTTGAGGCACTTGCTAGCCAAGAAGGATGCTAAACCGCGACTGTTGAGATGGATACTTCTACTGCAGGAATTTGATCTTGAGATACATGACAAGAAGGGTATTGAGAATGGAGTAGCTGATCACTTGTCAAGGCTGAGGATTGATGAGAAAATACCGATAGATGACTCTCTACCGGAAGAAAAACTTCTCATGATTCAGAGTTTGAAAGAGGGATATGACATGACCTTGAAGATGGAGGAAGTGAAAGGCTTAAAAGAGGAGCAATTGCCTTGGTATGCAGATTTCGTCAATTACCTAGCATGTGGTAAGGAACCCCCAAATCTCAGCAGCTATCAAAAGAAGAAGTTCTACAGGGATGTTACTCGCTACTATTGGGATGAGCCATACCTATATAAGAGATGCTCAGATGGTCTTTACAGAAAATGCGTACCAGAAGAAGAAGTGGAAGGAATCTTGTATCACTGCCACGGTTCAGAGTATGGAGGACACTTTGCATCCTTTAAAACTGCTACAAAGGTCTTACACTCAGGTTTTTGGTGGCCCAACCTGTTCAAGGATGCTCACAACTATGCTTCGAAGTGTGACGCTTGCCAAAGAAAAGGCAACATTGGGAGGAGAAACGAAATGCCACAAAATCCCATCTTGGAAGTTGAGATATTCGACGTGTGGGGGATTGACTTCATGGGACCTTTCCCATCCTCCTATGGGAACCAATACATTCTGGTTGCAGTGGGCTATATGTCCAAATGGGTGGAAGCTATTGCAAGCCCCACCAACGATGCCAAGGTGGTAATTAAGCTATTCAAGTCTGTCATATTTCCACGGTTTGGCATCCCAAGAGTCGTAATCAGTGATGGAGGCACACACTTCGTCAACAAGGTGTTTGAGAGTCTACTACAGAAGTATGGGGTGAAACACAAGGTTGCTACACCTTATCACCCTCAGACTAGCGGACAAGTTGAAGTGTCTAACCGGCAGATAAAGGCCATCTTGGAGAAGACCGTCAGAAGCTCTAGAAAAGACTGGGCTAAAAAGCTAGATGACGCACTCTGGGCATACATAACAGCATTCAAGACACCTCTCAGCACTACCCCATTCAACCTCTTATATGGAAAATCATGCCACTTACCAGTCGAAATGGAGTACAAGGCGATGTGGGCGGTGAAGTTACTGAACTTTGACCTCAAGACAGCAGCTGAGAAGAGACTTATCCAACTCCATGAACTTGATGAAATCAGACTGGATTCCTATGAGAACTCAAGGATCTACAAAGAAAGAACCAAGGCATTTCATGACAAGAAGATTGTCAAGAAGGAATTCAAAGCAGGAGATCGAGTACTATTGTACAACTCCCGGTTGAGACTGTTCCCCGGGAAACTCAAATTAAGATGGTCAGGTCCATTCTCAGTCAAAGAAGTAAGACCTTATGGAGCCGTTGTTCTTCTCAACAAGGACGGAAGTGAGTTCACAGTGAACGGACAAAGGCTCAAGGTCTACTCAGCCTCAAACCACGTGGAAGAAGAGGTAACGATTCTTCTCGCGGAACCAACCACAACCTAAGAAGTAAGAAAAGTCAAGCTCGAGACTTAAAACAAGCGCGCTTGGGAGGCATTCCTATGTTATCCTTTGTACATACTGTGTGAATTTTCTTTGATTCGATTTAATTGGTGTGTTTTTGTATGACTTTTATGTGTGTTTTAGTTTTGTGTGTAAGTTTTCAGGCATGTGGAAATGAGCGGAAGCAAGGAAGACCTTAAAGAAAAGCCGGAACAAGGAAAGGAACTCACAGCGGCCACCCACAGCGGGGTACCCAGACCGCTATGAGATACATGCGGAACAACAATTTCCGCAGCAGCATGTACAGCGAGGACGGCCAGCCGCTACAGACAAAAAACACTCACAGCGGCCACCCACAGAGGGGTACCCAGGCCGCTGTGAGAAAATTTTGCGAAAGACATATTTTCGCAGCGGCAGGCGCAGCGAGGTACGCTGGCCGCTGTGGAGAAAAATTGCGGACCAGGCTTTTTCGCAACGGCCCATCCATCGAGTGACGTAGGCCGCTACAGGTAAGGAAAACTCACAGCGGCATCTGGCAGCGAGGTACCCAGGCCGCTGTGAGTATATTTTTTGCCCTTAACCATCGTGACCCAGCCTCTCTCTCTCTCTCTCTCTCTCTCTCTCTCTCTCTCTCTCTCTCTCTCTCTCTCTCCTTCTCAAAACTCCATTTTCGTTTCAGAGCTTCAAAAACTCGATTTCTCTCTCGATTCTAGACCAATTTCAGCGATTTCTTGTGCTTTAACTCACGATTTCTCATAAGCTTCTTGTCTATTATCATAAACTGTCATCAAATCGAACCAAGGTATGAGATTTCGAAACCATTGTTCTTCATGGCAAAATTTTGATTTCGGTTTTTATGGTGTTTGATGCTCTGAACTTGCTCACTGAATGATTCTAGACACACCCATGCTGTCAATTCGAAAAACTATCGGTTAAATTCCATTGAATTCGAATTTTCAGATTCTAGGGTTCTTGGTGTGAAAAATTGAAATTTGGGGAAAATGTGATTTGATTGTTCCTAAGGGTTTGTTAGGATGTCTTGATCATAGTTTGCAAAAGGAACCATGCCAAATTCATAAAGCATTGAAATTTATGTGGAAAAAGAGAGAACCTAATGAAGAACATGATGAAAAACTTGAAATGTTGCTGGAATTTGAGTTGAAAATGATTTCTAGATAATGTTTGGACTTCGTAGTTGCCTATATGTGGAATGTTTGAGTAGTTATTGATTGAAAATTAAAATGCTCAGACTTTAGGCATTACTTTTGGGTTGTTGTTAAAAATATGGATTGATCACTTTGAATTTGCATTTATGCAGATGACAAAGACCAAAAGGCGAGCTGGCCAGGAGGAGGAAAGCACACAAACTCATCGCTCGGGTAAGGCACCCGTTGTCGAGCATGAGGAGGAAGAGGAAATGCTTGAAGTCTCAACCAGTAGTGACGAAGAGATATGGAAACAGAAAAGGAAGAAAGTGGCAAAGAAACCCGCACAGAAACCAGCCAAGAATCCAACAAAGAAGAAGAAGAAGGTCCCTAAGAGCTACCCTTTTGGGCAGATACGGACCAAGCTGGAACCATACACGTGGACTGAGACAAAGTTCGGGGATCCCGAAATCTGTAAGAAGCTGGGAATCTATGATGATGTGATGACTATGCTGCGAGCCATGAGCTTGGAAAGCTTGATGGGAGAAGTCTATCCGGTATATAGGACAGCATGCCATCAGTTTATGTGTACGTTTAAGGTAGTGGAATACATGGATGGAGCTTCCGAGGAAAATGGATTTGGACACGTAACCTTCATCTGCAATGGGCAAAGGCACCAGATAGGTTTCAAGCAGATATCCCAGTTACTTGGATTCAGAGATATGTGGGTCAACCAGCTGCCGAAAATTGGACTCCTCCCCACTGTGATGTGGAGCACGATATCCAGGACTCCATACCAAACCGGAGAGATGAAGAACTCCGACATTGCGCATCCAGCCATCAGCTATGTGGAGAAGTTACTAGCATACACCTTGTTTGCGAGGAGGGAAAGCAACAAGGTATTGGAAGAAGGGCTGAGGTTTTTGGCAGTGGGTCTACAGCCGGTAATGACAGAGTTTGATGTCCCGGAGATCAACTACGGGAACTAACATGAGCTGGGTATGGTAGGATATTTCATGAAACAATTATCGGCTATGAGAAAGAAGGCATTGAGGTCACATGACAGGACACCGGTGTTCAGATTTGGAGGACTATTGACACCGATCTTCAAGGCATTAGGAATCCCACTGGTCAATGGGAAAGCATCATAAAGGTTGGATGAAAGCCATCTCAACGGGACTTACTTCCTTGCTGGAAAGATACAGGACATAATCGCTTACACCTTCAAGGCCGGTCCGCGGCAAACCACGAATGTGCTTCTCCCAAACCTGGCCATTACTTCTTTGTAGGACAAGAACAACATCATGTTCTCACCTGACCCACGCTACTTCCACATCACCGTTGAAGAACCGCTTGAGTCGCTGAACAAAAGGAAGAAAAGGAAAGCCACTGAGGGCTCTTCACAAGGTATGGGAGAAGGTGCAAGCAGCGGAGCAGGTCAAGCTACTGAGCCAGTAGAGGATGCTGAGCAGATCAGACCACCGAGTCCGGTCTACGGGACTGCCCGTTATCGTCTCCATGCTTCCGACGAGGTAATTCAGGGAGCACAGTTGAGGAGGGCTCATAGCTACATCCGGAAGTTGGAATGCTGGAACAAGCTTCAGGATAGGACCATTGGGAAGCTGGTGGAGCTTGGACGCAAGACAAAGAAGGTATACAAGGAGAAGACGAAGGCACTGTAGCGTCAGGTTAAGTACATGGCCTACATGATGATAGGGAAGAAGGGGAAGGTGCAAAAGCCAGAAGGATACTCGTCAAGCGAGGAAGAGGCAAGCTCGGAGGATTCCCGAGGCAGCAGTACCAAGGAGAAGGTACCAGCTCGTCTAGCAGAGCACCTGGTCGCGCTCACCTTGATGAGCGACGCCGCAGAGCCAGACGTCACATCCCACCGCCATCACCCGGCTCCAGCAACGAGTCCCTATCCTTAGGAGAGGAAGAGGAAGACACCGCACCTTCTTACTACTGAGGTAACCACCACCACTTTGTACATAGTTTTCTTTTTCTTTTTCTTTTACCATCTTTAGCTCTCCTAGATTTGCTTTCACACCGAGACGGTGTGAAGTAAGTTTGGGGGGGGGGGTGATCATCTAATCATTTTCTTTTGTTTTATCTTCGTGATTGAGTCTTTTACTT
Organism: Orychophragmus violaceus; assembly: GCA_030180135.1. NCBI lineage: Eukaryota > Viridiplantae > Streptophyta > Magnoliopsida > Brassicales > Brassicaceae > Orychophragmus > Orychophragmus violaceus. The sequence goes on along the minus strand of CM058239.1, from coordinate 98,794,838 downwards.
TTGTGTGATGCATTGTGAATAGTTATGCTTTTGAAAAAATACCAAAAAATTTTTTTTTTGAAAAATTTGAAAAAAAAAAAACAAAGAGCATTTAGTTTCATATTTGTCGCTTTCTTAGGATCGAGTCTAGTAGCATTATAGGAAGCATTTGCATAGGAGATAATGATATAAATGCCTTGCAAGAAATCTAGATTTTAGAACTCAATATGATGCCCTTGTTAATCATACCATGTTGCTTAAACATCTCTTAAAACACTTGTAAATTTCGAGTTTTGATCACACCACTCCAATCCGTTAGTCAAGTAGGATACCCTCAACTTTGAAACCAACTCACTTATTGGACTTAAATGAATTTAATCTTCTCACTTATGGGTTTTAGATGCTTGATCATTGATATATCATGGTTTTTACCCACTTTATACCATGATATAGTTGTGTTTTTAGAGTCTTTTGTATTAGTTTAGAGTCTTTTACAGGTTAAATCAGGTTTGGAGCTAATTGGAGATATATGGAGCATTTTGGGCATTTTGGGACGTTTTGGCCGAGAGCTTTATTCACTGATCGATTATTTGATGTTGCATCGATCGACACGCATTGTGCATCGGTCGATGCAGTCGCGAGATGGGCCGTACGCGTCGGCGTAACAAGTATTGAAGATTTGCAAAGAAGCCCAAGATACTTTCAGTATTTACACAGAAGCCCCAGCCGAGATTATGCCTATATATACTAGTTTTTGGTGTTTAATTTAGATACGCTTTCATACTTAGAGCTAAGAGATTTTTAGAGCTTTTTGGGGCTGATCTATTTTCCTTGTATTCATTTATCTTGGAGAAGATTTCGAACCCCTTGGATATTTTAATTTCTTATATGCAATCTATTTATTCTATGATTATGTTTTCATCAATCATGTCTGAGTAGATCCATAGTTGAGTTTAGGGTTTCTCATTAGGGATTGATGACTTGCTAGACTTGTTTAATTCAGTTAGGATTCATATGATTAGAATGTTCTTCAAACTAAATTGTGCTTAAAGCTAGTTCTAACCTGATCAATTAGAATCTAGATCCTAGGTTGCTAAATACGTCACGAGAGTGGGGTTTAGGAATCTGAACTATTTAGGTTGAGCAATTGAATTATTCGCAAAGAGATTTGGTTTAGTTTAATTGTGAACGTATCGAACTTGAACTTAATGCTAGTTTAATTTGTTAGTAATTGCAAAGAGATTTGGATTACTGCACTTAGACTTAGAGAGTTTTCGCAAAGAGATTTGGTTAATTCTATTTCCGTGATTTGAGTTCTAGAACTGAGTTTAATTTGATCCTGACTGATTAACTTGTCTGCTTGTCTGATTTCCTGAGAATACCCTAGGCTTGACGCTTTTAGTTTATTGCTTACAAACCGATTTCCTGCTACTGTTTACTTTCTTGCACCGCAATTTATTACAATCGCTACTTGCTTATTTCTAGTATTAATTCCTACGGTTTGATTCTCTTGAGACCAAGTGTCCCTGTGGATTCGATAACCCTATATACTACATTGACTATACTGTGCACTTGCAGTTTAGAATAGGGTAAAACTTAGAACCTATCAAGTTTTTGGCGCCGTTGCCGGGGACTCTTTGAGTCTTCGTAGGACCGAACTTAGGGTTTTACTAGAAATTTTTCGTTTTTGTTTTTGCTTTTCGTTTTTGTTTTATTTTGATTCTACTGATTCTTTTCTCTGATTCTTTCTGTCGCAGGTACCGAAATCGCCTTGCGTCGACCGTTGCACATCTTGCGTCGATCGACACTAAGCGATTCTGAGATTGAACCGATCGTTGCACTGATAGCATCGATCGTTGCTGGACGATTACAGACAGTTTATGCCAACGCAGAACACTAGAAGTAATCCGAACTCGAGCTTGGTTAATCTCAATCTAGAGGAACTTGGACGTCTAGAAAGGACAATCAGAAGAGAAAAGAGAGAGAGAATGGTACGAGAACGCTTGATCTTGATACCAGATGCTAATGGAACCCTGAGGGATCCAGAGAACAATCCTTACAATGCTGCTGGGCATAGGATTGATGCTGAGGGACAAGTGATCCCTGATGAAGCTGAGCTACTGGGCCAGATGGTTGCCCGTGAAAGGACATTAGCTGATTACAACAGACCTGACGAGTTTCATGCGAACCGAGCAGCTTTAGTGCTTCCTGCCTTTGAGAGGAACGACTTTGAGGTAAAGACTATCTACTACCAACTGATGAGGCAGATTGCTTTTCATGGTCTTCAATCAGAGCAGCCTATGGATCACATAGACAAGTTTGAGGACATAGTTACTGGTATGAAATACGATGGAGTTTGCCAGGACTATCTGTTCCTTAAGCTATTTCCGCACAGTCTTGCTGGAGACGCTAGTGCATGGCTGAGACAACTGGCACCTGGTCAGTATACTACTTGGGCAGCCTTAAAGAGTGAGTTCCTGCGTCATTTCTATGACAATGCGCGTTCAGACCAATCTAGACAGGACATACTTACTTTCTCCCAAGGAGTTGTGGAACCTTTAAAGACTGCTTGGATGAGATTTAAGCAGTATCAGCGTGACTGTCCGCACCATGGATTCACTGAAGTTCAGCTGATTGGTATTTTCTTCAGAGGAATAGATCTTCCGTATCAGCAGGCGCTGGATAATTCTAGTGATGCCAACTTCAACACCAGGACTCCTACACAGGCTAAGCAGTTAATTGAGAATTTGATTAGCAGCAATAGTTGCAAGACTATGGATGATAGGAGGAAGAAATCTGGTGGAAGTATTGATAACTCAGAGATGGCTGAATTGAGGTCCAGAATGGATAAAATCTGCACTCTTCTAGGAGAGAAGAAAGCTGTCCACTTTGCTCAAGAAGTAGAAGTAATTCAGACTGAGGAGGACACTCAGGAAGAGGATGTGAATTACATCGGAGGATCTGGTTTCCAAGGAAACAGATTTGGATATCAATCTGGGAACAGATTTTCCGGTGGAGGACAGAAAACTGCCTACACGGGCAATCAGAACTCTTCAGGCTATGGACAGAACAACAACTTTCAGAAGCCTTATGGACAGAATGCTCAAAGGACCTACGGGTCTTCATCTTATCAAACACCTACTACACCTACTGCTTTCGAGACTAAGATGGAGACAATGATGGAACAGTTGCTGGAGAGCCAAATCAAGACTTCTGTGGACTGCAACAAGAAGATTGATGCTATGTATGGAGATCTCAATGGGAAGATTGAGTCTATGAACACTCACATGAAGCAACTGGACACTCAGGTTAATCAGATTTCAGGTACTATGAAAGGAAAAGGACCTGCAGATACTCATATTAAAGCCTGGTCTGTACTCGTTAATGATGGATCTCATCTGGGTGAGAAGTTTGAGCTAAGCACAGCTGAGTTGGTTGATGAAGCAGAATTTTCGGATTTGAGTGAAAAACTCACGGGTGGAATCCGCGACGATCGCATTGCAACGATCGACACACACCTTGTGTCGGTCGATGCAGGACGTGAACAGACAGTGTTGCCGGACGATTATGAGACTGATGCAGAACTGGCCCGCCTATTCCCTGATGTGTCTGAAATCACTCAGGAGGAGATTTATGCACAAGCCATTAGGCAATATCCCAAGGTATCTGAGGTAATTAAACAGGAGATAGAGGAGCTGAAGAAACTGGAGAAGAGTGGTGAAAACTTGGAAGAAATTCCACCGCCTGATGATCCACCTTATCATCCCTGTGTGCAGAGGTATTTGAATAAGATGCTACCATTGGATGATGACCTAAAAGAATGGGTGATTGTAGTTCCCCAACACATTAGTGAAGTGCTACTGAACAAGATCCCAAAGAAGTTACCTGACCCTGGAGTCTTTATACTTGATTGCTCCATCTTCGAGAATAGCTTTAGACGCTCTCTTTGTGATTTAGGAGCTGCTGGAAGTATGATGCCTTATTCTGTGGCAGAGAAGCTGGGGGTGCTGAATTTTTCTCCTACTAGAACCCGTCTTATCCTAGCTGATCAGTCTATACGAGTTCCAGAAGGAGTTTTAGAAGACATACCAGTGAGAGTTGGAAACTACTTGGTTCCAACAGACTTCCTTGTGCTGAAATATGATTGCGATCCGGATGAAGCACTGCTACTTGGAAGACCATTCTTGGCTACAGCAGGAGCTGTGATTGATGTCAGACAAAGTCTGATAGACCTCCACCTGGGAGATGAGACGCTGCGATATGACATGGAGAAGCTGCGGAAGCCACTGATAGATGGGCAGACTTTCACAATCATGGAAGCAGAAGATGACCAGCCAGATGGGCCTGTGATTTTAGATCCTGGAGCACACTTTACTCCACCCTTTCTTGGGCTGAAGCATTCAGCAACAGCCTATACTCCACCATGGATGAGGAGACTTGAACAGAGACAGAAAAAGTCTCTGTCAGGATCTCTAAGTGCCTGAAAGATCTTGTGCGTCCGGTCAAGCTAATGACCTTAAACAAGCGCTGAGTGGGAGGCAACCCACTGATAGGTTTAGTTGTTTTCTTTCTTATTTTTGGTGTTTTTTCTTAGGCTTTCACGTTTTTGTTTTTGTTTTGCTAAGTTACAGGATGCAGAATTCGAACCTGGAGATGTGTGACGATCGATGCATATCTGCACCGGTCGTTGCAAGGAGATTTGACGAAGAAGGGAAATCGCATTGTGACGATCGTTGCTCCTGCGCAACGGTCGTTGCTCGATGGTTCAATTGCAAAAATTAAGGTTTGTGCTTAACCGGAAATCAAATTCGATTTACGAAGCATCGATCGTTGCCCCTAACGCAACGATCGTTGCAACCCACGACCAAGGTAAGTGCCTTAAACCCTTTTCTCTTCTCTTCTCCTCCTCATTTCTTCGCCGTCCGTACAACCGAGAGCTATTTCACCTGAATCTCTAATTCTTCATCAATTTTTGCGTTTCAAAGCCTGAATCTTATTGTTTTAACCCCCTATTAGCTGATTCCATTACCCATTTACAACGAATCGAAGGTATGACTTCTCATTTTCGCCATTTTTAGAATGGATTTTCGGGTTTATGGAATTTGGGATTTTTGGCTTGAAATCGACGATGATATGCTTAAATGGACATGATTTAGGTTGTTTAACAGGAGGTTCTTGTTGATTTGATGCAATGTGGTTAGATTTGAACTGAATTTGATGATTTTCTTGCGGCAAAATCGCCTTGCAACGGTCGTTGCTTTTGAGCAACGGTCGTTGCTTTGCGATTTTGGGAAATGTTCGACGAGGTGAAATCGCCTTGCAACGATCGATGCCTTAGATGCAACGGTCGATGCTTCGCGATTTCACAGAGAGTTGCCGAGACTTATTTTGTGTTTCAATTTTGTTTGTTTTGCAGATGGCAACTAATCGACAACCCCGCAAGAAACGAGCCACAGCTTCTACAGCTTCAAGGCAATACATACCACCACCTGCCTGGTTTAGCAGAGAGTCTGAGCCACCCGCACCATACCAGAGATATGGACCACCAGTTGCTTTACCCTGGCCCAGAGCAGACAAGACACCAATGCCGACAACCATAGAATGGCCAGAGGAACCTCAGAAGTTCTTCAAGTCTGAGGAGTTCACAGAGCGTCCATTGCTCAGCAGTTGGGACGAATATGACTCGCTTCTCTACAATGGTTGGTGTGGGATGATCTTCAAGCCGACCAAGTTCGCTGACTACTCCACCTGCAAGACTCTAGGGATTGATGAGCAGGTACTCGCTGTATGCAGAGGCATTGGTCTAGGGACAATGCCAATGCGACCTTATGATCTCTACCCGGAGCTGGCCAGACAGTTATTGGCCTCCTGCAGAGTGGTCTACTCGGATCCTGACAACCGGAGCGCTACAGTGGGATCATTTACATTCATGAGCTGGGGAGTCAGGTATCGGATCCCTCTTCTTGATCTTTGCAGGATCTACGGGTTCAGGACTGAGCCGAGGCGCATAGCCATGCCACTTGAGTAGGACCGTGATGAGGCCATACGGTTCTGGAAGATTATTGGTAGTGGTCAATACAACTCTAGGACCACACCAGTTGTGCAGATGAGACATCCGGTGCTGCGATATGTCTCGCGTATCTTGTGCTGGAGCTTGCTTTGCAAGTTTGAGGCAAACAAGATGCGCAAATATGAGATGGAGCTGTTGTTCATGGGCCTGAGAGATCAGTTCAGGAGTTCTGGAGTGAGAGATCCTACTTCGGGTCTCAACTTGGGAGCTATTTTTGCTCAGCATTTGGTTGATCTACAGACGAAGCCTTTCGATGGAGCTGGTACTGAGACGGTTGGGAGTTTGCTTACTCCCATTTTTGAGTATTGCGGGATACCTCTTCATGGCACGGAGTGTGTTACAGCCCGGGAGCTCCTAGATCTCAGCCATTTGCAGAGCGCCACTTGGCTCAAGGAGGGGAAGATTTGGATTTACACTGACCCGACTACTGGGAGGACTGGTATAGAGCTTCCTGCTGCCGGATGGACACAGGTTGACACATTAGAGGCTCTGAGATTTCAGCCTCCTGAGTCTGCGCAGCGTAGGATTCCTTCTATGGCTCATCCGCTGGGAGAGCATTCCTCTCGAGCTTCGACTTCCACTGCCCCTGCGCCTGCCCCTGCCCCGATCGACGATGTGGGTCCATTTCCAGAGCCTGCGATGGCCTACGGTGACTATTCTGATGCAGAGTGGAGAGAGAGATCAGATGGTCTGTTCCGAGTTTTCTGGAACTTCATGCGTACTTGCAGCTGCAGGAGGCCACCACAGATCCATCAGCCCGTACCTGATACACGTCGTCGACAGCGATCTCCAGAGGACACCGGTGCTGATCCTTATGCCGGTATAGATGATGAGAGCGAGTGAGCGTAGTCTCCATTATCAGTTTATCGGTTCTGTATTTCTGACTTTTTTATCTTTTCTTGCACTTTTGTTTCTATTTTTCTTAGGATTTATTATGTTTGATGGTTGTGCATGACTTGATACATTTGTTGTTTCAGTTTTACTCTGTTTCTAGTGTTTTCAGCTTGCAGGGATCGAAATTGACAAAAACCGCCGAATTAACCTGCTAACTCGCTGACTGTTCGTGACAATCGCATTGCGTCGATCGACACACGTTTGTGTCGATCGTTACAACAGAAATCGCACAGCAACGGTCGGTGCACCTAGTGCAACGATCGATGCCTGACTGCGACAGAGGTAAAACCCGAGAGAACTAACCATTCAACTATTTTAATTTTTCTTTTCTTTAACCAATCCCTTGCTTGACACTACTGAGGACAGTGTGTCTTAAGTGTGGGGGAGGTTTCTACTAATCAGTTTCTTTTGTTTTCTTAGAGTCAGTTAAATTTTTCAAAATTTGTTTTTCGAGTCAAAATTAGTTTAAGTAGGAAACAATGATTTTTGGAGGAGATTAGCAGCATTTGCAGGAACTTAAGTGACCATTGGGATGAAGCTGCAGATCTATCTATGACTATTAGAAAACCCCATCACAGATCAGCCTACTGAGGACACCCATATCACTTCAGGTATCAGAGGATCCTTTACTGACTTCACCTTAATACTGACTTTAATTTTTCTCACCTAAGGGCTTGGTATGCTTTACGTCGGACTCCCTTGTTGGTTCTGACACAGCCTGTAAACCTGTCCTATTTAGTCCCCTTCTCCCCTTCTGTAAAAGTAAAAAAAAAAAAATAATAAATAAACTGCGGATGAGTTAGTAACTCCGAAGTGGTCATGGGAATAGTAGCAAACACTATTATCTCTCATGTGATCCATGGAATGTGTCCAAAGTACACCCCATAACGGGAAGAACACTGATAAAAAAAATAAAATGATACCCAGTGGGGAAAAATCAGTTGTTAAAGAAGGGAAAGAGAAGAAAGGGACTAGAGAAAGATAGTATGGTGGTCTAGAGCTGGCAAGGTAAGAATCCATGTGCCTTTAGATCGATACTCCTTAGGTGAGACCGCACTTAAATACTTGCAGAAGTCAGTAGGGTGAATTTGAATGTTTGAATGTGATTGTGGCGTTTACTTAGGACAGTTGCTAAGTGTGGGGGAAGTACATGTCGGTCTTGATGTCTGTAGATTGATTCTTTCATGTGGATTACTAAGGGGAATCTGAATGCTGCTGCTTCTATGACAAAATGAGTTTCTGAAGAGTTTTCAAACCTCTTCACTGCATTTTAGTTCTCTGTTTTGCTTGAGGGCAAGCAAAGGCTAAGTGTGGGGGAGTTGATATATCATGGTTTTTACCCACTTTATACCATGATATAGTTGTGTTTTTAGAGTCTTTTGTATTAGTTTAGAGTCTTTTACAGGTTAAATCAGGTTTGGAGCTAATTGGAGATATATGGAGCATTTTGGGCATTTTGGGACGTTTTGGCCGAGAGCTTTATTCACTGATCGATTATTTGATGTTGCATCGATCGACACGCATTGTGCATCGGTCGATGCAGTCGCGAGATGGGCCGTACGCGTCGGCGTAACAAGTATTGAAGATTTGCAAAGAAGCCCAAGATACTTTCAGTATTTACACAGAAGCCCCAGCCGAGATTATGCCTATATATACTAGTTTTTGGTGTTTAATTTAGATACGCTTTCATACTTAGAGCTAAGAGATTTTTAGAGCTTTTTGGGGCTGATCTATTTTCCTTGTATTCATTTATCTTGGAGAAGATTTCGAACCCCTTGGATATTTTAATTTCTTATATGCAATCTATTTATTCTATGATTATGTTTTCATCAATCATGTCTGAGTAGATCCATAGTTGAGTTTAGGGTTTCTCATTAGGGATTGATGACTTGCTAGACTTGTTTAATTCAGTTAGGATTCATATGATTAGAATGTTCTTCAAACTAAATTGTGCTTAAAGCTAGTTCTAACCTGATCAATTAGAATCTAGATCCTAGGTTGCTAAATACGTCACGAGAGTGGGGTTTAGGAATCTGAACTATTTAGGTTGAGCAATTGAATTATTCGCAAAGAGATTTGGTTTAGTTTAATTGTGAACGTATCGAACTTGAACTTAATGCTAGTTTAATTTGTTAGTAATTGCAAAGAGATTTGGATTACTGCACTTAGACTTAGAGAGTTTTCGCAAAGAGATTTGGTTAATTCTATTTCCGTGATTTGAGTTCTAGAACTGAGTTTAATTTGATCCTGACTGATTAACTTGTCTGCTTGTCTGATTTCCTGAGAATACCCTAGGCTTGACGCTTTTAGTTTATTGCTTACAAACCGATTTCCTGCTACTGTTTACTTTCTTGCACCGCAATTTATTACAATCGCTACTTGCTTATTTCTAGTATTAATTCCTACGGTTTGATTCTCTTGAGACCAAGTGTCCCTGTGGATTCGATAACCCTATATACTACATTGACTATACTGTGCACTTGCAGTTTAGAATAGGGTAAAACTTAGAACCTATCAATCATGGTCAATACATACACACTTGGATTATCTTTACCTCATTTTACCACTCTTTGTTAATCCAAGTGGCCGTTCTCACTCTTAGAATGGTTTCCATACCTTATTACCCTACCCTTTTCTTTCAAACCTACATTTAATTGATTGAGTGAAGCCTCTTTTTGATAATGCTAACATGTGCAAAAGGTTAAAAGTATGAGAACGACAATGATTAGCTCTCATAAGCTAGTCTAGGAGTTCACATATTGGTTTAGCATTTGGGGTATAAGCACTTGGAATGGGATTGGGAATGAGAAAAGAAAGAGTGAAATGGGGAGTAAAAGAATAAAAGACCAATGGCTTGTAAAAAGAAAAGGGAAACACTTGGGAAAGAGACATCAAATGGGAAAACTCTAAGTGCAAAATAAAAATGAGATTGAAAGATAAAGAGTTTAAAGAAAAGATTAACTTGTCAAGACCCAAAAATGAAAAAAAAAGTCAAACTGGTTGAGTTAGAGAATGAAGGGAGATTAGCTAATTGGGAATGGGAAACACTTTGGGTAAGATTTTGAGAGCTAAGAATTGTATGCATGAATTGTTCTTGTCTTGCCACATTTTGCATAATGTCTAGCATTCTTTTTTCTTGAGAGTTAGCCACCAAAAATAAGAGATAAAAGCCTTCCTCTAAACACCATTTGAAGCCTTTTAATGCCAAGCCAATTGATTGAGATCTAATTCCCATTTGTGAGACTTCACTTTGATAAGATGAATGAATGTAAGAGTTGGTGGAATGTTGAGTGGTTGAATCTTGACAATGAGCTTAAGAGAATAAAATTTGGTGTGTTGATAAGCCTAGAGAAATTAGAGTGGATTAGAGAGTTTGTTTGTGCAACATGTTATTATTTTCTAAGGACATCATATTGAAGGCTTGCTAAATTTCTTTGGTTATGAGTCACCAACTTCAAACCTCTCCCCTTTGTTCTTATTGTTGTTTGCTTGAGGACAAGCAAGGAAACAAGTTTGGGGGAGTTGATGTGTTGTGTTTTTGAGTGTTTTTAGGCATGATTAAGAGTGTGATTTAGCTTTAGGAAAAGCATTTAGACAACATTATTGTGTCTTAGCTTTAGGTTAGTGCATTTAGGCATCATTAGGTTTGGTTTGCTTTGTTTCTTCTTTTTGTAGGTGGTGGATGACCCAAAGAAGCACCAAAGGACAATGGAGGAGGTACAGACCAAAAGAGCACCCAAACAAGGTGGAAAAATAGCTAAGGGTCGAGGAAGGAACTCACAGCGAGGTGTCACAGCGGCTTATCCAGGCCGCTATGAAGGACTAGCGGAAGCGCCATTTCTCCAGCGGCCTGCGCAGCGGCCTACCCAGGCCGCTGTGACCTTACAGCGGGGTGCCATAGTGGGCTACCCAGGCCGCTGTGAACCTACTTTTTCACACATGCCACTTTTTCTTTTTGCTTTCGGATTGTAGACCACCCCATGTGTTTGTGGTCGACCATTGCACGTTTTTAGATCTATTTAAGGGCTCTTAGTGTGTATGAAGAGCCATATCACTTCTTGTAAACAATTACTTCAAACAATTTAGTTTTCTTGATATTTTATGCAATTTGAGTTGTGTTCTTGAGATTCTTCTTTGAGTTCTTCTTGTTTATCTTGTTTAATCATGTCTTGTCTGATTGTTGCTATGGCTAGTGAGTAGTTTCCCTTAAGTTTCTGGGTTTGAGCTGAGGTAAGGGTGATCTAGAAAATGGTTTAGGTTGTTTAATAACTTGGGAATAGTGGTTCCTTACTTGCTAGAAGTTCTTAATGCTAGGATTGAAATGGCCAATCAACTCCTTGATCTTAAATGTTGCTAGCACCGAGAGGTGTAGTTTATGTTTGAATCTCTATCAAGTGCTTTACATTCTTAACCAATGAGAATTGATGCTTAAAGTGTTTAGTGGTAGTAAGAACTTGATCTTATTGCATAGCTATCTTGAAATTGCCAACGAGAGTTGATGTTAATGCTTGATAGGTATAAGGTTATTATCACGAGAGTGGATTAACTGGAAATCGTTGTTCTTAGCCTAAGAAATCACCCATTGTTTGCTAAATGCTTCTGAACTAAATAATGATCACCCAAACCGAAACTCAACCCAAGGAACTTAGCTTTTAATCATCTGTTTTAACAACTATCTTGCTCTGTTTTTACTCTGTTTTATGTACTTGTGAATTGTATTTTTATTCAGTAATCACATTTGGAATTTGGTTATTAGATACAAAACCCACAAGCAAATTGGTTGCACTTAGATTAAGAGAACACTTGCATTCTTAGTGCGTTTAATCACCCGAGTGGATTGACACCTCAAAACTGTATCGACTAGGTTGTATACTTGCAACTGAAGTAAGTGAAGAGGAATTGATTTATTGCTTATCACCTACTCGGAGATCCACGACCTTGACGTTCAGAAGTTTGTCTGGAAATACATAATCTGTCGCCATGGTGTCCCGTATGAGATCGTAACCGACAATGGATCTCAATTCATTTCTAATCTATTTGAAGGTTTCTACGCAAGATGGAAAATTCGCCTGAGCAAGTCTACCCCGAGGTACCCACAAGGAAACGGGCAGGCCGAGGCAACCAACAAAACAATCATCGACGGACTAAAAAAACCAATGGAGAGCAAAAAAGGCCTCTGGGCCGACGAGCTTGACGGCGTCATATGATCTCATCGAACAACACCAAGAACATCAACCGGCCAGACTCCCTTCTCCCTCTCGCACAGAATGGAGGCAATGTCTCCAGCTGAGATGTGCATCCCGACAATCCGTTTGAGCGTTTCACCCAAGCATGAAGAACTCCACAACAATATGATCATCGACTGCCTCGATCAAGTCGAAGAGCTACGCGACCGAGCACTGCTACGCCTCCAAAACTACCAGCAGCAGATCACCCGACACTACAACAAGAAAGTTAAGGGCCGACGCTTCGTCGAAGGCGACCTTCTCCTCCAAAAAGTATTCGAAAATACTCGAGAATACCGAGAAGAAAACCTCGGCGCCAACTGGGAAGGTCCGTACATCGTATCCAAGGTAGTAAAACCTGGCGTATACGAGCTCGTCACGATGAAGGGAGAGGCCATTCCACTCTCGTGGAACGCGAACAAGCTCAAACAGTACTACTACTAGACCGAACGCAACACAGAAGAACGGAAACCCTGAGCAAAAAAAACACCGAGCATTGCTCTAAAAAAAGCCGAGCATCGCGCTCCCTAAACCGAGCTCGCTATACACGAGTTCGAGTAAAATGTAAAGTGAACTACGTAGGCAACCTCTCACGAGGCTCAACTATATCAATAATAAAATTTTATTAAGTATGCTTGCTTCCAGTTATCCTAACAAATCGACATTCTGGCCAAATGCTCGATACAGCACAATCATAGCGTGTAAGCCGGGCCCAGTTCCCGCACAAGGCTAATTGACATGAAATAAGCCGAACCTATTTTCGCACAACTATCCCGATTAGAACTTATGGGTAAGCCGAGCACTTATTCGAACCCGACCTGTGGGATAACGAGCACAGATTAATCTCACGCAACCAAGTAAGTCGGGCCCAGTCCCCGCATAAGGACGACTGACAGAAAAAATAAGCCGAACCCAGATTCGCACAACTGTCCTGGTCTATCCTACGAGGTAAGCCGAGCACTTTGCTCGCTCCTCATGAACCATCTAACTTAACCCGAGCATACCACTCGCTAAAATCGAAATACACTGTTAAGGACAAGTATGCGGAATGAAAATTACTAAGTACGCGGAAAATCCCAAGCAAGTTGCAAACGGACAAGAAGTCCAAATTTATATTATAAACAAGGGGGGTACAAAACATGTTCGGTCATACAAGGAACCCGAACTGATACTAATATTAAAAAAAAACATGCACAAGGCATGAACCCGATTACAACAAAAACTACGAGAAGAAATGATTAAACTAAGGAGCCTCGGTAGAGCGGTTCTCAAGCTGGTTAGGCGCTTGATATCCGTCCAGGCCTTCATCTCAGATCAACCCAACTGCCCGAAGGTTATCCGCCACTGCAGGAGTCACCACTGCTTGGTTGGAGCCGTGCTGATCCTGAACGAGCATCGCTGAGCTTTCCTCGGTATGATCTTGGCTGTTGGAAGGAGGAGTCATGAGGAAGTCAGTCTCGACTAGGTCCGTATACGCAACCTCCATGAGCTCTTGCTTAAGCCGAGCAAAGTCAGAGTCAGCTTTGGCTATCTTCTCGGTAGGAATGGCAAAGCCTTCTTTGACAAGCACCCTCAGCATGGTTGCTACTGCGGCGGCCTGATTCAAAATAATCAACTTTTTCCTCCCGAGCTCCACCTCTTCGTTTGCCTTCTTAATCTTTGAAAGACGAGCCTGCGCCTTGTTTGATACACGCTCCCGTTCCTTCAAAACTGAAAGCTTACGAGAAACCCTGAGCCGAGTACACTCCGATTTCAACTTGCTCTCAAGATCGGACACCCGAATAGTCAACTCATCCGCCTCGGCATGAGCATTGACACAATCAGTCAGGCACTGCCTGTTCTCCGTATCCAACCGAGCATTCTCGGTAGCAAGTGTTGGAATTGTGTCCAGTAATCTCGGTACTGTCTCTAGAAAGTAAGAGTATGTCAATGATCAGACATAAGTCATATAATACTGGGGGTCATGATGGCTTGCTAGAGTCCGCTCATGATCTATAAGTCTTGGACTTATTGCCTTTATTATATGATCCCATATGGGTCACACGCCTAAGCTAACAGGAAAATGTGTAGGAACGGTTTAGCAGAAGTACGGTAAAAGTGCTAGGCATTTACTGTACTTAGAGAGAATAAAACGGTTTAGCCACTGTGTGTCGATCGATACACAAGGTGTGTCGATCGACACAGTGCGCGAATGCCGTCGAGTTAATTGGTGTTTGGGCCAAATGGCCCAAACGGAACCGGACAAGTTTTATAAATAAAACTCGAGTTCAGAACCAAAAACCCTAGCCGAAAACTCTCTCTCCCTCTGCGCCGAGTTCCCCTAGTGGCCTAGCAGCCTTCTTCCTGATTGGTGTGCGTGTGTGAACCTCTGGAGGAGTTATCTCTCGGTGGCTCTCTGATCTCTGACATACCATCTCTTTCCGCTGCAAACAGGTATAAGGTGAGGTCTATCATTGTTTCTATTCAAGAGAACCTAGATCAGCATGTTTAGGTTAATCTGAATCTGAGAATTGAATCAGGATTGACTAAACATTCCTTCAGTGGTATCAGAGCTATTGGTTCTGGTTTTTCTTGTTTAGATTCAAGTTTAGGATTGTTTTTCTTGTTTAAAAGTGTTTTGAATCAACTACTGATAAGAGAAATCACTTAAGCAACAAGGAATTGAAACCTAAACACACTTAAAATCGCAGAAACCAAGCTATATTGATTTGGTAGAATGCGATTTTCAAAAGTCAGTATCGACTGCGATCGCATGGATCGATCGATACGATCGCATGGATCGGTCGATACAGTCTATCGGCTAACCCTGTTAACGCGTGAAAGCATCGATCGATGCAGGATCGATGCAGGTTCGATGTTGGTGCATCGACCGATGTGGTTGGTGCATCGATCGACACGGTTAGGGTTTTGGCTCGGTTCCGTGCATGCGTGAGAGCATCGATCGATACAGGATCGATGCACGATCGATGCAGGATCGATGCTAAGAGCATCGACCGATGCGGTTGATGGATCGATCGACACGGTTGGTTCATCGATCGACATGGTTGGTTTAAGGCTCGGTTTAATATTTTGATTAAAATTAATTCGTCCTGGTTTAATAAACAGATTTAATAATTTTATTAAGTCTGGTTAAACCGGGATAAGAAATCCAATGTCGAAAGAATTATTGGATTTAGTGCCTAAACCAGGATTTTCTAATTTGATTTGGTTGGACCAAATAAATTGAAAAAATCCGGTTTAGTAAATAACCGGTTGACAATTGTGGTCGTCGTAGTAATTAATTTTGGTTAGACCAATTTTAATGAACCAGACCGGTTATGTCATCTAATTGGACGATCGGGTTATGTCTCGGACATAGACAAATTCTTCGGCCTCGGGCCAAGAAGTTAAAACGATTGGGCCAATTATTTGAGTCTTTCTTCAGATTTAATTTAAAATTTATTTTATAAAGGATATAAATCGATTTTAAATTAAAGTTTCCGATATTTTGAAATTAGAAAGTTTCTTAATTTATAGAAGTTTCTAGATTTGCATGATTCGGATTTTAAGAAATTTCTAAAGTTAGAAAGTTTCCGGTTTTAGAAAGTTTCCAATTTTAGAAAGTTTCCAAAAATAGTAGGTTTTCTAAAATGGAAAGTTTCCCGAAATAGTAATCTTCTATTTTGGGAATGAGATTTTAAAATAAACCTACGAACCTCAAATAATATCAAGCGTTGGATGTCTTGTCCAGGCTATGTCAGCTGTTGAAGCCCATTCAATTGTATTCATGGCCTTACAGTGTGAGGGTGTCTGCTTTTGCGTGGGTAAGACGGTTTGTGATTCATAAATGTCATTGGGAGTCCCAGACATTAATGATTACATGACTGTATAGTCTGGTTTTCTTGACTAAGGCCATCGGGAGTCCCGGGCCTTGAGACATCAGAGTGGATTGGGCCTCGGGCCCAGATTCACAACCAAGAGTTATATCACGGATATAATTAGCCGATATAGGGCTTACCGATATAAGCTAATATTGGGTGACGGCCAGTGGCCCACTTTAATCTTAGTTATATGTGGATCTTGGAATCATTATATTCTATTGAGGGTAACTGATGTTATTGAATATAATGCATGATTAATCATATTAAAATTTAATACGAGATTAATCATATTGAACATATTAACTAAAATCCTTTTATCTTAATTTTCAGTTATGACTAGCACAAACACTTTCTCGATCCGGTCTGTCCTTAAGATGGACAAGCTGAACGGATCAAATTTCTTGACTTGGTCGCGGAACCTGAGGCTAGTTCTCAGACAGGAGAGAAAGGACTATGTCCTTGAGAGAGCTCTCCCCGTGAGGATCGGGTCCAATGCTTCTCATGCAAGTATATGATGCTTGGAATAAGCATTATAATGATGCGGTAGATGTGCGTGGTCTGATATTGGCTACCATGGACTCAGACTTGGGGAAGCAATATGAGAACATGGAGTCGCCAATAGAGAAGATCAGCAGCCTGAAAGTGAAATTTCAGAAGCAGATAAGGGTGGAGAGATACCAGTTGGTTAAGTCTCTCACTGGCTGCAAGCTACCAAATGATCATCCAGTGAGTCCTCATGTCAGTAAAATGATGGGTTACATTGATAACCTGAGGAAACTGGATTATCCAGTTAGCCAAGAATTGGCAACTGAGATCATACTACAGTCACTGCCGTCAAGTTATGATAAGTTCAAAAGGAAATATATCAAGAAAGGCTTAACGAAGACGCTGACTGAACTGCATGATATGCTCAAGACAGTTGAGCCAAACGTGAAGAGTACCCTGTACAATCTCATGAACGAGAAGGGTAGGTTTACTAAACCTAATGCTGACAAGGGTGAAGACAAAGTTGTCTAGATTTTGAATCATGGCAAGCGCGTGTCTTCTGAGCCCGAGTCAGATACCTCTTACGTTGGTAAGTGCTGCTACTGTAAGGAGACAGGGCATTGGAAGAGAGATTGCATTAAATTCATGGAAGATGATGAGGAGTTAAAGTCGATGTATGCGACTACTTCCTCAGGTATTCATGTTATTACTTCAAGTTCTACCTTAAAGGTATTGGATACTGGTTGTGGCACTGATATTTGTGATAATATGCAGAGCCTAAGCAACAGTAGAACGTTGAAGGAAGGGCAAGTGAAACTACATGTCTGGAAGGAGCTTGGGATGCTGCCTCAGCCGTAGGGTTTTTCACTTATAGATCCCTTTGAGGCTTGGTTTTGTATTAAGTAATTGCTACAATGTACCTGCTTTAAGCAGAGTTGTCTTTCATTTTCTTGTAAGAATTTGAATGTTTTTCATTTTGATAAAAGACAAGTTTTGTTCTTTTGATCTTAATGAAATATTAATTGTAGCACCCTATTCATAGAATGGGTTTTATATCTTAAACCAAAGAGTGCCTAAATGTAACATAAATACCGAATTGGTTTAAATCTGATGAATTAAACCTGATTTTTCTTGGCATAAAGTCTTGGTCACATAGAGTAAGTCGGATTCAGAAATCCCATAGTCATGGACTGTTGGGCTCATTTGATAAAATATCTTATGAGACTTGAATTCTGTTTACTAGACCAAAAGGTAAAGGGCCTATCTTAGCCGAGCTAGAGAAAGGCCCAAAGGCTTATTGGACCTGGAACATACTCATGTATGTGGCCCAATGAGCAGTAATGCCAGAGAAAATCTCCTGTACTTCATTGTCTCTACTGATTACTTCAGTGAGTGTGACTGTGTTCATTTGATGAAACACAAGTCGGAATTCTTTGACATGGTCGAAAGAGTTCCAGAATGAAGTATAGGATCTGAAATGACAAAAGTATTAAGACTCTGGATTAAAATCACGAGTGAGAATACTTAAGTCATTGATTATGTGATCATCAGAATGAGTGTGAAATCGTTTCACAGCTCATTTTTCCTGAAAACCTGAAGGTGTTTCTGTGAGAAAGAATCAGATCTTATTAGAAATGATTAAAGATGAATCACACGAATCTTCCATGATATTTTAAGAATAACGCTCTAGAAATATCTAAGTTTACGCTAAAATAGTTCCACCAATATCAGTTGAAAGACACCACGTAAATGTGGATTGGAATCGATCCAAATTTGTCTTTACTGAGTATTTGTAGTTGTGCTACTTCGCTGGTTGTCCTAGAGAAACTAAGGCTTGTTACTTTTACGTCCAATCTGTTTTCTAAGAAGGGAAGTTATTTTCCAAGAAGAACAGTGGGAGTAAAAGTATAACTCGAAGAAATTCGAGACATACAGGAGGCTGCTCAACCTGTTGAGGGAGAGCAACGGATGGATTTACAGATTTCTGTAGAATCTACACCTGTGGAGCCTGAAGTTCGCAGATATAAATGAATCAGTTACTAATCCGAGAGTGATTTCTCGTCATTAGTTGAACCTGATAATCATTGAAAGTTCGCATGATCTGATGATCATTGAAAGCGACGAATCTGCGAAATTCAAAGAAGCGAAAGTGAGCCCGGACTCCGAAAAATTACATTTTATGTAAGTTAGCTTCATCGATCCATTCATGGATGGAAGCAAACATATCGGAGTTGGAATCTTCGTTCTGTTGAAGTAGTCAAGGTTTTGACTTGAACAGGAACGAAGCGGAACTGTGTGTTTACTAATAGATTAGTGGGAGCGATATTGCATTTCTCATATTGTATGTCGATGACATACTGATTCTCGAAAATGACGTCCCAATGCTGCAGTCAGTAAAGGACTGGCTTGGGAGTTGGTTCTAATGATTGACATGAGTAAAGCCACGTATGTTCTTGGATTTTGGATCTAAAGATAGAGATCCAAAAGAGCTGGTAGGACAAAGTCAAGATTCTTAAATTGACAAAGTCCTGCACCTAATCAGCATTCCAAGAAGGGTTTTATGCCAATGTCACATGGCAATACGTCAAGCAAGAAGCAGTGTCCTACGATAACTGCTGAGCTTAAAAAGCATGGATAGGATTCCATATGCGACGGCAATTGGATCTATCATGTATGCCATGACACGTACTTGTTTTGATATTGCTTTAATGTTAAGCACGACAAGTAAAGACCAGTCAAATCCAGCAAAGAATCACTGGATTGCCGTAAAGAATATCCTAAAGTATTTGAGGAATACTAAGGATAAGTGAAGTGCTACTAGTCGACAGAGTCTGAAAGGCAAGTTTCCAACGGACAAAGATGATTTCCGGTCACAGTCCGGTTATATCTTGTGTCTGTCTGGCGGTGCAAGGCACTGTTGCTGACTCCATGACTTAAGCTGAACATTTCGCAACTTGGGAAGCGGCGAAAGAGGTTGTTTAGAAAGAAGAGTTCGTCACTGAACTTGATGTGATTCCCAGCATAGATGAGACTAGCTGCACATCAGAGGTCTAAACACCTTGTGGATAGGTATAACCTATTCCGTGAGATAAATAACAGAGATGTTAAGTAGATCAGCAAGTTTCATCAAATGAGAACGTTGCTAATCTATTAACGAAGCCACTCCTTAGGCCTAAGCACGAGTCGCGGACTGTTGCTGTAGGATAAGTGAAATTAAGATGTAGTCTTGATTTCAGTGGGAGTTAGTAAAGGGCTTTATTTAGTTATTGATATGTTCTTGTAAAACATTTAAAATGTTTAATGAAATTATTTTAACTGTGATGAAATAATCGTTCCAAAGTGATAAAAACCATTTTATAGGTCATCGAAGTAAGTGACTTGATCTTGAGTCATCAAAGTCATTTAGCTTGATCATGAGACCCTATATTTGATAGATGGCTTATATCATCCTGTCCCTAGTCGAAGGTTGTTGAAATTGGAACACCAACAACCGTGTGAGACTGGATTGGTACGTGACTTATGACAAAGTCTCAGTGTGTCATAGATGCTCGGCATCAAAGTCAGTACATAGGTGTATGTTGGGGAACATACGACCGGACAAGACCCGCTTATAAGAACTCTTCAGGATATTTATATCTGTGTCATAAGAGATTCTTACTACGACTATAGAGTATAGTCCTTAGACCTGAGTTCGCATGCATGTGACTGCACATGGACTGATGCACTTTGATCATTGTCTAACGCTATCGTTCTGCGATAGTTATAAGGACCTTGTTTGGGTGTATTATGAAATGAGTAGTTTACAGTGATGGAACAAGACGGGATTTGTCCCTCCAATATAAATGGAGTGAATATCTCTAGGCCAATCGGAGATTTGAATACTGGAAAATGCATGGCCATGCTCAAACGGACTGTCCCGAGTCGTGTGGATTGTCAGTATCAAATCAGAGTCCGATGAACAAGATTAGGCTTTATAAGGATGACACTAATCTTGCCTTATGACTAATCGAGATATTGTGACGAAAGGGATTATGAATACAGAGATTCCAGTACAAGTGGGAGATTGTTGGAATTGTGTCCAGTAATCTCGGTACTGTCTCTAGAAAGTAAGAGTATGTCAATGATCAGACATAAGTCATATAATACTGGGGGTCATGATGGCTTGCTAGAGTCCGCTCATGATCTATAAGTCTTGGAATTATTGCCTTTATTATATGATCCCATATGGGTCACACGCCTAAGCTAACAGGAAAATGTGTAGGAACGGTTTAGCAGAAGTACGGTAAAAGTGCTAGGCATTTACTGTACTTAGAGAGAATAAAACGGTTTAGCCACTTGGCCCAAACGGAACCGGACAAGTTTTATAAATAAAACTCGAGTTCAGAACCAAAAACCCTAGCCGAAAACTCTCTCTCCCTCTGCGCCGAGTTCCCCTAGTGGCCTAGCAGCCTTCTTCCTGATTGGTGTGCGTGTGTGAACCTCTGGAGGAGTTATCTCTCGGTGGCTCTCTGATCTCTGACATACCATCTCTTTCCGCTGCAAACAGGTATAAGGTGAGGTCTATCATTGTTTCTATTCAAGAGAACCTAGATCAGCATGTTTAGGTTAATCTGAATCTGAGAATTGAATCAGGATTGACTAAACATTCCTTCAGCAAGCTCCTTAGATTTCTTCTCTAAAACTGCCACCTTCTCCTCTTCGGCCTTGAGGGATAAACGAAAAGCCTCCGCAACAGCCGCCTTCTCACGATACTCCTCGAGCTCAACAACGACCTGCTAAGCCTTGGTAAGATCCCTTTTCAATCTACTGATCGTTCGCTCAAGATCAACCCGATCCTTCTCATAACCATCAAAAAGAAGATTGTAGTTGGAAAGGCCCTAAGTAACAAAAAAAGAGAAGATCAGAATTAAAAACAAATCTTCACCAAAAAACAAAATAGGACGAACAAAGCCTTACCCGGACGATGTCATTCGCAGCCGCCTTTTTGTACTGCAGCAGAAGTGTTTCGTTGACCGAGGGGAGTTGTCTCGGTGGACTATCCTTGAGCATGCGGAATAGGTCCGCACATGCCGTCTCATCGCTGATGATAGACTTCGAGCCTTCAAACTTAATGGAGAAGCCAAAATCAGTGACCACCTCCTCACTTCGGTTTCCCAGGAAATGAATCCCAGCAACTTCATCCTCCTCCCGACCATCCGAACGAACAGTCTCACTAGCACCAGCATGCTCTGCAGTCTCAATCTGAGCATCCACACCCTCGGGATGAACCACTAGTTCCCTCCCTTTGGCCTCACGATGCTCGGAAGCCACGATCGATTGATCGCCGATCTCCGCCGTAGCGTCAGCCGCTTCCTTCTTCTTCTTCCTCTTTACTAAGGGAGGCACCTCCGAGGTATCCTCGGTCTCCCGATCTTAGTTCATACCCCGAGCCTCTCCAGCTCGGCAGCAGCCGCATCTTCATCCCGCAACCTTTTTCGTCTTCTTCTTCTTTTTCGACGCTTTTCAGCCTCAATCGCGTCTACCGTTGCACTCACCTGACGAAACCAGTCTCGATGATATTTGTTTACAAAAACATCCCCGAAGGAACGGGCCCAACCGACGGAGAAAAGGGACGATTAGGATCCAAGTTGAAAGGGGTTACCTTCTCGCCGGTAATATTCTCCCGACGTAGTCAAAAAATTCTAGATCCATCAGACCCATGTCTTCTGCCTTTCTACTCCTCTTTGTAAGCGGAACAAGAGGCCTGTTGTTTAGCTCGGTTAAAGACTCGATCGAACGAAGACGGCAAACTGCAACAAAATCCCGATCAGCCAAGAAGAAAGAAGAGGAAAAGAAGGAAAACACAAATCAAAAGTCGAGGAATACCCTCGTCGAAATGCTCTAAAGCTCGTTTCACCCGATCAGCGTGAACGTCCGGCCACTTCTGAATCCCACGAGCATCGAGCGTCTTGAGATCCTCTAAAAAACCGTCTGGTGGTGGAAGAGTGATTGGATGACGATCTGCAAAAGAAAGAAAAAAACGAGCATGAGTTAGTCAATAAAAAGGCACGAGCAAAGCAAAGCAGGTTACCATGAAAATTGTTCCACACAATCCTATACAGCCTCTCCGGATCGGGAACCGAAGCCGAATTAACCCGAGCAAAGAATTAATGATCCTGCCAATCGTCAACTTTCGACGGCTTCACGATGACCACCTTGAGATCATAGCGAGATCTCATGCTCACGTAACGAGTCCCTATGGTCATGCTGTTCGTCGAGATCGATGAAATCTCTTCGAAAAATCGAAGACTCATATCAATACCGCATTCAGCGGGCAGAATCATAGAGCCGGCCAGGTTCTTAACCGCTGCCGGACAAAGCTAAGACAACACAATTCGCCTTTCCTCGCAATAGGCGACAAGCAACCACGGAAGGGGGAATCTCAGATGGATCTGCCTAAACCAAAAATCGTACAGGCACACCCTCCCTCGGGACAATCCCAAGGCCGCTCGTGTTTCTCTGGTTTGCGAAGCTCGGGCCGACCAGCACCCCCGGAGGCACAATTATCCAACAGCCATTCCAGATCATCTTTCGTACATTTCGTCAGCAACACGGGAAGCAAAGGACGAGTCTTCTTGGGTTTTTCGGGATCACCCGAAGCTTGTTGGCTCGCCATCTTCCGAGCCTTCTTAGACCTGGAGCAAGAGTACCGAGTAAGGCTTGATCAAAAAGATAGATATCTTCTTCTTTTATAGGAAGATTCTGACCTAGCGAATCAGTCCAAGGTCGCGTCCCATCGTCCTCGGAATCTACCAGATATGGAACCCGTACGCTCGGAGAGCCACCCGAAGCTGGACAAGACCGAGCTCGATTGTTCCTAGGGCTCTGGGATGTAACTTTTGTTCGTTCCAAACCCGAAGAAGAACTCGCTTGCGCAACAAACAAGCTTGATTGGGCAGAATTACCTCTGGACAACCTCACCAAATGGAGATCGTGGTCGGGAGACAATGCTGAATGGGAATCGATCCTCATAACTACTAATACAACAACAAAGCCAGAGATAGAAAATAAATTCTAGAGAGAAGGGAGAGAAAAGTACCTGCGGAACGAGAGAAATGAAAATGAGGAAAAGCGGAGCAGAGTATTTATAAGCAAAGAGGGAGGCTTTTGAGGCAAGAGCAATTATTAAGAATATACGACTCTTCAGCTTCCAACAGTTATAGGTAACATCATAACATCGACGCGACTCTTCAATATCCAGCGGTTTCCCAAGAAACCCGTTGAGATTCCCGGGGAAAAAGCAACGAAACGAGCAGACGATAATGAACCGACCAGATGTACACAAAACAGATATTAACCCAACTAAGTACTTGACAAATCCGCCGACTTCAAAATACAATGAAGACCGACGGACTGGGGGGGGGGACTTACTGTTATATATGGGTTTAGCACCCCATCTACTTAGCAGGGCCCAATACCTGTTCTCTGTACAAAGGTCGGCCCAATAGAAGCAAATTCGGCCCAATAAGCGAAGGCCCGAACACACATACTCGAACTGAGTCCATCATTATCGGCTCGGCTCGGCTCGGCCTATGACATCAAACCAGCTCGGCTCCGCTAACAACCAAAGGAACGTACGGCTTGGCCCATATCGTCATCAATTACGGCCCATCCACACGAGCTCGACAAATGGCCAATGACCTGTAAAAAGTACGACAATATTTTACTATAAATAGGAGTCATCACTGTACATTAATGTAACTTTTTGGGGATTTGTGCACTGCTTACTACTTTCTCTCTCTAGAGAATACTTCCCAAATTATAATCCGAGCTCGTCTTTCGACCTGCTCGGGTACCTTAATACGAAACACGCTCATTACCGAGCAAGCAACTCTCTTCGACAAATCTATCCCGAACTCAACTCTTTTCTCTTGTTCATTCCCAAACCTAGTCAGTTCCTCTCTAAAGACAAACTTTGTTCCCTCGGACCCGAGCACGTCAACTCTCCCGAGTAAAACGCGCGTTCGGACTTTGTGACCATCTCGGTTATCACATACATCGTCAATCATCTATTTTTAATTGAAAAATGCAGTTTTTCCATGTTCTAGATTGATGCTACAAAACCCACAAATGTTCAGTTTATGAAATTTATTAGGGTGAATCCATTTAGACATATTTATATTATGTTAACTTATTTAGATCTATTTTAACCTATTTAAGATTATAATTAAAATTTTGGTTTTCAGTATATATATATATAGTTATTTTGTTGTAAATGATACATATGCAATATGTTTAAGCATATTAACACTATAAAATTATATTAGTTTAGATTTTAAAGATCTGCATACAAAATTACAACCTCATATTTCAATACATACATCAAATAAATACAAACGGCTTTTCCAATATAAATAAATTTCTTAAATATTCAAAAAAAATACATGAATTTAAAAGTAAACTTTACCGTCTAGTAATGAAATTTATCTAATTATATAATTGAGTAGTGAAAATGCACCAGATTCATTCTCACGAGGTTAATTACCAACATACACTTAATGAAATTTTAATGAAAAGTAAGTCCCACATCGGTAGTTGGAGAAATAATTAACTAATATATATAGGGTAAGATAAGAAGAGAATGAATATAGAAGAAGAACATAAAAGAGAGAGAGAGAGAGAAACATGGTAGGAGAGAGAGAGAGAGAGAGAGAGAGATGGAGAGAGAGAGAGAGAGAGAGAGAGAGAGAGAGAGAGAGAGAGAGAGAGAGAGAGAGAGAGAGAGAGAGAGAGAGAGAGAGAGAGAGAGAGAGAAAGAGAGAGAGAGAGAGAGAGAGAGAGAGAGAGAGAGAGAGAGAGAGAGAGAGAGAGAGAGAGAGAGAGAGAGAAGGAGAGAGAGAAGGAGGTTACCTCAATGGCGAAAGACAAGACTGCGAGCCAATCCCTGGAATCGAAAGAGAAAAGACGAAGTTAGTTCTACATTGAATTCGAAATAACAAAATGTCGATCCTCTATTAAGTTGCGGAAGAAGAAGAAGTCTAATTATATAATTGAGAAGTAAGAATACACCAGATTCATTCTCACGAGGTTAATTACCAGCCTACCCTTAATGAAATTTTAATGAATTTTTTCCGCTTAATTAAGTTAATTTCCCTTAAAAATCGAGCCCTCTAGGTTACGTTAATTTTTCTAAAATCGAGTCCTTTAGGTTATGTTAATTTTCCCTTTAAAAAATCATCGTATTAGGGACATAATGTCCCACATCGGTAGTAAGAAGGGATCCTTAGCAATATATAAGGTATATGGGTCACTCCACTTATCAACTTAATATGGAAGAGGAAGAGGAAGACGGAGAAGAAATAAATCGCTAGCTAATTGTAATGCTTGTGCGATATAATGGTCGGAGTTTTGGAATTACGATGGTCTACGAATAAAGCATAAATCGCTCTAAAAAGTCAATCAACGGGTTTAAATCTCACGAATCTAAAATATTTCATAATGAAAATAAATTTCCAATTTTGTTTACTATAACAAAATACTATGTCCGCATAGGGTGCGGGCACCCCACCTAGTTGTAGTTTAAAAAACAAATGACAGGCGTTTACACTGCACAAATGAACCACGAACTAAAAGGGAACACGTAACAAACATACAACCATTTCGGACAGATCCATAAAGTGAAAAAATAATATATAAATAATAAATACCTCAGCTTCCTCCTCTAATGGTCTCGGGCACGCCGCCACTCGCCACCTTAGGCGGAGCTGAGAACCGTCGTGGTTTACAAAATGCAGGTGAAGTCGGATAAGAGATGCGTTTGTTCGCCGATGCCTTGTCTGTAAAGCCAGTGTTCTCTTGTGTGGTACCAATTAATGGACTTTGTGGCTTGAGCCTGGCTCTAGCTGATTTAGTTGGAACCATATAGTTTGGGAGAGCGGTTAGCCAGCGACGCGGCTCTCATCATCTCTGAGTGATGAACATGCAAACCTTATGTAGGCAAGCCATTTAAGTTCTTCCACCATATCATTGATAGTCCTCAGTATGCGGAGATGGTGGTTGGAGCTTGGAACTATAATCAAATTACCGGGATAGATCAATTCAAGCTAGTTCGGGCAATGAAGCTCTTAAAGAAGCCTTTGAGGAGACTGAATAAAAGGCAGTTTAATGGCATTTCTCTGAGAGTCCGTGAGCAGGCAGCGAAGGTAGAGGCACTGCAACGTGCTATCTTTTCCAATCTGAACTCTGTTGATGCGGCTGAGGAACACCGAGAGAGATCGAAATGGCAGCATCTTCTAACTGCGGAGGAAAAGTACTATAAGCAGAGATCAAGGGTTCGGTGGGCAGAGGTTGGAGACAGGTTAACGGGTTTCTATCTTAAGACGGTTGTCCAGAGAGTAACAAGGAACCATATTCATTTCTTAAGAGATGAGGATGACCGTTTGATTGGGTCCACATAAGGAAATAAAACGCATGCTGCGAGCTATTTTGAAGGGATATTGGGTGTTTCGGGGCAGGTTTCTTCTCAAGCTTCAGTTGAAGAGCTTCAAGAGCTTCTTCCTTTTCGATGCTCAGACTTGCAGAAACAGTCCTTGGAAAAAGAGGTTTCAGACAGTGAAATCAAAGAACCCGTCTTTGCTATGCCTTTAACCAAAGTCCTGGTCCGGATGGCTACTCCGTGGAGTTCCTTCGTGCTTCTTGGGACACTGTCGACGCTGATGTTATTGTTGCGGTACGTGATTTTTTTAGAATCGTAGGCTGTTGAAAGACTTAAACACGACTGCCATTACCATTATTCCTAAGAAGCTGGAAGCTTGCAAGCTTGGTGATTATAGTTCTATAAGTTGGTGCAACATATATTGTCTACAAAGTGATTTCGAAAATCATGGCGAATAGATTGAAACCGGTCTTACTAGAGTGCATAACTCCCAATCAAGCGGCTTTTCTCAAGGGTCGTAGTCTTGGTGAGAATTTCGTACTCGCTTCAGAATTGATAAGGAACTACAACAACGATTCTTGTCTCAAGAGTAGTATGATAAAGGTGGATATCCGTACGGCCTTTGATATTGTAAAATGAGACGTCGTCTTAAAGCTGCCAGAGGCGCAAAGCTTTCCGATCAGAATCAGGACTTGGATTAAGGAGTGCATTTCGTCACCTCGGTATCAACATAAATGGTGAATTTCTGGGTTTCTTTGCTGGTAGAAAGGGTCTCCGTCAAGGTTATTCCATCTCTCCTTACCTTTTTATAATGGTAATGTAAGTTATTTCAAGGTTTTTGGAGAAGGCGAGTATGGAGGACAGCTTGTGGTTGCACCCAAAGTGTGAGACACCAAGGGTAATGCATTTGTTGTTTTCGGACGATCTCCTATTTTTTCAGATAGAACAAGTCATTCAATAGAGGGTATTAAAGTCGTTATGGCGCACTACAACTTACAGACTGCAAGAGGCTTCTAGCAAAACATTGCAACCGCCCAGCATCATACAACATATCTGATCTCGACACACAACTATCGTTAGAGTAAATACAATGTGATTTCAGGACATAATCCCAACAGACTTATGCTAATAGATTGTGTTTTTCTATTGCTGCTCTCAGAAACAACTAGGATGATAGCATTCAATCCAAGGAAAAAATTAAGGCTAATTTGTTGAGCAAGTACGAGGCAACGATGAGAAGGGAAAGGGCATTGGCTTATGCATACTCTCATCAGGTAACTAAATCAATGTAACCCGATGATGGAAAGACACAATTAAAAAGTGAACGCATACGTTAAAGTTGAATGTATTGTTCGTTTAAATGATGTGATGATCATATGTTCGTGTTTGCAGCAAAATTGGAAGAACAATTATAAATCTGCAAACTTGATGTTCATGGATCCGAGCAATCCGACATGGGGTTGGATCTGGTTAGAGATATGGATGGCTGGTAGGCCATTGGCCCGTTCCAAGAAAGAAGAAAACAACGATATTTCCGCGCCAGTCAAGAGCTCTATTAACCGTAACGAAGCCACAAAACCTGTAGCCCGCAATAACTCAACTCAACCAAACACACCATCATCTGCAAGACTCACCCCGAGAAACAAAACAGTTACTTCTCTCCTCCAACTCCCTCAAGGCTAAACTAGTCCTCCAAAAAATTCGATGACGATGACGTTAAAAGCACAATCTCGGTCCTATATAAGAGGAACAATAGACACATCATCGCTGGGTTTTTTTTAGGTCTAAATGTTAAGGTTTATACCAGTTTTCTGTTTTTCAATGTCAACAAAGGAAACTTATTACAAGAGCTAAATGAAAAAGAGCTAGCTATCAGCTCAAGGAGTCTAGAAAGCGAAAATACCAGTTTTGTGTTTTTCAATGTCAACAAAGTCAACATAATACAAGAGCTAAATGAAAAAGAGCTAGCTATCAGCTCAATGAGCCTAGAAAGCGAAAATACATTTCCAAAATAAAGGGAGAGCGGGCAGACATAGGCCTGAAAGACAACAGCCTGTCGCAGATAGAACAGTCCACTAAGGCAAAGATCCCTGCAGCTGATGATGTCGTGTCTCTGAATATCCTTGAATATGCTCCTTCCATAGACGGTAGACAATGAACTGAGAAATAAGCTTCAGTATAATGGTGAGGGCTCTATTCGTCTGTAAAGTGGTTGGCGCAACAGGTCATGAACCGCGAGAAGATCAGATGGACAAGTAGTAAGGAACCTGCCAAAAAATCGAATCCAAATATCACCTGCAAAAGAGCACGCAAAGAACAGATGTGTGTGTGACTCCAATTCTGCGGAGACCGAAGTCTGCCTCTCGTAGGCAGCCTTGTTAGAAAAGCGAGCCACGAGATGAAAGAGCAGCGCGGGATCTCTTCTTTAAACCATACAACATCATGCCACAAAACATGTGGATTAGGCTCTCTAAAAAACTCCCAAGTTTCCTTAGAATAAAACTCATTGACAAATTAACCGGCTGAATTACGCCACAAGAACGTATCACATCCCGCAGCAGCAGTAGGAGGGTCGATCGTGGACAGTACCATTTGCAGAGATTGAATTTCATCCGACCGAGCAATTGGAAGGAACCAGTTTTTATCGCGGGTCGCTTGAGATACAGAAGCATCAATCCTGACGCGAGTTAGGCGCATACCAGATGCTCCAACAAGTTGAATCAGTGGACCTAGATTAGTCCAACTATCATACCAAAACGAGGTTGTGCAACCATCACCAATTGCATAGTGAAGAAAGTCAGAGAGCATGTGCTTCAGCTGGAGCATGCTTCTAATTTTCGGTGAGAACCTTTGTGATACCCCGTATCCAAAATACGGTCAACGGGTAGCAGAAAGTCAACCGAGGGCAAAATTGTCATTTTACCAAAGTCGGGGTAAAATGGTAATTATTCCAAACAGAAGCCGAGACGGGCCAAATATTCTTATGTTTTAACATAAAGAATGTTTAGAAGACCAGAATTGGAAGAAACGGAGCAAAAATTTGTTTTACGGCTTGTCGGGAATGGAAACCGACAAACCCGAAAAAACTTCAAAAATTCATATCTGGAGCTACGTAAGTCCGAACGGAGCGATTCGAGATGCTAAATTCATAAAATAGCATGGAGAATCTAATTATGGAGGTTTGAGGATTTATGGGATCATTCAGAGACATTTTAAAATATTAAACCCGAAAACCGTCAAACCGAACATTGGAGTAATTGGGGGATTAGATGTTGGTTAAGGAAGTTTAAGAAGGACTTTTGGGCAATAAAACATTCAGATGGACAGGTGTAAAAATCTGTAATGGCGCCACCTCTCTCCTCTTGCATGCATTGCATGAGAAATGTAATGAACCTTCATGCATGCAAAAGAACTATCTAATCACATTAATTTAACCTCACCAAACACTCAAGCCTATTCTCTAGCTCTTTGGCGACACCCTCTCTCACTCCCTCTCTCTCCAGAATTCCCAGAAACTCATGCATTCTCTTTGAAGGTTTGAAGAACACCAAGACCATTCTTCATGCTCTTCATTTCTTCTTTCACAAGAAAGCTAATAACTTTTGATCCATAGACCCAAATAACCTTCTGCAAATCCCTATAGATCCCTCTCACTCTCCTCTACAACCGCCATCTTTCCTTTGCCGTCGCCGGCATCTCTCCGGAGCCGCCGTGAGAAGAAGGCCGCCGGTTAGATCTCCTCTCCTCTCTCTCTCCTCGCCGGTTCTTGGACTTTTGAAGCCATGGGAAGATAGATCTTGGAATTCTGAGCAGTTTGG
Source organism: Orychophragmus violaceus (assembly GCA_030180135.1). Taxonomy (NCBI): domain Eukaryota; kingdom Viridiplantae; phylum Streptophyta; class Magnoliopsida; order Brassicales; family Brassicaceae; genus Orychophragmus; species Orychophragmus violaceus. Next base: position 98,764,092 of record CM058239.1, on the reverse strand, counting down.
TAGGTGGTTCACTGTCAGAAGTCGCCGGAAAAGTTGTCTCCGCCGCGGTTAACTCTTCTCCGCCGCCGGTCAACGCCGGAGAAGCTCACCAGAGAAGCTCACCGGAGAAGCCTCGCCGTCATCCGCTGGAAGCCGGTTCTTAAAGGATCGGTTTGGGTGGACTGACTGCCAGTATTATATGATCCTATAGGGTCACACACCTAAGCAATCTGGAAGCATAAATATATGGGAATGATCATCATGGTGGTGATCAAGATGATGTGTATTGGATACATATCAATATCGATTAAAGAGAGGTGTGTCGATCGACACAGTAGGTGTATCGATCGACACGGGGTCGATTCCGAAACTGATGTTTCGGTTTATGACTTAGACTTTTTTCGGCTAAACCCGAAAGATGGTTTAGTCATAACAGGTCGTATATATAGGCTTATATGATCGACCTGGAATATTGTGGTTCAGTTTTCTTGATCAGAGAAAAGCAGAAAACTCTCTCTTCGATTCCTAGATCCGGCACTAGCATCCCGGCCTTCCAGGTTGTGTGCGTGTGGACTACGATAGAGGTGAGGCATCTGAATCGCTCCTGATCTCGTTTATCTGACTATATTCCGCTGCCAGAACAAGGTAAACGCGAGATCCATGATTCAATAACACAAACCCTTAGATCCTAGGCTCGGAATTCAGACTTAGGGTTGCCTAATCGGATTAGGAACTGCTAGGAATTCCATCAAAGTCAACTCAAAGATTTCCCATTTTTCAGAGAGACAAATGAGTAACCAGATAGCCTAGGTACACATCAGTTTTTAACATATAATAACAATGCTCGTGAAATTGTATTCCGATGATTAAGTAACACTCAGAAACCATCCTACACAATATAAATCGGATCAGCTTTATACCTTCAATCGCAACTGAGATTCATGAGTTAAATAGGGATGAATCTCACGATCACACACCGCTCATTGATAATAGATGGATCAGAAAAGTCTGAATGACCATTCTCCAGCCTGAGAACGGTTTTGTAAGGCTCTATATGCTTTTCCTCTTAAAAAGCATATTGGAAATGATATCTGCAAAACAAACACTCGTATATATATATCAGTTCAGATACTTTCAGAACCTTAAATTCCAATGATTCCGCTAAAAACATTTTAGATTCATATAAATAGACTACACAGATCTAGATATTGTATATTAGAAAACTGTTGAAAAAACTTATATTGATCCCTCTGTCTTCTACATCTTTATCAAAACCGGAACCATTTGCCGGCTTCGATTCTTCTTCTTCTTCTTCGGAAAATACACTGATATCTTCTCCAATCTTGGTTCGTGAGGAGTGAGATGAGACCGATGATTCTTCGAGAAAAAGAGAATAATCATGCTTGAAAACAATTGTTTGGGAGAGAAGAATGTTGTGGAACTCTTCTTAGAGCCTAGCCATAACGATTTGGATAGTTGAGTTGGCTTTGACTACTTGGTCATCAACTGCAGCAGAAGCAACAGCTGGATAAGAGAAGTAGAGATAAGACAATGACCTTTGGATTTCATCAACCGCTCCCAGGAACAGATCCACCTGATCACTGTTTTGATGACCCTTTGAGTTTCAGCAAAGGGACTACGACTGAAACCTGGTCAGCTAGTATAACATCGAACGAAGACCACCCCAAAAGAACACAAAGAGCAACAAACAAACACCTCAAATATGCACACACTACGTGTAGACGGTAGAAAATATGTCCTGGCAGGAAAGAACCATACATCGTAAATTGAAAGATGCCTGGACAATTTTTAAGAAATTAAATAATCTTAAACCCTCTGTAGATACTTGTTCATTCACATGAGATTTCATCTTGTGTATCTGTTTTTTTTTCTGAAACTCAAGCTAAATCGCCACTTACCAGTTAGATTTTCCTCGAAGAATCGAGATTTGTCCTGGTGAGAGGTGAAGACATGAACTTTATGACCGTGCGAGGCAAGCTCAACCGCCACATTGACGATCAATCTCTCTGCTCCACCTGCATTGACCGAAAGAAAACACTGAAATTCAAGCACTTGTGTAAATATCATTGATCAATCTCTCTTCTATGCACTGAAATACGAACGGAATCAGGATAAACAAAAATCAAAGCTGGTGAAGAACGTACCTATTCCAAGATATGGATGTATAATGGTGATGTTCATCTCCGAACATTCTTTTCTCCTCATTTTGATCTGACTTTGCTGACAAACTGCCTATGTTTTTGTGTTCGTGTTTTCCTAAAATTTGGAAGCGGTGGCTTTTAAGATAAACGGGAAGGCGAAAGGTGAGAGATGAAAACAATAAAGTAAAGCCACGTCAGCAGAGGCGATTCCAAGGGCGACTCATAAGGAGATTTAGGGTTTCTGCTTCTAGGCCAAGCTATGGCTATGGCGGCACCGGAACAGGGGGGTTCCTCGCCGGAGGACGTCACACGGCCGGGAGGGAAGAGGTTGGATGTGGATACGGAGGTAGAGAATCTGAAGATGGCGATGGTGCTCTGGAAGGAAAACGTGGTGGAGATAACAGAGGACTGCGATGATCGAGCGGATGTTGTGCGGAATGAGGCGAGTGTAGGTAACGTTACGGGGAATACACAGGCGAGTGCAGGTGAGGATACGGGGAATACAGGTACTGATCCTAAGGTGAATAAGGAGTATGTGGCGGGAGAAGGGAAGGTGCAGGAGAAGAAGAAGGATGATAAGATTATGGAAGTGAAGAAGACGATGGAGAAGAAGGTGTTGGAGCAGAAGAAGGAGGATGAGAAGGCTTTGAAGACGTCAATGAATGGGGTGGGTAGCTCTGCTGTTGGTGATGCAAAAACTAAATCATGGGCGGCTGTTGTTAAGTCAACTCCGTCCATGAAGCAATACGACGTCTCGGTGGAATTGGTTGATGGTGTGGAGACACTGGTTCTCCCTGATTGTGTTTTTGGTGGAGCCCCACTTTGGGAGGATTGTCTTATTGGCAGATTTCCTGAGAAAGCTCCACATGTTGGTGCGATCCACCTAACTGTTAACAAGATTTGGTCACTCGGTGACAAATCAATTAAAGTTTAGGTGTTTATGGTGAATGATACTACGGTAAAATTCCGGATCAATGATGCTGGAGTTAGAGCACGAGTATTGAAAAGGGGAATGTGGAACATTAAAAATATTCTCATGATGGTTTCTAAGTGGAGTCCTGTTGTAGAGGATGCACAACCGGCGTTGAAGTCAATACCTTTCTGGGTCATCTTGAGGAATGTTTCGCCGTCTCTTTTCTCTTGGGAAGGTCTTAGTGGCTTGACAAGCTATTTTGGTGTTCCTAAGAGGCTCCATCCAGAGACGTTGTGGTGTAAGAATTTCGAGGAGGCGCGTATCTTTGTTGATGTTGATCTTTCAAAGACGTTGCCTAAGTGTTATAATGTGCCGCTGAAGAATGGCGAAACTGCTATGGTGACGTATGAATGCTCATGGCTGCCATCACGATGTTCCTCGTGTAACAAATGGGGTCACGTTAAAGATGATTGTTTGGATGTGTCGGGATCTCTCATGATACTAAGCCGTGACACTAGTGTTTCGAAAGGACAAGTTGGTAGGACTGCTCTTTCTAAAGCTACTGGTGCTGATCGGGTTGGTGTTAAGAATTGTGTAATGGAATCACTTGCTGCTATTTCTAATAGCGATGTTGGGGGTACCACTTCTCATGGAATTGGGTCGAGAGGTTCTCCCCCAAATCTTTTGAAGAAAACCCAGCCATTGAAGAGTGTAGCAGATCATGTTACGTTGGTGGTAACGGAGAATTCTCCTGCTTCGTCGGTGTTAGTGGTGGCTGATCTTGTTACCTCGGTTGTAAAGGTGGTTGACCCTGCCATGGCGAACATAAAGGATGCTGACTCTGCTCCATTGGTAGAAGAGGTGGTGGGAACATCTTCAGGAAATAAGGGTTCTCTTTTAAAGCCTAAAACTTTAGAGGAGATGGAATGGCATGGGGTTTTTCCTAAGCGAGGGGGGAGGATGAATCTGGTTGATGGTGGTGATGAGATTTCAATCTCCTCGGGTTCTAGATACTATCCCCTTGTTGACGAGGATGTTGTAGATGGTGAAGAGGAGGAGGATATGGATGACGAATCTGAGGTAGACGAGATTGAATCTTTGATCCATGTGGCAAAGAATCAGATGGAGCAAAACAAGGTGGAGGTTATCCCGCGATCATCTTTACCTCGGCAATCTAAGTCTAATCACAAGATTGTCAAGGATGCTTCTTATTATTTAGAATCTTCTCATCAGAATTTAGATAATAAGAAGAAACCAGAGACGAATAAGCAAGGCCAGAAGGCAAAAAATTCTGGTAATAATCAGAACAAGAGGAAGAATAAGTCCAACAAAAAATCATCATTAATGTCTGGTTTTTTCTGGAATATTCGTGGTTTCAATAAGTACTCAAAGCAGTTGGCTGTGCGGGACTGGATACGGTTTGGTGGTTTTAGTTTTGGTTGTATGATCGAAACGCGAGTTCAAGAGAGGAAATCTGAGGCGATATTCAAATCGGTTTTTCCTGATTGGTGTTTGGCAACTAATTATGAATTTAATAGAAGAGCAAGGCTTTGGGTGGTCTGGGATTGAAGTGTGCAGATGACTATCATAGCTAAGAGTGCGCAAGTTATTACTTGTGTAGTCAAGCTAGGAAATATGGAGGCTTTTTGCTGTTCTTTTGTTTATGCGTCCAACTTTGTCGAGGAGCGTAAGCTTCTTTGGGCTGAGCTGAGACAACACAAAGACACATATGGCTACAACAACATGGCGTGGCTATGTTTTGGGGACTTTAATGAAATTTTGGAGTTAGAAGAGCATTTTGTGGGAGGTCATGTAGTGTCGCAGGACATGACGGATTTCCAAGATGTAGTTCGATATTGTTCAATGTTGGACATGAATAGGAATGGGCCGTTGTTCACCTGGAGTAATCTCCAAGCTGACAACCTGATTAGTAAAAAGTTGGATCGTTGCTTAATGAATGACGTTGCTTTGGATTTATTTCCTCAATCATATTGCGTCTTTGAATCGGGTAGTTGTAGTGATCATTTGCGTGGCCGATTTTACCTTTCAGGTGAGGTTGACAAAACGCGAGGCCCTTTCAAGTTTGTTAATGCAATTGCTTCGTGCGAAGAATTTATTCCAATGGTCTCTGAATTTTGGAATGAAACGGATGAATTATTTAGTTCCACGTCGGCTTTGTTTCAGTTAACAAAGAAGTTGAAGGAGCTGAAGCCGGTTTTAAAAGCATTGGGGAAAACAAATGTGGCCAACATTTCAACCAGAACAAAGGAAGCTCTTGCGGATTTGAAATTGAAGCAGGAAACGTCTCTTTATGACCCTTCCCAAGAAAACACTCGATCCGAATCCATGGAGTTCGAAACGTTGGGAACGGGCTGCTCAGCTTGAAGAGAAATTTTTAAAACAGCGATCCAAGTTACATTGGCTCAAAGTGGGAGATCAAAATTCAAAAGCATTCTACAATGCTATTAAGGTGAGGCATGCTCGTAATACAATCCGAGAGGTATTTAACCCGAATGGTATTACCCTTACTTCTCAGGAGGACATTAAACAAGAGGCTGTTAGAATTTTTACAGAATTTTTTCAACATGAACCAGATGATTTCGTAGGTCTTCCTGTGAGCAATATCCGTGATCTTTTGGGGGTTGAGTGTACAGGTACTGAACATGATAATCTAATAAAGGAAGTTACAGCGGAGGAGATAAAAAAGTCGTTTTTTCAATGCCACGGGATAAGGCACCGGGGCCCGATGGATACACCATTGAGTTCTTCAGGGCGGCTTGGCCGATTATTGGTAATGAATGTGTGATTGCTGTGGAATCATTTTTTCGCTTTGGCACTAATACCGAAGAAAGAGGAGGCAAAGGTAATGAAGGACTACCGCCCTATTTCGTGCTGCAATGTCTTATACAAGATTATCTCTAAGATTCTTGCGAACCGCTTGAAGGTCATCCTACCTCGTTTCATTGCCACAAATCAATCTGCGTTTGTCAGGGGTAGGTTGTTGATGGAAAATCTGTTGTTAGCCACGGAGTTAGTCAAGAATTATCATCGAGAAGATATCTCTCCTCGTTGTGCTATGATGATTGACATTTCAAAGGCTTTTGATTCGGTTCAATGGACTTTCTTGTTCAACACGTTATCTTCAATGAACATCCCTCAATGCTTCTTTCGTTTGATTGAGTTATGTTTCTCCATTGCATCATTCTTGGTTCAAGTTAATGGAGAGTTAGCTGGGTTTTTTTCAGAGTAAGAGGGGTCTTCGTCAAGGTTGCTCTCTCTCCCCCTATCTTTTGTGATTTGCATGAACATCTTGTCAAAAATGTTGGATTTGGGGGCTATGGACATGAAGTTTAAGTATCACCCGGGGTGTCAAAACCTGAGGATTACTCATCTTTGTTTCGCTGATGATCTTATGGTGTTTACGGATGGGAGTATGCGATCAGTGGAAGGTGTTCTACAGGTTTTCAACGCTTTTGAGGCTGATTCGGGCCTGAAAATCAGTCTTGAGAAATCGCAGATCTTTATGTTGGGTCTACGACACAATCATCGTCAAGCCATTCTTAATGCTTTTGCTTTTGAGACGGGGACATTGCCTGTGCGGTATCTAGGGCTACCTCTTACTACCAAGCGAATGACAGTGTCGGATTATGCACCTTTGATACAACGAATTAAAAGCCGCATCTCCTCTTGGACGAACAAATTCCTCTCTTTTGCTGGAAGGCTTCAGCTGCTTAAGTCGGTGATTACTAGTCTCACAAACTTTTGGTTATCCTCGCTTACCAAAAGGATGTATCTTAGAGATTGTACGCATTAGTAATGCTTTCCTTTGGTCTGGTCCCGATCTTAATCCGCGAAAAGCTAAGGTTAGTTGGGCTGAGGTTTGTGTACCGAAAGAGGAAGGAGGTTTGGGGCTAAAGTGCTTGGTTGAAGCGAATAAAGTTAGCATTCTTAAGCTAATCTGGCGGATTGCTTCAGCTCACCAGTCTCTTTGGGTTGATTGGATCAAGAGAGAATTGATTTGAACAAATTCGCTTTGGTTGGTTGTTGAGAGCTCTTCTTCGGGTTCTTGGATGTGGCGAAAGATTCTCAACTATAAAGAGTTAGCCCAAGAGTTTCATCGGGTAGTGGTTCATAATGGGCTCGCTACTTCTTTTTGGTATGATAGTGGGTGTTCTTTGGGTCCTATTTTCAGCTTGTTGGGATCTAGAGGTTTCATCGACATGGGGCTTTCAAATGAGGCTACTGTTGCAGATGCAGTTGCGCAGAGAGGGCGGAGGCATCGTCAAGATACACTCATTCGTGTTGAGGAGGAAATTAATAGGCTACGAACTCGTGGCCTTTGTGAGAGTGAAGATATAGCCTTGTGGTGTGGGCGGAGCGACTCATTCAACAGCTCTTTTTACACAAAAGAGACGTGGAACCATCTACGTCTTGCTCGCCCAATAATGCAAGGGCATAAGGGAATTTGGTTTCCAAAAGCAATTCCAAAATTCTCTTTCATAGTATGGTTAGCAGCTAAAAACCGTTTATCAACGGGTGACCGGATGAGCTCTTGGAATGTTGCTATAAACCCGCAATGCTGTTTTTGTCATGCGCCAGTGGTAACTCAGGATCCCATTTTCTTTGCATGTCCTTATTCGCGAGATGTATAGCAGGGTTTGATGGCTACTCTACTTGCGGGCCGTTTCTCTTGCACCTGGAGTGAAGTATTGGAATTGGTTGCTGGAAATTCATTACCTAAGACACAGCTTTTTGTTGTAAGGTATGGTTTTCAATATGTAGTTTACACGATATAGATTGAGTGGAACAAAAGGAGGCACGATGATACTCCAACACCGGCGCCAACAATGATCGAGAGGATTGATCATATGATGAGAAACAAATTCTCAACTTTATTTGGGTTGGGGTCGAAGCTTCGTGACGCTCTCCAAATGTGGTTCATCGCACACCCATAATTTGTTCAGCTTTATTACTCTTTTCTTTCAAAATTGTAATATTGCTTGAGTTAGCTACAATGTTTGTAAGATGTCAAAATGATTTTTTTTGTGAATAAATTTAACATTTTTATAAAAAAAAAGGTGAGAAATGCAGGGAACAAATATCACGATATGGGCTGTAAATTAGACAATTTGAAAATGTAAAAGGCCCATTTGGAAAAAAACATTTACACGGGATTGCATGGAGATAACTGGGCAATTGTTTGCCTATATGGCTAATGTATCTTGTGCAATCAGACTATGTAATTTCTTAATATTAATGGTAATGTAAACTTTGTCCAAAAAAAATAAAACTGGGCAATCGTTAAAAGTGAAGGCCCAATATATTATTTCTTGAAATGACAGGATAAAAACGTGAAGCTCCATTTTTTTTTTTTTTTAACAAAATGCTGGCGTGGTGCAGATTTGATACAAGTTTAATATGTATTAAACTGATTTATTCGTAATCTAACTCATCATATATTAGAATATAAATATTAAATAATATTAATATTTTATGAATATTAATTTAAATTAGTTAATACATCTTTTTATCACGTATTTTAGTAGGCAAATTTATTTTTAATAGTATACTAGACTTTGACCCGCACTTAGAAAGTGCGGGTTTAATTTTCTTTACAAATTTTACTTTTTATTCATTTTGTTAATAGTAGTTTAGATTTTTATTTATGTAATCTAATTTTGATTATAATTGTTTAACCAACATTATAAACAGTGAGTTAGCAATTTAGTTTTTTTTTAAATAAATTATGTGTTATTTGGAGAAGATATATCGTAAGGATTAAGAGATTAAAATAACGATTTCGCATTATATATTTTAATCTGCGTTGTATCGTAAGATCATAGTTTGGAAAAAATATATATATGTGAAAACAACTATTGTAAAAGTTATATGGTATATGTTTAATTGTTATTTTATTTATCTAAAATATTATTTTATAAAATACATGTTGTAGTCGTATATATAATTTGCAAATTTGATGGAACTATCCGTTAAAAACTTCATTCAAACACAAAGCATAATTTGACGCTTCAAATATTTGAATAATATAAGTATGAAATTATTTTATTATTTTATTAATTTTAAAATATATCAGCTGAAATTATTTACTATATGCGATTTTTTATAGAAAATTTATAATCAAGATTGGCTAATTAATTTTTCAACCCGTTTAATTAATTAAATATTTTTCAGTTTGATGGAAAAACCTGCTAAAAGTACAATCGTAAAAACATCAATCGTAATATGTGTATATATATATATATTTGAAACAAAATAAAAAGATATTAAAATATATTTCAAATATTTGAATAATATAAGTATGAAATCATTTTAATATTTTATTAATTTTAAAATATATCAGCTGAAATTATTTACTATATGCGAATTTTTAGAAAATTTATAATTGAGATTGGCTAATTAATTTTTCAACCCGTTTAATTAATTAAATATTTTTCAGTTTGATGGAAAAACCTGCTAAAAAGTACAATCGTAAAAACATCAATCGTAATATGTGTATATATATATATATATATATATATATTTGAAACAAAAAAAGATATTAAAATATATTTCAAATATTTGAATAATATAAGTATGAAATCATTTTAATATTTTATTAATTTTAAAATATATCAGCTGAAATTATTTACTATATGCGAATTTTTTTAAAAAAAATTTATAATCGAGATTGGCTAATTAATTTTTCAACCCGTTTAATTAATTAAATATTTTTCAGTTTGAAGGAAAAATCTGCTAAAAAGTACAATCGTAAAAACATCAATCGTAATATGTATATATATATATATATATATTTTTTTTTTTTGAAACAAAATAAAAAGATATTAAAATATATTATAATTTGACGCTTCAAATATTTGAATAATATAAGTATGAAATTATTTTATTATTTTATTAATTTTAAAATATATCAGCTGAAATTATTTACTATATGCGATTTTTTATAGAAAATTTATAATCAAGATTGACTAATTAATTTTTCAACCCGTTTAATTAATTAAATATTTTTCAGTTTGATGGAAAAACCTGCTAAAAGTACAATCGTAAAAACATCAATCGTAATATGTGTATATATATATATATATATTTGAAACAAAATAAAAAGATATTAAAATATATTTCAAATATTTGAATAATATAAGTATGAAATCATTTTAATATTTTATTAATTTTAAAATATATCAGCTGAAATTATTTACTATATGCGAATTTTTAGAAAATTTATAATTGAGATTGGCTAATTAATTTTTCAACCCGTTTAATTAATTAAATATTTTTCAGTTTGATGGAAAACCTGCTAAAAAGTACAATCGTAAAAACATCAATCGTAATATGTGTATATATATATATATTTGAAACAAAAAAAAGATATTAAAATATATTTCAAATATTTGAATAATATAAGTATGAAATCATTTTAATATTTTATTAATTTTAAAATATATCAGCTGAAATTATTTACTATATGCGAATTTTTTTAAAAAAAATTTATAATCGAGATTAGCTAATTAATTTTTCAACCCGTTTAATTAATTAAATATTTTTCAGTTTGATGGAAAAACCTGTTAAAAAGTACAATCGTAAAAACATCAATCGTAATATGTATATATATATATATTTTTTTTTAAACAAAATAAAAAGATATTAAAATATATTATAAATATATTTTGAATTAAATCATAAATTAAAGAATCTTAATTTATATATAATAGTTGATGTATAAATTATTCATTATATTTATCAATTAATTTGTTTTGATTTTAATTAATTAGGAAAGTGGGACCCATTAGATTTTGGTTGTTTGGCTACATGTTTAATAATTGTCTTGTTTGGAAACATAGATTGTAGAGATAATGTTATATTCCCTAATTACCCTTAATGAAGATTACAAATCATAATAATGTCAAGGGCAAATTTCTGGAACAACATTTATGTACCATGTCCAAACTCCAATTTTTTAATTGTATTGATATAATTGAAACTAGCAGCTAATCTATTTTCAATTCGTTTTATAATGGTCTAAATATAAATATTTCTTAATTTTATTTTATAAATCAAAATGTAACTAAAATATGATAATCCGTTCATTTGATAGTTTTGGATTAGTATATGTTCATTTTAATGTTTCCATAATTAAAATTGTTCATCTTTTTAACTTATCTTCCAATGAAAATAAATATTTTTAAATATTATTATAATTGAGACAAATAATCTATATTTTAACCTATCTTATAGTAGTATAAGTATTTTGAAATTTGATAAAAAATCTTTTTAAAAAGTGATCATAAAATTATCAATCATAATCTAATTCATCATATATTCGAATAATATAAATATTAAATAATTTTAATATTTTTATAAGATTAAGAACATATAAATTGAAATTAGTTAATACATCTTTTAAATTCATCTTTCATGAGGCAAATTTTGTTTTTAGTAGTATTGATAATTGAAATTAGTTAACATATTTTTCAACCCGTTTTATAGTAGTTTAAGTATAAAAATTCTGTGTTTATTTTATAGATCAAAATGTGATTAAAATATGATAATCCGTTTATTTAACATTTTTGGATTGATATAAGTTCATTTTAATGTTTCTATGATTAAAATTGTTAATTCATATTTTTAACTTCTCCTCCAATGAACATAAATCTTTTAAATTTTTTGAATAATCGAAACAAATGAATATATATTTCAATCCATTTTATAATAGTCTAAATGTTTTTAAAATTTTATTTAACAACTCTTTAAAAACTGCGATCGTAAAAAAATCAATTGTAATCTAATTTATCATTTATTCAAATAACATAAATATTGAATAATTTTAATATTTTATCAAATTAAAAATATCAATTGAAATGAGTTAATACATATTTTTAACTCGTCTTCTAATAGATAAAATTTGTTTTTAATTGTATAAATAACTGAAACTAGTTAATCTATCTTTCAACTCGTTTTATAATAGTCTAAATATAAAAGTTTTTATTTATTTATTTTATATATCAAAATGTAACTAAAATATAATAATATGTTCATTTAACAGTTTTGGATTGATTTAAGTTCATTTTAATATTTCTATAATTAAAATTATTTAATTCATATTTTGACTCATATTCCAGTGAAAATATATATTTTTAAATATTTTATAATCGAAACAAATTATTGTATATTTCAATCCATCTTATAGTAGTTTAAGTATTTTAAAAATTTGATAAAATATATATTTTTTTAAACTGCGATCGTAAAAACTTCAAGCATAATCTAATTCATCATATATTTGAAATATAAATATTGAATAATTTTTACATTTGTATCATATTAAGAATATATCAATTGAAATTGGCTAATACATCTTTTAATCCGTCTTCTAGTAGAGAAAATTTATTTTGAATAGTATACACAATTGAAGCTAGTTAATCTATGTTCAAATCGTTTTATAATGGTCTAAATATAAAGGTTTCTTATGTTTATTTTATATACCACAATGTAACTAAAATATGATAATCCGTTCATTAGCAGTTTTGGATTAATTTACGTTTTTTTTTTGACAATAAGATACAAAAGGAAACTAAGCTTCAATCTTCCATATTGGTAGTTCCGGCCCAACATGAACACTTATCGGCTGCCTGAGACGAGCGCTCCGTGCTAATCTGTCTGCTGTCAAGTTTTTTGTCCGTGGAATATGCTTGAGCTCGAAAAACGTGAAAGACACCTTCCTCCGATCGAACTCCTCTAGGTGGATTGCGAAAGCCGGCCATTCTTATGGTTCAGACATTATCTTCATCAACTCTGAACAGTCTGTTGCAAATATAATATGAGATTGTCGATAATGCTTTATACAATCCATATCCCATATTGGAGCTTCAAATTATGCATGAAGCGATGATAAGCTTGTCCTAATATTCATCGCCCCCACCATTACATTAACTCCGCCTTCATAACAACTATGCCATCCCTCTCCTAAGAAAATATCTCCTTCCAAGATCCATCCACAAAGTACCATTGTCCCTTTTGTTCCAGATCTGTTTCGCAGTCCTCGTTACACCACTATTATCCACATGTATTTTGGCTCACCTAATTGGGCATACCCCCAAGTCTCTGATTCAATCTCTGCCATCCTTAGTGTCTCTTGAGGATCTCCAAGGGTAATCTACAAAACAGATAATCCATGTTTGTAAAAATTGATGCCGAAGGAAAGAAATCCAGATTTGTGGGAATCTTTGAAAGCGCGCATGTCTGTACTGCCGGTGGACATTCAAATAGAACATGATTGATCAACTCTTCATCTGCCCCACACCTAGCACACCTTGTATCACATTGTATTTCTTGTGCCTTAAATTTTTCGTTACCGACAAACATCCTGAAACTATCTTCCACATGAAGTGTTTTAATTTTTGTGGACATTTTATCTTCCAAAAAAAGTTTGAAAAGACTTGAAATCTGGTCCCATAACAGATAAGCTCTCGCCATTAGCCGGAACCTCCCCTTCTGTATAATAACCCGATTTAACTGTATATTTTCTAGATTTTGTGAAATGACATCCGTACGAGTCCGGTCGATTTAGACGACTAAAGAGTATGCTCTCAATCACAGCTGCATCCTCTGGATCGATGACCAATGCGATAAATTGTTTATTCCAAACCTTACGTTTCTGGTCAATCAACTGATCCAGCGTAGTCAGAGTTTGTGTTACGTTCAGATTTTGTTTTGTTGGTCTCTGGCGAGAGGGCGAGATCCATGGATCATTCCATATCGAGATGGATTCTCCTGTTCCCACCCTTTTAATAAGTCCTTTGTTTACCAGAGATCTAGTTGAGGTGATACTTCTCCATTCATAAGATGGTAAATATGACCTTATCGGATCTAAGGGGTCCGTGTTTTGAAAATATCTCCCCTTGAAAACTTTTGAGAAGAGAATGTCCGGATTATCTATTAGCCTCCATAACTGTTAAGCTAAAAAGGCCTTGTTAACATCCGAAAAAGCTCGAAACCCAATTCCACCTTCTTGTTTGTCCTTGCATAATTTATCCTATGTCATCCAATGCATATACAAACTTGATCCACCTGAGCCCCACCAAAAGCGAGAAACTACACTTGTTAATTTCGTCGTTACTGTTTTTGGTAGCCTGTAACATGACATTACATGAGTTGGTAGAGCTGTTGCCACTGATTTGATGAGAACCTCTTTCCCGCTTTTGATAAAAGATTTTAGTCCAACCATTTACTCTCCCATGAAGCCTGTCATGAAGAAAGCTGAAGGTTTGTGTTTTTGAACCCCTAAGACTCTCATGTATCCCTAAATATGAGTCCATTCCTCCCAATGTTGTTATTCCTAATATTGATTTCATTTCTTCCCTAACACCTTCCTCAACCTTGTGTCCAAATTGCAGTGACGATTTTGAAAAAAAATATTTGTTGCCCCGAGACTCCTTCATAATCTTTAAGGATCCTCAATAATGTCTGGAATTCTTCCTTTTTTGCTTTACAAAAGAAGAGACTATCATCCGCAAAAGGCAAATGAGATATTGGTGGGCATTTCCTTGCCACTTTTAAACCTGTTAATTGTTTTCCTTCTTCCGCTTTCTTTATATTTGCGATTAAAGGTTCTGTGCATAAGATGAATAAATATGGGGATAGAGGATCATCGTGACGGAGTCCCCTCTCCGGAACTATGCATCCACGTGGCTGTCCATTGATCAAAACTCTATATTGGACCGAAGTAATACGATGGATTATAAGATCAACCCAATGTTCCGTGAATCCCATTTTTCGAAGAAGATTTTCAATAAAGCTCCATCCCACGCTATCATAGGCTTTTCTTATATATGTTTTGATCGCCATAAACTTTCCTTTGAATGATGGATTAATTCTCACGCCATGAAACATCTCCTGCGCAATAAGAATATTATCAGAGATCAAACGACCTGTGACAAAAGCCGACTGCGTTTCCGAACTAGGTTAGGCAAAAGCCCTTTCAGTCGTTGGTAAAGCACCTTGGAAATGATTTTATAACCCACATTGCATAAACTTATTGGCCGCAATTCTGTCATTCGAGTCGGTCCTTCCGTCTTCGGAATTAGACAAATGTTTGTCGTATTTAGCCTTGGGTCTAAAACCCCTTCCCGAATAAACTGATTTACCAATGCTGTAACATCCTTTTAAATAATCGGCCAAGATTGTTGAAAAAACAGTGTCGTCATGCCGTCTTGATCCGGAGCTTTCTATGGATGCATCATAAATAGAGCTCCCCTAATCTCCTCTTCTGTGACAGGGGCCATAAGCCTCTCATTCATTTGCGAAGTTATTGACGTCAGAACCTCTTCCAAAAAAAATCCTCGAATTCCGTCGGATGATTTGATGTAAAAAAATCCTCAAAATAATCTACCGCCACATGTTCAACCTCTTCCTCTTTTGTGAACACTCCTGATGTGAGATGGTATGGATGGTAGAGAGAGATAGGCCGAGAATGGGATGATGACGTGAGTGATGATCGAATGGAACGAGAAGCTGGCCGATGTCACTCTCTTCTCGTCAAGGAATGGTCAGATGATGATTGATGAGCTACTGAATGTTAGGAACACTTAAGATGATCGAGACAGCAAGCAAAAGCCAAGAGATCTGCTCTTCTAAGGGGAAGCCGCACAGAGAGAGAGGGAGATCGAGAAACCTTAGGGTTTTCTTGGTTTAAACTTGCTTAATGTTTCATAAAACCAAAAGAATGTTTAAGTAACTACAACTGAAAGCAAATGGGCCAGAAAACAGTGGGCCATCAAAAATGCTAAAAAAATAAGAGAAATAAGACTTAAAACGAGAAAGGAAAGTCTTCGTCGAAAATAGAGATGAGGCCGGTCTGTCTCTATCATGAATGGGCCTTGGATCACCTCGTTAAAAACCTTGTGAAGAAAACCAATTTGGGACAAAACTTCACAAGGGAAAAAGAGTATGATCTTTATCCCAGAGGCAGACCGGTCAAATAATCATCTGGCTCGATGCAGAAGATCATGGTTGGTCCGTGCGTCCGGAGTATGGGACAGGGCGTGGTCTGATCAAATGGGCCGCCAGCTTCAGTATGGATCATCCTCCGGGCCAACTAGTACAGGACAGGTTGTCCTTGGTCCAGATGGCCTAGTTGGGTCGTGATGTCTTCTAGGCTTGTCCTCGAGATCAGCTGCTCCATGGCATTGTTGAATTCTGTCTGTATCTTTCGCTGTCCCGAACGCGTACTTGGTACATCTCACATGGTCGGAAATAGGTCGGCCAACTTCTTGGTAGAGCCTGGTCCGTCTTGCTCGTCCAACTCAGTGTCGGCCAAGCTGATGTCATCATCATTCCCACCCTCTTGAAGAGGTTCTGGCCTCAGAACGGTATCACATGCACAATAAGGAGACAAATCAGCAACATTAAAACTCGACGATATGCTCATCTCACCTGGGAGTTTCAATTGGTAGGCGTTGTCGTTGATCTTCTTTAGGACCCGGAATGGTCCATCTCCACGTGGGGCAAGCTTGGACTTCCTCTTGTTTCTGAACCGTTCGGGTCGCATGTGAACCCAAACCCAGTCGCCTGGCCTAATGTCGACCTCCTTCATGTGGTTGTCGGCTTGCTTCTTGTACTACTACGTCCTCTTCTCGATGTTCTCCTTGACCGCCTGGTGTAGCTTGGCGATGGCCTCAACCTTGCGCTCTCCATCAAGATTGATGAACTCCAATGCTGGCAGTGGCTTCAGATCAAGTGGCGTATCTGGCTTAAATCCATAAACAACCTCAAAAGGAGACATCTTAGTAGCAGAGTGTTTGGCACCATTATACGCAAACTCAACAAAAGGAATGCAATCCAAACAATGTGACAAATGTTTACCAACCGTGGCCCTTAAGAGGGCTGAGAGAGTCCGGTTCACGACCTCGGTCTGTCCATCTGTGTGTGGATGATAAATGGTCGAAAACAGTAGCTTGGTACCAAGATTTCTCCACAACGTCCTCCAGAAGTGACCTAGGAAGGTCGGGTCACGGTCCGAGACGATGGTCCGTGGCAGTACGTGCAATCTGACCACTTCTTTGAAGAAGAGGTCGGCTGTCTGGGTCGCATCGTTCGTCTTAGAACATGGTATGAAGTGGGCCATCTTTGAAAACCAGTCGACCACAACGAAGATCGCATCCTTGTTCCTGATCTTAGGCAAACAAAGCACAAAATCCATAGAAATATCGACCCATGGTCGGTTAGGTATTGGCAAAGGTAAGTAAAGACCGTGAGGATGTGACATGGACTTGTACTTAAGGCATGTGATGCACTTGGAGCAGAAACGCTCCAGGTCTCGTTTCTGATGTGGCCAATTGAAGTGCTCTACTAGGACACTCAGTGTCTTGTCCATGCCAAAGTGTCCCATCAGTCCTCCTCCATGGGATTCTCGGATCAGAAGCTTCCTCATCAATCTCTGAGGAATGCACAGCCGCTTGCCCCTGAACATGAACTCGTTATGCAAGTAGAAAACTCCTTTCGGTCCTTTGCTACATTCCTGAAAAATTTCACCAAAATCAGGGTCAGTATCATAATCTTCTTTAATAAGTTCAAACCCCAAGACTTTGGCATCCATGGTGCTGATCAGTGTGTATCTCCTCGATAGTGCATCAGCTACTACGTTCTCCTTTCCCTTCTTGTACTTGATGATGTATGGGAAGGTCTCCACGAACTCAAGCCACTTGGCGTGCCTCCTCTTCAGATTCGTCTATCCTCTCAGATGCTTGAGCGTCTCGTGGTCGGTGTGAATAACAAACTCCTTGGCCAGCAAGTAATGCTGCCAAGTCTCCAGGGATCTAACCAACGCATACAACTCCTTGTCATAGGTAGGATAGTTGAGGGTGGCTCCACGGAACTTCTCGCTGAAGTAGGCGACAGGTCGTCCAGCCGTGGTATGGGATGTCGGTACTTGATGGTGATGTTGTTGATGGCCCGGCAGTCGACACACATCCTCCAAGTCCCGTCTTTCTTGGGAACCAACAAGACTGGTACCGAACACCGACTGAGGCTCTCGCGAATGTAACCCTTGGACATGAGGTCCTGCACTTGTTTCTCTAGTTCCTTAAACTCGGTCGGATTCACCATGTATGCAGGCCGGTTGGGCAGAGCCGCTCTTGGCACGAGATCGATCTGATGCTCAATGCCTCGTATGGGCGGTAGGCCGGCTGGTATCTCGTCCGGAAAGACATCCTTAAACCTGTCCAACAAAGAAACAACTTCCCGGGGCAGCTCAACATCGTCTGAACACGGATGTAAAGCCTTCTTGAAGATCATTAGTAGCACCTGCGTGTTCTGAACAATAGCTCTAGAAACAGAATGTGAAGAAATAATAAGATTGGTCTTACGGTTCTTCTTATCCTTGGCAAGGTGTAATTGCATCTCATGCACTTCCTACGGTGTAAGAGGCGCGAGCTGGTACTTTCGCTTGTCATGCATGAACGAGTAATGATTGGTTCGTACGTTATGCAAGGACTCCTTATCGAACTGCCATGGTCGGCCGAGCAATAAGTGTTCAACCTGCATAGGAACCACGTCGCATACTACCTGATCATGATATCGCCCAATGCTGAAAGGTACAGTTACTTGATCTGCGATCCGGATCTCCGTGTCATCGTTTAGCCACTGAAGTCGGTACGGTCGCGGGTGCTTAGTCACTTGAAGACCGAGCTTATCGACCATGTTCCTGCTGGCCACGTTAGTACAAGACCCACTATCAATAATAAGACTACATACCTTGCTGTTCACGGTATAGCGAGTGTGGAAGATGTTCTCGCGTTGAATCGTCTCGGGATCAACAAGCGCACTGAGAGCTCTCCTGATCACCAATAGCTCTCCAGAGTCGGGATACTCTATGGGCGTCCCTATATCAAGTTTCTCCATGTCTTCATCCTCCTGTTCATCCTGAGACTCATACTCATCGGCTTCGTTCAAGATCATGACCCTCCAGTTTGGAAAGTCTCGAGCCATATGTCCTTTATCCTGACACTTAAAACAGGTGATATCTCTAGAACGGGACGTACTAGTAAACTTACCTGGGTCTGGTCGGTTGGGCTTAGACGTCTCAATGGTCGGCTTCTTGAACCTGGAATCGACCTCAACCGACTTACCTTTGTCAACGAGCCGTGGAGCTGGTGCAGTCCAAGGCGTGTTGGGCCTTGGCCGGGTTGTGGTCGCGGACTTCCGCTTGTTGTGATGCTCAACCTGTATACACAAGTGCAACAACTCGGACATATCGTGATAAGGTTGAATTTCTACCTTTCTAGCGATCCTCTCGTTCAGTCCGTCCATGAACTGGGCCATCAGAGTCTCTTCTGAATCGTCTAGCTCAAGCCTATTCCGCAATTGTTCGAACTCCTCGAAATACTCTTCGACCGTCTTAGTTCCCTGCATGAACTTACGAAAACGTTTCTGCAAATCTCTATGGAAATGGGCAGGAACGTATCTGCGCCTTAACTGGAACTTCATGTCAGTCCATGTAGCGATCGGTTCGTACCGATGGCGCCTTCGTTCTGCAGCGTCCCGGTCCCACCATGATAGTGCATGTCCTGTGAACTGGGCTGCTGCTAGGGATATCTTCCTGGCTTCGGGATATCCGTAGTGGTCGAATATATGCTCCATCCTCCGCTCCCAGTCTAGATATGCCTCCGGGTCCACTTTTCCTGCAAAAGTAGGAGGCTTTAGCTTGATGTCATTAGGATATGGACGTTGTACCTCTGGTTCTCGTATGCGTCCACGGTGATTAGGGTCACGCTGGTATGGGGGTCGCGGTCCGTGATGTTCGTCCTCCAACTCATCTGTATCGTCGTCCGTATTGTCCAGTCGGACGTCCTGGAAGCGTCTGAGTCGTTCAACTCGTCCGCGGTACTGTACTGGTCGATGTTGCTGGTCGTTCCGGGGATGTGGCGCCTCTGGTCCGTGCTGATGCTCTCCTGGCCGAGGCTGGTAAGCGCCGGTCCGAGGTGCGGCGGACATACGAACAGCCGGGACGTTCCAAACGGTCCAGTCGGGCTCCGATCATCTGGATAGCAGCTAAGATCTGAGTGAGGTCAGTGGGGACGCCTTGCTGGTTTATTTCTTCTGCCATTAATCTCTGCGCACTTAAACAAACAGATCAAACGTACCGAAGAAGAGAAACGGACATAACTTAAAGAAAAAAACAAATGCAACCAAAACGGAAAGAAAACAAACCAAAGCCAATTCTTTTTTTTTTTTTGACTAATAATCTGAAAGTAATCACTAACCAACAACAAGAATGAAAATCTCACTTAAATCAGATTAGTAACCAAGCAAACAAACCACAAAACTCAAAGCAACAATCAAATTGAGCAATAGAAACAGTGCAGCCGGTTCTTAGCTTCTAGCAACCTATTTATTTTATTTTTTTAAACTAGAACTATAAAAAGGAAAGAGCTTAAACCGAGATTTAATGAATGAGATTAACCAGAATTAAACCAAGTTTCAGATAAAATAAACCGCAAACAAAGAAACCCTATCACCCTAGTTCGCGGCCGCTGGGAAACAAGCAAGCTAATAACTTTTATGGATTTTCGGTTTTATCAGAAGCAAACAATCAAACTAGAAACGAAAAAGTAAAAATTCAGAAACAACAGCAATGATAATCAACAACAATGATAATCAACAACAATGATAATCAATAGCTATGATAATCAACAACAATGATAATCAAAAGGATTTAACGCGAATCCGAAAGGTAATGGAAGTATTACACCTGACTTGGAACCTTTCGGCTCTGATACCAGATGATGTGAGGTGGTATGGATGGTAGAGAGAGATGGGCCGAGAATGGGATGATGGCATGAGTGATGATCCAATGGAACGAGAAGCAGGCCGATGGCACTCTCTTCTCGTCAAGGAATGGTCGGATGATGATTGATGAGCTATTGAATGTTAGGAACACTTAAGATGATCGAGACAGCAAGCAAAAGCCAAGAGATCTGCTCTTCTAAGGGGAAGCCGCGCAGAGAGAGAGGGAGATCGAGAAACCTTAGGGTTTTCTTGGTTTAAACTTGCTTAATGTTTCATAAAACCAAAAGAATGTTTAAGTAACTACAACTGAAAGCAAATGGGCCAGAAAATAGTGGGCCATCAAAAATGCTAAGAAAAAACAAGAGAAATAAGACTTAAAACGAGAAAGGAAAGTCTTGGTCGAAAATAAAGAAGAGGCCGGACTGATTCTCTAATGAATGGGCCTCGGATCACCTCGTTAAAAACCTTGTGAAGAAAACCCATTTGGGACAAAACTTCACAAGGGAAAAAGAGTATGATCTTTATCCCAGAGGCAGACCGGTCAAAGAATCATCTGGCTCGATGCAGAAGATCATGGTCGGTCCGTGCGTCCGGAGTATGGGCCAGGGTGAGGTCTGATCAAATGGGCCGCCATCTTCAGTATGGATCATCCTCCGGGCCAACTGGTTCAGGACAGGTTGTCCTTGGTCCAGATGGCCTAGCTGGGTCGTGATGTCTTCTAGGCTTGTCCTCGAGATCAGCTGCTCCTTGGCATTGTTAAATTCAGTCTGTATCTATCGCTGTCCCGAACGCGTCCTTGGTACATCTCGCATGGTCAGAAACAGGTCGGCCAGCTTCTTGGTAGAGCCTGGTCCGTCTTGCTCGTCCAACTCAGTGTCGGCCAAGCTGATGTCCTCATCAACTCCCCTGTCGAGTTATGAAGTCCTACAATCTGATTCCTCGCTTGTCTTTGTTTTGTTAACGCAAAGAAAAATTTGGTGTATCTATCCCCTGATGTATGGCATAAGTTTCGACTCTTCTGTTGCCAAAATAGCTCTTCATCTCTGTAAGCTTCTTTCAATTTATTTTTAATCTCCAAAACTTCTGCACGAGTTCTTGTATCATCCTTTTGCACGTCCTCAAGCGCTGCCTGTAGCTCCTTAATTTTATCCTTTTCATAAAGTAGATTGTTTTTCATCCATTTTGAAATTTCATGTCGACAACTACCAATCTTATCTACCTAATTCTTCACAGAACCATTATTCGTATAGTCCCATCCCATTTTAACCGTTTCCATTAAGCCTTCCTTTCTGATCCACCATTTATCGAACCTGAATTGACCACACCTTTTTTGAAGCTTTTCCTCAAAATTTGCTACGATTGGCCGATGATCCGAACCTACATTCCCAAATATTCAACAAATGAGAATGAAAAGATCGTGTGCCAGTCCTCATTGGCTAGAGCCCTATCCAGTTTACACCTAATTAGTTGTTTACCTCGCCTCCCCCTCCAAGAGAGTGAATCCCCTAATGATGGAAATTCTATTAAACCATAATCACAAATCATATTGTTAAAAGATACAAATGTCGATGCATGCCTCAATGCCCCCTTGTTTCTTATGATTTCTAGTAATTTCATTTAGATCACCAATAATAAGCCATGGGTTAGTTCGTACTAAAACAATTCTAGTCAGTCTCTCCCATACTTGATCATGTAATTTCTGTATTGGATCACCATAAACAAATGAAATTGCCATCCTTTTCCTTTTAACATCTGCCTCAATGTCAATGATTCTGTTACTAGCGTAAATGATGTCGGCCGTGTTCTTTTGTTCGTCGCTGCGGTAGCAGCAGCGATTAAAAACTAACAAGCAAATAAGAGAAAATTTGACTCTGTGTTGCCATGAATATACAGCTTGCGACTGTCGCAGCTTGTTTTCAATCCATTTAACCGTCGCCGTAAAATCTCAGCGACTCAGCGACTGCCATAGCTGTCGCAGCTTGTTGATGACGATAGATTTTAATATCTTTAAACTCATGATTTTAATAAATTGCTGATGTGGCCAATCATATTCTTTTATATTTTTTTGTCGCGGTCGCTACCGCAGCGACAAACTAAAGAACACGGCCGTCAACATTCGAAGACTCATTATAATATAATGCCAATCTGCCACTAGTCAACTTGTTGTCTAGATATAAAGATTTTTGTGTTTATTTTATTGATCAAAATTTATTTTTAAATAATAATAATAAATATGAATTTAGTAATTATTTGTTTCAAAAAATCAAGAAATTAAAATATTTTGTAAGATTTTGTTATAATATGAATATATATATATATATATATATTTCAAAAATATATTAAAGAAGGATATTATGAATGTATTTTGAATAAAATAATAAATTAATATATTATTTAAATGTAATTAATTATTTTATAATAAATTTTAATAATAAATACAAAACTAACTATTGTTTTATTAAGAAATCGAAAAAATAAAAATATTTAATAAGATTTTGTTAGAATATAAAAATATATATATTTATATGTAAAACAAAAAGATATCATGAATATATTTGGGAATAAAATCATAAATTAGATAATATCTATCATGACCCATATAATCTAATTTGAATAAATTCCAAGATATCCTTAATAATTATTTAAAATACTCATCAATTCTTATGTCGTATTTCGTAATAAACACATAGTAAATTTTAGTCTTTCAAATACTCTATTTTTTTAACAATATAGATATTTATAATACAATTTTGTGATACAACTTTCAAAAAGTAATTTTCATTTGCGTTTTGTTTTGTTTTGTTTTCAAAAATATTGTTTTATATTATTATAAAGTTGCTTATAATATTAGAAATTTGCATAAAATGCTTAACAATTTTTATGAGGCTGTTGACAAAAAAATTATGATACTTTATCTCAAACATTACAAATATTTATAAGACTTAATGTCTTACTAGATGATTCGTCCGCACCTTGTGCGGAGTGGATTATTTTGTCGAGGATTGTTTCATTTTATTTAGGAAAAAACATGTATTAGTATTAGAAACTTTACAAATTTTAATATATTAATACTATAGTTATACAGAATAGAAGATGTTAGATACTAAAAAATCTACTATATTAATGGGTAGAATATGTCATTAGTTGATTGTGTAATCTCTATTTGTTCCTTTTATATATTATAATTTTATTAACTTTTGGTAACTACTTCCATAATTCAAGTGATAAAAGATTGACGTATATTTTATAAACTGAGAATATAGTTTAAAATATTAATTTATCCAAAAAATGAAATTAGTGAAACATTCTTTGTGGCCAAATCAATATATTTTTTTGGTAGGTTTTTATTAATAAATTTCTACCATTTGATTAATTTTGGTATTTACTAAATATAGAAGAAGCAATTGTATCATTTGATTAATTCATTTATAACTTTATTAACATTATTAATTTAGTTATTTTACGCGTGTAAAATATATGTGTTTGAATGTGGTTTAATTATTTTGTAACCACATAACCAGCTCATTACTTTATGTTTTTAATTTATCCATAATAGAGTGAAATCAATCGATACTTGTTTGGTTGTTGTATTATACAAACTTGTATCCATCCACTTCCTTAACAATTATTACACACGTATTTTCGTGCCACATTTCTGAACTAAAAAACATATTTATTTTTCATAGTTTTAAAATGACGTGAACAACTATGAAAATATCAACATAATCTCGTTAAGAGCGATAATATTTAAAAACCATGTTTTTATTATTATTTTCCATTAAGTATTTAAATGATATTAGACTAAAATTAATAAAAACTAGAAAATTAAGAGGCAAAAATGAATGTATAAATTTTTAAAAAGTAATAAAGATCAATCAATATACTAATAACTTTGAATTTTTAAATATTTTCAAATTGTGATTAAAAAATAAATAAATTACGATTTGGCCGATCACATCTGTAAAAAGAATTAAATTCATAAATACAATTATAACTAAGATTTGGTAATTGTTCAGATATTTTGAAGATTTTATTGTTAATATATTCATAAAGATTATAAAAATTAGTTTGATAAAAAATTATAAATATTTTGTAAATATGACACGGTTTCAAGTAATTACTCTAACTGCATAATATTCAAGTAAAAATATTAATTCATCAGAATCTATAAATCTAACAAATAATATCAATTAAAGATGATAGATATTATCTTAAAAATATTATATAGGTGTATATTATTTTAAGTATAGATATGTACATTTATTATTTTAAATTGAAAATATTCAATCAATAAATATAGATTTGTACTCAAGTAACAATATTAATTCATCAGAATCTCTAAATCTAACTAATAATATCAATTATTATTTTTGATAGATATTATCTTAACAATATTACATATGTTTTTATAAATAAAAATACAATATATTAATTATATATTTATTATTTGAATATTACCATAATATGTATTTTAAAAAATATTTATTACTCACGATTTTTAAAAGCAACATTATTAATTACTCCAAAATGGAGCTCTATGTTTTAAAAATATATGATTAGTGTTAATAATAACAATCTTCTATTGTAAGATTGGAATATTCACTAAAAAACTATATTTTAAACAATCAAACTAATTAAGATATTCAATAAGATATTTCGATATATTTTCGGAAACCTAATAAATGCTACAAAATTATAAATAAAATGCTCTCTTTGATTAGTGGTAATTAAAGTAATTAAGTCAATTTACAACACAATGAATTTGATAAATATTTTATCAATAATGTACTACTAATTTAAATGATATTATTAGATTTGGAAAAATAAACCATAAATATGCCACGGAAATATTAGTATAATATTTTATTAATATTCATATATAAAAGTTTGATTATTGTGCTTCATAAATATTCAATAATTTTTTTTCTGCAACTGTTTTAACTGACATCATGGCAACGTATTTGGCAAAATAATTATAAGCTCGACAAATAGAGCTAACATTTTGACTTTTTATCAACAATCTATAATAGAATAGGAAAATTTCATCCTAGGTAAAGTTTAGATCCATAGAAGAATATATATATAGCATAAATGAAAAGTCCACCAAACTGATCGACACCAAAACACACTCTAAAAAAATGATAATATATATATATACGAAGAACAATGTAAGAAATAAGTGAATTAAATAAATAAAAAATCAGATATATTGGATAAATAGTTACCAGCATTCCAAATTGTAAAAATATTAGATTTAAACACAGTAGTCAACATCATGCTTTAAAACTATTAAATTTCTTGGAGCTTTGTGAAAGAGTACATTTTAAATTTTATTTTTCTTAGGCCGTGACATGTTAACACAGTTTATATTGTCATAAATAGAGACACAACAAAATAAAGATAAGTCCAAGCTCTTGTGGTCAAGTGGTTGAGGACGGGCCTTGGACGCTAACACGTTCCGGGTTCGATCCTCCTTCCATGCGAAACTAAGTCACATTTGTTTAAGGACACCCACATGGATATGGGCCTTGCTTTAGGGGCCCATTTGAATACCCGGAGAGAGGGTCTATCCATGGGCTGCACCTCCCCTTGGGGATTAGTCTGAGCCCTTCCATAGGATCAGGATACCCCCAGGTTAATCAAAAAAAAAAAAAAAAAAAAAAAACAAAAT
The DNA here is from genome assembly GCA_030180135.1 of Orychophragmus violaceus. Taxonomy (NCBI): domain Eukaryota; kingdom Viridiplantae; phylum Streptophyta; class Magnoliopsida; order Brassicales; family Brassicaceae; genus Orychophragmus; species Orychophragmus violaceus. Next base: position 98,737,568 of record CM058239.1, on the reverse strand, counting down.
AAAGATAATAAAAAAAATTCGTGATATATAGAACTTAAAAGGTCATAACAAACAAATATATATATATATATGGGACCATTCAGTATAGCACCATTCTTTAATGGAGACGCATACACTGAATTTCTTCAAATCCAAATTTATAATGTTTTTTTTTTTTGCCAAAATTTGATGCATATATTAAAAATTTTATGGTTTTTTGGTTTACAATCCGGTCTGAACCGGCTCTATTTTTAGACCCACGATTGGGCTCGGTTTAACTAACCAACAAATAAAAGAAAACCAAACAACCTAAAGCCAGATAAACCGGATTAAACCGGAGACAAACAAAACTCTAGGAGCAAAAACAGATCCGCCGCCTAGGAGAGAGAAGCCGCAAGAAGCTCGTCGGACCCACCGGAAAAGAGAGGCCGAGCAGACGCCCGCCTCGAGCTTCATCTGAGCTAAGAGAAGACGCGGAGGAGCAGAACCCTGCTGGGTGAACAAAGCCTCACCCGAGCCAGAAACAGAGAGAGGAGGAGAAGCAGACCCACCGAAACGAACCTAAAGAGGAAAGGCGCATGAACATCACGGAGACGAACCAGACCGGAAGGTGGGGAAAAGGGCTGCCGAAGAAAAGATTCGCCGGAAAGACTTCAAGATCCACGAGTCGTTGTCCCCTAGCAGTTCGGTGGACTCAGAGACAACCGTTGAATCTCTCTTCGAGGCCCATCCACCGCCTAGCCACCACCGTGGCCACGATCGCCTCAACCCAAGCCACCAAACACAGAAGACCAACACCGCCATCTCCAAGCAGAGCTACGAACCGAAGGAAAGGAGGAGGACACCGCGGAGCTAGTCCTCAAGCAACCGGTCATCCGTCGCCAGACCAACACCGCCGTCGCCATGCACCACTCCCTGTCGGCAAAGTTTCCATCGATTTGTTGGTTTTTCACCGCAGTTGAAGAGCGAATAGAGGACAAAAGAGATGGAGGCGAGGACCTCTCACAGCGTCGGTGAAACCGGTCGCCGGAGAGGCCAGAAGAAAGAGAGAAAAAAGCGACGGCCCTTTGACGGAGAGTTTAAGAGAGAAGGCAGAGAGAAAAAGAGTTTCTCTCTCCTTCACGTTATAACAAAAAAACACCAAATTTATAATGTTACATAATAAAAAATTATATATATAACATTTCACGTAATTACAATCGATGACGTACAAACAATTAAAAAAATACATGTATGTTACAGAACACATCTTTTTCAACTTAGACGTCATTATTGAAAAAGATGTGTTCTGCGATAATGACTTCTCATGTTTTCAATAATGACTTCTCATGACTTTTTCTGCGATGAAGTCATATTTATTTTTCAACAAACATGAGAAGTCATTATTGAAATAATAATAGTCGAAGAGAGGGAGAGATAAAGAGCTCCCTTCAATCCAAAGAAGAGTGAAGCCATTAAAAAGGTAAGTGAAAGCTCCTTAGATATAGAATCCATAATATCATCATATATTATTTTGAATTTGATATTCGGCTTATGGGATCCATAGCTTAGCAGCTTTACTTCACCCTAAAACACAATTGATATATATATGGTTTGAAATACATGGATGCTATTTGAAGTTTGTGCTAAAAAATTAATATATTCTCGTTTTGCTTGCTATTAAACAAACCTGCAAAATCATAAATAGCACAATATAAAAAAAGAACCATGATAATTATAAGAAATCAATATATTTTGTTTGGCTTGGTATGAAACAAATCTGCAAATTCATCAAAACCACAATACAAAATTGGAATCATGTTATATTGATGGAATAGAAAGCGTGGTAGAGTCTCTATTTATAGGGATCACTTGATTTATGATTGAACTAATTTATAGAAATCTTCCATTAGAAGATTAGAATATTTTATAAGATATTTTAATGGTATATATTTATTGGATTTCGTTTAATTCTAACAATCTTCTATTGAAAATTGGAATATTATGTAGTATATATATGATTCGTCGTATTTGCTATAATTTAAAATTTGATCGTTATTATGGATAGTTATTAGTCGCTAAATTATAGGTGGGGTGTTATTTTGAATTTGAAAAATAAGGAAATATATTATGAAATAAATATTAATTGTAATCTAAAATTTAGGGAAGAAGTTAAGATTAACATTCAAATTTTTATGAAATATCATTTATTTGAATTTGATTAATTGTCGATTTTTGTTTTAAAAAAATAATATTTCCCAAATGAATTTTGATTTATTTTTAATGTGGAAAAACTCTCGACCAATCAAAACATTTTATTAAAGCCATCTCATCAATGACATAATAGTTTTGATTGGCCAAGAATCATCAACATCATCGATTTTAATAATTCGACTTCACAAATAATATATAGTCGATAGCATATTTATAAGATTTTATAAAGTATCAGTAGGGAAGGGAAAAGGAAAACAAAAACTTTCAGATACGAAAAGATTTTCTCTAAATTTTTCTAAATACTAAAGGAAATAAAAGAAAGAGACACTTCAATAGATATATCCATGCATTTCTTGTGAAATGAAAAAATATGGCAAAACCTATATTAAGAATTGGTTTACATAAAAACACATGTAGTAGTTCATGTAAAAATGTAGGTAAAATATCAAAGGAAGTTATTCGTGTTCAAGCAGCTTTTAACAATATCATTGTAACCGTTACAGATATACAAGGCTGGGTGATTTCGTGCTCCTTTGCGAGTACTTGTGAATTTAGGGGTACAAAAAGTGGAACATCTTTTGCTGCTTAAACTGCAACAGAAAATTCTATTCGAGTAGTAGTGAGGTATGCAACAAGCTGAAGTAGAGATAAAAGGCCCTGGACTATGAAGAGATGCAGCATTACGAGCTATTTGTAGAAGCGGTATACTGTTAAGTTTCGTACGAGATATAACCCCTATGTTGCATGGTTGTAGAACTCCAAAAGACGTGTATAAAACGAAATAAAAATGAAAGGATTTCAAGAGAAATAAACGATTTAATGATCTGATCAAATAAAATTACCTTCCTAATATATATTTCTTTTATTAGGAAATTTTAGAAAAAATATTTCTTTGCCTAAAGATTTTGTTTTGTTTTCTCGTTCTTTAAAGTTATTTTTTTTGGTGATGATATATTATCATCCACATATACTCCACATTATTTTATAATTTTTTTGTCAACAATTTAATTTTAAAAATTTAGATATATAAATAGGTTTCAAAAGAATATGAAAGAGGAAACAAACCACATACCATCAAACGCCGGACCTAGGGCGTGACTCATGTACTCCAACGAAGCAACATGAAAGAGGAAAAGAATGACCGAAGGAAAAAATCCTCCATGAAAACTCCGGAGCGCCGCCAATCTACAGATTACATAAATTATTTTGGAAATTTGCACTAAAGTTGTTATGGGAAACACAGTTCTGCAAAAATCACAAATCCATCTCTCCTAAAAAATATATTTTTATGCCTTATCTCTAAAATAAGTTTTCAGATCTGGATGGGGTTTGGCCGGCTCTGGTGGCTTCTTTAGCACCGAAGCGTCGTCCTCTTCACTTAGCTTTATTTTCTTTTGGTATTTGCACTGTTTTAGTCTTAGGTGTGGAGGGAACAAGCGACAGTATTACCACAATGGGTTATTTCCTTTGTCGGTTTGATCTGGATTGTCCCTGAAACCCTTAATCAATGATATCTGGAAGCTTTCTATTATCTTTAATACTGTCAGAGATCTGCTGCAGTGGCAGATTGTGGCTTGTGATCCATCTTTAGATTTTCAGATCTGATTGGCGACTTGGCTTCGGTTGGTGTTTGGGTTAGTTTTGTTTTCATTCCTCTTATCCGTCTTGTGGAAGTTTTTACTTTGTAATAGATGGTTCTCTTTGCGGATGACTCTTTTGTTTTACCTTTATTTTACGTTGGTGACTTCCGGACGTTATCCCTTTTGCCAAAAAAAATTGTGTATCTTCTATGCGGCAGCTGGTTTATAGATCGGAATTTGTGGATTTTTTGTAGCATTATCTGTTCCCCAAAGTTTGAGTTCTCGGGCTTTGAGTTTCTTGTGAAAGTTTTAGGAGATGTGGATTGAACTTGTGGTTTCACTGGTTTCTTTGTTATTCTGGGATGAGGGTTAAGCAAGAGATTTGTGTCTTCCTTCTTTTATTCCGGTTTTGAGACCTTTACTGGGTTTCTTCTTCAGCTATGATCTATGGTATCTTGGTCACCATAATACTTTCATTGAAGGGTTGATTTATAAATATTTGCTTCCTTAGTTTATGTTTTGTTTAAGTTTAGTTTGTGATTTTTGTATTTAAATTTCCACTGTGTTGGGCTTTTGACACAAATGATTTCTTGTTATCCGCCTGATAAGTCTAATTTTATCCCTATTACAAAATTGCAAGTGCACTGCAAAGTAATCATAGTATATAAGGGTCTCGAACAAAGAGCCCCAAAAATCACTCAAAAATTGTTCGTTTTGAATTAACTAAGAAAGATTAATGTTACTAAATGAGAAATGTACTTAAATTAAACCAGTGTAAATCGATGGAAGAAAGCGTCATATCAGAGAATTTCTCAGGAAGTCACACAATGCAAATTACTGGTCAATTATAATTAATTTAAAGCGCAAGTTATATATCTCAAAATACAGAAATATAACAAACCAACTCTCGTTAGGAATATTAATTATGTCTAACTATCTAGAGATCCAAATTTCTTTACGATTTTTGAACTTTTAAACATGCATTAATTCCAAATGCGATTCGTTCAAAATTTCTTTAAACTAAATCTCTTTTCGATTAGTTAAATTTCTCACCCTAATTTATGTTTGATTATTAATCACACTCTCGTGCTAATCAGATAACCTATGATCTAAGTTCTAGGTGACCAATCCAGAATTAGCATTAAGATTATGAATCCTAACCAACCAAATAACCTAACATATCATAATTCGTTTGTGAGAATCCGTGAATCTAACAAAGTGAACTACTTAGACATATCATAACAAGAGACATATTGAATAGAAAACCAGGAAGATATGAATATATATAAAACGGGGGTTCAAAATCTTCTCTGAAAGTAGTACAACGTAGCATACCAGCCCCAAGCTCTAAATCTCTCAATCTCCAAAAACTAAGAACAAGGCAGCCAATAATGGTTGTAAAACCTAATTATAAATTCTAAAGACGATTAGGGGTCTAATTACAAATAATGAAACTTCTGAGAAACCTTGAAAATCTTCAAAAAAATCTTTAAATTCCATGTGAGAACTTTGAGGCACCATCGGTGTCGACCGAAACCAGTCTTGTAATCTGGCACCATATTCGTTCTTATGTGCAACTTGATCCAAAGTGCTCTAAAATCTTCAATTCGGCTACAATCTCGTGTTAACCTATAATAGACTCAAAAGACTAAAAAAAACCAATTAAAGACTCCATATACAAACACATATCACTGTTAAAAAATTAAAAAAATCGTGATACATCATCTCCTTCAAACCTAGCTTTTGCTTGCCCTCAAGCAAACAAAAAGCCAAAATTAGAGAAAGAAGTTTGAAAACCTAGAAAAACATTTCGTCATAAGAACACTACATTCACTATAGTAAACCACATGAAAACTAACTTGATAGAAATTGAGACCACAATTTACTTCTCCCACAATTAGAAACTATCCCAAGTAAACTCTACAATCCAAATGAGAAAATCTAAATTCACCATATTGACCTCTTTAAGAACTAAGTGCGATCTCATAGAGGGAATATCGATCAGAGGACACATAGACTCTAACTCAGTCAGAACATGATCACACACAAAATTATAACATGATCACATAGAACGTCATAACTTCTGGCTCATTTCCTCTCTCTTTTCTCACTTCAGCAACTTATTTTTCCCCACTAGGTATACTTTTTTATCAGTTGTTGTTCTTTTTTTATTCGGAGTTTTCTTTGGACATGTTTCCATGAAACACAAAAGATAACAGGGTCACTGCCACTCCAATGTTCACTTCGAAGCTACTAGCTTATCCTAAGATTATTCCTTTTCACTTTTCTTGAAGGAAAGAGAGAGGGGAACCATACTCACACAGACAAGTCTTTCATGGGTGAAGGAGGAGCCTGATCAAATGTATTTCCAAGCCGCAAGGTGAGAAAATTTGAGTCAGGTTAGGGGTGAAGTCAGTAGTGGATCCTATGAATACCCATAAAGATATCGATGTCCTTGGATGGTCGATTGGTCTTGGGGTTTTTATAACAGCCTTAGACGCTTCAAACTCGTGTCAATGGTTACTTAAGACCCTATAATGGGTTTTTTCTTAGAAAAAATCATTGTTTCATACCCAGGGTTTTAACTCGATAAAACCAAATAAAAACGACAGAAATGACTAAGAAAAATAAAACATTGTCACTGACCACCTCTCCCACACTTGAACAACACTAGCCTCAGTGTCATTAAAGGTTGAGATTGGATGAAATCAATAAGAAACCCGGAGAAGATGAGTGAAAATATGGCATTTCCTGCGGGCAGAACGAGTGTTAACTGACACACAGTGTGGTGACACCAAAGCTTAAGTTAACAATCGTTTTGAGTGAGTGGTGGTGTCAGCCGAAACCCACATGGTGTCGACCGACACCAAGATATATAGATGCACCAAGTTAGAAAACATGCAATGAGCCCAAGTTAATGTGTGTTTCACACAAAACTTTCACCTGTAAGCTGTGTTAGATCACTCAGATGCAAATTCAGAAGCAACATGGCATAGAATAGACTCTAAGCTCTCTAGTTCCAAATCAAAAGGACCAATAGACTCACTCAAAAAGACATTAAAATTACTTAAATAAAGAAAAACAAAATAAAGACAAAGAAAAAGAACCATAAACAAAGGAATAACTAGAAATCCTAAGAGTCTTCGACATCCTCGACATTGTCATCGTCCTCAGCATCTTAGACGTCCTCATCCTAATCCATATGATCTCCAGGCTGTGGTGGTAGTGTGAATCTGCGATGAAAGGAAGCAGAAGAAGGTCACAAAACGCTAATATGAGGTTAACGACGACATGAACACCTCGTCATAACTTTCCACATCTGTCGCCACATATCAACCATGTATGTCTGGAAAACTAGCTGGTCCATCTGAGAAGCAGGTGTAGGAGGCTCGGGAAACTGTAGAGAATGAGGTGGATGCACATAATAACCTCCAACAAGTTCGGATACTATGTCTTCCTCAACAACTGTTGGAGCAGCTCCAGAAGAAGATCCTCTGCATAGGCTAGAGGCCGAAAGAGCTCGTAGAAGTGTGTCGTCAGGCTGAAATCAAAGCATCAACGAATCGTGTGTAATGTCAGTGAGCTTCTTTTTTGGGAGTTGAACAAGGCGATCCGTCCCTGACGATTCAAATAAACGCCACATTAAATTCGACTTAAGCCATTTTGCATTATTCAAATGCTCTAGCTCCATCAAATATCTCTTAGTGACAATGGTTTTGTACCGCATGACAATCCCTAAGTGCTGAAAGATCGGAGTCAATGTCCCGGTCTTATGTTATATTTGAATGAATGACTTGGTCTTGAGAGTAACCAAGTGGTGAACGTAAATAACTCCCATGTTAATGTCAAGCTCTATCTCTGGCCACTTGTAGTTACTTTCATCAATCAAATGCCCATTGGAAAAGTACATCAGTAGTAGCTCAGATACTCGCATCATCCCAAGCTCCATCTTACATAAATTCATGTTCCCGAAGAGGTGAATGACATATGGATGTTGAACCGCCATATGCCTCGATTTCTTGGAGTTGAACACCCATTCTTGAAATGAGACCAATATATTTTCAAGGCATGCCAATATATATAGACTTACCAGTAGGTTGCCTCCCACCAAACGCTTTTTTACATCACTAGTTTGAATGTATTAGGTAGCGGGTGAATCATCCAGAGGTACAGTGACCTTCTGAAATCTAGGCTTTCGCCCAATAGTTTTTCACCCTTTGTCCGTTTTCATGCCTTCTGAATTCATCAGGACAATAACATTGCATGGTGAGACCTCCTTGATGGTAAAGGGACCTGACCCAAGAGAACATAATTTTATAGGAAACAATTGCAAACAAAACATATACAGAAGTACCTAGTCATTGGATTCAAAGTGGCGAGAGATGATCTTATTATCATGATAAGCTTTGGTTATCTCTTTGTACAGCTTCGAGCTTTCGTAGGCATGGTATCTTGTAACACCCCTGGTTCAATCCATAATCAGGTGAACTAAATATGCCACAGTTGCCGAATACCGTCAATGGTCGAGCTGTGCCCATAGTCTTGGCCGATCCATTGTCGATATCCGACCCTCTCGCCAAGAGCCAAAGGCTTTCTAACCCGTACTCCAGGCAAGAGTTGTGTTAGCTTGGACTAGCTAATATCAGGGAGGGATACAAGGGTTTTACACACAAAAAAGCCTTTTACTACATATATATAAAACCTTACAAAGTCCTTACATCTTAAAATGTTACAAGTGGATTTCTTTACGAGTCAACCCGTACATACCCAAAATTATACATGAGATTTTACAAAAAGTAAAGCCTTTACAAAAGCATATCAAAAAGCTACTTCTGGAACTTCACGTCTGTCACGTCCTACTTCACTCTTACTAGGGTTACCTGTAAAATAAGGAAAGAGATGAGTAATCTAGCATTACCCAGCGAGTTCAGGCCCTCTATACAACATGTTATTTTTCCACCCCAAAATCCCCAAAGATAAAAAATGCATGAATGCAACACTCATTAATCAATCAAAATATAACATGCGGGAAAATAAAAGATGATATCATGGTAACCACACACACACACAGGGGCCTCGCACGCCCTGCGCATTCGATCTTCCTTTCTCGTGAACACCTAAGTCACAGCCACAAAGGCACATGAGCCTAGAACATCACCAAAACCGAGACCCGTCTGTCACGTCAGCTGGTTATATCTCGGAGGGTACCCTCGCACGGTAACCCTACTATCCCGCCGGATAGAACTCGGCCCTAGGCTGCAATCCCGTCTCTCCCAGTCTTCCCGCCTAGACGGTCCTTCGCTAGTGTGAGGAGTCAAAAGGAAGCATCGAACCGCCACCACACTCCGGTAATGAGGTACCGTTACAGGTCAACCTCAACCGGTCATCACACATATCACAATTTTCGGGATGATCCCTTGATCCGATCCAGTACTTATCACATAATCGTTTCTGAGGACTTACCCGTGTTATACTCTTGCCGGTTAGTACATGATGGTTACGCAGCCGTAATAAGGTCCTACGCAGCCTTAATAAGGAAATCTCGTAGCCGTTAATAAAGTCTTACATGAATCCGTTTCTTGTCCTACGCGGCCGTTTATGGTCCTATGTACCATTCGTACATCACACAACACCACAGGATCCTTGTACTTATCACATACCATTTCAGAGAGGATCTCAATCCAATCTCGTACTTATCTCAACCACAATCACATGAATTCATGATACTAAAAGTGACTCAAGGATAAACACTTCATGTGTTTCCAATCCTTGATCACGACCTGCAAGTTAACCGTTAACATCTATGCTACCGGGAATTCACTTTTCACTATTCGGGCTAGGTCCGTCTTAATTTCTTCTTGCATGATCTGCACTGAGAGACTAAGTAAAGAACCTAGTTTAATATAGGTCATAAAACAAATTAAACTTGGAAGGAAACTACAAAACTTAGGCTTACCGACTTTTCTCGCTTATCGGGTATTTGCCCCTATTACCGACTTACTTTCTTTTTCTTCTTTCTTTTTATTACCCTTTCTTTTCCTAGTGTTTAATGAGAATCTAAGAGTGTTGGATTAGTAAAAATTAGGCCAGGGCCGTGGTATTTATAGGCAAAATCAGCAAGCCTCTCTCATATGTCATCTGATGTCATCTGATTTGCATGTTTCCGACTGATTCGTCGGAATGAAAGGTGCACCATGCCTAGCACTCTAGACATGCGTCCTAGATTCCTAGGTGTGTTCAGAAGCCTTATCTTATCCATTTAGGTCGTAGGTCTTGGTGGTTTCTTTCGATTGGTCCAGAAGTTTTGTCGTTATCTTCTCGGTTCGAGCGGATAGGGTAATCACGAGATGTCACCGCACCGTTTGGGATTTGATGGAGCTTATCCCCTCACCTTATGATTGATCTTATCTGTGGCCTGATCATTTTTGGTGATTGATCTTATCTGTTCGCTGCGGGTCGCTGCGCGATTCGCTGAAATGAAGGGTAATGAGGACGAAACCTACCCTTAGGTCTGGAGGTCTACTGAGCCTTCATGATTATCTCCTTATCTTCTCAGGTGTCCAATGAAGTCGTGGCAGAAGCATCGTGTCCAACAAGAAGAGTTAAATTTCGGTTAATCGGGTAATCGTACCATTTTGGTTGTTGCATCGTCAAATCTTATTTTCCGGCAATTATCCCATCAAAGGACGCTTTGCTAGACCAGTATCGACCTTTGATTGCACTTATAAAATCCGTCCCGCTTGTGTCCGTACTGGTGTCTAATCCCGAGCGTACCAAACTGTGTCGATAATTTTTATTCCGACCTGATATTCATCCTTTTGCTGTTAACCAATGGGAGTTGGACATTTATTCACCAGCCTTGGTTCTTGGTAAGATCAACCAATTGGAATGAGACACTTTCCTACAGATTTGGTTCGTGGCTTGCTTGGTCCAATAGGAAGGTGCCATTTTTCATCACTTAAACCGATAAAACAATTCGACCAATGAGAATTAAGTGCTTCATACAAGGTCTGGCCAGGTGGTTCATGGTACAATGGGAGCTAATCATTTCTCCACCTGATATGGAAAGTTTGGCCCATCAGAAGTGGGTATTCAGCTGCTGGTCAGGTCATAAGAAGTTTGGACCCATCAGAGCGAGACATCTTCAGCTGCTTGGTTTTTGTAGAAAAATAACGGGGTTATTTTTTGTAAGGGAATAACTGAACATTCCTACTTGTTTAGAAATGTAAGAAAGATAGCTTGTCATCTTCCCAAGATGATTAGATTCACGTGGCTGATCTGCTGGAGAATTATTCAGCACATCGGTCCTTACCGATTCCCGTAATTTGGCTGTACGGACAGTTTTAAGGCCATTCTGGTCGATCGTCGTTTCTTCATAGACCAACTGGATTTTATTGCAACAAAATACCATAATATGGTCTATCTTGAGTCTTGTATTAGCCATGGGTCTTTTCAGAATTTTAACTTCCTTGGCCGTTCACATCGGTCTCTCGGAGGTTGATAGGTCAAGAATTAATCCCTATTCTAAACTGCAACTGAACAGCAATGTCAAAGTAGTATATAGGGTTATCGAATCCACAGGGACACTTGGTCTCAATAGATCAGAACAGTAGAGACTAATACTAGAAATAAGCAATGTGATTGAATTAAAAGCAATGCAAGAAAGTAAACAGATAGCAAAGATTGTTGGTTGTGAAAGCAAGTTATTAAGAGCGCTAGGTCTAGGGCGTTCTCAGGAAATCAGACAAGCAGACAGTTCATTCAGTAAGGATCTAATTAAGCACAGTTCTAGAACTCAAAACACAGATATAGAACTAACCAAATTCCTTTGCGATAATTCTCTAAGTCTAAGTGCAGCAAACCAAACTTTCGTTTGCGAGAACTAACAGATTATACTAGCATTAATCCCAAGTTTGATATGTTCACAATTATCCTAAACCAAACTTCTGTTTGCGCAAAGTTTAATTGTCCAATTTAATTAGTTCAGATTCCTAAACCCCACTTCCGTGACGTATTTAGCAACCAAAGATCTAGATTCTAATTGATCAGGTTAGAACTAGCTTTAAGCACAATTAAATTGAAGAACAGATATAGTTATGAATCCTTAACTGAATTTGAACAAGTCTAGCAAGTCATGAAATCCTATGTGAGAAACCCTAAACCTAACTAGGAATCTACTCAGACAGAGATAATGAAAACATGATCATATGATGAATAAATTGCATAAAAGAATAAGAGTAAAAGGGGTTCGAAATCTTCTCCAAATACAGATGAAGTAATAGGTTCAGATCAGCCCCAAAAGCTCTAAAAATCCTCTGCTCTTAATTATGAAAGCGTAATGTAAAGCGTATATATCGTATCTAATTAAAACACTAAAAACTCTATTATATAGGTCTAATCTCGGCCAGGGGCTTCTTTGTAAATATCAGGAACTTCTGGATCAAAGTGAAATATCTTGATTCTTCTAAACCGCCGAGTTTTGGCCCATCTCGCTGGTGCATCGATCGATGCATGTGTGCAACGATCGACACCTTTCTCTGTTTCGTACAGTGAACTCTATCTCTCGGCCAAACACTCCAAAAATCTCCAAAATGCTCCATTATCTCCAATTCAGCTCCAAACCTGATTATACCTGTAAAAGACTCTAAAAGAACACAAAAGACACTAAAAACACAACTATATCATGGCATAAAAGTAGTAAAAACCATGATATATCAACTCCCCCACACTTAGCATTTGCTTGCCCTCAAGCAAAACATAGAACTAAAGCATGGTGAAGAGGTTTGAAAACTCTTCAGAAACTCATTTCATCCTAGAAGCTACAATACTCAGATTCCCCTTAGTAAACCACTGCAAGAATCAATCACAGGATATCAAGACCAACATGTACTTCCCCCACACTTAGCAACTGTCCTAGGTAAACTCCACAATCACATTCAAGCATTCAAATTCTCCCTACTGACTTCTGCAAGTATTTAAGTGCGGTCTGACCTAAGGAGTATCGATCAAAGGGCACATGGATTCTTACCTTATCAGCTCTAGACCACCATACTATCTTTCTCTAGTCCCTTTCTTCTCTTTCCCTTCTTTAACAACTGATTTTTCCCCACTGGGTATCATTTTTTTTTTTTATCAGTGTTCTTCCCGTTATTGGGTGTACTTTGGACACATTCCATGGATCACATGAGAGAAAATAGTGTTTGCTACCATTCCCATGACCACTTCGGAGTTACTAACTCATCCTCAGTTTATTATCTTTTTTTTTTTACTTTATAGAAGGGGAGAAGGGAACTAAATAGGATAGGTTGACAGGCTGTGTCAGAACTAACAAGGGAATCCGACACAAAGTATACCAAGCCCTTAGGTGAGAAATCTAAGTCAGTATTAAATTGAAGACAGTAAAAAGATCCTCTGATACCTGAAGTGATGTGGGTGTTCCCAGTAGGTTGATCTGTGATGGGGTTTTCTAATAGTCAGAGATAGATCATGCAACTTCATCCTAATGGTTACTTAAGTTCCTGCAAGTCTTGTAAATCTTCTCAGAAAATCATAGTTTCTTACTTAAACAATTTTGACTCAATAAAACAAAACGCAGACATGTACACAGAACGCAGACATGTCCAGAAACCTGCAACAGTGCCAGAACGAGCCTACAAGCCCCCAGTGCCATATCCTAAGGTTCCTAAACCCTCCAAACAAGAGCTAGAAGTGGCTAACTGCATAAAAGTGATGGATAAGAAGGTGAATAAAACACCACCAGTTGAAACTTCGCGAGTTCATGCAAAGAAGATGATCTCCACTGATGGTCATCTAAAAGACGAAGTTCAGATTGGTGGAACTACAGTATCTGATAGTGGAGAAAAGAAGATGGCGGTTCCTCTTGAACCTGCTCTAATATCTTCAGTACCTGCAACTGCTCATAAGCAGAAAGCTCCAGACATCAGATATACATCAGAGGTAAGGTACAAATCACATAAGCTTAAACCTTCTGACCACATTATTTTGAATGCAGGAAAACGCAGTAGACCGCCCAAGCTTCACTCCCGCCCTGATTCTGATTACTCATTCCTTGGAAGATCTCATGATCTGAATGCTTATACGCCACCTTGGATGAGGAGACATTCACAGAGACACTCAAAGTCTCTGTTGAAACCGCCATGAGTCCGATCTCTTTCTGATAGGTCAAGCTATTGACCTTAAACAAGCGCTGGGTGGGAGGCAACCCACCATTAGGTACTGGTGTTTTTCTACTTAATTTTTGGTGTTTTTGTTAGGATTTTACGTTTGTTTTTGTTTTTGGTGAGTTTATGTTTGCAGGTCTCGGATAAATCGCAGTGCAACGATCGACGCACTTCTGTGTCGATCGTCACAACACGATCGGAATCGCATTGCAGCGACCGTTGCAGTTCTGAGCAACGATCGACCATACACGAAAATCGCCAAGTAACAGTCGGTGCACTTAGTGCAACGATCGATGCATGAGCGACAGAGGTAACCCGACAGACATAATTTCATCTTTTCAATTTTTCTTTCTTTTTACCGATCCTTCGCTGGACACTACTGGGGACAGTGTGTCTTAAGTGTGGGGGAGGTGCTACTGACTTTTGTTTTCTGTTTTCTTAAGAGTCAGTCCGTTTTTTCAAAAAAAAAAATTTTATTGAGTCAAAATTGTTTAAGTAAGAAACTATGATTTTCTGAGAAGATTTACAAGACTTGCAGGAACTTAAGTAACCATTGGGATGAAGTTGCATGATCTATCTCTGACTATTAGAAAACCCCATCACAGATCAACCTACTGGGAACACCCACATCACTTCAGGTATCAGAGGATCCTTTTACTGACTTCAATTTAATACTGACTTAGATTTCTCACCTAAGGGCTTGGTATACTTTGTGTCGGATTCCCTTGTTAGTTCTGACACAGCCTGTCAACCTATCCTATTTAGTTCCCTTCTCCCCTTCTATAAAGTAAAAAAAAAAAAAGATAATAAACTGAGGATGAGTTAGTAACTCCGAAGTGGTCATGGGAATGGTAGCAAACACTATTTTCTCTCATGTGATCCATGGAATGTGTCCAAAGTACACCCCATAACGGGAAGAACACTGATAAAAAAAATAAAATGATACCCAGTGGGGAAAAATCAGTTGTTAAAGAAGGGAAAGAGAAGAAAGGGACTAGAGAAAGATAGTATGGTGGTCTAGAGCTGATAAGGTAAGAATCCATGTGCCCTTTGATCGATACTCCTTAGGTCAGACCGCACTTAAATACTTGCAGAAGTCAGTAGGGAGAATTTGAATGCTTGAATGTGATTGTGGAGTTTACCTAGGACAGTTGCTAAGTGTGGGGGAAGTACATGTTGGTCTTGATATCCTGTGATTGATTCTTTCAGTGGTTTACTAAGGGGAATCTGAGTATTGTAGCTTCTAGGATGAAATGAGTTTCTGAAAAGTTTTCAAACCTCTTCACCATGTTTTAGATCTCTGTTTTGCTTGAGGGCAAGCAAAGGCTAAGTGTGGGGGAGTTGATATATCATGGTTTTTACCGGTTTTATGCCATGATATAGTTGTGTTTTTAGTGTCTTTTGTGTTCTTTTAGAGTCTTTTACAGGTATAATCAGGTTTGGAGCTGAATTGGAGATAATGGAGCATTTTGGAGATTTTTGGAGTGTTTGGCCGAGAGATAGAGTTCACTGTCCGAAACAGAGAAAGGTGTCGATCGTTGCACTCTAGCATCGATCGATGCACCAGCGAGATGGGCCAAAACTCAGCGGTTTAGAAGAATCAAGATATTGCACTTTGATCCAGAAGTTCCTGATATTTACAAAGAAGCCCATGGCCGAGATTATACCTATATAATCAAGTTTTAGTTGTTTTTATTAGATAGGCTTTCATAATTAAGAGCAGAGGATTTTTAGAGATTTTGGGGCTAATCTGAACCTGTTACATCATCTGTATTTGGAGAAGATTTCGAACCCCTTTAATCTTTTATCTTTTATGCAATCTATTATTTCTATGATTATGTTTTCATCAATCATGTCTGAGTAGATTCCTTGTTAGGTTTAGGGTTTCTCACATAGGATTTCATGACTTGCTAGACTTGTTCAAATTCAGTTAAGGATTCATAACTATATCTGTTCTTCAATTTAATTGTGCTTAAAGCTAGTTCTAACCTGATCAATTAGAATCTAGATCTTAGGTTGCTAAATACGTCACGGAAGTGGGGTTTAGGAATCTGAACTAATTTAGTTGGGCAATTAAACTTTGCGCAAACGGAAGTTTGGTTTAGGATAATTGTGAACATATCAAACTTGGAATTAATGCTGGTTTAATCTGTTAGTTCTCGCAAACGAAAGTTTGGTTTGCTGCACTTAGACTTAGAGAATTATCGCAAAGGAATTTGGTTAGTTCTATATCTGTGTTTTGAGTTCTAGAACTGTGCTTAATTAGATCCTTGCTGAATGAACTGTCTGCTTGTCTGATTTCCTGAGAACGCCCTAGACTTAGCGCTTTTAATTACTTGTTTTCACAACCGATAATCTCTGCTACTGATTTACTTTCTCGCACCTCTTTTAATTCAATTACATTGCTTTCTTCCTAGTTAAATTCCTGTTTTTGAGCTATTGAACACCGGAGTCTCTGTGGATTTCGATACCCTATATACTACATTGATATTGCTGTGCAGTTGCAGTTTAGTATAGGGATTAAAACGCTGAGCCTATCACGCCACAATCACATTCACGCATTCAAATTCTCCCTACTGACTTCTGCATATATTTAAGTGCGGTCTCACCTAAGGGGTATCGATCTAAAGGCACATGGATTCTTACCTTGCCAGCTCTAGACCACCAAACTGTCTTTCTTTAGTCCCTTTCTTCTCTTTCCCTTCCTTAACAACTGATTTTTCCCCACTGGGTATCATTTTATTTTTTTATCAGTGTTCTTCCCGTTTTGGGGTGTACTTTGGACACATTCCATGGATCACATGAGAGAAAATAGTGTTTGCTACCATTCCCATGACCACTTCGGAGTTACTAACTCATCCGCAGTTTATTATCTTTTTTTTTTTACTTTATGGAAGGGGAGAAGGGAACCAAATAGGACAGGTTTACAGGCTGTGTCAGAACCAACAAGGGAGTCCGACATAAAGTATACCAAGCCCTTAGGTGAGAAATCTAAAGTCAGGATTAAATTGAAGTCAGTAAAAGATCCTCTGATACCTGAAGCGATGTGGGTGTTCTCAGTAGGCTGTTCCGTGTCTGAGTTTTCTAATAGTCATAGAGGCTCTGCAAGTCTGTCCAATGGTCACTTAGTTCCTGTTCAAGCAAAAATTTTCCTCGAGAATCATAGTTTCATACAAATTTTGACTCAATAAAACAAATTTTGAAAAATTTAAGAAAACAAAAGCGTGCGTCAGTAGCTTCCTCCCCCACACTTAAACTACACTGTCCCCAGTGTAATCAAGGCATGAGCTCGGTGAGAATAATAATCAAATTTGAAACAATCCGAAAAGTTGCAGAACACTTACCTGTCGATGCCCAGCGTCGATCGATGCCCAAGGGTGTCGATCGATGCAAGGCAATTATCGCTCGCGGTTATGTAGATAACCGATGTCTGAACCGCAATCAATTCGTTAAACCGTAAATCGCGACTGCATCGACCGACGCACAATGTGTGTCGATCGATGCAATGCGATTATTCCTGTTTCCCTCAGCTCTGAACACACTTAAACAGAAAAATTAAAAATACCAAATCAAAACGAAAAAACAAAAACAAAAACGAACCTAACAGTGGGTTGCCTCCCACTCAGCGCTTGTTTAAGGTCATTAGCTTGACCGGACGCACAAGATCTTTCAGGCACTAAGAGAACCCGACAGAGACTTTTTCTGTCTCTGTTCAAGTCTCCTCATCCAAGGTGGAGAATAAGCTGTTGCAGAATGCTCATGTCCAAGAAAAGATGGAGTAAAATGTGCTCCAGGATCTAGAATCACAGTGTCGTTCGGCTGCTCATCATCTGCATCCATGATTGTGAATGTCTGCCCATCTATCAGTGGCTTTCGCAGCTTCTCCATCTCATATCGCAGCGGCTCATTTCCCAGGTGGAGGTCTATTAGACTCTGTCTAACATCAATCACAGCTCCTGCTGTAGCCAAGAATGGTCTTCCAAGCAGCAATGCTTCATCAGGATCGCAGTCATACTTCAGCACAAGGAAGTCTGTCGGAACTAAGTAGTTTCCAACTCTCACTGGAATGTCCTGTAAGAGTCCTTCGGGAACTCGTATAGACTGATCATCTAGGACAAGAGAGGTCCTAGTAGGAGAAAAATCCAGCATCCCCAGCTTCTCTGCCACAGAATAAGGCATCATACTCCCAGCGGCTCCTAGATCACAAAGAGAGCGTCTAAAACTGTCCTCGAAGATGGAGCAGTTAAGCACAAAGACTCCAGGGTCAGGCAGCTTCTTCGGGATCTTTTTCAGTAGCACCTCACTAATGTGTTGGGGAACTATAATCACCCAGTCTCTCAGCTCTTCATCTAAAGGCAGCATCCTGTTCAAATACCTCTGCACACAGGGATGATAAGGTGGATCATCAGAAGTTGGAATTTCTTCCAATTCTTCACCAATCTCCTCTAGCTTCTTAAGCTCTTCAATTTCCTGCCTAATCACTTCAGACACTGAGGAGTGTTGTCTAACAATCTGCGCATAAATCTCCTGTTGAGAGATCTCAAACACTCCAGGGAATAGGCGATCAAGCTCCAAGTCAGCATCTATGCCATTATCATCCGACAGTTCTGTCTGTTCACGCCCTGCAACGACCGACACTAAGGGTGTGTCGATCGTTGCAAAACTGTGTTCACAACTTTCACCCGAGAGTTTTTCTCCAAAATCCGAAAATTCTTCCTCCTCTACCAATTCAGCCGTACTTAGCTCAAATTTTTCACCTTGGTGAGACCCATCATTAATGTACACAGACCAGGCCTTAATGTGAGTGTCTGCAACTACTTTTCCCTTCATAGAACTGGAAATCTGATTCACCTGAGTGTCCAGCTGCTTCACATGAGTGCTCAGAGTCTCAAACTTCCCATTGAGATTCTCATAAACTGCATCCAGCTTCTTGTTACTGTCCACAGAAATCTTGTTCTGGCTCTCCAGTACCTGTTCCAACATCGTTTCCATCCTAGTCTCAAAAGCAGTGGCTGCAGGAGGTGACTGATAAGATGAAGATCCGTAGGTTCTCTGATTTCCTTGTCCATAAGGTTTCTGAAAGTTACCAGTCTGTCCAAAGCTTGAAGAGCTCTGGTTGCCTGTGAAGGCATTCTTCTGTCCTCCACCGGAAAATCTGTTCCCAGATTGATATCCAAATCTGTTTCCTTGGAAACCAGATCCTCCGATGTAATTCACATCTTCTTCCTGAGTGTCCTCCTCAGTCTGAATTACTTCTACTTGTTGACCAAAGTGGACAGCTTTCTTTTCACCTAGAAGATTGCAGATTTTGTCCATCCTTGATCTCAATTCAGCCATCTCTGAGTTATCAACACTTCCACCAGATTTCTTCCTCCTCTCATCCATAGTCTTGCAACTGTTGCTGCTTACTAAGTTCTCAATCAACTGCTTAGCTTGTGCAGGAGTCCTGGTGTTGAAGTTTGCATTACTGGAGTTATCCAGCGCAGACTGATATGGCAGATCTATGCCTCTGAAGAAAATACCTAGCAATGTGACTTCACTGAATCCATGGTGTGGGCAGTCACGCTGATACTTCCTAAATCTCATCCAAGCAGCTTTTAAAGGCTCCACAGCTCCTTGGGAAAATGTGAGAATGTCCTGTCTGGACTGGTCTGAACGCGCATCATCGTAGAAATGTCTCAGGAACTCACTTCTCAGTGCTGCCCAAGTGGTAAACTGACCAGGTGCTAGTTGCTTCAGCCATGCACTAGCGTCTCCAGCGAGACTGTAAGGAAAGAGCTTAAGGAACAGATAATCCTGGCAAACTCCATCATACTTCATGCCATTGATTATGTCCTCAAACGAATCAATGTGGTCCATAGGCTGCTCTGTTGGATGTCCATGGAAAGCATTCTGTCTCATCAGCGAGTAGTAGATGGTCTTGATCTCAAAATCCTCCCTCTCGAAACCAGGAAGTACTAAGGCTGTTCGGTTTCTATGAAACTCATCTGGTCTGTTGTAGTCAGCCAAAGTCCTTTCATGGACAACCATCTGTCTACCTTGAGCTTGACCTTGGGCTTGCGCATGTGGTTGTGGCTCAGGTGGGTCAGGGATCACGTTCCCTTCAGCATCAACCCGATGCCCAGCAGCATTGTACGGGTTGTTATCTTGGTCCCTCAGGGTACCTTCAGCATCTGGTATCAAGATCAGACGTTCTCGTACCATTCTCTCTCTCTTTTCTCTTCTGATAGTTCTTTCTAGACGTCCAAGTTCCTCTAGTCCGAGATTAACTAAGCTCGAGTTCGGATTACTTCGAGTTTTCTGCGTTGGCATAAACTGTCTGTAATCGTCCAGCAACGATCGATGCTGTCAGTGCAACGATCGATTCAATCTCAAATCGCCTAGTGACGATCGACGGAAGGGATGCAACGATCGACGCAAGGCGAAAGTCGTACCTGCGACAGAAAGAAACAGAGAAAAAGTTAGCAAATTATGAAAATAAAACGAAAAAAGCAAAAACAAAAGGAAAAATTTCTAGTAAAAACCCTAAGTTCGGTCCTATCGAAGACTCTAAGAGTCCCCGGCAACGGCGCCAAAAACTTGATAGGTTCTAAGTTTTACCCTATTCTAAACTGCAAGTGCACAGTATCGTCAAAGTAGTATATAGGGTTATCGAATCCACAGGGACACTTGGTCTCAATAGAATCAGAAACGTAGAGATTAATACTAGAAATAAGCATATGGTGAAGTAAATAAATTGCGAAGCAAGAAAGTAAACAGTAGCAAGTTGGTTGTGAAAGCAATAAACTAAAAGCGTCAAGCCTAGGGTGTTCTCAGGAAATCAGACAAGCAGACAAGCTAATCAGTCAGGATCAAATTAAACTCAGTTCTAGAACTCAAATCACGGAAATAGAATTAACCAAATCTCTTTGCGAAAACTCTCTAAGTCTAAGTGCAGTAACCCAAATCTCTTTGCGATTACTAACACATTAAACTAGCATTAAGTTCAAGTTCGATATGTTCACAATTAAACTAAACCAAATCTCTTTGCGAATAATTTAATTGCTCAACCTAAATAGTTCAGATTCTAAAACACACTCTCGTGTCGAATTTAGCAACCTAAGATCTAGATTCTAATTGATCAGGTTAGAACTAGCATTAAGCACAATTTAGTTTGAAGAACATTCTAATCATATGAATCCTTAACTGAATTAAACAAGTCTAGCAAGTCATCAAACCCTAATGAGAAACCCTAAACTTAACTATGGATCTACTCAGACATGATTGATGAAAACATAATCATAGAAATAATAGATTGCATATAAGAGAATAAAATATCAAAGGGGTTCAAAATCTTCTCCAAAATAAGTGAATACAGGAAATAGATCAGCCCCAAAAGCTCTAAAAATCTCTTAGCTCTAAGTATGAAAGCGTAAGTAAATTAAACACCAAAATCCTCTATATATAGGCCTAATCTCGGCTGGGGCTTCTGTGTAAATACTGGAACTATTCTGGGCCTCTTTGCAAATCTTCATAACTTGTTAAACCGACGCGTACGGCCCATCTCGCTAGTGTGTCGACCGATGCACAAGGTGTGTCGGTCGATGCTTGATCAATAAATCGGACAGTGAGTTAAGCTCTCGGCCAAAACGTCCCTAAAGTCCCAAAATGCTCCAAATATCTCCAATTAGCTCCAAACCTGATTAAACCTGTAAAAGACTCTAGACGAACACAAAAGACACTAAAAACACATCTATATCATGGTATAAAATGGGTAAAAACCATGATATATCAACACCCCAAATGTCCTTATGGTACAAAAGGGTAAAAAGTTTAAGAAACTTGGTAAGAACAAAGGTGATGGCAAGACGAGCTTGATTGTGAATCCAAGCGAGTCTGGCCATGCTCCTAAGGTTAAAACCAGTCCTTCTGAAGATGTTAAGTGCCGTTATTGTAATGGTTATGGGCATTTGAAAAGAAACTGCAATAAATTCTTGGAAGATTATGAGAAGCTGAAGAAGACGTACGAGACTTATTCTTCAGGTATTATGTTATAGAAGTAAATGTTACTTCTTATAGTCCTACTTGTTAGGTATTTGATACCAGCTGTGGTACTCATATTTTGTGAAAATGTGCAGGGCCTGAGCAAAAGTAGGACTATGGAGAAAGGACAAGTGGATCTACGCGTAGGAAATGGAGCAAGAGTTGATGTATTAGCCGTAAGAGTATTTCATTTGTTTTATTTATGGCATAATTCTAGAACTTAAGAACTGCTACTATGTATCTGCTATGAGCAGAAACATTATTTCTATTCCTTGTTTGGATATGGAAGGATATCAGTTTTCAAATTAAGAATAAGTGTTATTCATTTGATTACAATGATATATTTTATAGTAGCAATCCATTAGAAAATGGACTTTATGTTCTAAACCAGAACATGCCTGACTATAACATTAATACCAAGAGATTCAAGTCAAATGATACGAATCAAACTTCTCTCTGGCATTGTCGTTTTGGGCCACATAAATGAAAAACAGATTCAGAAGCTCCATAGTGATGGGCTTTTGGGCTCATCTGATTTTGAATCATAATGAGTAATGTGAATCTTGTTTATTGGGTAAAATGATGAAGGCCCCTTTTTCAACAAAAGGCAGTGTCGATCGACACAAACGGTGCGTCGGTCGATACATGTTGCGAACGAACAAAGGGAAAGGGCCAGAGGCTTATTGGGCTTTATACATACGGATGTATATGGGCCAATGAGCACTAGTGCTAGAGGAAACTTTCAGTACTTCATTACCTTTACTGATGATTTCAGTAGGTACGGTTATGTCTTATTAATGAGACATAAATCAGAATCTTTGAAAAGTTCAAAGAGTTCCAGAATGAAGTACAAAATCAATTTGGCAAAAGTATTAAAGCTCTACGATGAGATCATGGAGGTGAATACTTAAATCAAGAATTTAGTGATCATCTGAGAGATTGTGAAAGTGTTTCACAATTCACTCCTCCTGAATCGGACTTTATTAGATATGGTTCAATCAATGATGAGTCACTTAGATCTTCCATTATCCTTCTAAGAATACGCTCTAGAAATCTCTGCGTTTACATTAAATAGGGTTCTATCAAAATCAGTTATAGAGATACCACATGAGATGTGGAATGGAAATGTTTCTGATTTATCCATCATGGAGATTTGGAGTTGCGAGACTTATATAAAACGTTTAATCTCTGATAAGCTCTCACCCAAATCCGATAAGTGCTACTTCATTGGTTGTCCTAACGAAACCAAGGCATGCTACTTTTACAACCAGTCCGAGAACAAATTGGTTGTTGCTCGGAACCATGTTTTCTTGAGAAAGATTTTCTTTCCAAGAAGAACAGTGGGAGTAAAGTACAACTCGAAGAAATTCGAAAATCACAGGAAACTGCTCAACCTGATGAGGAAGAGCAGCAGTTGGATCTACAAGGAGTTGTAGAACCTGCAACTGTGGTGCCTGAGGTTTGCAAGGATCTGGTGAATGTATATTCGATATACATTCAAATGCGAGTTTCTGAAGAAGTGTCGATCGACACAAAAGTTGTATCGATCGACACAGATCGCGAACCAAAATATTGATTTTGGTTTATGACTTAATTAACTACGTATTAAATCTTGGTTAATTAGGTCATGGTAAAAGTCAACATATGAGATATGCGCGCGACTTTTACACAAAACTGAAGCTCGCAGATCCGAAGGGATCCGTCACGAACCCGAGAAATGTGGATTTCTCGTAACCAATTGCCATGATCTGTTGATCATTGAAAGTGACGGGCCTGCGAATTTTGAAGAAGCAATGATGGGCCTTGACTCCGAAAATGGCTGAAAGCCGCTGAATCCGAAATGGGATCCATGTCACAGAACCAAGTGTGGACTTTGGTCGATTTACCCATTGAGTGTAAATAGATTTTCAAAAGGAAATTGATGTGAATGGTGATATCCAAAGCTGGATTGGTGGAAAAGGTTTCAAGCAAATTCATGGTGTTGACTATGAAAGAAACCTATTCCCAGTCAACATGCTTAAAGTCCATTCGGATTCTCCTAGCAACCGCAACTCATAATGGTTATGAGATCTGGCAGATGGATGTGAAAAAAAACAGTTTTGCTTAATGGAATTCTGGAAAAGGATGTGTACATGACCCAACCTGAAGTTTTCATTGATCCTAATGAAGCTAGGAAGATATGCAAGCTTCGCCGATCCATTTATGGATTGAAGCAAGCATCTCGGAGTTGGAATATTCGTTTTGATAAAGCAGTCAAAAGGTTTGACTTCGTCATGAATGAAGAGGAACCGTGTGTTTACAAGAGGACTAGTGGGAGCGCAGTTGCATTTCTAGTATTGTATGATACTACTTCTCGGAAATGAAGTTCCATCGTTTCAGTCTATTAAGACCTGACTCGAAAGTTGTTTTTCGATAAAATTATGGGAGAAACCGTATACATTCTTGGAATAAGAATATATGGAGATAGATTGGACAAGCTAATTGGACTGTGTCAAGACACTTATGGTGATAAGGTCTTGCACAGGTCCAGTATGCATGATTCCAAGAAGGGCTTAGTGCAAATGACTCTTGGTATTACTCTTAGCAAGACGCAGTGTCCTTCGACACACGCTGAGCAAGAGCGAATGAGGGTCAGACAACTGCTACATGCATTAGATGTCTTAAGATGTGATCTTAATTTTAGTGGGAGTTGTTGTTGTTGATTTTAGTTATGATATGATGTTCGTGTAAACATGATATGATTATGTTAATGAAATCTGACATCAGTATTATTTAATTATGTTATTAAATAATAGTCCCAAAGTAATTTATGACATTTTATAGGTCATCAAGTATGTGACTTGATCATGAAACCCTACAGATAATAAATGACATAAATTATGTTGGTCCCTGGTCGAGGTTGTTAAAGTGGGACATTAACAACCGCGTGAGACTAGTATGTGAGGTGACTGATGACTAAGTTTCATGGAGTCATTAATAAGAGTATTAAAGTCAATCACATAGATATGTGTTGGAGAACACAGGATCGGACATGACCCACTGATGAGAACTCTACGGGATAGTTATATAAGTGTCATGAGAGTTTTCATTACGATTATAGAGTATAGTCCTTAGACCTGAGTTCATCATGTTTTCTTACATATGAATTGGTCCGCTTTAACCTTGTCAAACGTCAGCCGTAACTGGTGACTATAAAGGCATTGATTGGGCGTATCATGAAGTGTGTGAAGAAACAGGGATGGAACAAGATGGGATTTGTCCCTCCTATATAACAGGAGATAAATATCTCTGGGCCCATCGAAGATTTGATACTGAGAAATGTGTGGCCACACTCAAACGAGGTGATTGTCAGTCGTTTGTCTTGTCAGTATAAATCGGAGTTCGATGAACATGATCTTGGCTAAATAAGGGTGAAACAGATCTTGCCTTGTGCCAGATCGAGATATAGTGACGAAGGGATTATGGGAATAGATTATTCCAGTACAAGTGGGAGATTGTTGGGAATGTCCTGAAATCTATTGTACTTGCTCTTAAGTGAAAGTCGTATTGTCGAGATGAGACAATCATATGACACTAGGCAGTCATAATGCTTTGCTAGAAGCCACTTATGATCAATGAGTTTAGAACTCATTGCTAGTGTTATATGATCCTACAGGGTCACACACCTAAGCAAACTGGACGTTAAAGACGAGGTTGATCATTAATGTAATGATCTAGTGAATGCATATTTGATATGCATTCGATACCAATTTTCTGGGGCAGTGTCGATCGACACACTGACACAACTCGTGAATTACCAGATTAAAATCGGTTTAATCGTTGGTTAATTCGGTTGTGGTTTAAGTCGACATATATAAGTCACAGCCACCAGAAAGGTAAGAGAAACCTCTCGAGAGATCTGATCTCTAAAGGCACTAGCATCCCTCCTGTTCACTTTGTGTGCGTGTGGATACCAGTAGAGGCACATCGTTTGAGGTGCTTCGTGATCTCGATTATCTGCAAAACCTTCCGCTGCTAATCACCAGGTAATCTAGAAATCCCATTGATTCGATATACATGAACCCTAGATCCTAGGCTTGGAATTCATACTAGGATTGCCTAATTGGATTAGGATCTGCTAGAAATTCCTTCATTATCCCGACCTAATTAACCAAGGAACAAACCGCAGTTAATTAAGTCATAAACCAAAATCAGTATTTTGATTCGCGATCTGTGTCGATCGACACACCTTTTGTGTCGATCGGCACTACCTCAGAAACTCGTTATTGAATGCATATCGAATATACATTCACCAGATCATTACACTAACGATCAACCCCATATAAAATATCCAGTTTGCTTAGGTGTGTGACCATGTAGGATCATATAATACTAGCAATGAGTTCTAAACTCATTGATCATAAGTGGCTTCTAGCAAAACATTATGATTGCCCAGTATCATATGACTGTCGCATCTCGACAATACCACTTTTACTAGAGTACGTACAATTGATTTCAGGACATTCCCAACAATCTCCCACTTGTACTGGAATCATCTATTCCTATAATCCCTTTGTCGCTATATCTCGATATGGCATGAGGCAAGAACTGTATCATCCTTATTAAGCTAGATCATGTTTATCGAACTCTGATTTATACTGATAAAACAAACGACTGACAATCACCTCGTTTGAGCACGGCCACGCATTTCTCAGTATAAAATCTTCGATAGGCCCTGAGATATTTATCTCCTGTTATATAGGAGGGACAAATTCCATCCCTGTTCCTTACACACTTCATGATACACCCAATCAGTGTCTTTATAGTCACCTGTTACGGCTGACGTTTGACAAAGTCAAGACGGACCAATCCATATGTAAGAAATCATGATGAACTCAGGTCTGAGGACTATACTCTATAGTCGTAATGAGAAACTCTAATGACACTCATATAACTTGTAGAGTTCTCATTAACGGGTAAAGTCCGATACTATGTTCTCTAACATATATCTATGTGATTGACTTTAATACTCTTATTAAATGACTTCATGAAACATAGTCATCAGTCACCTCACATACTAGTCTCATGCGGTTATTAATGTCCCATTTCAACAACCTTGACTAGGGACCTACATAATTTATGTCATCTATTACTTATAGGGTCTCATGATCAAGTCACATACTTGATGACCTATAAAATGTCATAAATTACTTTGGGACTATTATTTAATAACATAATTAAATAATACTGAAACAAATTTCATTAAAATAACATAACCATAATATGTCTACATGAACACCATAACATAACTAAAACCAAAAACAACTCCCACTAAAATCAAGATCATATCTTAAGAAATTTAATGCCTATAGGAGTAGTGTGACTCTGATGCTTAGGTCTTGGGAGAGGCTTAGTCAAAGGATCAGCAACATTCTCATTCGTCGGGACTCTGCTGATCTTCACATCTCCTTTATTAATGATATCATGGATAAGGTGATACCTCCTCTCTATATGTTTATACTTCTGGTGTGACCTAGGTTCCTTCGCCTGCGCAATGGCTCCATTGTTGTCACAATACAAAGCCACTGACTCGGAAACACTAGGAACAACACCAAGTTCAGTGATGAACTTCTTAATCCAAACAGCCTCCTTTGCCGCTTCAGAAGCGGCGAGGTACTAAGCTTCGGTCGTGGAATCTGCTACGGTGTCCTGCTTGGAACTCTTCCAACTGACTGCACCGCCATTTAGACAAAAGACGTAACCAGATTGAGATCGGAAATCGTCTTTGTCCGTCTGAAAACTTGCGTATGTGTAACCACTCACTACAAGCTCATCACTTCCTCTGTACACCAAGAACTTATCCTTAGTATTTCTCAAATACTTCAGGATGTTCTTGACAGCTGTCCAGTGACTTTCACCTGGATCAGATTGGTATCTACTCGTCATGCTTAAAGCACAAGCAACATCTGGACGAGTGCAGAGCATGGCATACATGATGGATCCTACAGCAGAAGCATAAGAAATCCTACCCATGCACTCTCGCTCAGCAGGTGTCGAAGGACACTGCTTCTTGCTAAGAGTAATGCCATAAGACATTGGTATGAAGCCCTTCTTGGAATCATGCACACTGAACCTGTGTAAGACCTTATCAATATAAGTATCTCGACACAATCCAATTAGCTTGTTCAATCTATCTCTATAGATTCTTATTCCAAGAATGTATGCGGCTTCTCCCATGTCTTTCATTGAAAAACAACTTCCGAGCCAAGTCTTAACAGATTGAAGCAGCGGAACGTCAGTTCCGAGAAAGAGTATGTCATCTACATACAATACGAGAAATGCAACTGCGCTCCCACTAGTCTTCTTTTAAACACACGGTTCCTCTTCGTTCTTGATGAAATCAAACTTTTTGACCGCTTCATCAAAACGAAGATTCCAACTCCGAGATGTTTGCTTCAATCCATAAATGGATCGATGAAGCTTGCATACATTCCTAGCAGCATTAGGATCAATGAAACCTTCAGGTTGTGTCATGTACACATCCTCTTCCAGAATTCCATTAAGGAAAGCTGTTTTCACATCCTTCTGCCAGATCTCATAATCATAATGAGCGGCGGTTGCTAGTAGAATCCGAATAGACTTAAGCATATCAATTAGGGAATAGGTTTCTTCATAGTCAATACCGTGAATTTTCTTGAAACCTTTTGCCACCAACCTAGCTTTGTATATCTGAATATTACCATCCACATCAATTTTCTTCTTGAAAATCCATTTACACTCAATGACTTTTACACCATCGGGTAAATCAACCAAAGTCCACACTTGGTTCTGTGACATAGATCCCATTTCGGATTCAGCGGCTTTCAGGCACTTTTCGGAGTCGGGGCCGATCATTGCTTCTTCAAAATTCGCAGGCTCGTCATTGTCAATGATCAACAGATCATGACAATTAGTCACCAGAAATCCATATCTCTCGGGATCGTGACGGATCCTTTCGGATCTGCGAACTTCATGCTCTACAGGTGTGGTTTCTACAACTCTTTGTAGATCCAACTGATGCTCTTCCTCAATGGGTTGAGCGGTCTCCTGGGATTCTCGAACTTCTTCGAGTTGTACTTTACTCCCACTGTTCTTCTTGGAAAGAAACTCTCTTTCAAGAAAGACGCAGTTCCGAGCAACAAACACTTTGTTCTCGGATTGGTTGTAAAAGTAGTAAGCCTTGGTTTCCTTAGGATAACCAACGAAGTAGCACTTATCAGATTTGGGTCCGAGCTTATCAGTAATTAAACGATTAACATAAGCCTCACAACCCCAAATCTTCAGGAAAGACAAGCTAGGAACATTTCCAGTCCACATCTCATGTGGTGTCTTTGCAACTGATTTTGATGGAACCCTATTTAGTGTAAACGCAAACTTTTCTAGAGCGTATCCCCATAAGGATAATGGAAGATCTGAGTGACTCATCATTGATCGAACCATATCTAATAAAGTCCGATTCCTCCTCTCGGAAACTCCATTCCACTGGGGCGTTCCAGAAGGAGTGAGTTGTGAAACAATTCCACAATCTCTCAGATGATCACTGAATTCTTGGCTTAAGTATTCACCTCCACGATCTGATCGAAGAGCTTTAATACTTTTGCCAAGTTGATTATGTACTTCATTTTGGAACTCTTTGAACTTTTCAAAATATTCCGACTTGTGTCTCATCAGATAGACATAGCCATACCTACTGAAGTCATCAGTAAAGGTAATGAAGTATCAAAAATTTCCTCTGGCCCTAATGCTCATTGGGCCGCACACATTAGTATATATAAGGCTCAATAAGTCACTGGCCCTTTCATTTTGTTTGTTGAAAGGGGACTTAGTCATTTTACCCAATAAACAAGATTCGCATTTCTCACATGATTCATAATCAAATGAGCCCAAAAGCCCATCACTATGGAGCTTCTGAATCCGTTTCTCATTTATGTGGCCCAAAAGACAATGCCAGAGAAAAGTTTGATTCGTGTCATTTGACTTGAATCTCTTGGTAATAATGTTATAGATACGCATGCTTTGGTTTAGAACATAAAGTCCATTCTCTAATGAACTGCTACCATAAAATATATCATTGTAATCAAATGAACAACATTTATTCTTAATTGAAAACTGATATCCTTCCAAATCCAAACAAGGAATAGAAATAATATTTATGCTTATAGCAGGTACATAGTAGCAATTATTGAGTTCTAAAACCAAGCCAGAAGGTAAAGACAAATGAAATGTTCCTACGGCTAATGCATCAACTCTTGCTCCATTTCCCATGCGCAGGTCCCCTTGTCCTTTCTCCAAAATCCTACTATTGCTTAGGCCCTGCATATTTGTACAAATATGAGCACCACAGCAGGTATCCAATACCCAAGAAGTAGAACCAGAAGTAGTAACATTTACTTCTATAACATAAATACCTGAAGATGACGTCTCGAAAGTCTTCTTCTTCTTCTTTTTCTCTTCCAAGAATTTGTTGCAGTTTCTCTTCCAATGCCTAAGCTCATTACAGTAATGGCACTTATCAGTATCAGATGGGCCGGGCTTGGGTTTGGAAGAAGACACAGGCTTATCCTGATTCGCAATCTGGACGGCCTTGCCCTTTCCCTTGTCCTTGCCAAGTTTCTTAAACTTCTTACCCCCTTATACCATAAGTACATTTGGGGTGCCCTTCTTGATGTTAGGTTCATCTGTTTTGAGCATGCCATGCAATTCAGTCAACGTATTCGTCAAGTTATTCATGTTATACTTCATAACGAATTGGTCATAGCTTGACGGCAGTGACTACAGGATGATGTCAGTAGCCAACTCTTGGCTAATGGGACAATCCAGTTTCCCCAGGTTATCAATATAACCCATCATCTTTATGACATGAGGACTAAATGGACCGTCCTTTGGTAGCTTGCATTCAATGAGAGACTTAACCGTCAGGTATCTCTCAGTTCGTGCCTGCTCTTGAAACATACTTTTCAGGCTAGTGATCATCTCCATTGGTGACTCCACGTTCTCGAATTGCTTCTGCAAGTCCGAGTTCATGGTAGCCAACATGAGACAACACACATCTACCACATCATTAGAGTGCTTATCCCAAGCACTCCTTTCTGCATGTGGGGCACTGGTCCGCGGTTTTTTAGGGAGAACATTTTCCAGGACATAGTCCTTTTTCTCCTGCTTGAGAACAATTCTCAAGTTCCGATACCATTCGAGAAAGTTGGATCCATTTAACTTGTCCTTCTCAAGGACGGATCGCAGGGAGAAAGTGTTGTGATGAGTGTTAGTCATAGCTGAAATGTAAGAAAGGAAAGAGGTTTAGTTATGATGTTCAAGAAATGAGAAATCTTAACTATTAAGAATACTCGCATTATATTCAAAAAAATGTTTCCTCAAGTGAATATAATGATCCAAGACCCATACTTCACTGAAATTTGAGTGAGCTTTGGCTCATCGCCCAGATTTCAGTTATCTAGGTAAGCAAAAACTTTGCTAGTTATATCCAATATAACTCTTGGTTGTGGATTGACATCTCATGTCAAATCCACCCGATATCTCTGGGCCCAAAACGTTTTTGATAGCCCAGTCAAGTAAAACAATCTCTTAAGTCATGTAATTGTTGACGCCATGCACTGCAAGTCCATCAACACCATTACCTTTGGCCTTACTCATGTAATTCTGAACACCTTGCACTGCAAGTTTATCGCACAATGAAACGAGTCTTGACAGTTGACAAGATCGGGAAGACATCAAGGATTACTTGATATTTAGTTTGAGGAACGGAACTTTTAATCTAATATACATATCATATATGTATCTTAGAAGGATTATAATTTATTAAAACAACTAATCTAACTGAGTTTTAGTTATTCTAAGAAATGGGGTTAAGTCTTTGGTTCAGTTTTGCGATTTCTGGTTCAATAACCAAAATCCTGAGTGGTATGTCGACCGACACATCTCCAGTGTGTCGATTGACACTACCAAACCAAAACCATTGCGATAACCGGTCAATAAAATTGAACCGGTTCGATAATCGGCCAGTGTCGATCAACACAATACTTGTGTCGGTCGTCATCAACCCAATTCAATCAAACCGTAATAAACCGTTCTAACTCGCTTAACAAATTTTAACCAAGCGTGATAACCGGTCCAATCCAATTGAAACGATTTAAACCATTCGCAAGGTCCGTGTCGACCTACACAACTCTTGTGTCGATCGCCACGACAGGGCATCAGGAACTTCAATCTTAATGATCGAAACCTAAAATTTTATTCGGGTTTCCATACTATGTCGATCAACACCAGATTAGTATCGATCGACACCGTGCGAAAATCCTAGAATCGTTTTTGAAAAAAAAACCCTAAAACGAGATTACTTTGAACAAAACACAATTTAGCATGCATATATCATATATATAACGATCCAGATTCAACTAATCTAATCATCATGCTACAGATTCAACTGGAACCCTAAGGCTCTGATACCACTGAAGGAATTTACGGCGGTTTTAATCTCATTAAGCAACCCTAAGTATAAATTCCATAGCCTAGGATCTAGAGTTCATGTTTATAATTGAATCTACAAAGAATCTCGAATGTACCTGAATGATTATGCAGCGGAAGGTAAACAGGGATTCGAGATTGAATAGCGCTTCAAGTGCTGCGCCTCTACTGGTATCCACACGCACACAAACTGGAACGGATGGGATGCTAGTGCCGTAGAGATTGGATCTCTTAGGGATTTCTTAGTTTCTCAGAGGTGGCTGTGAATTGGGTTCGGTCGCTCTAAAAGTCGTGCATATATCTCATATATATAGACTTTTATCACGACCTAATTAACCAGGGAACAAACCGCAGTTAATTAAGTCATAAACCAAAATCAGTATTTTGATTCGCGATCTGTATCGATCGACACACCTTTTGTGTCGATCGACACTACCTCAGAAACTCGTTATTGAATGCATATCGAATATACATTCACCAGATCATTATCATATAAAATATCCAGTTTGCTTAGGTGTGTGACCCTGTAGGATCATATACTACTAGCAATGAGTTCTAAACTCATTGATCATAAGTGGCTTCTAGCAAAGCATTATGATTGCCCAGTATCATATGACTGTCTCATCTCGACAATACAACTTTTACTAGAGTACGTACAATTAATTTCAGGACATTCCCAACACTCACCACATCATTAGTGTAGTACACTCGGACGGTCGCCATGAACTGTCGGACCAGCTCCTCATGCATATCATAGTACTTGGTACAGATGGTACCCAAGCCTATTATCCTCAGAATGCGATGGACGTCTGATTTGATCTTCAGCTTGTTCATCGTGGTGGTACAAGCGATCTGTGTGGGCAGGAGATTAAAGCCACACCAAGCGTTGTAAAAAAGGGAGCCATAGTTATCCCACTGCTTCGAGATTGGCCTGTGGGTGCAAGCGGTTGTCTTAGACTGAGGATCGTTCGCAAAGAATGTGAGCTTAAACCTTGTTTTCTCCATCCTTGGCCAAGGCGATCTGATCTGTGTGTCATGGACATTAGAACCAGTTGTGTCATCTTACTGCGAGGCTGAGCCAGAAGCAGTTGCTTCAGTAGCTCTCCTTGGTCGTTTTCCGCGGTTGAGGGAAGGTTCCATCTGCAAAACAACAACCGAGCGGTCGAAAGGAATGATATTCAAATACATCAAAATTTCAAAGTCACAATCTCGTTCAGTTGATCCTAGATCATCATCCAAAACACTCAAATCAACCATATTCCATAAACAATACGTCCTAGATATCAACAGATCGATCGAAATTCGAAGCTTTTTATCTTAGGTCACGAACTTAAAAAGGGAGATTTCGAGTCACACCTTTGCAGATCAAAGAAATTGATACTAGGGATGAATAGAGCACGGAAAATCGAGTGGAATAGAGCTTTGAATCGTTGAAAACGGTGAAGAAACGAAGGAGGTGGCGATTTTGAAATCGTTATTCGCGAGAGGAAGAATGAAGAAGATGAAGTCGGGTATAGGGTTTTAAGAGAAATTACCTCGATTTTATCAGTGTCGACTGACAATGAGGTTAATGTAGGTCGACATTCATATTTATAATCCAAATTGACCCTATGAATCGACTGAGGTCGATTATCGTCCGTGCTTGAAACTTCTCGAGATTGATGTCGACCGACATCAAGTGGATGTCGACCGACACTGACCTCTCAGTGCTACTGGTCATGCGAGACTCGACACAAAAACACCAAAAACAAAAGAAATCAAAGTGCAAGACCAAAGATCCTAATATATACATCTTACCAGTGGGTTACCTCCCACTCAGCGCTTGTTTTTAGTCGTTAGCTTGACTTTCGTGGGAGATTAGACTCCTGATGGTTTCGACAGAGGCTGTGAGTGCCTCTGCGAAATTCTCTTCATCCATGGCGGTGTGTAAGCGGTATCATCATGAGATCGTCCAAGGAATGTGGGAATGGAATGTTCCCCTCCATTCATAGCAATGAGGTTAGTAGAGTTTAGTTTGGGAGATGCATACCTTTGCTTTGGTGGAACCTTGAAGTTTGGAGCTTTCTGCTTATAAGCAGCTGCAAGCTCGGAAGATGTTAGAGTGGAATCTTGAGAAACCACCATCTTCTTTTCTCCAGTATCAGAAACTGAAGCCTCACTAGTCTGAGCTTCTTGCTCCATCTCAATGCTAAAGACTTGACCGTCAATAGTAGACTTTCGCAGCTTATC
Organism: Orychophragmus violaceus; assembly: GCA_030180135.1. Lineage (NCBI taxonomy): Eukaryota > Viridiplantae > Streptophyta > Magnoliopsida > Brassicales > Brassicaceae > Orychophragmus > Orychophragmus violaceus. The sequence continues at coordinate 98,702,884 of CM058239.1, read as the reverse complement.
CATCTTGAAATACTGAGGCTTATCTCCAGGTGGAGATCAATCAGACCGTGCTTCACATCAATCACTGCTCCAGCTGTGGTTAAGAAAGGTCTACTAAGTATCAGAGGATCATTCGGTTCCTTGTCATATTTCAGCACCACAAAATTTGTTGGAATTAAGTAGTTTCCAACTCTGATAGGAACGTCCTCAAGAACTCCTTCTGGGATCCTCTTAGATTGGTCAGCCAGGATTAGAGAGATCCTAGTCTGCTTGAAGTCCGTCAAACCCAATATCTCAGCCATAAAGTATGGCATGAGGTTACCAGCGACTCCTAAATCACATAAGGAACGCTTGAAGCTATCGTTGAACATTGAGCAACCTAACACAAAGACACCAGGATCGTCTAGCTTCTCTGGAATCTTATTATGCAACAAATCACTGATTTGTTTAGGCAGCACTACCACCCAGTCTCTTAAATCTTCATCCATGGGGATCATCTTCTCCACATATCTTTGAAGACAATGGTGAATTGGCAAAACTTCAACTTGTGGGTCCTCATTCGGCTTCTTATCCATTACTTCCAAGCATTCAGCCTCATCAAGCTCTTTTTTAGACTTCATTACCACCTTAGGGGAGGGTAAAGGGTGTTTGTGGACCTCCTCTTCATCGTTAACACGAAATACTGACGAAATTGTGTCCTCCGACCGTAATGTCGATCGACATCGAAGTGATGTGGTTCGACATTCGGCTTACACACTGAATCCTTCGACAACTTTTCAGCGATGTCGATCATCAAATCGCGTCCGACCGATTTCTGTTCGTCATGAGGACTCGAAACCGCTGTTGAGGTCGAGTGTCGGCTGACATCATAGTTAGTGTTTGTCGACATGGAGACTGTAGCTTTGAATTTTCGGTTGTTTTCCACAATTTCTGCTATCTTAACCTCAAATCCTTCGACTTGATCCAGCTGAACTGTCCAAGCATTGATGTGTGTGTTTTGAACACTTTTTCCCTTGACTGAGCTTGAAATCTAGTTTACTTGTGTCTCCAGCTACTTCATATGTGTGCTCAAAGACTCAAACTTCCCAATCAAATCAGTGTAGATGGCATCCATCTTCTTGTTGAAGTCCACAGTAGTCTTAGTCTGCCCCTCAAGTATCTGCTCCATCATAGCTTCCAAATTGCTCTCATGAGCATTAGCAACAGGAGGAGTTTGATAAGAAGAAGATCCATAGGTCCTCTGATAAGAGTTGTTCTGCTGAAAAGGTTTCTGGAAACCAGCATTCTGACCATATCCAGAAGAGTTTTGTTTGCTTGTGAAAGCACTCTTCTGACTACCAGCGTAGAACTTGTTACCTTGTTGATTTCCAAACATGTTTCCTTGAAATCCAGACCCACCAATGTAGTTCACATCCTCTTCTTGGCAGCCATCTTCAGGTTCAATCTCCTCAACCTCTTGAGCAAAGTGGACAGCTTTCTTCCCAATCAGCAACTATGGACAGTATCCAGCTTATTCTTCATCTCAGCAATCTAGAAGTTGTCTACTTTTACACCAGACGCTTTCCTCTTCCTGTCAGCATTCTTAGTGATGTTGCTGCTCACCAAGTTCTCAACCAATACTCTGGCCTGCTCATGAGTCTTTGTGTTGAAGTTTCCATTGCTAGCAACATCCAACGCAGACTGGTACCAAAGATCCACACCTCTGAAGAAAATACCCAGCAACTGAACTTCAGAGAATCCATGATGAGGACAATCTCGTTGGTACATCTTAAACCTCACCCAAGCGGTTTTAAGAGGCTCTGTAGGTCCCTGAGTGAATGTCAGAAGGTCCTGTCTGAGCTGATCGGAGCGAGCATCATCATTGAAATGCCTTAAGAAATATCTCTTCACTGCATCCCAAGTGGTTAACTTCCCAGGTGGAAGTTGCTTAAGCCAAGCTGCAGCCTCTCCAGCGAGAGAATATGGGAAAAGCTTGGGATGCAGAAAGTCATACCCAACTCCATTGTGCCTAATCCCAGTGACAAAGGCTTCAAAATACTCAATGTGATCCATTGGCTGCTCATTAGGAAGGCCATGGAATTGATGCTGCCTCACCAATGCATAGTAAGCAGTCTTAAGCTCAAACTCGTTCCTTTCAAAAGGAGGAGGCACAATAGCAGACCTGTTGGCGTAGACTCGTCAGGCCTATTGTAATCAGCAAGAGTCCTTTCCTATGGAGGATTAGGTTGCAGATTAGCTCCAAGATTAGCCACTTGCTTCTCACCTTGAGGCTGATCTTGGGCATCAATCCTTTGCCCCTGAGCATTGTAGGGATTGTTCTGCTGGTCTCTCAGAACTCCTTCAGCATCTGGTATCAAAATCAAACGGTTATTCATCATCCTTAAAGTTTTCTGAGCCTTCCATTTCGTTCTCTCAAGTCTAGCAAGCTCCTCAAGTTTGAGGTTCAAAAGTTCTTCGTTCGGGTTGCTTCGGGTGTGACGGTTTGGCATAAACTGAACTCAAAAACTTGTTTCGAGCTCGATGTCGGGCAACACTAGAGGGGTGTCGGTCGACACTGGTTTTACCTGTCGATTCTTGCAGCAACAAAACAAGCAAGACCGAGAAAAATATCAGTAACTAGAAAATAAAAACGACTTTGTCTAAATTCTACAGAAAAATCTATCGGCGAACTCAAATGAGTCCCCGGCAACGGCGCCAAAAACATGATAGGTCAAAGTTTATTCCCTATTCTACTGTAAGTGCACAGTTATGCGAATGTAGTATTCAGGGTATCGTATCCACAAGGACTCAAGATTCATGCGATTAGATGATTCAAATCTTTCTAGGATATAGGAAAGCGTATCGTATCCTATATGCTTTCAAACTTAGCTAAATCAATCAGATGAGAAAACGGTAAACAAAGCGGAAATGTAAAGGTTGTTTTCGATGGGAGAAAGGCGTTAGACTCAGGGTATTCTCAGGAAATCGTACAATGCCAGACACTTAGCTATCATGATTCAGGTTAAGCACAGGTTCAAGAACTAGAATCACAATGTAAAACAATTCAACTCTCGCTGCAACTGTTATCTATGTCTAGCAACATAATGATTCAAATCTCTTTGCAATCTTAGAGTTCTAGACAAGCATTTTTAGCAAGTTCATAAGTTCACAATTTTCATAGACCAAATCTCTTTGCATCTAATCAAATTGCTCACACTAAGTTCTTTCAGATTATAACTCACACTCTCATGCCAAATTAACAATCTCAGATCTAAACCCTAGGTGATCAGTCCAAAATTCAGTATTAAACTCAACTTAGGTGATGAACTGATAGATTTAGAATCCTAATCAATCGGTGATCTAACAAAACATGAAATCCTATTGAGAATCCCTAAATCTAACTAAAGTTACTACTCATACATGATATCAAATGAATAACACATGAATGAATAGAAAAGACATAATAGATAAAAACAGGGGTTCGAAATCCTTCTCTCAAAGGTTACAAGTTGCAAGAACAGCCCCAAGAAATATCTCTCAATCTCTAGAGCAAAAGCAAGAACAAAAGTCAAGAACAAGATAATGATACTAAGTCTCAAAAACCTAATTAAACTGCTAAACACGTTTTGGGGCTAGATTAGAATTAGGGAAACTTCTGGGGCAACTTTGCAATTCTTCAAAATAAGTCTCCAACCGGCGCATAAGACTTTGTCACCCTCAGTGTCGACCGACACCAAGGTGAGTGTCGGTCGACATCTGTTGGGGTCATAAACCCCCTCGACGAAAACAATAGCCGAAGACAAGATCAGAAAATCGGACGCAGACAAATGTCCACACCGGACGGACAAAGTTTCGTGTGAATAACCAAGTTATACGAAGTATCCCCAGCTTCGCTTGAACAACATATTGGACAAATAGATTCAACGGATACGTTTGAGACGACATTTCACATACAACGGATCCATCAGACAAACATACCTTCCAACAACGATTACGGATCAACGAAACAATCAAACAGACAAAGAACGAGCTGATTCAGCTCAGAATTTCCGAGCTGGTTAAACCCGAGCTAAACCAGCTCGAAAATCCGAGCTAAACCAGCTCAAGTCCGAGCTGGTTGCAACTAATTTGGACTCTCCGAGCTAAACCGGCTCAGATCAGAACCTTTCCTTTCTCTTTTTCCAGACGTGGTTTACCCCTTCGAAGATTCCGAGCAGAACGCATTTCTTGTAAACTTCCGAGCTGGACCTCGTTGAACTTTCCAAACGGATAACCAAACAGTTGCCAAAGTTCAAAACTTGTCGCAATCCATCTTCGGAAACATCGTCATGAACCTTCTTAACCAATAACTTGGGCTTACAGATCAAGTTAAAAGAAATAGGAACTTAGGCCCAAATATACAAAGCTTGGACGCCCAAGACTTTTGGCCGAATGAGTAAGTTTGCACGTAAATGGACTCGGATCGTCCATTCTCGGCCCATCCGGCAAATAGGTCAAGCCGCGGAAAGATGGTTGTCGAAAAAAAAAGATAGACACAAAGAAGTAAAGAAAGAGATATCTCCGAGCTAAAGAGGAAAATCCGAGGTAAAAATGTAAATCTTAACATAAAAAGGAAGGAGATAACAACAGGAAGATTTCAGCAAATCTTGCGGAAATACTCTCGAAGCCGACTTATCATAGCTATATAAGGAGATGGAAGTCATACGATGAAGGCAGAGCGAAAAACCTTAGCATCTAGACTTAAGAGTTTTAGCAATTTTCTTGGCCGATTCCTTTTCTTTGTATTCTCTTTTCTGACCTTTGTACTCTTTTCCGATCTAACATCAATAAAACATCCTCCGGGTTCGCCTGTTTAGTGGTTTATCTTTGAAGTTTCTGTTCCCTAAAATTTTTTGCTCTACAAGTTTTGACCGTGCGAGTTTCGACTCTCACAACATCCAGTCGTGGTCGAGACTTTCATTTCAGCTCCTTGCACAAGTCACCAGAAACGTCCTATAATCCCACTCTTTTCTCCAAACGCAAGCCTACCTGTAGAAGACTCAATAGACTCGAAAAACCAGGTTAAAGAATCAATATATACAACTACATCATGGTTGAAAACCTAGAAAACCATGATATATCAGACAATCCTATCGTCGATGGTTGGAACAGGCTTCTGGTTAAGAAAAAGAAAACAATCTGGTTTGAAGAGCTTGTCAACCAAGATTTGGTTGTTCGTGCATCTCAGACAAATGTTCAAGAGGATTGTCATGCTATTCAGGATGCGCCAAGGATGCATGACACTGGGAAGCATCCGGAAGTGACTCGTGCTGCTAGTAATGATGTTGGTAATGCTACTGATATGCATAAATTAATCAAGGACGAAATGTTTGACATAGAGTGTCGACTACTGATGGTTTTTGAAGATACGTTTAAGGAAGTGTCTGAGAAGGTTGATGGTTGTGGTAGTAGATTATCAGCTATGGAATCGGAGATTAAAGTATTTAGAGGTATAATAGGTGGTTTAGGTGGGGGTGTGACGGAGACGGGCCCGAAAGAGAGCGAGGAGAAAGGCGACGATGGTGATGATCAAGAGGATGGTGGTGAGGTTGGGAATTTTATAGGCATTGACGATGAGGCTAGTGGTTCTAAGGAGAAAGAGGAAAGAAAGGGAAGAAAGAGAGCCAGTAAGAAGAAGGGGAAGAAAGGCAAAGACAAGAAGGATAAGAAAGGCAAAGAGAAGAAGGAGAAAAAAAATTCGAGGAAGAGAAGAAAGGAACCGTGGAAGAGAAGGAAGGAACAATGCAAGAGAAGGTAGGAACAGAGCAAGAGAAGAAAGTATCTGAGAAGAAAGAGGAAACAAAGGGAACGAAGAGAGTGGTAGAACCAATTGAGGAAGCGCCTACAAAAAGGGTGAAGATTATAAAGAAGGGGATGGGGAAAGGGTCTACAACCGTGCATAGGAGCCCCGTGGTTACTAGGAGAAAGAACGTGGAAACCAACCCAGCTGATGATGAATCGACCCAACCAAAATGAAGGTTAATGATGAATCGATCCAACTATGTTTGATGTAAGGTCGGATTTGAATTATGTTAATTATGTTTTGTTTGAATTATGTTTGAATTATGTTTGAATACTTTGGTTTGAATTATGTACAACTTAATTTATGTTTGAATATTTTGGTTAAAATGTTATGTTTACTTGTTAAAAAACGTTTTACAAAACACTAAGTTTGCACTTACGAAACACTAAGTTTTACCAAGTTATGCATTGTTTTATCAAATGTATAGTTTTACCAAAAAATACTAAGTTTTACCAGCCAGATTACATCATTCATTCTAATCTTTTACAAATGCAATTGCTTAAACCATATGAAAATAACACAAGTAATAAGTGATATTAAACATTGAAATCAAACATTCAAACATAGATAATTAAGTCTTATATATCAAACATAGAATTCAAATTCAAACATATAAGTCCTAAAAATAGATAATTAAGCCACATTACACACCAAAACAGCTCTCAGCCACCAACTCCTTTAGCTTGGCAATCTCCTCGGTGTTGCTTTTAATCTTCTCTTGCATGTCTTCAATGGTCTTGACCTGCTCATCAACCTTTCTAAGTAGCTTTTGAATCTCTTCTTCGACACCAACAACCCATGGTTGACGAAAGTGGAGTTCATCATCCTACAAAAATACCCAGAAAATTCATAGTTACACCAACGAAATCGGGTCAAATTCTCATTCACTAATCGCTAAATCACTATGCTAATCAAACATTTTACCTTGAATTGGTGGCAAGTAAAGTAC